>CM035427.1:108657355-108659855 GCA_020310875.1 Ceratopteris richardii
TAGAGCTTCGCGAGAGCTATCTAGTGATATGCTTCATTCTGTCATCAGAAGTCAGAGTTGGGAGAAAAGTCAAAACCTAATTCTGAACTAAAATGGTGGATGCACATTTCTGAGGTTCTAAAAGTGCAAAACTCAGAAAAAGCTAGGTCATGAGTTAAAAGATGGCAAAAGCATAAAACTTAGGTGATCAAAATATCAAAGCAAGTTTTAGATTGCAAAAAGCATCAATTTTAGCGATCCTGTTTTAAAAATAATGATAGCAGCTTTTTTGAGCGAAGACCTGATTTTTCACCATTTTTTGCGATTTGCTTTATTTGGAGACTACAATACTATATAATAAAGACCTTGGGCACACTTTTGGATAATTGAAGCAAGAGTTGATGCTCACATAGTGTCAATTTTGGAGTTCTGAAGGTTTGGAGGCTAAGGAGAGGTGAAGGAGGGGCTACTCTCTTGGAGCAAGGAGTCTTCTACAAGTTTGTGGCAACTATCTTTTGTAAGTTAATTCTTTTTTCTGTTTTTAGGGTTTCTGAACCCTAATTTCAGAATTAGGGTTTGCTGATTTTCAGATTTGTTGCACTTTCTTGAGAGGTTCGGCTCACTTCATTGCTGATTCGCTTCACACATACTCAGATTATAACAGCATAATCTGAATTCTGTACATCATCATCTTCTTGTCTATTCTTCCATTTGGTGAGTGCACCATCATATGGTTGAGTAGTACTCCCATGTTGTAATTCGGCCATCTATATTAGTGAGTAAGCAATTTGCTTACATTACTTACTCTTGTCTCAAAATCTCTTTCTATCTCTCACTTATCATCTTGTGTAATTAAGTGTGTATGCTCAAAGGCTTTTAGTATTGGAAGATCCTAGGGCCCCAAATTCCAACACTTAGTATCAGAGCATAATTGACATACACACTTAGTTAAGATGAGTGAGTATAGAATTGAGATTGAGGAGAAGTTGGATGGAACATCTAATTATCCTATGTGGAGTTTCATGATGATGAATTTGTTAGTGACAAAGGATTTATGGAGTATCGTCAATGGATCCTTAACAAGACCAAGGCGAGAAGGCGAAGAAGAGGATACAACAACTTCAAGAGGAACTGGTATTGCAATCACAGAACCAACTGAAGAAGAGGTAACCACTTCTACATCTAGAGTCACATGTAGATCCTTACCCAGAGTTCCTCCTACTGTAGAACAAGCAAGATGGGATGCTAGAGATGCTTTAGCTCTCTCATTCATAGCAATGAGTGTTAAAAAGCATATTCTACCACAAATCAGATCTTGCAGAAGTTCTAGACAAGCTTGGTTAAAGCTTGAGAATCTTTTTCAGAGCAGAAATCCTGCTAGGAAAGCTCACTTGAGGAGACAACTAGAAAATACAAGGATGAAGGCTGGTGAGTCAATTCAAACCCACATTACAAAGCTCGTTGACTTGAGAGATCAAATTCTAAACGTAGGAGTTGAGATATCGGATGAAGAAATGGTAAATACGCTGATTAATTCACTTCCTATCTCATATCGGTGTTTTATAACCACTCTTACTCTTAACAAGATGAAGATTAGTTGAAGGGTATGGAAGAGAATGAAGAGGCACTTTTGTCTTCATCAAAGGGTCAAAAGAAGAAGAAGGATAAGAAGGAAAAACAATTCAAGAAGGAAAGTAAGTCCCTTTCACCTTCTACTTCAGATTTTGTTTCTACTACATCTAAAGAGAAGTCTTCTAAGAAGAAAGAAGCATTATGTCACTATTAGAAACCTGGACATTTCATAGCAGTATGTCAGAAAAGGATTGCAGAAGAAAAGGAAAGTACATGAACCCATTCAGATATTTTCAGATAGCCAGAGTGCAATAGCTATAGCAAAGAATCTAGTGCATCATGCAAGGATTAAACATCTACTGGTTCACTACCACTATGTTCAAGAACAGATAGCAAAGAAGCACATTGAGCTAGTTTATGTTCCTTCTAGTGAGAATTTTGCAGATATATTTACCAAAACATTGATTAGAGATAGTTATGAGAAGATGTGCAAGTTACTGAAGCTTCTACCAGTATGACATTGAAGGAGGGATTGTTGGAAATCAATGTACATAATGGTCCATTTCCAGCAAATCCAATTTAGGACTTATAAATTTTTTTTGTACAGTTTGGGTGAAACTCATTTAGGCTAGATAGATAGAGCTTCGCGAAAACTATCTAGTGATATGCTTCATTCCGTCATCAGAAGTCAGAGTTGTGAAAAAAGTCAAACCCTAATTCTGTCCTAAAATGGTGGATGCACATTTTTGAGGTTCTAAAAGTACAAAACTCAAAAAAAGCTAGGTCATGAGTTAAAAGATGGCAAAAGCATAAAACTTGGGCGATCAAAATATTAAAGCAAGTTTTAGATTGCGAAAAGCATCAATTTTAGCGATCATGTTTTAAAAATAGTGAGAGCAGCTTTTTTGAGCAACGATCTGATTTTTCGCCAATTTTTGCGATTTGCTTT
>CM035427.1:108679855-108714855 GCA_020310875.1 Ceratopteris richardii
CCACTTGACAGGCTTCCTCCAGGAGGCACTCCTACCGCTGCCAATGTACCACATACTCCACCCACCTCCACCCATCATCAGCGGTTAGTCACTCCCTCATGGATCCCCCTTGTATCAGGTGGTCATTATCTGCACAGCCAGAGCCACTCTCCCCCCAAGCACCATTATTTTATTCCCAGTACCTCCTCATTACCAGGTACCACCATCCTTTGTTGTTTTCCGCCTACATAGTTTTGTGTAGCGAGTTTTTTTTTTCCTTTCCATTGCTACACAGAGATTACCCCAGTTGTATATGATTTTGTCTCATAGGCCAAGTTTGACCTTTCGAGGCATCACGTGATATGGCATTAGCAGGCGACACCTCCTCATGGTATGCAAAGACACGAGACTGGCTGGCCCACCATGGTTTTGACATAGACAGGCTACCACCACTACAATACAACTTACATTTTTGGGCCAAGAAACGCCATCTTGGGGCACTATGTTTATGTTCCTACAAGTGAAAAAGTGGCATATACTTTTACAGAGGAGCTATCAAGAGAAAGAGATCACAAGTTATGCAAATTATTGAATCTCAAACCAATACCACATTGAGGGGGGATTGTTGGAAACAATGTCATAATGAGTTCCAAACCCTAATTTTAGCAAACCATTCCCCAAAAATGGTAAAATGGTCAAGAATGGTATTTGACATAAGCACATATTCATGAGGTTATCAATGCAAGCTTTCTAACCATCAATAAAACTCGCACATCTGGTCAATGAAAAGTCCTCAATTTTAAAACTCTAATTTTCAGCTTCTAAAGTGATTTTCACCTATGCCACATGGCAGCATCCTATTTAAAGTTAGAAAAGCTGCCATACAATGGTTAAAAGCCCATGCACATATTTTAGATGTGGCGCATCATCAATTGAGCTTAAAAAATCTACATACATGCCCCATTAATACACATACCAAAAAAATAAAGAGCTTTTTCATGAATTTTGCACTTCTTTTTTTTACTATATAAACAAGGGCTCATAAGCTTGTATGCTAACTCTCATATACACACATAGAGTGTGGAGCTGATGTGTGTTGTTGTGGTGTTGATATTCATCACTCCTACACCTCTTCTACACACTCTCAAGCATGCTCTACTATTGGAGCTGCCGATTCTTAAAAGTGCACATTCTTAGGAATGAGAATTCGAGGAGGACACTTTTCGTCTAGATTCTATGCCTAATTAAGCATAAATTTATATTTTTAATTTTTGCATCCACACTCGATAGCAATGTGGGAAAATAAGACTTTTATACATTCTTTCATGAAATTCAAGTAGCCCAAATTTGTCCATTGGTGTGAGAATGTTGGAAACAAAAGCCTTAGTCGATAACACACTTTTGCATGGAACTCCACATAAGTAATCCGATAAGTTTCTCAATGTTAGGTATCTTTATATTGGTCTTGTTTTGGAGAGACAAAATTGCTAGCTAAAGAAGACTAGATTGTGAGACCTTTTATAAGGAAGAAAGATTAAAGGTTGGAAGAACATTCAAAAGTTTATATGGTGTTGAGAAGAATCCAAAATACATAGTCTAGAGAGTTATAATTCCAAAAAGACTATAATTGTAGATAACAAAGAGTGAGGAGCTGAGTCGAATTCTAGAGCTACATATTGACTATTAAGAATATCTAAAGTAAAAACATTTATGTAGAACAAACTCGAGTTTGGATTTTTAGATTCATGGAAATTTTGAAAGAACAAATGCCCTTTAGATAGATACCTTAGAATCCTATGCACTTTGCATTAGGAAAAGTTTGGAGTCTACAAAGGCCACTTTATTTGCCACAAAATCAAAAAGTTTATTAACAATTGCTCCAATGAGCTCTTGAGAACTCAATAAAAAACGTTGGGTTTTTACTTTTTCTAATAGAAGAAGGACAATCCATCTTATATGAGTGTAGAAACTACTCATGGAATTCCCAATCACCATGCTATTGACTATGAGCCATTGGATCCATTATCAATGAATGGTTGAAATGATCATGCGCATTTTCGTGGGCCTATATCTATAAGGATCATCCCATTGACTAGAGGACAAACAAAAAGGCTGCCAAGTACAATTTGCTCGCATGTATCAGTGCAGCCCACTAATTCATGCATGAATCCGATGGTTTGCGTTGCTAGAACATCTTGGAGATGCAAGATTAAATGCCAACTGTCGATTCCACATCTTGATCTAATGATAGGAGTTTAAGACGTGGTCTAAAAGGCACCTTTATCTGTATGGCATCCAATCAAAGTCTTATCCAAAGGCCTCCATTCTAGCACAAATACATGTGTGCTTCACCTCATCTAACCCATCCAGTCCACGTCTCAATCAAATGGTGTTCGGTCATCCACGTGAACTTTTGAAACAAAGCCATTGGATCAGCGTGAGATCTAAGGTTAGGGAGCCATTTGCTTGACCATATATACCATAATGAATCCAACAAACCCCAAATTCACCCTCAAATGAAACTGCAACTATAAGCTCGTGATAGCCGCGTGTCCTCCAGACCCGACGGGAGGGACATCATGCCCTATACAGAGACGGTCGTGTCATCATCGACGGACGACCCATTGACTAGGGATCCGCGGCCTATGAGATAGCACAGCACGAGGTGCCCATGTCACGTGTCCTCCCGACCGGACGGGAGGGACATCATGCCCTATACACAGACGGTCGTGTCATCATCGACAGACGACCCATTGACTAGGGATCCGTGGCCTATGAGACAGCACAGCAGGAGGTGCGCATTGCAATCTTGAACTGCAATGGATCTTGTGGACACATCCAGGGCACCTCGGGGAGGTTATGGACGGCAAGGACACGAGAGCCCGGGAAGGAGCCTACCAAGGATTGAGGGCTATAGGTGGGAGTCAGTTCACCGCCAACAGATGCGACAACACACTACACGAGGATTAGGAGTAGCACTCGTGCTCTATCGACAGTCTCTACAGCACAAGGTACAGGTGGTAGCCAGAGACCCAGAGGCACGTTTCATGTGGATACGCCTCCAGCTATCAGAGGAGAGAGCAGCATACTTCGCCATCTGCTATATTGCACCCATTGGCTCGCGCTTCACACATACCCTCGAGCAGTCCTCAGAGGGAGAGGGACCAGACACTCCGTCGCCATATGACTGCCTCAGTGACACCATTATGGAGTACATGAGGATGGGTGAAGTCTTCCTTGTAGGAGACTTCAACACCCACACTCAGAGCCACCAGTGTGATATTTACGACTTTGACGACCCTGAGATGCTCCACACCATGGAGAACGAGTCTACACTCAGAGCATCAGCAGATACCGCCAAACTCACCTCATACGGCCAACACCTACTCTAGATGGAAGCAGCACACCGTCTTATTATCTATAATGGGATGGCCACCTGGCCACCTCGGGTGGTCTCACCTGCATCCCACCCACGAAACTGGAGGGAGGCAGTGTAGTAGACTATGTTATCGAACCCCCGGAGGAAACACATCTCATCACCTCATTCACCATCCCACCCATGCCGATTGGAGCTGAACTCACGGAGAGGGAGACACGACGACAGATGCAAGCTCTCACATGCCGGAAGCGGCGAGCTTTCAAGGAGCGACAGGAGACAGGAGGCAGAGCTGTATGACCTACTCATGAGTAGGGACTGCGCCACCGCGTGGAGGGCCCTACGTGAGCCACGCCCACCTACACCCATAGCAGATCCTTAGACTTGGCACACCTACACCCAGAGGTTATATGATGCCCCAGGACAGCCCCCACACCGAGTCCAGTGATATCCACCCTATTCACGCTAGGCATGGTACGAGAGGCCATCCATAGGCTGCAGCATGGCCGCTCAATAGACCACACAGGACTACAGGGCGAGCACTTTATATACGCAGTCAATGCAGTTTCCCACTTGATCGCCCACCTCTTCAACCGTGCTTTGGTTGAGGGGCTACCCGACTCGTGGACTATGCATACCATTGCGCCTATCCACAAGTCCGTCGATATGATGGACCCGCGAAACTACAGGACTATTATGATAGGCCATATCCTCACCAAGATCTATGGGGCAGTACTAGAGGCAGAGCTTAGTACACATGCTCAGGCAGCTTGGATCAGAGCACCGGGCCAAGCATGCTTCCGCCGCACTTTCTCCACCATCGACCACATCTTCATACTTCGTTGCCTGATCGAGAGCGCAAAGGCGAAGAAGTAGAGACTCTACTACTACTTTGTGGATTTTCCCAAAGCCTTCGACATGGACCCGCGAGAGAGACTATTACGGAGACTCCAAGAGTTACAACTTCCATCAGACATGCTATGGGCCATCCATGCTTTGTATGCACGAGTCACAGGCAGGGTACGTTGCCCCAGCGGCCTATAAGATAGCCTTGTTAGCACCATTGGTGTGAAACAAGGGTGCCCTCTCTCACCCACTCTCTTCAGTCTCTACATCGACGAGATCACAGAGTATATACAGTGAGCAGGAGGGCTAGGAGGAGACCTCGAAGATATGCCAATACACATCCTATTATATGCCGGTGACATTGTCTTGCTTTCAGAGTCACAGGAGGGGCTGCAGTCACATTCACAGGCGCTCAATACCTTCTGCATGGAGAGAGGATTCACAGTGAACCTTGGCAAGACCAAGGTCATGATCTTCCACACCTCCAGGACAGTACGCCGTTGAGCCTCTTTCACTACGGCCAAAGGACAGATAGAGATAGTGGACTCCTACATCTACTTAGGTGTCACCTTCTCGGGCAGCACAGGTATGTTCTCCATGGCACATGCAGAGAGAGATAGATTGACGCGAGGCTATGCAGCGCTTGCTAGATTGGGGAGACACTGCGTTGAGGCACATTTCCACGAGCCCCCGACCAAGGGGTGGCTTTTTGATACTCTAGTGACACCCACACTGATGTATGCAGTGGCAGTATGGGCACCAGGCATCACGCAGGCGAAGTGGACGCGGATTGAGGCCCGAGGTCACCATGCTCTCACGCTTGCTCCGTAGCAAGCCCTCGGTTCCACATGACATTATACGAGCTCAGCCTGCACACCACCAATGCTGGTGGAGGCCCTCTTTCAGCTGGTGACCTTTATCCTGAGAGTCAAGGAGCTCCCCACCAGTCGACTCACCAGGATTGCATTTGAGAGCTCTGGACATTTGGCAGAGACAAGGCATGAGAGAGTATGGTATGCACAGACCTATAGATGGTTGGAAAACCATGACATGAGCATTACCGACCTCCCTCCTTTTCAATACGACCTCTCTTCCCCCTACATTACCCTATCTCGCTCAGAGAGGAATCGGATCATCCGTCAGGACCTACTACAGATACACGTCAGGGAGACGTGGATAGCACCACGGTAGCCTCTTCCCACAAAGAGGCAACACTACAGAGAGCACTTCCTGACCATGACAGCAGATGGTTTCATTCAGAGACCACAATACATGGATACATACATGGCACCGGCAGAGAGAGTGGCCATTGGGCAGCTCATAGTATCATCACACCAGCTCGAGATTGAGGCGGGGCGGCACACCCCCAAGGATGAGAGATTATGCAAGATTTACCGAGCGGACGTGGAGGACGAGGAGCACTACACATGTAGATGCCAAGCTTATGAGGATATCAGGGACCGCTACCCACAGCTCTTCTGCGAGCCCCGAGGGATCACGGATTTATTGGAGACGGGACCAGCGCCCTCTATGCCGTTTCTTAGTAGAGCTCCAGCACCGCCATGCCTCACTTCTCCAGCACATGGAGATACACTCGAACCCCCAAACTTATATTACGGATTTCTTCAGACCCAGAGCCACCCGAGGGCCGAGCTCGACACGGGGTGTCACATTACAGAGAGCAAAGGAGCTTAGACGACAGCGCCGACGACTGAGACCTCCACTAGAGAGAGCCCGTCCCCACCAAAGAGAGATCCAAGCGATTCATTCACGCCATGACATGGAGATACAGAGACGTCAGCAGCGCACCCCTTCCAATTTCGACGTGCAGAGCATTCTGAGGCTCACCACGATGCCTTACCCACCGTTGCATTATATCCTACATCCACTCCAGGCATATCGAGGGCTATGACACCACCCATCCTTCCCCCTCCCTATGCATATCATATTTGTATCTCACCTGCTCAGCATATAGAGGCATACCCATAGCACCCGACACCCTTGACGCCAGCTATTATCCACTCCTTTTATACTTTGTTCTCTACTCACATTTTATTTTCCTTTTGGGATCAAAGTGGATCGGACCATGTTGATGTATATGTTTTGTCTCATAGGCCGATTTTGGCCTCTAATACAGGTTAAAAGTCTCTCTCTCTCTCTCTCTCTCTCTCTCTCTCTCTCTCTCTCTCTCTCTCTCTCTCTCTCTCTCTCTCTCTCTCTCTCTCTCTCTCTCTCTCTCTCTCTCTCTCTCTCTCTCTCTCTCTCTCTCTCTCTCTCTCTCTCTCTCTCCTCTCTCTCTCTCTCTCTCTCTCTCTCTCTCTCTCTCTCTCTCTCTCTCTCTCTCTCTCTCTCTCTCTCTCTCTCTCTCTCTCTCTCTCTCTCTCTCTCTCTCTCTCTCTCTCTCCCTCTCCCCCCCTCCCCCCCTCCCTCCCTCCCCCCCTCCCTCCCTCCCTCCCTCCCTCCCTCCCTCCTCTCTCTCTCTCTCTCTCTCTCTCTCTCTCTCTCTCTCTCTCTCTCTCTCTCTCTCTCTCTCTCTCTCTCTCTCTCTCTCTCTCTCTCTCTCTCTCTCTCTCTCTCTCTCTCTCTCTCTCTCTCTCTCTCTCTCTCTCTCTCTCTCTCTCTCTCTCTCTCGTCCCCTGACCTGTCGGAGATCTGCCCTACACCCCGCTCTGCCCCGTCGGCTGAGCCTGACGGAGATCTGCCCTACACCCGTGCCAGCTCTGCCCAGTAGGCTGCGCCTGTCGGAACTGCTCTGAGCCTGTTGGAGATTCGCAGCAGGCCTCCCCCGTCGCCCTCTGTGCACTGCCCCGCCCAGCCCCATCTCCGCCCTGCAACCCGGCTCTGACCTAGATCCTCCCTGCTTCCATCACCCTCCATTCTCTTATGGCCCGAAACCCTAAACCTAACCTAATCGAGCCCCCCAACTTTAACATATTCCATGCCTCATGCCCCAACATGAGACCCTAACCCTAAGACATCCAAATCATAACCCTAACCAGAAACCCTAAGAAGTCGAAACCCTAACCCTAACCCTAAGACATCGCAACCCTAAACCTAAAAATTAAAATTAATGCCTAATATAATCTCCCAAACTAACCTTAACCTTGAGCCAAAACCCTGAATCTCAATCCCAACCTGAGACCTAACCCTAACCCTAACACTCTCTCTCTCTCTCTCTCTCTCTCTCTCTCTCTCTCTCTCTCTCTCTCTCTCTCTCTCTCTCTCTCTCTCTCTCTCTCTCTCTCTCTCTCTCTCTCTCTCTCTCTCTCTCTCTCTCTCTCTCTCTCTCTCTCTCTCATGGCTCCCAAGCTGGAGGAACAGTTGGCCACCTTAGAGCATGCCCTCCGAGAGTTGATAGGAAAACACAAGAAAGAAGGAGATTCTGCACTGAACGGGGTTACCCGTAGAGTTGTCGCCCTCGAAGCCAAGGTGGCAACCTTGGAGAAGGAAAACGAATCCCTTCGGGAAGAGCTTCTCGCTACCCGCAAGCAGCACTCACGGGACCTGGAGGAGTTGCACACTGCGCTTACTGATATGAAAACGAAACTGGACAGCATGCACGAGGAGGGGGAGATCGCTCCACATCTAGAGGACATTCGGGTGACTATCAAGAAGGAGTGTATGGAGGTGGTGCAGAACGAGCTTGAGACTAACAAAGATGGATGGGTCGAGGTTGTCAAAAAGAACCTTCGACAGGAGGCAAAGAAGAACAACCACCATGAGGAGATCCACATAGTGCATACCACCATTGAGGAGGAGCGGATGCGACAGGCCCGCAGGCTCAATGTTCGAGTCTCCGGCCTCACAGAGACAGACGGATCACCAGAGCAGGACGGGCGTCACTTGTGCACATTACTTGGATACCGCGCGGATGAGCCTCTCCCTTTCACCAGAGTATGGAGAGCAGGACGGGACACCACACGGAGCAGAGCACTTATCCTTCAGTTCTCAGATGAGGCCAGGAGGAGAGACTTTCTCAGACGACGGGCGGTACTACGCACTACACCGGGCACCCCCATCTATTTGGATGACCTCACACGGATGCAGGTAGAGCACAGACGGGCATGCATGCCACGTGTCCTCCAAGCAAGACGAGAGGGACATCGTGCCCTCTACAGAGAGGGTCGGATCATCATTGATGGACGGCCCATTGACTAGGGATTCGCGGCCTATGAGACAGCACAGCAGGAGGTGCACATTGCAGTCTGGAACTGCAATGGATCTTTATGGACACATCCAGGGCGCCTCGAGGAGGTGATGGAGGGCAGAGACATTATCTTCTTGACAGAAACACACGAGAGCCCGGGGAGGAGCCTACCGAGGATTGAGGGCTATATGTGGGAGTCAACTCACCGCCGCCAGATGAGACAGCACACCACACGAGGATCAGGAGGAGTAGCCGTGCTCTATAGACAGTCGTTACAGCACAGGGTACAGGTGGTAGCCAGAGACCCAGAGGCACGTTTCATGTGGATACGCTTGCAGCTATCAGAGGAGAGAGCAACGTACTTCGCCGTATGCTATATTGCACCCATTGGTTCACGCTTCACACATTCCCCTGAGCAGCTATCAGGAGGGGAGGGACCAGACACCACATCGCAATATGACTGCCTCAGTGACACGATTATGGAGTATATCGAGATGGGTGAAGTCTTCCTTGTAGGAGACTTCAATGCCCGCACTCAGAGCCACCAGTGTGATATCTACGACTTTGACGACCCTGAGATGCTTCGTACCATAGAGGACATGCCTACACTCAGAGCCTCAGCCGACACCGCCACACCCACCTTATATGGCCGACACTTACTCCAGATGGGAGCAGCACACCGTCTCGTTATATATAATGGGATGGGGAGCTGGCCCACCTGGCGCGGTCTCACCTGCATTCCACCCACGACACCACAGGGGGGCAGTGTGGTAGACTATGTTATCGGACCCCCGGAGGCGACACATCTGATCACCTCATTCACTATCCCACCCTTACCGATTGGAGCTGATCACGCATATCTTGCCCTATCCATTCGCGGCTCACCATGCATACCCTACCCCACCCCGTCACCATACAGCCACGAGCCCGTACCACCATTCACTTTAGACATGAGCTAGCACATATCTATAGCTCCCATGTTCGAGAGCGCATCTACTCCCTTGATCCCTCTGCCTCCTTGGACACCCTCACTGCCCACTTCTCCTCGATCCTCCATACATCCGCTACTCTCAGCTTCCCATACACCACCCACAGCACTACACATCCGACACGGCTGGGGCATACACCCCAGAATAGATGGTACGGTGAGGAGTGTAGGCGACTATACCGACATCTCAGAGCACAGAGTATCTTGGGATCCATCACAGAGAGGGAGGCACGACGACAGATGCGAGCCCTCACACGCCGGAAGCGGCGAGCTTTCGAGGCGCGACAGGAGGCAGAGTTGATCGACCTTCTCATGAGAAGGGATTGTGCCACCGCGTGGAGGGCACTACGTGAGCCACGTCCACCTACACCCATAGCAGATCCTTCGACTTGGCACACCTACACCCAGAGGTTATATGACGTCCCAGGACAGCCACCATTACCGATTCCTTCCACACCGCGTCCGGTGATATCCACCCTCTTCACAGCAGGCATGGTACGACAGGCCATCCATAGGCTACAGCATGGCCGTTCAGCAGACCACACGGGGCTACAGGGAGAGCACTTTATATACGCAGCAGATGTAGTTTCCCACTTGATCGCCCATCTCTTCAACCGTGCTTTGGTTGAGGGATTACCCGACTCATGGACTATGCATACGCCTATCCATAAGTCCGGCGATATGATGGACCCAGGGAACTACAGGACTATTATGATAGGCCATATCCTGGCCAAGATCTATGGGGCAGTACTAGAGGCAGAGCTCAGTACACACGCTTAGGCAGCGGGGATCAGAGCACCCGGCCAAGAAGGCTTCCGCCGCACTTTCTCCACCATTGACCACATCTTTGTGCTTCGTTGCTTGATTGAGAGCGCGAAGGCGAGGAAGCAGAGACTATACTGTTGCTTTGTGGATTTCCGCAAAGCCTTCGACATGGTCCCTCGAGAGAGACTACTACGGAGGCTCCAGGAGTTACAGCTTCCATCAGACATGCTATGGGCCATCCACGCTTTGTATGCACGAGTCACAGGCAGGGTACGCTGCCCTGGCAGTCTATCAGACAGCCTTGTTAGCACCATTGGTGTGAAACAAGGTTGCCCTCTCTCACCCACTCTCTTCGGTCTCTACATCGACGAGATCACGGAGTATATACAGCGAGCAGGAGGGCGAGGAGGAGACCTTGGAGGTACGCCAGTACATATCCTATTATATGCTGATGACATTGTCATGCTCTCAGAGTCACAGGAGGGGTTGCAGTCACATTTACAGGCGCTCGATACCTTTTGCATGGAGAGAGGACTCACAGTGAACCTTGGCAAGACCAAGGTCATGATCTTCCATACCTCCAGGACAGTACGCCATCGCGCCTCTTTCACAGCAGCTGGAGGACACATAGAGGTGGTGGACTCCTACGTCTACCTAGGTATCACCTTCTCCGGCAGCACAGGGGTATTCTCCATGGCACAGGCTGCGAGAGATAGATTGACGCGAGGTTATGCGGCACTTGCAGGATTGGACAGACGCTACTTTGAGACACATTTTCAGGAACCCCGGACTAAGGGGTGGCTCTTTGACACTCTAGTGACACCCGCATTGATGTACGCAGCAGCGGTATGGGCACCAAGGATCACAGAGGCAATGTGGACGCAGATTGAGAGGCCCCAGATCACCATGATATCACGCTTGCTGCGCAGCAAGCCCTCCGTTCCACATGACATTATACGAGCTGAGCTTGGCACACCACCGATGCTAGTGGAGGCCCTCTTCCAGTTGGTGACCTTTATTCTGAGAGTCAGAGAGCTCCCCACTAGCCGACTCACCAAGCTTGCATTTGAGAGCTCTAGACATTTGGCAGAGACGGGGCATGAGAGAGTATGGTATGCACACACTTACCGATGGTTAGCAGACCATGGCATGAGCATTACGGATCTCCCCCCTTTTCAGTATGACCTCTCTTCCCCCCACATTACCCTCTCTCGTTCGGAGAGGAATAGGATCATCCGTCAGGACCTACTACAGATACACGTCAGGGAGACATGGATAGCACCACGGGAGCCTCTTCCCACAAAGAGGCAACACTACAGAGAGCACTTCCTCACTCTGACAGCGGATGGTTTCATTCAGAGACCACGATACATGGATACATATATGGCACCAGCTGAGAGAGTGGCCATTGGGCAGCTCAGAGTATCATCACACCAGCTCGAGATTGAGATTGGGCGAGCCACACATACCCCAAGGGATGAGCGATTATGCAGGATATGTAGAGAGGAGGTGGAAGACGAGGAGCACTACACATGTAGATGCCAGGCATATGAGGACATCAGAGACCGCTACCCACAGCTCTTCAGGGGGCCTAGAGAGATTAGGGCTTTATTGGGGACAGAGGACCAGCGCCCTCTAGGTCGTTTCCTAGTAGAGCTCCAGCACCGTCGCGCATCACTCCTCCAGCGGCAGATGGAGATACACCTGACCCCCCCCCCTCAGACTTATATTACAGATTTTTTCAGACCCACATACACTCGAGGCCCGAGCTCGATGCGGGGTGTCACATTACACAGAAGCTTAGACGACAGCGTCGACGACCGAGACCCCTTGTCCGGAGAGCTCGTCCACATCAGAGAGAGATTCAGGCGATTCACGCACGCCATGACATGGAGATACAGAGACGTCAGCAGCGCACCCCTATCGATTTGGACGCCCAGAGCATTTTGAGGATCGCCATGATGCCTTACCCACCGATGCATTATATCCTACACCCACTCCAGGCATTTAGGGGGTTGTGATACCATCGAGCCTCCCCTCCCTATGCATATCATATTTGTATCTCACCCATTGAGCATATAGAGTGCATACCCATAGCACCCCACACCCTTGATGCGAGCTACTATCCCTCCTTTTATACCCGTTCGCAATACTCACACTTTATTTTCGTTTTGGATCACAGTGGATTGGATCATACTGATGTATATGTTTTGTCTCATAGGCCAATTTTGGCCTCTAATAGACGTTAAAAAGTCTTTCTTTCTTTCTTTCTTTCTCTCTTTTTTTTCCCACTCCCCCTCAACCTCCCCCTCTCCCCCTCTCCCCCTCCCCCCCCCCCCTCTCTCTCTCTCTCTCTCTCTCTCTCTCTCTCTCTCTCTCTCTCTCTCTCTCTCTCTCTCTCTCTCTCTCTCTCTCTCTCTCTCTCTCTCTCTCTCTCTCTCTCTCTCTCTCTCTCTCTCTCTCTCTCTCTCTCTCTCTCTCTCTCTCTCTCTCTCTCTCTCTCTCTCTCTCTCTCTCTCTCCCTCCCTCTCCCCCTCCCCCCTCTCCCCCCCTCCCTCTCCCTCCCCCTCTCCCTCCCCCTCCCCCTCTCCCCCCTCTCCCTCTCTCTCCCCCTCCCTCTCTCCCCCCCTCCCCCCCTTCCCCTCCTTCCCCTCCCTCCCTCCCTCCCTCCCTCGCTCGCTCGCTCGCTCCCCCCCCCCCCCCTCCCTCCCTCCCTCCCTCCCTCCCTCCCTCCCTCCCTCCCTCCCTCCCTCCCTCCCTCCCTCCCTCCCTCCCTCCCTCCCTCCCTCCCTCCCTCCCTCCCTCCCTCCCTCCCTCCCTCCCTCTCTCTCTCTCTCTCTCTCTCTCTCTCTCTCTCTCTCTCTCTCTCTCTCTCTCTCTCTCTCTCTCTCTCTCTCTCTCTCTCTCTCTCTCTCTCTCTCTCTCACACACACACACACACACACACGCAGAAAAATATTCACGTCTTTAAAAACTCTCTTTATACAGAATCTACAAAATAGATTGGAAGAACATCTTGAAGCAAACATGAATATTTTTTCAAGAATGATATAAGAGAGCACTTCATCGTGCAGACGACACAAGCTCACAATTCGTGATAACAGGGATGGAATGCCTTTGTTTTGAGAATGTAGAGATCAACAAAAAAATTAACATGCGCACCCTACAAGTAAACTATTCTGGTGTTAATACGACATCAAGAATGAAGAAAGTAGTAAGCCCATACCATCGGCATCATCTGTTCCCAGTGACAGGTTTCTATCAAAGAGCTGAAAGAGTTCAAGACCACAAATAAGGGGGCCAAAAGTGGAGGTGTCCGTTTTCTGGAGTCTAAACTCAAAGGATCCTTCACTTCCAACGAGCATGGGTTTGATTAAGCTTGAAATTAGTACAGAATACGTCTCGTTCCCGGCTTCCAAGTAGATATCGTAATCAGAATCAAAGAAAATATTGCTGCCATTGAAAATCTACAAGGACAATATTAGGAACAGTCAGTACGTACTCAGAGAGAGAGAGAGACAGAGAGACTACGTACGTGCTTGCCCTCAAGTTTACAAGTGAAGATTCTTGTTCTATAAATAAAAACGCTTGAAAATGTATGGAATTATGAAAACATTTACCAGTTTTCGAGCTGTAGCTCTTGGGAGTGATATTACAATGGAAATAAGTATGTGTGAGAACAC
Source organism: Ceratopteris richardii (assembly GCA_020310875.1). Taxonomy (NCBI): domain Eukaryota; kingdom Viridiplantae; phylum Streptophyta; class Polypodiopsida; order Polypodiales; family Pteridaceae; genus Ceratopteris; species Ceratopteris richardii. The sequence goes on from CM035427.1 coordinate 108,693,640, forward strand.
TCACGTTGGAAAATACAAGAATGATTCAGTGAGCGTGTCCTAGTGAGAAAGATCCTCGAACCTTCTCTTAAAAGCTTTTCTCGATGTGGAATAATCATGTCTATGTCTAATCATAATCTTACCCAACAATACGCGGCTGATGACCGCTTCTTCCCGATTTATATATGGCATCGTATCGCCCGTGTGTGTACTCCCTCGAACCATCACACGCGCCCAGTATCGATTTGCATGTGTGTCAACAAGTCGTCTCGGAGCTTTCACAATTAACAGTGATTGCGCTAAGCATTGGGACATCCAGGGATCTAGAACCCTCTTACGGCAATCGACATTTGCAGAAATGAAAATAATATGTGCGTCAGTGTCGATGCCGATGATCTCTCGCATCCTTAAGCAATGGCAAGAGGCCAAGTATTTCAAGTACATTGTCGCTGTAGACGATCACATGAAAACTGCCTTTTTTAACCGAAATCATTCAACCAAAGGGCTGAATGAGGCCCCCATCCTGTATACGTAGAAGATAACCCCAGAGGTTTCGATAGAGTGGGGATCGTGGAACGCTATCAGTACCTCCTGTTTAGCCTTAGAGGGCATGCACCCGCCAGAGCTGTGAACGTCAACTTGGCAAGGATGATTATCCAAACTTGAGAATCCAAGTCGTGACTAAAATATTTGAATTATTTATATTGTATTTCTTTCACGAGTCAAAGTGCGGGGGTGGGGAGCAAAACACTAGATTTCACGTAAAAATAAAGGGTGACACATAAACGACGACATGTCGCTGCTTATGCAATGGTCTAAAAAGCTTTTTTTCTTAGTTGTCCTCGTTTAAACAATGTTGGCATTTTATATATATATATATATATATATATATATATATATATATATATATATATATATATATATATATTGTTGCGTGGTGTTCCTGATGAAGCCCTCCATTTTTGAAGTGGTATCGCACAAAAAACGAGGAGGGAGATGACAAGATGCCGGCTCGTCACTTGGAACATAGACATGAAGATTCTTTCTTGAAAAATGCCGCCCAGCCTTATACCTCTCTTTCCATGGATTCCCTCTTCAAGTATTCTAACTTGGATTTACTAAGGTGGCCTCACACATGAGTGCCACATGGCACTCATGTAAGAGATGGTTCATACCATCTCTTTTAAGGTGATCACATATAACATGTCCTTCCCCTTAGCTTTATTTTTGTCCTCAAAAATGGTATCGGAAAATTTGAACCAAAAGAGAGAATCAATGGAATGGTACTCCCACTATATCCCCATGTATCCAATGCACATGGTCACATCTCCGTGTTGTTTCCCCGTATCCTTCCTCTTAAGTAAACTCTTGGGAAGGTAATCTAAAACTAGGAATTTGTCTTTGAAGGGTGTTGACTCCCTCCCATATGGCACTATCTTCTAAACTATCTTTCCACTTTACTAGACACTCTTTATATAAGTGACTTCTCGTCCGTTTCTCTCAAATGCATAGTATGCTCTCAGGCTCATGTGGAATAGATTGAACAGTAATAGGCTCTACTACCTCATTCTTTTCTTAAGCCAACTAACATGAAATACTCGATGGATCTAGGTATTCTCTAGAGTTGGAGTTGGTAAGCCATCTTTCATATTTTCTTAAGTATTTGGAAAGGTCCACAATATGTAGGATATAGTTTTGGACAAGGTCCCATCTTCATGGTTTCAGATCTAGGAACTTTAAGATAGACTTGCTCTACTATCTCAAAGTTAATATCTCTCCTTTGAGGGTCAACATAGGCTCTAGCCCTATCCTAAGCCCTCCTAATATTGTCCTTATCAAGCCTAAGCATATTGTTCATTTCTTCCAAGAAGTCCTTTGTAGCTTGACTCTCTCATTCTGCAATCCTACTGCATAAGGAGCTCTTGGTTGAAACCCATACATAAGCATAAATGGAATATGCCCAATGGAAGAGTGCTTGGCACTATTATATGCAAACTCTACTATGGGTAAGTACTCTTCCTAGTTAGTTTGCCTTTCATTCACATATGCTCGAAGCATATCCTCTACGATTTGATTAACCCTTTCTATTTGCCCATCCGATTGTGGATGTTCGACCGTACTCATGCTAAGTTTCGTATTCAAACTTTTGAAGACCGCTCTCCAAAAGTGGCTAGTAAACTTCCTATCCCAATCAGAAACTATGTCTAGAAGAAGGCCATATAACCGGTATAGGTTGCCTACAAAAAGTGTAGCTAACTGAGGTGTCTTCACTCTAGTATGTGTCGCAATAAACCTAGCCATTTTGGTTAACCTATCCACAATTACCTCGACAGAGTCGTGCCCTCTCTATGTCTTAGGTAATCCAACTATGAAATCCATGGAGATACTCTCCCACTTCCCATTGGGAATATCCAATGGGTGGAGTAGTCCTCCAATCCTCAACCTTTCAGCTTTATTGACCTGGCATTTGGTGCACTTAAGCACATACTCTAGGACGTCCTTATGAAGTCGAGGCCAGTGAAACTGCCTCTTAACAAGATCATAAGTCTTGTTAACTCCTGGGTGTCCTGCACTAGGTGTGTCATGACACTCATAGATAATGTGCCATCCCATCTTAAAGTCTCTAGGGACACACACCTTACCTTTATATATTAGATATCCATCATGGATACTGTAATTTTTCCACTTGAATCCTTCTTGAGTACATGTTGATACTCCATCCTCACTGGAGACCCATGTATCATGATCCCCATTCTCTATGGCTTCCCAAATTTTGGAATATGCAGGATCAAGCCTACATTTCCCTCTGATGGACTCCAGTAGCTCACTAGTGATCTAAGTAAAACTCAATCCATTGAGCATAGGCATGGGACTAAGTGAATCAACCACTACATTAAACTTTCCCTTCCTATACCTAAGCTCATAATCAAACTCTTGAAGGGTCTCTGCCCATCAAGCCTTACGGCCTTTAAGGTATGTTTGATTAGAGAGCCACTTAATGCTCTCTTGATCAAACACTATCGTGACTTTGGCACCATACAAATAATGACACTACTTCTTCAAAGCATGGACAATTGCATACATCTCCTTCTCATAGACAGAGTAATTCTTCGGAGCCGATTCTAGCTTGTTACGCTCAAAAGCTACTCGTTGACCATCCTAAACTAAAACCACTCCTATACAAAATCAATCGCATCAGTCTTAACCACAAAGGGTTTATTGGGATGTGCTATATGTAACAGTGGATCTGTATCAATTGTTAGTTTCAATTTCTCCATACTTTGCTTCTTTTTGTCTCCCCAATGAAAGGCTTTCCCTTTCCCTTTAAGTTGTTCCATCATTGGGACTATAATTTTGGCATAATTCTTAATGAATCTTCGATAGAAACCTCATAGGCCTAGGAAGATCTATAGCTCTTCCATGTTCCTGGGATGTGGTCATTCCATAATAGCCCTTACTTTTTTAGGATCCATCTAGATTCCGTTTTGCGAGACTATATGTGCAAGGTATCTAACCTCTATTTTGAAAAATTCACACCTTGACTCTTTAGCAAAGAGTGAATTTTCCTTTAACACTTGGAATACTTTTCTTAAGTGTTCCAAGTGCTTGTGTTCTGATCCACTATAGATCAGACTATCATCTAGGAAATCTAGTATAAATTTCCCTAGATAAGGCAGTAATACACTATTCGTGAGCTTCATGAAAGTGGGAGGAGCATTGGTGAGACCAAAAAGCATCACCAAGAACTCATAGTGCCCATATCTAGTTCTAAATGCAGTTTTAGGGACATCCGTTGCCCTAATCCTAATCTGATGATACCCTGATCTAAGGTCGATCTTGATAAAATACCTACCTTGATGTAACTGATCGAATAGTTTCTCCAACCCAGGCATTGGAAAACTATTTTTGATAGTTATCTTGTTTAGTGCTCTATAATGTATGCATAATCTCATAGAGCCGTCCTTCTTCTTAATCATGAGCATTGGCCATGCCCAAGGTGAGTTACTAGGTCTAATGAAGCCCTTATCTAAATAATCTTGTAATTGCCTCTCAACATCCTCATGTTGAGAAACACTAAGCCTAAAAGGTGGCTTACAAATAGGGTTAGTTTTAGTAACTACCTCAATAGCATGGTCAATGTCCCCTCTCTCATGTGGTAGCCCTCTAGGTAAGTTAGTGGGAAAAACATCTCTAAATTCAAACATAAGATCTTTAAACTTTAACAACACACTCTTGCAAGAAAGAATAGTAAAAAGTCATGTCCATATTTACATTTCTAGCATGAAAATATACATTAGATGAAATGTTTGTACAATGCTCAAAGTCTTGACTATACAACAAAAAGATCTCCTGTACATGTTGAAATGACAAAAACTATACAACTCTAAAGATGAGATGAGAGGTGCACTAGGTACATCTCTCTCTCCCTTTATAAAATTTCTTTCAAACTCAAGGGTATTGTTTTTGTAACTGTGTTTAAGTGTGTCTTCCAACCCCCATAACCACTCTCTTCCTAATACAAGGTCTGTCCTCTCCATACTCATGATTCGGAAGTCCATGTGATCAATATAATCATGCATCTTGACTTCCAAATTGGATACAATAGTATCCCATATCATCTTGCCTTCCCCTTGCATCATAATACTATGTATTTAAGTGCACTAGGCTGTTGGGGAATCTTTAGCTTTTTGACTAGAGCATACTTTTTGAAGTTATGAGTGGCAAAGTCATCTATCATGACTCGCACCCTGGTCCCATGTACACTACCATGAATTTTAACCTAGTCATGTGGTCAAAACTTAGGTGACCGCAATGACTGAGTCAAACAAAAGGTGTGTTCAATATCCTCGTGCATCACCTCCACTCCCTTGCAGCTAGAGCTGCCATGAATAGGAAGTGTCTTCACTAGCTGGACCGCCTTTTTGCCCTTATCAGGGGCCGCACTACTCTCTCGTCCTCTCTTTTTTTCTTCCTCTTCTTAAGTGGATAATTTCACTATGAATGGTAGACGAACACCTAAAACACAAGTTCTCTCTCTTGGCCCTCTAAAATTGTTCCATAGGTAACCTAGGCCCTTGGGATCTTTGTTTCTTGATAAAGATTTTGTTTTTCCCTATTGGCACTGTCTTGAATTTAGTCATATTAAGAGGTTTGAGGGGTTGATCCATCTCCATAGGACTATACTGAGGATGGTTATGGTCCTCAAACGTCTTTGGTGCATTTCTTCTTACCTCTCTTTTGATGGATTTATCTAAGCCCCTAACAAACCCCCTTGTTTTTTGGAAGTCATCCAATCCCTTAAGTTTCAATATGTAGACCGTCAGAAGGCCTACCTCTCTGAATGATCCTATCCCACTCATCCCAGTTCCTCTCTTCCTTGTTCTCAAGAAGAGACTCTTTCAAGAAAAGATTTTCAAATCGAGTCGAATCCATAGGGATAGAATTCACCTCCTCGAGACTCATCCACCACTTATAAGCATGTGGGCCAAGTGAGATACTTGCCTCTAGCACATGATACTCAGGTGGGGTGCCCTTCAATTGATGCAGATCATTCCACTTTTGCAAAAAAGTGTAGATTGCATCATTGTTTCTCTCATGGTCATCCCTCGTAAAAGTGGGTGGTTTCAAGTCTTTCATAAGGGGAGCTTCCCTAGAACTCTCTCCTTTATGCTTAATAGGAAACGAAGTATCTTTCATAGCCATGTCTATAGGGAGAGTAGGGGTTTCTCTTTCTAGGAAACGAAGTATCTTTCCTAGGAAACAAAGTATCTTTCCTTTATGCTTACTAGGAAATAAAGTATCTTTCCTAGCCATGTCTATAGGAAGAGTAGGGGTTTCTCTTTCCTTCCTAGCTAGGAAAGAGGTGACATGTGTCTCAAGTGAGATGATCTGAGACTTAAGCTATTCAATGAGAGATGTCATGCTACCAATGTCTCTCTCTAACCTAAGGGTTTATTTCTTTAACTCTATGAATTGTTTGTGAGAACAAACTCATCACAGAGTTCCACATAAGAATACTCTTCTTCTTGTGGCTCTTTTCTTTCTACCTTTTGGTCAACTTCGTGCTCAAGATCTACCTCTTCCATCCTATGGTTCGGGTCCTCTAGTTGTTGTTCTTTAGGTGGAGAAGTGTGGTCTAAGACTTTTTTACCCTTGGAATCCATAATACACTCCATCCATTTGCTAACTCGAGTATGTAAATGGAATGGAAGTAAACTTTAATATGCAAGAAGAGAGAAAAAGTAATACTAGGGCACTTCCTTGATACAAGATAAAGATTTGGAAGCTAAATCAAAGCAATATTTGAATTGTGAAGATGTTGATCTGCAATCCTTGCCATGCCCGGATGAAAATTTGAAATGTTCGATTGGCCCGAGGTTCTTGTTATCAAATACGAGCAAAAATAATGTCAAAAGCATATAACAACGGCCCCAAATGAGCAAACTAAGTCAAATTGAAGAACTTTTGGTTTTTGCCAATCCTCTCTAGACCAAAGTTGGTAGTCCAGCACATGTACTTCAAAGATATGAAGATACTCCAAGTGAAAAAAGTCAATTCAAATGCCAGATGATGAAAAATTAGGCCTGGAAATGGTTGCCTAGTTTCTATTGAAATGCTGCAGAGGGATTTTGGTTGGGCAAAGCTTCTCCAAATCAATCAATGTTTGCTGCTAAACAAATCGTGAATGTATAGATTCGTAAAATGACAAAGATCTCTCAAATCAGATGTTGGGTGACGAAGCTATGAGTTAGAGAAGATGGGTATGTCAAGGGTAAGAAACGGAAAAGCAATTGTTCATGAGGGGGTGATTTTGGAAGATCAAAATTGAATGTTCCAAACTTTGTCACCTCCCTCCAAGGACCCATACCCATAGTACATGTGTGCATCATTGCTTTCCCAAACCCTTGATGCATAGCATAACTTTTCTCCCCCAAATTTAGAGAAAAAAACTCGAATTCAGAAGATTTTTCTTTACCTCCTCCCACAAATTCCTTTCTAAACTTCATACATACATACATATACACACACACTATGTGTATATATGTATGTATGAATTGTTAGGCCCCTATCGAGAATTTTGATTTTTGGAAGCCTCTTGTTGGAAACCCCACTTTGTAATCAACGACAAGTTAAAATAGGAATATTTTTGTAAAAAACTTCTTTGTTTGTTATATTAAGAATAGTGCAAGTACATATAGATATGTGGACTACACAGAGAAGACGCATGAAGTTGGTATTCAAGACGATACCATTTCGGGCTCCTTGAAACATGAGTTGGTTATAAAATGCTAAGATATCAAGATAATCATGTGATGATAGAGGATGACACATATCACTTTTCATATATATGACATATGTAGTGGTTATGCCAAATTATGTCAAGGATATTTTTAGTGATCTTCATCGCATTTATCTATCGAGAGTGATGCCACATTTTTTTCTTTCCAACTCACATATTCGTGGAGATTAGGGTTTTATTTATGTATTGCTCTTTATATATTGTAGTGGTTGTATGGTTGTATTGTTGTATCAGGTGATTCTCATATATTCTCTTTATGTAATAGAAGAAGTAGAGAAAGATCAGTCCTTGCCTCAATCTCTATTTTCTCCTCTCCTTGTGTGTGAGAGCGTTTGAGAGCTTATCTCCCTTTCCCTTGACACAGTGTGGCTATAGAGAGCTCGTGAAGAAGGCCGATAGTAAAGAGTATGTGAGAAGGCATGGAGAATGTTCAATTCAGATTTGATTCTCATTGCTACAAACATTGGTGTGCAAGTAGAAGGTATCAATTGTTTTTTTGAGATTTATCCCTTCAAAGCAACTTTTTTTGCTCATATTTATATTTGTAAGCCATTTCAACCTCCATTTCAAGCCCACAAGGTGGAACCATTAGAAAAAAATACATAAGTTTGCAAAACTATAAATCTCCATCTCTTCAAAATCTCCTAAATATTTTAGGTCTAGAATTTCAAGTGGTTTTTTTATTGTTGATACACAAAAACTAAGTTTTGCCGATTACAAATTTTCAAATCATAGTGTGATAATGTTAAGGTAGTAGTACTTCTTCTAGTGTTTGCACAGTATTGTGAATTGCTCTAGAAAATGGCAAATGTTGATGGAAAATGAGTCAATGTATGAGCGATAAGTTGGAAAAGAACAACTTTCATGCTTGGAGATTCAAAATGGAGAATTCTCTCATGGGAAAATGCTACTAGAAGTACATCAAAGGAGACAATGAACCACCCAAGTTACCAGAGAGGAATTGGAATGCAGGCCAGTTAAGAGCATATGAAGAGTGGAATCAAGGAGCACATAACGAAATTTATTGGCTATTTGTTAGCATACAAGATAGCATGATTGGGTACATATAGGATGCCAAAACTCCAAAAGAGGCTTGGAACCATTTGGTCACATTCTATTAGAACAATACAAAGGCATGGAAGTTGCAACTCAAGAAGTGTGGATAGTCATTTCTAGTGTTATAGATTTTCCCTTAAAGTATCCTAACCAACACATTAATGGCAATCATGATGGGATCAAATTTTTGAAGAAGTTGCAAAAAGTGGTAGGCAAAAAAAAAAGAAAGGCACCTGATAAGAACTAGGTAGGACACTAGGATTAAGAGAGCTGATGGGTTGCGTCATGCCCATGACACATTCTGGATTGACCTATTCACTGCATATACTGGAACAAACTATGGTTCCATTAGAAAGGAAGGAGGAAGAAACTCAAAAAGCAATTCCAAAAAGCATTCCACTGATGAACGTTGATAGTCTAGACAATTATTTTTGAAGTTCCATTCCGAACTCAACTGATCAAAATCCTCATTGATTTCCAAATGATTTTGCTTGTGATTATACAGAATTGTAGGTCTTGACCCAAATTCTATCAACATTGCATTCTTCTTAAACTATATGACATCTTAGTACTACAATAGAGGTATCGAATGAACCTAGACTATGTTGAACTAGTTAAACAAGAAATCAAGAGATTATTAAAAGTGGGATTCATAGTTCCTATGGAAAAGCTGAATGGTTGTCACTTATCATGATTGTTCCCAAAAAGAACAAACAATTATTGAGATGCGAAGCTGAACATGTGATGATCGATGATGACATGTACTAATTTTCTTTTTTCTAGCATGTACAAATTTTATGCTGATATATGTTAGGGATATTTTAAGTGAGTTTTATCGAATTTATTTATCATGAGTGATGGCACATTTGTTTCTTTCTCGCTCACTCATTCATACTCATTAGGGTTTTCTTTATGCATTGCTCTTTATATATGGTATTGCTTTATTGTTGTATTAGGACATTCTTGTACATTCTCTTTATGTAATAAAAGAAAAAGAAGAAGATAATTCTTGATTGTATAAATATGTGCATGCTTCTCTTTCTGTATGTGAGGGATATCTTCCTTAACTCCTTCCTCTTAACATGGTATTAGAGCTAGTTGGTTATAGAGAGCTCATGGAGAAGGCCAATAGTATAGGGTCCATGAGAAGGTGTGGCAAACACCATCTATGGAATGATCCCAGATTGCAACAGAAGTTGGTGTGCAGGTAGAAGATACTTATTTAATTTTGAGAGTTCATTTTTCTTAAATTTCTAATTTGGAGCCATTTAGAGCTTACAAGGTGGGATCCATTGAAAAAATAGGTTAGTGTTTAAGACTACAAATTGCATTGTATTTAATACCTTTGAAATATTTGACATCCAAAATTTCAAGTGATTCTATGTTAAAAACCATTTTTTCTTAACTACCTATTATCGAGTCACATAGAATGACAATGTTCAAGTAGAGATATTGCTTACAATGTTTTCCTAGTATTTTAAATTTCTATATAAATGATAAATGCTGATGGAATGAGGCAACTTGTGAGACATAAATAGGACACTTTCATACTTGGAGGGTTTAAATGAAAAATTTCTTGATGGGAAAGTCTACCAGAATTACATTCAAGGAGACATTTGAAACTAAACCCCCAACGATCACTAGAATCAAATTGTAGACCAATTAAGAGCATATGAAGAGTGGAATAAAAAATTAGAGAAGGTAATGTATTGGTGTATATTAACATACAAGATAGCATTATTGGAAACGGTGTCTATAGGCTTGGAGCAGTCTCATCACATCGTATGAGATCAATACAAAGGTTAAAAAATGCAACTTGAGAACAAGATGCATACACTAGAGAAAAATGGCATGTTGATAAGTGACCATGCCTTAAAACTAAAAAATATATGTGAGCCACTTGCATCTATTTGTGTCAATGTAGATGACAATAATAAGGTTGAGGTGTGCCTTTGTGGTCTAGGAGCTGCATATACACAGTTCCTAACTTCTATTTAGACTAGGGAGAATACCCCAATTTTTGTTGATCTTCTGTCCATGTTGATAACTAAAGAGAGGAACCTTCGTGAAGAATGAAACTCCAAAGGAAAAAATAGTTCTAGACAAGTACTCTACTCTAGTAAGGAAGAGGCCAAGATAGAGGATTTGGAAGTGTCCAAGGAAACAATAACCATGATCAAGGTCAACAAGAAACTAATGCAAAGGTAGAGGTTAATTTTGAGGAGGGGGATCAAAAGAGGCTACAAAACCTTCCAAAGAAATGAATTTGATAATTATAGTAAGGCATGTTGGAATTGTGGTAAACCTCATCACATTGAACACCATTGCAAGTTGAAGAATCAAAATAATATAAAGCAAAATAAATCTATGAATCCATGAGTTGAGATGATTCATAAAAATGGTTTATAGTCTTGAATCATATGATGAACACAATGCCTACTAATGTTTCAAAATCACATGGTAATGTCTGATATGTTGATTTAGGTGCTTCAAATCACATGATCAACCATGTATAATGAATTATTAGTTTGTAGAAATTGTTAGTTCTTGAAGCCCATCAAGCATACATGAAACATAGCATTGTTCATGGAGGAAGGAAGGTAAAAAATCTTGCTAATGTAGTGCATTTTTCTAACATAACAAAGAACCTATTTTCTATTGGCCAAATGGTTAATGATGGGACAACATGTCACTTTTGGTTCTGATGATGTATATGTAGACTAGTATAAGAAGAATGGAAGGCTAATTACCAAAGGTAACAAAGTGGGTATGATGTTTGCATGTAGTGTCAAAATCCTTGAAATGGATGAAATCATATTTGCAAAAGTTGCAAGAGTTATTGTTGATATAGAGATATGGCACAAATGAATTAGAAATGTAAACTTGTAGAGGTTGAAGTTGATGCAGTTAAAGGAGCTTGTCAAAAGGTTACCGAAATTCAAGGTTGTAGAGATGCAAAAGGTATGCAAAGTATCTCATTTTTGTAAGCAATCAAGAGCATCCTTTCCACATGGCAAGCATGTTAGTGTGAATGTCCTAGATATAGTGCATATAAATTTTTGGGGTCATGCAAATACCACATCCACATTCATTGATGACCATACACTAGAAGTATGGGCATACTTCATGAAGGAGAATCTTGATGTGTTTATTCATTTTCGATATTTCAAGGCTATGGTGGAAAAGAAAATCGGTAAGTACATTCAGACACCATCATCTGATGGAAGAGGTGAATACATATCAAATAAATTCAATAGTTTTCTATAGAGTCATTGAATTCAAAGAAATTTTCATGTAGGTACAAACCACAATAGAATGTCACTGATTAATGGAAAAATAGACATATGAAAAAGTAGCAAGAGCCTTGATGGCTGAAGAAAATATGCTCCATTCTTATGGGGAAAAAAATTTGCACCTTGTTCTATTGATCATGAATAGAACTCCAACTATTGTTGTACATTAAAGTACACCTAAAGAGAAGTTTACAAGTAAAAAGAAAAACTTATCACACATTAAAGTATTCAGTTGCATTCATATGTACATGTTCTATATGAGTAGAGCATGGAGCTTGACCCAAAATAAAAAAAAATTGTATCTTCATTGCGTTAGGTGAATAAATGCTACAATCCAATCATGCATTATGTGAAGGTAATTAGAGATGTGGTGTTTGATGAAATGGCAAGAATTTATGTTGACACAAAGCAAAGACTTGGTGTTTATTCAAATGAAAAAGAAAATGCTAAGAACTCAAGTGCAAAATCTAAAGTTCGGAGTGGACTAGATGTGTCACCTCTCAATAGTTCCAGCTCAAATCTATGGAGTGGAAGATTGCATTGAAGTTTTAGCCCAAAAAATTCATTAATATAAAGTCATCAATTAAATTCAAGAAAGGTAAATAAAATATTTTTATTGGTAGTAAAACATCTGCAATTTTTGAAGTTATTGATGGTAAATCAAGTATCTCAAAATAGAGTCTTAATAAGGAACTTGGATTACCCTCTGTGAAGACTCCAAGAGTAAGAAAGGCACATGCAAATGATACAATAAGAAGAAGTGATCTAAAACCAAGAAGATATGAGAGGATAAGAATATTGGTGCAACAATCAACATATGATAGCTACATGGATCATCATTGTTCTTACATAACTAAGGGGATACAAGATAAGAACAATGGGTGTCACCTTTTCTTCCTTTAATCACAAAAGAGTGGCCATACAATCATATATCTTCTTGATCAAAGGGGATGAAGACCCCAAAATAACTTCAATGTAGCTAGGGATGACGTCGTGGTTCTTATCTCCATAAAACATTCATTGCCATTCTTGTTGATCAACTTAGATTGAGTTTTTTGGCCTACCTTTTCTTTAGGAACTTGTACATTTCTTTTAATGGTTTATCACACTTGCTTTCTCACCACTCTTTAATATTTTTTTACCATAGATGTTACATTCCTCTTTAAATCCTAACTTATTCATGATCTTTGAGAGGCGTTGAGGATTGTTTGCATGGTTTCGATAACTTGAATTCAATTGCATGGGAGGTCCTTGACTGAAAAGATAATCTCTAACTACCCACTATTCCTATCTCAATAAAGCAAGCAGAAGATGAAGGTGTCAACATGAAATCAAGGTGGCCTACCATCATGAAAATGCAACAATATTTTCTCAATAGGTTGATATACTTTACCAATTATTCATACAATAAAGCTCTAATCTAGAAATATGATTTCTCTCTTGATTTTATGGTTACCACTTGGAACGTGGCCTTTCCTCTTTTCAAATCTTCTTTATCAAATTTTATTCATCGCAATGTCTATTCTTAAACTTTGTGAAGGAGCCTTCGTGTTTCCATGATATCACAATCCTAATGCTTTGTTAACGATGCATTTTGGGTTTGACAAAACGTCATCTATTTTGTGTTCTCAATGGCAAGGCCACTTGTTTGGAAGCAAAGATTTTGTTCACTTTTTTGGCAAGGTGATTATGTGAAAAGGTCTACACATTATTGTATATGGGCACATTAGAAAATCTCCAAAAAATAGTCTCTCCCTAACATGATGGTAGTGAATCTAAATGTTCTTAGTGCAAACATGGAAAATTGGGTTACTCACAACTAACAATGCATTTTTGTTGGTGCATGACAACCATCAATTGATGCTTTGATGAAGGATTGAAGTCAAAGAGTGAAGAAAAGATTAGCCTATGAAGCTTGAAGATAGTGCACATTCAGGAAATGAAGACCTGTATACATATGTACATTAAACTTATAGTTAGCTCACTTATATCTTTGTTATGGTCATGAGCTTGTACATATATGCCTATATATACAAGTAGAAAGTTGGGGAAAGTATGAGAGAACATGAGATGAGAAGAATTAGAGGTTGTAAAAGTCATTAGACACTAGAAGTGAGGAAGATTTCTCTCATCTTAAGATGTAAAATTTTTCAGAGAAGAAGAAAAATTGCACCCGATCTTTTGCTGAGTAATCCTTCTGTGTTTAACCTTTTGGGAGATGCTTTTGTACAAGTCTAAGTCTATAGTCAATTGAACTCTATACAAGTTTTCAGATCCTAATTGTGATCAAGCTGAGAGAATTGAGAGTAGGAACATTTACATGTGTATGTGAAGAAGTGAAGTTTGCAACAGGCGCAAATTCGATGCTAATGTTTTGGTCAGTTCTCCTTCCACAGTGTAAATTTTTGAGCAAACAAGCACTCATTCTTTAATTTATAAGGTAAGCTACCTATGGCTAAAAGCATTTGAATAAACGGGTTGTAATTTGAGAGAACTATGCATTAAAACGGGTTCAAAAGGTGAAAGATTAAGGGAAAACCTTGAGAAGGAGGTCTAAAGCTATCAAAAAGATCAAAAGGAACTTCATTCGAGGTAAAGGTACACTTATTCCTCATAAAGCTTGAAGAATTTAATGCACGGGTAAAGAAAGGATGGGAGATTCTCTTCAGATAAAGAAACTGGATAGAGAAAACTATCCAGCTTGGTCAATGAGGATGGAAGCTCATCTCATGAGCAAAGACGTGATAGGTTATATCACAGGTGAAGAAGAAAAACCAGAATTTAGATATCCTAGTGTTCCAACTAGGGATGAACTCTCAGATTTGAAGACATGGATAAAGAGAGATGCTCAAGCAAGGAGCATTATCTACATGGGAGTCAATGACTACTTGCTACCTCATATTAGAGGACTTGAAAGTGCAAGTGACATATGGAATGCTTTGGAGGAGCATTTCCAAAATACTACAAAATCAAGGAAGGCATCTTTGTGGGCAGAGTTTACCACATTCAAGAAGAAGGCCTCTCAATCTATTTCTGATTATGTAACAAGGATGAAGGACATTGCAGATGCATTAGGAGCAATTGGTGAAGATATTGAGGAGGATAAATTGGTAAGGCAAATCCTCACATGTTTGAGAGGAGATGAGAAATGGAAGCCATTCATTTTGTCTACTGAATTGTCACTAGATGATTTCACTCCTGATTTAAATCAGTTGCTAGGACACATGCTAACTTTTGAGCAGGATGTCAAAGGTGATGTTGATAAGAGTTTAGGTCAAGCAATGTATTCAAAGGACAAGAAGAAGAATAGCAAAGGAAAGCAACAATTAAATGACGAAGAAGGTACAACTAGTCAAGCCAACTTCTTAAGAGGAAGAGGAGGTGGCAAAGGTAGAGGAAGAGGCAGAAGCAATAAAGATGGAGCCAAAGCTTGCTAGATTTGTGGTAAGACAAACCATTTAGCTCATGATTGTTGGCATAATAATCAGAATAATGGAGGATATAGTCATAATTTTAATTCAAGAGGAAGAGGTAGTAGAAATCAAAGAGGTAATTTCAGAGGAAGAGGCAGTAGAGTTACTTTGGAAGAAATGCAGGTAGAGGATTCCAAATTCAATCCTACAACAATACCTACTAAAATTATTCTTCAGATCAGAAGGAGGATTCAACTTTGATTATGAATGAAACTTGTGAAAGACAAAGTGAAGACCAAAGAGTCTTCTACATTGACTCAGGATGTAGCAATCACCTAAGTGGTAATATAGCCTTGATGACTGATTTGGAGAATAAGGTAACTAATCATGTAGTTCAAACAGGTGATAATACAAAGCACAATGTGAAGTCAATTGGATCAGTGAAGGCCAAGGATGGAAGTACTCTTCTGAGTAAGGTCTTGTATGTTCCTACAATTCCAAAGAATTTGATAAGTGTAGGGCAAATTGTTGAAAAAGTTATGAAGTAAGGTTCACTAATGATGGAGTTTTTGTGGAAGACCCTACCAATGGGTATAAAAAAATTGTTTTGGGGAAGAAAGAAGGAAGACTTTTCACATTGAAGATTCCAGGTAATGTTGGTCATGCCTTGTTTACTTATGGAGGACATAAGATCTTTGAATTAGATCTTTGGCATAAAAGGCTTGGAAATTTCAATGAAAGAGGTATTAAGGATATGGTTAACAATGGTTCAATGCTTGGATTGCCTAATGTTGCAGGTCAACACATGACATACATATGTGAGGCATGTCCATTGGGTAAGGCTCATAAGCAATCATACAATAAGCATGGATTTATGTATTCAAAGAAGCTTGAATTGGTACACACAGATGTGTGGGGACCATAAAAGGATTTCACTATAAATGGTTCAAGATATTATGTGATTTATGTTGATGATGTTACCACGTGGATCACTATATATGTGATCAAAGATAAATCAGAGGTATTCAATACATTTAAACATTATCATGTGTATCCAGGAAGAATCACAGGTCAAAAGTTGAAGAGATTAAGGTCAGATGGAGGGGGAGAGTACTTTTCTAATGAGTTCAGTGATTACTTAGGGAATGCAGGTATAAAAAGGGAAGCTACTTGCAGGTACTCTCCTCAACAAAATGGTGTAGAAGAAAGGAGAAATAGAACACTTGTTGAGTTTGCAAGATCAATGATGAAGGAGAAAAATTATCCAAATTATTTGTGGGATGAGGCTGTAAATACAGCCACATACTTGGTTAATAGGTTACCATGTAAAGCTTTGCAGGGTATGACACCATTTTGAAGCTTGGTGGGGCTTTGCAGGGTATGACACCATTTTGAAGCTTGGTGGGGTAAGAGACATACCTTAGATCATTGCAAAGTGTTTGGATGTTTGGCTTATGCATATGTGCCATCTCAGTTGAGGCATAAATTGACTAAAGCTGAAAAGTATGTGTTCATTGGATATGATGATAAGCCGATGGGTTATAGGTTGTGGAGTCCATCCACAAAACAATTCCTTGTATCAAAGGATGTTACATTTGATGAGAAAGGTACTTGGTATGCAGGTACAATCAATAGTCATGCAAATGATGAAGAAGTTTTGAATCAGAAGAAAGGTAAATCAAAGGTTCAGATATTTGATGAAGAAGAGAACAATGAAGTACAAGTTGAAGTTGAAGAAGTACCAAGGTTTGATCTAGAATGTGATGAACTAGAAACTTCAAGAAGTGGAGAACTCAGAAGGTCATCAAGACACAAATGGAAACCTACAAGGTATAGCTATGATACTTCTTTTTTTACTACTAAAGATTATGCTTACATGGTGAAAGCAGATGAAGACCCTTCTACATATGAAGAGGCAAAAGGTTAGGAAAAATGGAAAGCTATGCAGGAAGAGTATGATGCATTGATGGAGAATGAGACATGGGATTTGGTTCCTAAACCAAGTAGTTAGAAAATCATTGGATGCAAATGGGTCTACAAAACAAAGAGGTTTGCAGATGGAAGTGTGTCTAGGTATAAAGCTAGACTTGATGTGAAAGGGTATGCTCAGACATATGGTATAGATTATGATGAGACCTATAGTCATGTGGCAAAGATGACAACCATCAAGACACTTATAGCCATTGCTGCATGTAAAGGTTGGAGATTATGTCAATTAGATGTGAAGAATGCTTTTCTTAATCGTTATATTTTAGATGATGTTTTCATGGAGCAACCACAAGGGTTCAGAAATAAAAGGTATTCAGAATATGTATGTAAGCTCAAGAGAGCCTTGTATGGTTTGAAGCAGGCCCCAAGGGCATGGAATTATAGACATGAAGTTCTTGAAGGAACTTGGTTTCCAAGTATCTAAAGCAGATAGTAGCTTTCTTGTTAAAGCAAGTGATGATGGGTTCATTTACATGTGCATATATGTTGATGACATAATTTTTACAGGTACAAATGAGAAGGGCATACAAAGTCTCAAGAAGAAAATGGAGAAAGAGTTTAAGATCCATGACTTGGGAGACTTGTCATATTTCTTGGGCATGGAGATCTCATATACTCAACATGGAGTATATGTAACTCAATAAAGGTATTTGAAGAACTTGTTAATCAAGTTTAAAATGGAAGATTGCAGGGTCACACCTACTCCAATGGAGGTGAATCACAAATTGACTAGATATGGAGGAGAAGAATTCAAGGATATGAAGCTATATCAAAGTCTGGTTGGTAGTCTAATCGATGCTACATTAACTAGGCCTGATTTGTCATATGTAGTTGGAGTGTTATCTCAATTCATGCATTGTCCTAGGAAAGAACATTGGGTTGCAGGACAAAGAGTGTTGAGATACATTAAGGATACACTCAAGGAAGGTTTGTATTATCATTTTACATTAGATACAAACATCAAGATATATAGTGATTGATTAGTTCCTAAGCCCAAGGAAAAAGTGATTATACGAGGTTTTATTTTGTTCAAACCCCTCGGAATCGGTCCAATTGGATTACCTGGAGCACATAATTATCCCTCGAGGAATTCTTCCTTTGTATATGTACTAGTTCTTAATTTCCCGGCAAAGGCACCAAAATGATTAGTTCCTAAGTCCAAGGAAAAGATGCTGAGAGGCGCCTATAGTGTGATCGGATCACCTCAAACTAATTAACTTATTTTGCTTGAGCCTCACTTGTACTCTCCTATCTCTTACACACTCGGACGTTTGCACCCTTGCTCTTCCAAGCTCCCTCTCACTCATACACACCCCTATGTACATTTACATCCTCTACCTCCTTGCCCATAGAAACCCAAACCTATCCGCATTCACTTCCTCATATATACTCGCACTCACCCTCAGACCATCTACCACTTCGAAGTATATCAACAACCCCTCAAGTCTTGAAGTCAAAGACCAAATCATCGAACATATCCAAATTTTGTCATGGGAACACCCTCACCTACTTCCTTTTTCTTCAAGTTTTCCCTTTCTCTCTCACTCATTTGCATACATCTGCTCTCACTCTCTCATACACACACACAACTTGCAACATCTCATACAAACAAAGTTGTTCACAAATCACCACCAGGATGCTACATCCCTACTTTGGAAGCAAGAAAACATGTATTAGTGGTAAGATTTCAAACTATTTTCCTGATCATCTAGCCTATACATAAAATTATAATTACCAAGTTTTCATATTTTACTGTAATCAAACGAGATTTAAAACAAGAAGATCATCCATCAATAAGCAAACATCGGCAGAGAACTTTACATATGCAGCCAATAGTAAGTCTTCCGCAATGTAATTCATTACTTCGAGGCTCCAGCTTAATGAATCAATATTAAGGCGAACACATTAATTGATGATTAGACAACAAATGATTTTCATGAATGATCTTCCCTCTCAAATTTGAAATGTGTTTATGTATCACTACTGTCTATCTCATAATAGTTTTAATTTAGTATCAGAGATGTGCTCCACAGTTCATACAGTGAAGATCTCTTCAAACATTTCCTGGATGACAAACACAACTTATATGCATCTCATTATCCATTCATATGTGAACACTTTGTGTCATGAATAATCCTACACTTCTGAGCAAGAAATATATCTTCCGGCTTCATATTAATGAACTGATGGATCAAGTTGGAGCATGGCCATATATATCAGAGTAACATCAAAGAACAACAGTACCATCATTCCGATAAAGAATGATTGCAAAGAAGATTATGCATGAGAATGATTATGAATTTCATGATAAGAACACTGATGAAGAAAAAGTAAAACTGTCCTCTTCAAGTTGCCCATGCATGAGTTTTTTTTTTTTCACCGCACATGCACATACATACTCGCACTTGTCGAGCAAATAAAGATAAAAACTTGCACCTTGATCTGTTGTTTCCACCCTTGTAACGTAACAGCTGAATCACAGAGAACCGTAGATGAAGATTTAGCAGACTGTTTGGAACGTCTGGAATGACCACCCATCACACCATATTTCTGCTCTGACGGTAGCTCTGGAATTTCTCGATGCCGAGGAAGAAACCAACAACTGCCTCCTTTTCTTCTCCCCTCTTAACAGAAGCTCATCATGCGAGCGCAATATCTTGGTGTCCACTGTCCTGATGCATTTTCCTAGTATGGTGGAGTGAATTGAGGCCTCGGAAGTCGCATTTTTGTCTTCTCCATCCCACATGCAGTCGCCGACAATCTAAATGTCTTCCTCATGCGTGATAATGGAGCACACCCCCCCTTTTTTGTGGCCACCGAAAAAAACCCTCTCACTGCCTCCTTACAGGATCCTCCCCCCCCAATCTTCAGCCGATCTCCAGAAGATGAGCACCCCCCAAAACGAAGCAAATCGGCGCAGTTCCGCCAAGAAAACACCCAGCCGCCGAGAGAGTCTTTGATCGAGATCGTCCCTTTTTTATGTCCCTTCAGCACCTGTCTCTACCTTTGCTTTCGTCTCCCATACTCAGAGGGCCCGTCAGAGCCATAAAAACCCCCATCTCTCTTTTTCCTGACAAAAAAACGGAAAGGAGGGGGAGAGTATTCTGACAGAAATAACCTCCCCAAGCTCTGAAAAAGTGACTCATGGGTTCCCATTCGATGACATGGCAACTAGAGATGCTTCCTGTCAGCAACCAAGAGCACCAAACATATGACAAAAAAACACACGCACACTCAACATCAGATTTCGAAAGAGTAGGATTCTGTGCACATTGAACAGCTACCCTTGTATTGATGAACCCATTGGCACAAAAATGCTCCTCCCAACCACGCGAACTCTTTCCAACTTTTCCTTGTATAGTGTTGAAGATAGAATTAAAGGCCATAGCAATAACATTCACATTGCCCTCATTGATATTATCGAACAAAAGAGGGACGTCCTCCTCGAAGACATCGAAGGGAGTTCTTGAATATATCATAAGCTGCATTGTAGACATGATCAAGAATAGCTCGATGACAAAGGATGAGGAGAACTCAGGTGATTCTCCCTTGATCCAAGTGAAGACAATCAGAGAACAATAGGATACAGTAGCACTTTATCTCTCAGAGCTTCATCAGCCCCCTTTGTGATTTCCTTCATGTAACTTTTGGGAGTCTATTCTAGTTCAGAGATTACAGCCCCCCATTTTTCAATTTTTTGCCTTGTACGTTGTTCCCTGCTGTGAACCTTCATACACCCCCCTCTAATTGCGCTGCCCAACTCATGAAAACAGATCAATAAGGCAAATAAAGTGCTCAAGATTGAAGCTAACTCCATGCTGCTTGAAATAATTACAATAGCTTTGCCCTTCAGTGATAAGCCCTTGGTCTAAGTCACGTATGGTAGTGCAAGCCTTTAAGCTCCAAACAAAAGTTTCATATTTTTGGGCAGAGGCCCTCTTTTCGCATCTGTTGAAAACACCTCAAAGCTTCATCCCCATGCATCCACTGAAAACCATTCATAGCTTCACCCCTACTGCTCTTGATCCTTGTGTCCACATTTGAGTAGATCTTATCATCGCCGGCCACCTATTCTCATTGCAAAACACCTATGTCCAAACAAATATTCTCCAAAAATGGAAGCATGTTTTGAGTTAACAGTAATACAGATGGGGCAGGTAATCCTGATGATAGAAGATCACCATAT
>CM035427.1:108719855-108849855 GCA_020310875.1 Ceratopteris richardii
TTCAACGTACTTTGCTTTATGCATAACAATTCCCCCCTCAATCGATACAAGTTGGATTCCAAGATAGTAGCTCAAATGACCAAGATACGTGACATGAAAAGTATGCTGCAAATCAATCATAAGGATATCAAGTTTCGCATGACATGAACGAGTCAAGATTATGTCATCAACATAAAGAAAAAGCATTATAAGATCAACCCCATCTTTGCATACATAGAGTGTGCTTTCAATTGTAATACATGTGAAACCAAGAACAATCAAGTGCTTATGGATTTTGTTATACCATGCACATGGAGCTTGCTTGAGACCATACAAGGCAAGAGATAGGCAAGAAGCACACAAAAGGAGCACAAATGCAACAAGACACATACAGAAGATGGATGACTGGAATAGCTCTCTCTATTAATGATATTTGGAACCAATATAAGAGCTAATTTATATCCCTAAGTACAAAGTACCACCACATATGAGTGTATCAAGTATGCCGTAACATGGATAAAAAACCTCTAACCAGCACAAGAGTAGAAAGTGCCCATGTATAGGGAAAAGGTTCACATCAAAGCTACTCGAGGAAAACATAATTGTAACAAACCCCTCTGGAATGAATTATGTGAACACATACAGGGAGAGGGAGATCAGCCCCACTAGGAAATAAGCCTAAATCTTGCGAAAAGATTCAAACTTTTCCCATGGAAGAACTTTGGTGAATATGTCTACCATATAATCTTGTGTAGGCACATATACCAACTCAATATCTCCTCCGTGAAGGCACTCTTTCACATAGTGATAATGCACCTCAATATGTTTGGTCCGTGCATGCAACACTGGATTTTGTGCAATAACCAATGCACCCTGACTATTAGTGAGAATATGTGTAACAACATCAATCTCCATGCAAAGATCCATCAATAGGCATCTCAACCATATACACTCCATTGTAGCTATGAAAATTGCCATGTATTCAGCTTCACAACTCCATGTCACTACTATAGGTTGCTTCTTACTCAACCAAGATATGCATGAGTCTCCAAGGAAAAAGAAATTACTACTAGTGGACACACAGGTATCATAACAACCAACCCAATCATTATCTGTAAAAGCATGCAAACATGGATGAATATCACTCCCAAAAAGGAGACCTAAACCCAAAGTGCCTTTGAGAGATCTAAACACATGTTTCACTACTTGTGAATGCTTAGTGCTAGGGCTATGCATGGATCGAATCAACTAGGAAATTGCATAATGTATATCTGGCCTTGTGTTGCATGCATATATAAGACATCAAACGACTTGCTGAAAAAGAGAAGTGTCAAATGCATCACTCGAATCCTCAACTGAGAACCTAAATCTTATCTCAACTGGTGTGGAAACTGGCTTGCACATCTTGTCAAAAAACTTAAGTAGTTTTTCAATGTACTTTGCTTGATGCATAACCATTCCCCCCCTCAATGGATACAAGTTGGATACCAAGATAGTAGCTCAGAAGAGCAAGATAACTGACATCAAAGGTATGTTGCAAATCAACCATAAGGATGTCAAGTTTCACATCACATGACCAAGTCAAGACTATGTCATCAACATAAAGAAAAAGCGCTATAAGGTCAACCCCATCTTTGCATACATAGAGTGTGATTTCAATTGGACTGCATGTGAAGCCAAGAACAATCAAGTGCTTATGGATTTTATTATACCATGCACATGGAGCTTGCTTGAGACCATACAAGTCTTTATGCCATAAGGATGTCAAGTTTTGCATCACATGACCTAGTCAAGACTCTGTCATCAACATAGAGAAAAAGCACTATAAGATCAACCCCATCTTTGCATACATAAAGTTGTCACAAAGAAGGAGATAAGGAAGAGATCTCACACACACACTCTCAGAATCAAAGAGAAGCACACACTCAGATTGAGGCAAGGAAGAATGATCTTCTTCTTCATCTTCTATTACATAAAAGGAATGTACAAGAATGACGTAAAAAGCAAGAATACAACAAGTGCAATATATAAAGATCAATACATAAGGAAAAATCTAGTGTCCGTGAATGAGTGAGCTGGAAAGAACAAATGTGCCATCACTCTCGACAGATAAATCTAGTACAGCTCAATGGAGTATCCCTGAGATATACCAGTGTGACCACTATACATGTCAAAGAATTAAGAAAGTGATACATGTCATCCTGGATCATCACATGTTGATCTTGATATCTCAACACTCCCTCCCAACTCAATGTCATATCCTCTAATCCAAGCATCTTTGGAAACTTCTTCACCTTCTCTGCTCCAAGTGCTTTAGTGAAGATATCCGCGACCAGCTCATCTATTCTTACATAAACAAGATCAATATCACCTACTAATACCTTCTCTCTGATGAAGTGATAATGTACCTTGATATGCTTTGTTCTAGCATGAAAAACATGGTTCCGTGCTAATTGTATGCTGCTAAGATCATCACAATAGATGGTAATCGGCTCTTGCACTTCCACACCTAAATCTGCAAGTAGCATCTCTAGCCATGATGCCTCACATGTTGCCATTGCAACACCTCTATACTCAGCCTTTGTACTCGACAAAGCAATAGTGGGTTGCTTCTTGCTGCTCCATGTAATAGTTGCACCTCCAAGTGAGAATAAAAAGCCACTAGTAGATCTTCTATCTAGAGTACTACCAGCCCAATCTACATCCGTGTATCCATGAACCTGCAAATCTACACCAACTTCATAAAACAATGCATAATCCAAAGTAGCACTCACATAACATAGAGTGCACCTTAGAGCATCCAAATATGGATTCTTGGGAACCTGCATAAATTGACTTTCAAGCCCAATAGTGTAGCTAAGATCAAGCCTCCTAATTGTGAGATATATCAAACTTCCCACAATTCTCCTGTACACAGTAGCATTTTCCAATGCTTCACCTGATGTAGGATCTAACTTCAAATTCTGACCTAATGGCATAGAAATTGGCTTACAATCAGCCATATTATACTTTTGCAGCATATTCAAGGCATATTGCCTTTGCGACATCCATATACCTGTTTCTGTATGTATAAACTCAATGCCCAAGAAATAGTGCAACACACCAAGATATTTCATGTCAAATTCCTGCATAACAAGTTTCTTTACCTCTTTGATGCTTTCTTCATTATCACCACCTACAATCAAGTCATCAACATAGATAGCCACAATTGTGATGCCATCATCACCCTTCCTTGCATATAGTGCATGATCTATATCACACATAGAAAATCCAATGGTGGTCAAGGAATCAGTAATCCTTGCATGCCATGCACGAGGTGCTTGGTTTAGCCCATACAAAGCCTTTTGCAACCTGCAAACATATTTTGGATGCTTTGAATCTTAATATTCTTGTGGCTGGTCCATGTGTACTTCTTCTGGTAACTCACATATAAAAAAGCATTCTTCACATCCATCTGATGCAACATCCATCCTTTTGTTGTAGCTAATGCAATGAGTGTTCTGACAGTAGACATTTTAGCTATAGGGCTGAATGTTTCTTCATAATCAATGCCATAAGTTTATGCATATCCTTTTGCTATCGAACGTGCTTTATACCTGCTTATGCTACCATCAACATTGTGCTTTACCTTGTAAACCCACTTGCAGCCTATGGGTTTCTTTCCTTGTGGTAATAGAACAAGGTTCAATGTTTCGTTTCCATAAAGTGAAACCATCTCCTCATGCATAGCTTTTTCCCAATCTGTATTTCCAATTGCATCTTCAAAACAAGAAGGTTCAACATCTTGTATTACCTTTGTCATGTAGGCACAATGACCAGCCATGTAACTATCATATGTCAATCATTGCACTGAATTTCGTATCCTCCCTTATCTTCTTGGTCCTGGGTCACTTCTCCTTGTATCATCCACATGTGCCTTTCTTAATCCCGTAGTCTTCATAGAGGGAAATCTAGGTTCCTCATCAAGACTCTTTTCTGAACCGCTTGAATCTCCATTAACATCTTCAAACCTGCACATGTTTTATGACCATCAGAAAGCTTTTCTTTACCTTTCTTGGATGTATTTTATGAATTTGCTAGACTGAAATTTCCACACAATCTTCCACTCCATGGATTTGAGTTGGAACTATTTCTTGATGATGCATCTGGTCCACTCAAAGCTTGAGATTCTGCACTTGATTCTTCAGCATTTTCTTTATCATCTGGTCAAGATTCAGTCCTTCTTTGGCATCTGCATAGAAGCTTGACATTTCATCAAATACCATATCTCTCCTCACCTTGACCTGTCGTGTGAGCGGGTTATAACATTTAAATCCCTTTTGCTCAAGGGAGTATCCAATGAAGACACACTTTTCTGCTTTTGGATCAAGCTTCGTCCTCAATTCATTTGGAACATGTACATATGCAATATAGCCAAAAAATTTCAGATGTGATAAGTTTGGCTTTTTACTTGTAAACTTCTCTTCAGGTGTAACTTGATGTACAATAGCAGTTGGAGTTTTGTTCATGATGTATACAGCAGTATGAATAGCTTCTACCCAATAACAATGAGGCATATTCTTCTCAACCATCAAGGCTCTTGCTATTTTAGCAATATGTCTATTTTTGGGTTCAACAATGCCATTCTGTTGTGGTGTGTACCTGCATGAAAATGGACACCGAATTCCATGATTTTTTAAAAAATTGCTGAACTCATTTGACATGTATTCACCTCCACCATCAGATCTTAATGTTTGAATATACTTCCCTGTCTTCTTTTCCACCATAGCTTTAAAAATCTAGAAGTGAGTGAACACCTCACTCTTCTCTTTCAAGAAATATACCCACACTTTTCGTGTATGGTCATCAATGAAAGTAACATAAAACGTGCAACCACCCATAGATATGGTCTTTGCAAGACCCCAAACATCTGTATGTACTATTTCTAGCACATTCTCACTAACATGCTTGTCATGTGGAAATGATGATCGTGACTATTTACCGAATTGACATGCTGCACATACCTTTTGCATCTCTACAACCTTGAAAATTGGTAGTTCATGGATAATCTCCTTTGACTGCATCAACTCCAGCCTTTGCAGATTTGCATGTCAGATTTGTTTATGTCACATCTCTATATCAGTAATAACTCCAACACCTTTTGCAAACATGGCTGCATTCATTTCATGAATTTTCACATTTAAGGTGAACATCCTACCCACTTTGTTTCCTTTGGCAATCCATCGTCCACCCTGTTTGTACTCTTCTACATATAACCCATCAGTATTGAACCTGACTTGTAATCCCTGGTCAAAAATTTGTCTAACAAAAACCAGATACTTTGTTATATTTGGAACCTGGAGTACATCAACAAGATGTTTTACATTCCATCCTCCATAGATAATGCTATGTTTCCTATATGCTCGATAGGGTGTGATGTGTTATCACCTGTTTCAACATATCCAAGAACTGGCAATTTTTGTAAAGTACTAAACCATTCCGCATTGTTGGAGTTAGACATCTGCGGAAGCATGTGAACAGCACAAGGAAGAAGAAGAAGCTTGGAGCACAAACACACAATACTGAATGTATTACTAGAGAATGTACAAAGATAAGTAGCCCATTAGGGCAATAGGCATATATACAAGCCAGGGAAAAAAAACCTCCTAAAGAGGGAAAAAGTTGCCCCGGCGGTCCTAGTGTGTTCACACACATCACTACCTAAATATATCAACAAATCCCCCCTGGGAGTGATGCGGTGAACAAGGAGTTGGCACTCATGTATAAGGAAGTGCCAAGCTATGTGGAAATCACTCCACAAAAGGAAGTAAGCCCAAAGATTTGCGGAAAGCTTCAAAGTTCTTCCTAGGAAGAGCCTTCGTGAAAAGGTCTGCAATTGTTGGAGATAGACGTCTGCGGAAGCACGCGAACAACACAAGGAAGAAGAAGAAGCTTGGAGCACAAACACACAATACTGAATGTATTACTCGAGAATGTACAAAGATAAGTAGCCCATTAGGGCAATAGGCGTATGTACAAGCCGGGGGAAAAAAACCTCCTAAAGAGGGAAAAAAGTGCCCCGGCGGTCCTAGAGTGTTCACACACATCACTACCTAAATATATCAACAAATCCCCCCTGGGAGTGATGCGGTGAACAAAGAGCTCGCACTCATGTATAAGGAAGTGCCAAGCTATGTGGAAATCACTCCACAAAAGGAAGTAAGCCCAAAGCTTTGCGGAAAGCTTCAAACTTCTCCCTAGGCAGAGCCTTCGTGAAAAGGTCTGCAATGTTCTCCTGCGTGGGCACATATGCCAAGCTGATCTCCCCAGCAGAGAACCTCTCCCTGACATAGTGATAATGCACCTCAATGTGCTTAGTGCGAGCATGGTACACAGGGTTCCTCGCAACTGCCAATGCGCTCTAACTGTCAGTGAAGATGGTGGTGGCAGAAGACTGGCCAACACCCAAATCAGCCATAAGGCGTCTGAGCCACACACACTCAACAGTCGCTGTGAAAGCTGCCCTATACTCAGCCTCACAACTGGAAGTGGCCACAGTAGGCTGCTTCTTGCTCAACCAAGATATACATGAGCTACCAAGCATGAAGCAAAAACCACTGGTGGACACACGAGTGTCATAGCAACTAGCCCAATCTGATTCAGAAAAAGCATGCAAATCTGGTGGTAGTGATCCCCCCTTGGGATAAAACAACCCAAGTAGCGGAGTACCACTCAAGTAGCAAAAGATGCGCTTAACCGCTTTCCAATGCGTGACTCCTGGGCAATGCATAAACCTGCTCATCTGTGAGACAACAAACTGAATATCTGGCCAAGTAATGCATAAGTAAATCAAGCATCCAACAGCCTGCTGATAGAGAACAACATCAAATGCATCTCCAGCATCATGAAGACTCAATCGTAAACCTGTCTCCATAGGAGTGGCAATAGGCTTACAGTCTTCAAGGCCAAAACGCTGCAATAATGTGTCAATATATTTCGTTTGACACAAAGCCATTCGACCATCAATGTGCATAAACTGAATGCCCAAATAGTGATGCAAATGCCCCAAATTAGACATCTCAAATGAGGCATGCAAATCAGCCTTAAAATTAGCAATATGTGTCTCAATAGGACTAGTGAGCAGCATGTCATCAACATAGACAACAATGATTAGAAGCACATCATTAGCACGTTTAACATATAAGGTGCTTTCAGTTGGACTGTTCTCAAAACCATGTGCAATCAGATAGGCATGTATCTTCTCATACCAAGCACGTGGTGCTTGCTTTAAACCATATAATGCCTTCTTTAACCTGCAAACCTGGTTTTCATGCCCTTTCTGCACAAAGCCACGAGGCATACACTTCTTCATGCAAGTCACCATTCAAAAATGCTGTTTTAATGTCCAACTGATGTACATTCCAACCATGATGGGCTGCAAACACTGCAAATGTATTACTCGAGAATGTACAAAGATAACTAGCAAAATTCAGATGACGAAATAGCCTGCACAAGCGCTGCGATAGTGCGTTCGGAGGCCGAAACGAGCTCAGATCGCGATTTCGGCACCACACAGCAAAGCTGTTTTGATCTCGGAAACACCCTGAGTATGCTCACCAAATTTCATGCGAATCTAAGACTGCAAACGGAGGAGTGTCGACGGCACCCTAGAAGAAGCGACGACCTGCTCTGATACCAATTGTTGGAGATAGACGTCTGCGGAAGCACGCGAACAGCACAAGGAAGAAGAAGAAGCTTGGAGCACAAACACACAATAATGAATGTATTACTCGAGAATGTACAAAGATAACTAGCAAAATTCAGATGACTTATACATTCCAACCATTACTTATAAGTCTATGAGCTTATACAGCCCACGATATAAAATGCCAGAATAATCACATCGCCATTTGAGAGATCATGGACTGTACACCTGTCATCAACGAATTTCACAACCAAGCCAATCTTGGCTAATGCAGAAACTGATAACAGGTTCTTTTTGATCCCTGGCACAAATAAAGCATCTGACAAAGTGAAAGAACTACCATCAACAGTAGTCAAAATGATCTTACTAACTCCCATAACAGGATAAGAGGAGTTATTGGCACATGTGATAGTATTCCCTGTAGGGGCAAGCTCGAGTGAAGAGAAGAAACTACGCTGCGAGGTAATATGTTTGGTCGCCCCACTGTCAAAGTACCAAACATTTGAGTCTACTGCAGACATGCACTGATCATGAGAAGATGGGTCAAAACTGCAGACAGTAGTAAACGCCCATTCTTCTTCCTGCACAAGATTTGCAGACTCTGTTTTTGGTGTAGAGGCCTCTGCAACAACCATTCCAGCCTCTTTCTTCTTTGCCTCTTTAGCAGCCAGTTTTGGACAGTTCTTTATAATATGATCATTTCCTTTATAGTACTTGCAGAACAATTTCTTCTTTTCTGATTTCTTCTCATCTTTATCCTGGTTCTTCGATTGTGCAGCATTTGCAGATTTCTGCTTACTAGTAGAAGAGCTCCATTTTCCTTTGCCCTTCTGACTAGCCAGGAAAGCTTGATCTGCAACACGCATAATGGACCTGTTCTGCCTCGACTGATCTTCTTGCAACAGAACAGAGACTAATTCCTCAAATGACAAGGCATTCGGATTGCCTTTCATCATCAACCGAAGAGTAGAGGCAAAACTCTGATATGAATCAGGAAGACCATTCAGAACGGTCTGCACAAGTGAGCTATCTGGTATAACCTCATCAGCAGAAATCAATTGTTCCTTCAGGTCTTTGATCTTTGTAAGAAAACTGTCCATAGAATCACCTTCATTCATGTGCTCACTCTCCAACTATTTTTGGAGGTAAGCAACACGAGCCTCATTCCTAGCCTGGTACAAAGTGGTAAGTGTATCCCAAGCATCCTTTGCTATTCTGCAAGAGCGAATGTGAGGAATAATGGCACGTTTGACAGACAAAGCTATCAATGCATGTGCCTGGGCATCTCTGCCATCCCAACGAATCTGCTCTGCAATAGGTGCAACAGAAACAGCAGCACGAATAGGAATCTGCAGAATATCATCTTCGACACCATCTTCATCAGCTCCAACACCTGTATTTGCAGTACCTGTTGTTACAGGTGTAACAGGACGTCTTTCAACACCCTGCACAATGTTCCACAATCCTTTTGCAACCAGTACATGTCGCATCATATAAGCCCATAATGGGTAGTTGGTACCATCCAACTTATCCTCAACAGCCAACATATGGAATACATCACTGCTTTTAGCCATGGCGGGTGACTAAAATACCTTGATGCAGAAAATTGACTGTATCTCAAAAAGTTGAACAGAACTGCCCAGATGAGTTCTGCTAGACCTGTAGCAGACTTCGAGACGCTTAAACTGGCGAACAGAAACTGGTATATAACTTTGGCACAAAAGGACGAAATAGCCTGCACAAGCGCTGCGATAGTGCGTTCGGAGGCCGAAACGAGCTCAGATCGTGATTTCGGCACCACACAACAAAGCTGTTTTGATCTCGGAAACATCCTGAGTATGCTCACCAAATTTCGTGCGAATCTGAGACTGCAAACGGAGGAGTGTCGACGGCACCCTAGAAGAAGCGACGACCTGCTCTGATACCAATTGTTGGAGATAGACGTCTGCGTAAGCACGTGAACAGCACAAGGAAGAAGAAGAAGCTTGGAGCACAAACACACAATAATTAATGTATTACTCGAGAATGTACAAAGATAAGTAGCCCATTAGGGCAATAGGCATATGTACAAGCCGGGGGAAAAAAACCTCTTAAAGAGGGAAAAAAGTGCCCCGGCAGTCCTAGAGTGTTCACACACATCACTACCTAAATATATCAACATCAATGTTCTCCTGCGTGGGTACATATGCCAAGCTGATCTCCAAAGCAGAGAACCTCTCCCTGACATAGTGATAATGCACCTCAATGTGCTTAGTGCGAGCGGAACACAGGGTTCCTCGCAACTGCCAATGCGCTCTGACTGTCAGTGAAGATGGTGGTGGTAGAAGACTGACCAACACCCAAATCAGCCATAAGGCGTCTGAGCCACACACACTCAATAGTAGCTGTGAAAGCTGCCCTATACTCAGCCTCACAAATGGAAGTGGGCACAGTAGGCTTCTTCTTGCTCAACCAAGATATACATGAGCTACCAAGCATGAAGCAAAAGCCACTAGTGTGCACACGAGTGTCATAGCAACCAGCCCAATCAGAGTCAGAAAAAGCATGCAAATCTGGCAGTAGTGATCCCCCCTTGGGATAAAACAACCCAAGTAGCCAAGTACCACTCAAGTAGTGAAAGATGCGCTTAACCGCCTGCCAATGCTTGATTCCTGGGCAATGCATAAATCTGCTTATCTGTGAGACAGCAAACTGAATATCTGGCCGAGTAATGTATAAGTAAGTCAAGCATCCAACAGCCTGCTGATAGAGAACAACATCAAATGCATCTCCAGCATCATGAAGACTCAATCGTAAACCTGTCTCCATAGGAATGGCAATAGGCTTACAGTCTTCAAGGCCAAAATGCTGCAATAATGTGTCAATATATTTTGTTTGACACAAAGCCATTCCACCATCAACTTGCATAAACTGAATGCCCAAATAGTGATGCAAATGCCCCAAATCAGAAATCTCAAATGAGGCATGCAAATCAGTCTTAAAATCAGCAATATGCTTCTCAATAGGACTAGTGAGCAGCATGTCGTCAACATAGACAATGATCAGAAGCACATCATTAGCACGCTTAACATATAAGGTGCTTTCAGTTGGTCTGTTCTCAAAACCATGTGCAACCAGATAGGCATGTATCTTCTCATACCAAGCACGTGGTGCTTGCTTTAAACCATATAATACCAAGCACGTGGTGTTTGCTTTAAACATACACACCTGGTTTTCATGCCCTTTCTGCACAAAGCCATGGGGCTGAAAAACATACACTTCTTCATGCAAGTCACCATTTAGAAATGCTGTTTTAATGTCCAACTCATGTACATTCCAACCATGATGGGCTGCAAGTGCACAAATGCTTCGAACAGTAGTCATACAACATGTAGGTGCAAAGGTCTCATCAAAATCAATGCCTCTTTCCTGCGCATAACCCTTCGCAACAAGCCTAGCCTTATACCTGTCAACTGTACCATCAGGTTTACGCTTCAGCTTGTATACCCACTTAGTGCTAATGGCCTTCTTGCCAGGAGGCAAGTCACATAAAGACCATGTACTATTCTTCATTATAACAACGTCAAGCCTCATATGGAGTGATATATTACAGCGCTTTAGTGGGACACCTGTTCAGTACATATGTTGCACACGTGACAACGTCAATCCAGAAACTATGTGGTAAAGCCTGACTCTTGACCATGCACCTCGCCATCTCCATGAGTGGCCTGTTCTTTCGTTCAGCAACTGCATTCTGTTGAGGTGTATACGGCACTGTACACTGGTGTTTTATCCCACGCACAACCAGAAATGCATTAAATTCAGAAGACATATGTTCCTCCCCTCGATCAGAATGGAGGGTGCCCATTTTACATGCTGACAGATTTTCAGCCAAAACCATAAACTGTTTAAAGCACATGAACACTTTGGACTTTGCTTTGAGTGATATACCCATGCATGCCTGGAAAAATCATCAATGAAATTCACAAAGTAAAGGTAATTTCCAAAAGAGGATGTCTGCATAGGACCACAGACATCACTATGTACAAGCTGCAATTTCTGTGTAGCCTGAACTGAACCATCTCTTGGAAAGGAGGAACATTGCATTTTGCCCAAAATACAGTCTTCACAAACATGTTTTCTAGGTGCCTCTAGTTTGGGCAAAGAGAACACCATTTCAGATTTCTGTAGGCATAGCAAACTAACAAAATTCAGATGACCAAAGCATGCATGCCAAAGCTTTGCATGTGACATAGCCTGAGAATCATTTACTGCACATGCCAAATCATTGACAGATCTTTCATAGTCTATGAGCTTATACAACCCACGACATAAAATGCCGGAAGCAATAATCACATCACCATTTGACAGATCATGAACTGTACACCTGTCATCAACAAATTTCACAACCAAGCCAATCTTGGCTAATGCAGAAACTGATAACAGGTTCTTTTTGATCCCTGGCACAAATAAAGCATCTGACAAAGTGAAAGAACTACCATCAGCAGTAGTCAAAATGATCTTACTAACTCCCATAACAGGATAAGAGGAGTTATTGGCACATGTGATAGTATTCCCTGTAGGGGCAAGCTCGAGTGAAGAGAAGAAACTACGCTGCGAGGTAATATGTTTGGTCGCCCCACTGTCAAAGTACCAAACATTTGAGTCTACTGCAGACATGCACTGATCATG
Source organism: Ceratopteris richardii (assembly GCA_020310875.1). Lineage (NCBI taxonomy): Eukaryota > Viridiplantae > Streptophyta > Polypodiopsida > Polypodiales > Pteridaceae > Ceratopteris > Ceratopteris richardii. Next base: position 108,732,190 of record CM035427.1, read on the forward strand.
AGAAGATGGGTCAAAACTGCAGACAGTAGTAAACGCCCATTCTTCTTCCTGCACAAGATTTGCAGACTCTGTTTTTGGTGTAGAGGCCTCTGCAACAACCATTCCAGCCTCTTTCTTCTTTGCCTCTTTAGCAGCCAGTTTTGGACAGTTCTTTATAATATGATCATATCCTTTACAGTACTTGCAGAACAATTTCTGCTTTTCTGATTTCTTCTTATCTTTATCCTGGTTCTTCGATTGTGCAGCATTTGCAGATTTCTGCTTACTAGTAGAAGAGCTCCATTTTCCTTTGCCCTTTTGACTAGCCAGGAAAGCTTGATCTACAACACGCATAATGGACCTGTTCTGCCTGGACTGATCTTCCTGCAACAGAATAGAGACTAATTCCTCAAATGACAAGGCATTCGGATTGCCTTTCATCATCAACCAAAGAGTAGAGGCAAAACTCTGATATGAATCAGGAAGACCATTCAGAACGGTCTGCACAAGTGAGCTATCTGGTATAACCTCATCAACAGAAATCAATTGTTCCTTCAGGTCTTTGATCTTTGTAAGAAAACTGTCCATAGAATCACCTTCATTCATGTGCTCACTCTCCAACTGTTTTTGGAGGTAAGCAACACGAGCCTCATTCCTAGCCTGGTACAAAGTGGTAAGTGTATCCCAAGCATCCTTTGCTGTTCTGCAAGAGCGAATGTGAGGAATAATGGCACGTTTGACAGACAAAGCTATCAATGCATGTGCCTGGGGATCTCTGCCATCCCAACGAATCTGCTCTGCAGTAGGTGCAATAGAAACAGCAGCACAAACAGGAATCTGCGGAATATAATCTTCGACACCATCTTCATCAGCTCCAACACCTGTATTTGCAGTACCTGTCGTTACAGGTGTAACAGGACGTCTTTCAACACCCTGCACAATGTTCCACAATCCTTTTGCAACCAGTACGTGTCTCATCATATAAGCCCATAATGGGTAGTTGGTACCATCCAACTTATCCTCAACAGCCAACATACGGAATACATCACTGCTTTCAGCCATGGCCGGTGACTAAAATACCTTGATGCAGAAAATTGACTGTATCTCAAAAAGTTGAACAAAACTGCCCAGATGAGTTCTGCTAGACCTGTAGCAGACTTCGAGACGCTTAAACTAGCGAACAGAAACTGGTATATACCTTTGGCACGAAAGGATGAAATAGCCTGCACAAGCGCTGCGATAGTGCGTTCGGAGGCCGAAACGAGCTCAGATTGCGATTTCGGCACCACACAGCAAAGCTGTTTTGATCTCGGAAACACCCTGAGTATGCTCACCAAATTTCGTGTGAATCTGAGACTGCAAACGGAGGAGTGTCGATGGCACCCTAGAAGAAGCGACGACCTGCTCTGATACCAATTGTTGGAGATAGACGTCTGCGGAAGCACGCGAAAAGCACAAGGAAGAAGAAGAAGCTTGGAGCACAAACACACAATAATGAATGTATTACTCGAGAATGTACAAAGATAAGTAGCCCATTAGGGCAATAGGTGTATGTACAAGCCGGGGGAAAAAAACCTCTTAAAGAGGGAAAAAAGTGCCCCGGTGGTCCTAGAGTGTTCACACACATCACTACCTAAATATATCAACATCAATGTTCTCCTGCGTGGGCACATATGCCAAGCTGATCTCCAAAGCAGAGAACCTCTCCCTGACATAGTGATAATGCACCTCAATTTTCTTAGTGCGAGCGGAACACAGGGTTTCTCGCAACTGCCAATGCGCTCTGACTGTCAGTGAAGATGGTGGTGGTAGAAGACTGACCAACACCCAAATCAGCCATAAGGCGTCTGAGCCACACACACTCAATAGTAGCTGTGAAAGCTACCCTATACTCAGCCTCACAACTGGAAGTGGCCACAGTAGGCTGCTTCTTGCTCAACCAAGATATACATGAGCTACCAAGCATGAAGCAAAAGCCACTAGTGTGCACACGAGTGTCATAGCAACCAGCCCAATCAGAGTCAGAAAAAGCATGCAAATCTGGTAGTAGTGATGCCCCCTTGGGATAAAACAACCCAAGTAGCCAAGTACCACTCAAGTAGTGAAAGATGCGCTTAACCGCCTGCCAATGCTTGATTCCTGGGCAATGCATAAATCTGCTCATCTGTGAGACAGCAAACTGAATATCTGGCCGAGTAATGTATAAGTAAGTCAAGCATCCAACAGCCTGCTGATAGAGAACAGCATCAAATGCATCTCCAGCATCATGAAGACTCAATCATAAACCTGTCTCCATAGGAATGGCAATAGGCTTACAGTCTTCAAGGCCAAAATGTTGCAATAATGTGTCAATATATTTTGTTTGACACAAAGCCATTCCACCATCAACTTGCATAAACTGAATGCCCAAATAGTGATGCAAATGCCCCAAATCAGACATCTCAAATGAGGCATGCAAATCAGCCTTAAAATCAGCAATATGCTTCTCAATAGGACTAGTGAGCAGAATGTCGTCAACATAGACAACAATGATCAGAAGCACATCATTAGCACGCTTAACATATAAGGTGCTTTCAGTTGGTCTGTTCTCAAAACCATGTGCAACCAGATAGGCATGTATCTTCTCATACCAAGCACGTGGTGCTTGCTTTAAACCATATAATACCAAGCACGTGGTGTTTGCTTTAAACATACACACCTGGTTTTCATGCCCTTTCTGCACAAAGCCATGGGGCTGAAAAACATACACTTCTTCATGCAAGTCACCATTCAGAAATGCTGTTTTAATGTCCAACTCATGTACATTCCAACCATGATGGGCTGCAAGTGCACAAATGCTTCGAACAGTAGTCATACGACATGTAGGTGCAAAGGTCTCATCAAAATCAATGCCTCTTTCTAAGCATAACCCTTCGCAACAAGCCTAGCCTTATACCTATCAACTGTACCATCAGGTTTACGCTTTAGCTTGTATACCCACTTAGTGCTAATGGCCTTCTTGCCAGGAGGCAAGTCACATGAAGACCATGGACTATTCTTCATTATAACATCATATTCAGATTGCATAGCAGCCATCCAATTTTTTGAATTCTATGCTTCATCAAAAGAAACAGGCTCATTCTCATCACAGAGACTAGACGCAGCCATAGCATAGCAATTTGGTGCAAAGGAGGCACTATGAGAGCCTGAACGAGTACGATATGACAAAGGTGCATCTAATTTGCTGTCACGCAAGGTTTGCACCAGCCATTTTGGCATAGTTTTTGCCTACTCAATATCAGCTCTCTCATCAACAAGCGCATCATGTAAAGCTGCATCAGAAATGTAATGATCTGCATCATCATATGAAACCTGCAAAGGCTGAGAAGTTGCCTCATTAGGACCAACATTAAACTGTCCACCTGTAAAAAGAGGAATCAAAGTATCATACATATCTTTGGAGCTAACAGATGTCTCCTTAGTACATGAAAGCAATGGCTGAATAGCATCTTCCACAAATACAACATCACGACTAACCAGAATGTGTTTAGTTTGTGGATGATACAGATGATAGCCTTTACTTTTAGAACTGTACCCAACAAAAATACATTTTACTGCCTTATCATCCAATTTTGTGCGATGTTGTTCAGGCACTAGTGCATATGCCAAACAACCAAAAACACACAGATGAGCAACAGATGGCTTGCGATCATGCCAAGCCTCATATGGAGTGATATATTACAACGCTTTAGTGGGACACCTCTTCAGTACATATGTTGCACACGTGACAATGTCAAGCCAGAGACTATGTGGTAAAGCCTGACTCTTGACCATGCACCTCGCCATCTCCATGAGTGGCCTGTTCTTTCGTTGAGCAACTCCATTCTGTTGAGGTGTATACAGCACTGTACACTGGTGTTTTATCCCACGCACAACCAGAAATGCATTAAATTCAGAAGACATATGTTCCCCCCCTCGATCAGAATGGAGGGTGCCCATTTTACATGCTGATAGATTTTCAGCCAAAACCATAAACTGTTTAAAGCACATGAACACTTTGGACTTTGCTTTGAGTGGATATACCCATGCATGCCTGGAAAAATCATCAATGAAATTCACGAAGTAAAGGTAATTTCCAAAAGAGGGTGTCTGCATAGGACCACAGACATCACTATGTACAAGCTGCAATTTCTGTGTAGCCCGAATTGAACCATCTCTTGGAAAGGAGGAACATTGCATTTTGCCCAAAATACAGTCTTCACAAACATGTTTTCTAGGTGCCTCTAGTTTGGGCAAAGAGGACACCATTTCAGATTTCTGTAGGCATAGCAAACTAACAAAATTCAGATGACCAAAGCATGCATGCCAAAGCTTTGCATCTGACATAGCCTGAGAATCATTTACTGCACATGCCAAATCATTGACAGATCTTTCATAGTCTATGAGCTTATACAACCCATGACATAAAATGCCGGAAGCAATAATCACATCACCATTTGACAGATCATGAACTGTACACCTGCCATCAACAAATTTCACAACCAAGCCAATCTTGGCTAATGCAGAAACTGATAACAGGTTCTTTTTGATCCCTGGCACAAATAAAGCATCTGACAAAGTGAAAGAACTACCATAAGCAGTAGTCAAAATGATCTTACCAACTCCCATAACAGGATAAGAGGAGTTGTTGGTGCATGTAACAGTATTCCCTGTAGGGGCAGGCTCGAGTGAAGAGAAGACACTGCGTTTTAAGGTAATATGTTTAGTTGCCGCACTGTCAAAATACCAAACATCTGAGTCTACTGCAGACATGCAGTGATCATAAGAAGATGAGTCAAAGCTGCATACAGTAGTAAATACCCATTCTTCTTCCTGCACAAGATTTGCATACTCTGTTTTTGGTGTAGAGACCTCTGCAACAACCATTCTAGCCTCTTTCTTCTTTGCCTCTTTAGCAGCCAGTTTTGGATAGTTCTTTATGATATGATCATTCCCTTTATAGTACTTACAAAATAATTTCTGCTTTTCTGATTTCTTCTCATCTTTGTCTTCCTTCTTCGAATATGCAGAATTAGCAGATTTCTGCTTACTAGTTGAAGAGCCCCATTTTCCTTTGCCCTTCTGACTAGTCAGGAAAGCTTGATCTACAACTCGCATAATTGCCTGGATTGATCTTCATGCAACAAAACTGAGACTAACTCCTCAAATGATAAGGCATTTGGATTGCCTTTCATCATCAACCGAAGAGTAGAAGCAAAACTCTGAAATGAATCAGGAAGACCATTCAGAACGGTCTGCACAAGTGAGCTATCTGGTATAACCTCATCAGCAGAAATCAATTGTTCCTTCAAGTCTTTGATCTTAGCTAGGAAACTGTCCATAGAATCACCTTCATTCATGTGCTCACTCTCCAACTGTTTTCGGAGGTAAGCAACACGAGCCTCATTCCTAGCTTGGTACAATGTGGTAAGTGTATCCCAAGCATCCTTAGTTGTACTGCAAGAGCGAATATGAGAAATAATGGCACATTTGACAGAAAAAGCTATCAATGCATGTGCCTAGGCATCTCTGCCATCCCAGCGAATGTGCTCTGCAGTAGGTGCAGCAGAAACAGCAGCACGAACAGGAATCTATAGAATATCATCTTCGACACCATCTTCATCAGCTCCAGCACCTCTATTTGCAGTACCTATAGTCAGAGGTGTAACAGGAAGTCTTTCAACACCCTGCACAATGTTCCACAATCCTTTTGCAACCAATACATGTCGCATCATATAAGCCCATAATGGTTAGTTGGTACCATCCAACTTATCCTCAACGTCCAACATATGGAATACATCACTGCTTTCAGCCATGGCCAGTGACTAAAATACCTTGATGCAGAAAATTGACTGTATCTCAAAAAGTTGAACAGAACTGCCCCGACGAATTTTGCTAGACCTGTAGCAGACTTCGAGACGCTTATACTGGCGAACAGAAACTGGTATATACCTTTGGCACAAAAAGACGAAATAGCCTACACAAGCGCTGTGATAATGTGTTCGGAGGCCAAAACAAGCTCAGATCGCGATTTTGGCACCACAAAGCGAAGCAGTTTTGATCTCTGAAACACCCTGAGTATGCTCACCAAATTTTGTGCGAATCTGAGACTGCAAACGGAGGAGTGTTGACAATGCCCTAGATGAAGCGACGACGTGCTCTGATACCAATTGTTGGAGTTAGACGTCTACGGAAGCACGTGAACAGCACAAGGGAGAAGAAGAAGCTTGGAGCACAAACACACAATACTGAATGTATTACTAGAGAATGTACAAAGATAAGTAGCCCATTAGGGCAATAGGCGTATATAGAAGCCGGGGGAAAAAAAACCTCCTAAAGAGGGAAAAAAGTGCCCCGACGGTCCTAGTGTGTTCACACACATCACTACCTAAATATATCAACACGCATGACTGGTCATGTGATTTGAGGCACCTGAATCAACATAACGGACATTATCATTCAATTTTGAAACACCAACAGACATTGTATTCATCATGTGATGTTGAGCCATGAACAGCTTCTCAGAATCATCTACAGTTGAGGATGCATAGTTGTTTTGTTGACTTCTGTTATTTTGATTCTTCAACCTGTAATCACATTCAAAGTGTCCAGGTTTACCACAATTCCAACATCCTTTACTATCATTACTTGAATCATTTCTTTGGAAATTTCTACGACTTCTTTGGCTCTCCCTGCCTTGAAACTGTCCTCTTCCTCCTCCATGATTCTGTTGTTGACCTTGGTCTTGGTTACTATTTCCTCTTCCACTTTCAAAACCTCTACCTCTGCCTCTTGCGGTGCTAAAGTAGAATACCTGCTTAGAACTGGGCTTTCCTTCGGAGTTTGAATCCTCACGAAGATTCTTTTCTTCAATAATGAGCATGGATACCAAATCAGCAAAATTCGAAATATTTTCTTTGGTCTGTATAGAAGTTTTGAATTGGTTATATGCAGCTCCTAAACCACAAAGGCACACTTCCACCTTATCATCATCATCTACATTCACACGAATAGATGCAAGTGAATAGCAGCTCGTTCTTGAGTTGCAATTTCCGTGCCTTTGTATTGGTCTCAGACAATGTGGCCAAACTATTCCAAGCCTCTTTCAGAGTCTTGCCATCTTGTATGTTAACAGATAGCCAATACATAACCTTTCATGCTCCTTGATTCCATTCCTCATATTCTCTTAACTCGTCTGCAGTTCGATTCCTCTCTCATAACATCGAAGCATTTTTGTTCTCTCCTTTGATGTACTTCCAATATCCTTCTCCCATCAAGAAATTCATCATTCTGAATCTCCAAGCATGGAAGTTGTTCTTGTCCAACTTATTGCTCATAAAATGACTCATTCCATCTGTGTTTGCCATTTTTGCAGCAATTCACAACACTACAAAACACTACAAGTAGCACTTCTGCTTGAACACTATCGCACTATGATGTGATAGTTCGATCTTAGAAAAACAGACTTTTTTTGTATCAATAGTACATGGAATCGCTTGAAATTCTGGATCTGGAATATATGAGTGTTGCCAAACACAATGCAAGTTTTAGTTTTGCAAACTCACCTGGTTTTTCTGTGTGTCCCACATTGCGGGCTAGAAATGGAGGTCGAGATGGCTCCGAAACTCTGATCTGACAAAAACTTATGATCCTAAAGGGATATCTCTTGAAAATATTTTGAGATCTTCTACCTTCATGCCAAATTTTGTAGCAATATGAGGTTGTTTGTGAATCATGCTTTCTCCATGCCTTCTTCCATACTCTTCACCGTCGGCCTTCTCCACGAGCTCTTAGCCACACTACCTCTGATACCATGTCACGAGGAAGGAGATAAGGAAGAGAGCTCACACACATGCTCTCACAATCAAAGAGAATCACACACTCAGATTGAGGCAAGGAAGAATGATCTTCTTCTTCTTCTTCTAATACATAAAAGGAATGTACAAGAATGAACTAAAAAAGAAGAATACAACAAGTGCAATATATAAAGATCAGTACATAAGGAAAAATCTAATGTCCGTGAATGAGTGAGCTAGCTAGAACAAATGTGCCATCACTCTCGGTAGATAAATCTAGTACAACTCAATGAAGTATCCCTCACATATGTTGGCATGACCACTATACATGTCAGAGAAATGAAAAACTGATACATGTCATCTTGGATCATCACATGCTGAGCTTGATATCTCAACAAGACTGTGCTTTCATTTGGACTGCATGTGAAGCCAAGAAGAATCAAGTGCTTATGGATTTTTTTATACCATGCACGTGGAGATTACTTAAGGTCATACAAGGCTTTATGCAAGGGACAAACCATATGCTCTTGTCATTTTATGGGAAATCCATGAGGTTTCTTTCTCACGAGGAAGGAGATAAGAAAGAGAGCTCACACACACACTCTCACTCTCAAGGAGAAGCACACACACAGATTGATGCAAGGAAGAATAATCTTCTTCTTCTTCTTCTTCTTCTTCTTCTTCTTCTTCTATTACATAATTTTTTTTTTACGAGAATGACCTAAAAACAAGAATACAACAAGTTCAATATATAAAGAACAATACATGAGGAAAATCCTAATATTCACGAATGAGTGAGCTGGCAAGAAATAAATGTGCCATCACTCTCAGTAGATAAATCTAATAAATCTTAATGAAGTATCCCTGACATATACCGGTGTGACCACTATACATGTCAAAGAAACAAAAAAATGATACGTGTCATCCTAGATCATCACATGTTGAGCTTGATATCTCAACACTCCCCCTCAAGCTCAACCTCATATTCTGTAATCCAAGCATCTCCCCAAACTTCTTCAACTTCTCAGCTCTAAGTGCTTTAGTAAAGATGTTAGCAATGTGCTCATCTGTGCTCACATAAACAAGATCAATCTCTCCTGCTAGTACCTTCTCTCTGATGAAGTGATAATGTACCTCAATATGCTTTGTTCTAGCATGAAAAACAGGGTTCCGTGCTAACTGTATACTGCTAAGATTATCACAATAGATAGTGATAGGATTTTGCACTTCCACACCTAAATCTGCAAGCAACATCTCTAGCCATGATGCCTCACATGCTACCATTGCAGCACCTCAATACTCAGCCTCTGTACTCAACAAAGCAACAGTAGGTTGCGTCTTGCTACTCCACGTAACAGTGGCACTCCCAAGTGAGAATAGAAATTCACTAGTAGATCTTCTATCTAGAATGCTACCAACCCAATCTGCGTCGATGTATCCATGAACCTACAAATCTACACCAGCCTCATAAAACAATGCATAATCCAAAGTAGCACTCACATAATGTAGAGTGAACCTCAAAGCATCCAAATGTGGCTTCCTGGGAACCTGCATAAATTGACTTTCAAGTCCAACATTGTAGCTAAGATCGGGCCTCGTAATTATGAGATACATCAAGCTTCCCACAATTTTCCTGTACATGGTAGCATTTTCCAGTGCTTCACTTGATGTAGTATCCAACTTCAAATTTTGATCTAATGGCATAGAAATCGGCTTACAATCAGCCATACCATACTTTTGCATCATATTCAAGGCATATTGCCTTTGTGACATCCATATACCTGTTTTTGTATGTATAAACTCAATGCCCAAGAAGTAGCACACCACACCAAGATCTGTCATGTCAAATTCCTGCATAAGAAGTTGCTTCACCTCTTTGATGTTTTCTTCCTTATCACCACCTACAATCAAGTCATCAACATAGATAACCATAATTGTGATGCCATCATCATGCTTCCTTGCATATAGTGAATGATTTGCATCACACATAGAAAATCCAATGGGGGTCAAGTAATCAGCAATCCTTGCATGCCATGCACGAAGAGCTTGGTTCAGCCCATACAAAACCTTTTGCAACCTGCAAACATATTCTAGGTGCTTTGAATCTTCATATCCTTGTGGCTGATCCATATATAATTCTTCCTCTAACTCACGTGTAGAAAAGCATTCTTCACATCCATGTGATGCAAAGTCCATCCTTTTGCTGTAGATAATGAAAAAAGTATTCTGACAATATATATTTTAGCTATAGGACTGAATGTTTCCTCATAATCAATGCCATAATTTTGTGCATATCCTTTTGCTACCAATCGTGCTTTGTACCTGCTTATGCTACCATCAGCATTGTGCTTTACCTTGTAAACCCACTTGCAGTCTATGGGTTTCTTTCCTTGTGGCAATGGAACCAACTTCCATGTTTTCTTTCCATAAAGTGCAGCCATCTCCTCATCCATAGATTTTTCCCAATTTGCATTTCCAATTGCATCTTCAAAACAAGAAGGTTCAACACCTTGTATTACCTTGGTCATATAGGCACAATGACAAGCCATATAACTGTCACACGTCAATCATTGCACTGAATTCCTCATCCTCCTGGATCTTCTTGGTCCTGGGTCACTTCTCCTTGCATCATCTGCATGTGCTTTTCTTATTCTTGGAGTCTTCACAAAGGGCAATCCAAGTTCCTCATACAGACTCTTTTCTGAACTGCTTGAATCTCTATCAACGTCTTCAAAACCTGCACATGTTTTGCTACCAGCAGAAAGCTTTTCTTTACCTTTCTTGGATGTATTTGATGAATTTGCTGCACTGAAATTTCCATGCAATCTTCCACTCCATGGATTTGAGTTGGAACTATTGCTTGGTGATGCATCTGGTCCACTTAAAGCTTGAGATTCTGCACTTGATTTTTCAGTATTTTCTTTGTCATTTGGTTCAAGATTAAGTCCTTCTTTGGCATCTGCATAGAAGCTTGACATTTCATCAAATACCCAATCTCTGCTCACCTACTATCCTGTGAGTGGGTTATAACATTTATATCCATTTTGCTCAATGGATTATCCAATGAAGAAACACGTTTCTGCTTTTGGATCAAGCTTCGTCCTCAATTCATCTGGAACATGTACATATGCAATACAACAACAAACTTTAAGATGTGATAAGTTTGGCTTTTTACCTGTAAACTTCTCTTTAGGTTTAACTTGATGTACAACAGTAGTCGGAGTTCTGTTCATGATGTATACAACAGTATGAACAACTTCTGCCCAATAAGAATGAGGCATGTTCTTCTCAGCCATCAAGGCTCTTGCTATTTCCACAATATGTCTATTTTTATGTTCAACAATGCCATTCTGTTGTGATGTGTACTTGCATGAAAACTGACGTCCAATTCCATGACTTTTTAGAAAATTGTTGAACTCACTTGACATGTATTCACCTCCTCCATCAGACCTTAATGTTTGAATATACTTTGCTGTCTGCTTTTCCACCATAGCCTTAAAATTCTGGAAGTGAGTGAACACCTCACTCTTCTCTTTCATGAAATATACCCATACTTTTTGTGTATGGTCATCAATGAAAGTAACATAAAACCTGCAACCACCCATAGATGTGGTCTTTGCAAGACCCCAAACATTTGTATGTACTATTTCTAGAACATTCTCACTAACATGCTTGTCATGCGAAAACGATGATCTTGACTGTTTACCAAATTCACATGCTGCACATACCTTTTGCATCTCTACAACCTTGAAAATTGGTAGTCCATGGACAATCTCCTTTGAGTGCATGAATTTCAGCCTTTGTAGATTTGCATGTCCAATTTGTTTATGCCACATCTCTATATTAGCAATAACTCTAGCACCTTTTGTAAACATGGCTGCATTCATTTCAAGAATTTTCACATTTAAGGTGAACATCCTACCCACTTTGTTTCCTTTGGCAATCCATCGTCCAGCCTGTTTGTACTCTTCTACATATAATCCATCAGCATTGAAACTGACTTGTAATCCTTGGTCAACCATTTGTCCAACAGAAACCAAATTCTTTATTATGTTTGGAACATGTAGCACATCAACAAGATGTTTTACCTTCCCGTCATCCATAGACAATGCTATGTTTCCTGTATGCTCAATAGGATGCGATGTATCATCACCTGTTTCAACATATCCAAGAACTAGTAATTTTTGCAAACTACTAAACCATTCTGCATGACTAGTCATGTGATTTGAAGCACTTGAATCAACATACCAGACATTATCGTTCGATTTTTTGAAACATAAGCAAACATCGTGTTCATAATATGATGTTGAACCATGAACAGCTTCTCAGAATCATTTGCACTTGTGGATGCATAATTATTTTGCTCCCTTCTGTTATTTTTGATTCTTCAACCTGCAATCATATTCAAAATGTCCAGGTTTACCACAATTCTAGCATCCTTTATTGTCATTATGTGAGTCATTTCTTTGGAAATTTATGTGACCTCTTTGGCTCCCCCTACCTCGAAACTTTCCTCTTCCTCCTACATGATTCTATTGTTGATTTTGGTCTTGGTTATTGTGTCCTCTTCGCTTCCTAATCCTCTACCTCTGCCTCTTCCTCTGCCAAAGTAGAATAGCTGCTCAGAACTAGGTTTTACTTGGGAGTTTGTATCCTTACCAAGATTCTGCTCTTCAATAATCAGCATGGACACCAAATCAGCAAAATTCCAAATATTTTCCCTAGTCTGTATAGAAGTTCTAAACTGCCTATATATAGCTCCTAAACCATGAAGGCACACTTTCACCTTATCATCATCATCTACATTCACTCCAATAGATGCAAGTGACTCACATATACTGTTCCAAGCCTCTTTCAGAGTCTTGGCATCCTTTATGTGTCCAATCATGCTATCTTGTATGCTAAAAGATAGCTAGTACATTACCTTATGTGTCCTTGATTCCATTCCTCATATGCTCTTAACTAATCTACAGTCCGATTCCTTTCTGGTAACTGCAAAGCATTTTCGTTCTCTCCTTTGATGTACTTCTAGTATCCCTTTCCCATCAAGAAATTCTTCATTCTAAATCTCCAAGCATGAAATTTTTTCTTGTCCAGCTTATTGCTAATAAGCTAATTCATTCCATCTGCAATTGCCATTTCTGTAGCAATTCTCAACACTGCAAAACACTACAAGCTGCACTTCTGCTTGAATACTGTGGCACTATAATGTGAGATTTTGATTTCAGAAAAAACACAGTTTTCCTGTATCAACAATCCATGGAATCGCTTGAAATTCTGGATCTGGAATATATGAGTGTTCTTGAACACAATGCAAATTACAATTTCCAAAACTAACCTGGTTTTTTTGTGGGCCCCACCTTGCACACTTGAAACAAAGATGGCTCTGAAACTTCGATCTGACAAAAACAAGTGATCCTAAAGGGATAATCGAAACTATTTCGAGGTTTTCTACCTTCATGCCGATTTTTGTAGCAAATGGAGGTCATTTGTGAATCGTGTTTTTCTCCGGTCCTTGCTGCGTACTCTTCACCGTTGCCTCCTTCACGAGCTCTCTACAACCACGCTAGCTCTGATACCATGTCACAAGGAAGGAGATAAGAATGAGATCTCACACACACACTCACTCTCAAGGAGAAGCACACACACACAGATTGAGGCAAGGAAGAATGACCTTCTTCTTCTTCTTCTTCGATTACATAAAAAGAAATGTACAAGAATGACCTAAAAACAAGAATACAAAAAGTACAATATATAAAGAACAATACATGAGGGAAATCCTAATATCCGTGAATGAGTGAGCTGGCAAGAAATAAATGTTCCATCACTCTCGATAGATAAATCTAATAAAGCTCAATGAAGTACCCCTGACATATAGTGGTGTGACCACTATACATGTCAGAGAAACGAAAAAATGATACGTGTCATCCTGGATCATCACATGTTGAGCTTGATATCTCAACATTCTTCACATAGAACTCTTCTTGCAAATCACCATTCATAACAACCATTTTTATGTCCAATTGGTGCACTTTCTAACCTCATTGGGTACCCAATGCAACCACGGTACGAATGGTAGTCATGCATGAAGTAGGTGCAAACGTTTCCTCATAGTCAATGCCATATTGTTGTGCATATCCTTTGGCAACCAATCTAGCTTTGTAGCAATCAATGCTACCATATGAATCTCTCTTAATCTTGTAAACCCACTTTGTAACAATGGCATTTTTTCCTTTTGGAAATTCACATAAGTCCCAAGTACCCTTTCTATGTATGGAATCCATTTCTGATTGCATAACACTCATCCAATGTGGATCATCACATGAAGCTTCAAAAGTAAGTGTCTCTTCATTAGATTCTATTGCAATAAGAAAATATTCCACAAAATTACTTGATGCATGATGAGAACTTGATCTTGTTCTACCAGGTAAAGGTGCACTAGACTCGGTATCCTACAAAGTTTGTTTCAGACACATTGGCATAGTTTGTGCACTCTTGATAAACATGTGTTCATTATGTAATACATCATCAACATGTATATCATGTGTGGGATGAATTTCATGCTCATTTTCAACCATGTTTTGTCGCAAATGTTTAGCCATATGTAGCTAGAAATTTCTAGCTATTTTGACCATTTTTAATTGAAAAATTTCAGCCATGTTTGGCTCCAAATTCTTTGCATTTTTAGCTCTATTTTGCTCTAATTTTTCAGCCCTTTGAACTTGAGTTGGCTCATCTACATGTCCATAGTCAAGCACACCACTTTGGAACAAAGTCATGAGTGTATCAATTCATCGTGTGAGCTAATTGTTGGCTGTTTTTTGCATTCAAGTAGAGGGAAAACTGAATTTTTAGCAAGTACCACATCTTGACTCACTAAAATTGTGTTTTTCAATGGATGGTACAAATGATATCCCTTACTTTCAACACTATAACCAACAAATACACATTTCTTTGCCTTTCCATCAATTTTGTACATTGTTGTGATGGCATAAGAGCATATGCAAAACAATCAAGCACATGCATATAACTAACCATATGTTTATGTCCATTCCAATCCTCATAAGGAGTGCTGACTCTCAATGCTTTTGTAGGGCAGTGATTCAACACATAGTTTTGACATATGACTGCTTCCATCCAAAACTTGTCAAGAAGGTGTTTTCCTTTAATCATAAATCATGCCATTTCAAGAACTGTTCTATTTCTACAGGGCAACAACATTTTGTTGAGGTGTATATAGTACCATACATTGTTGTGAAATTCCTCTTTCATGAAGAAAAGCATTAAACTCATGTGACATGTATTCACAACCACGATCTGTGCGTAAGTCAAAAGCTTGTTTGAAGAAAAAATCTCAGCCATATCTAAAAGAGCTTTGAAGGAAGAAAATAAATCATTCTTTGATTTCATAGGATATACCCATGTATGGTGAGTACAATCATCAATGAAAGTAACAAAATATACATGTCTCCCAAAAGATGGAGTCTTGATGGGACCACATACATCACTATGAACAAGCTGAAATTTTCTTGTAGTTTGTGTATGACTATCTTTTGGAAAAGAAGCATGATGCATTTTTTCAAGAATACAACCTTCACATGAACGCTTTTCAATGGACTGAAGACTTGGCAAACCAATAACCATGTCCTTTTTTTGCAAGTAAAGCAAAATATTGAATTTCAACTGACCAAAACGAGCATGCCAAAGCTCCATTTCAGCCATGGAAGAAGCATGAGCAACCAAGGCATCTGAGGCATCCCTCTTGTATGTACCCAAGTTATACACACCATTACATAATGTACTAGACATCATGATGATATCACCGTTGCTGAAATCATGAATCATACACTTATCATCAACAAAGTGTTCATGAAGTCCAACTTTGGTAATCAAAAGAATTGAAATTAAGTTCTTTTCTTGATATTGGGCACATACAATGCATTTTTCAACATAATTACACCTCCATTTTCATCCATAAGCTCAATTTCCCCTACTCCATTGATAGGAAAGAGGCATTTGCACACATCACATGTCCTCTTTTGGGTGCATCTTTCAAAGATGCAAAAAACCTTTTGCATGCAGTTATGTGCTTTGAAGCAGCACTATCAAAGAACCAATCCAAATCAGCCTCACTCACAACCATACATTTAGAATGTAATGATGCATCATAAGGACATGTAACAACACATGCCCAAAACTCTTGAGCCATGTTGGCTTCATCATTCTTTGCATTTAAAGAATTTTTGGCAATATACATGCCACATTCCTACTTCTTTTCATTGTGCTTAGCAAGCTTTCTAAACTCATCAATAGTAAGACCAGCTTTCCTGCAATATTTTCATCTCTTCTTCTTTTGCAAATCAGCATTATTAGAGGAAAGAGTGGAAGAGTAAGGTTGAGGATTTGGTTTTGATGAACACAAAGCTGAACCATACTTGTTTTTCCTTTTCTCTGAGATAGCAAGTGCTTGTGTTCCATCAATCAGACCACTCCTGTTCACTCTAGATTGTTCTTCTTGCAAAAGAAGATTCACAACCTTATCAAATGCATACATATTTGGATTCCCTTTTGCAACCAAACAGAGTGTAGTGGCAAAGCTTTGAAAAGATTCTGGTAGTCCTTTCAACAATGTGGAGATGAACGATGCATCCAAAATAATCTCATCTATGTTTTCCAATTGTTCTTTCTAGTCCTTGGTGTGTGTCACATACACATCCAAGAACTCATTTTCAGCCATACATACATCCTCAAGTTTCTTCCTCAAATATGCAACATGTACTTCATTATGCATGGCATACAAAGAAGTAAGAGTGTCCCTTGCCAGTCTTGATGTAGAACATGACCAAATGTGTGGAACTATATGACACTTC
Organism: Ceratopteris richardii; assembly: GCA_020310875.1. Classification (NCBI taxonomy): domain Eukaryota; kingdom Viridiplantae; phylum Streptophyta; class Polypodiopsida; order Polypodiales; family Pteridaceae; genus Ceratopteris; species Ceratopteris richardii. The sequence goes on from CM035427.1 coordinate 108,748,853, forward strand.
ACAAAAAGTGCAATCAGTGCACAATCTTGAGCATCTTTTCCATCCCATCTAAGTTTCTCGTGTGAATGGAGTAGTAACCACTGTACTTGAAGAAGAAGCTCTATCTGTGATAGTAGACTGTGAAGTAGAAGAACCTGGGGGTCTTTGATCTACATCTTCCACTCTATTCCAAAGTTGTTTTGCAACAAAAACATGTTCCATCATGTAAGAACACATTGGATAGTTGGTCCCATCAAACTTATCTTCACCTTTAAGCAAGCCAAACAAGTCATTGGTGGTTGCCGTCTCACTAAAGAACAAGAATGTGACAAGATCTTTACTTCAATGAAAGCTGAAATGAATTCTAAAATTTTAACTCACAATTCATCACTTTGATGGCAATTATGATTGCACGAATGACTTTGAAATGGGGGTAAAACCTTACCAAAAGGTGAGAAGGGGTAGAACCTTCTTTGATACAAGACACACAAGAAGCACATACAAGGAGCAGAAATGCAATAAGAAACATGCAGAAGACACATGGATGGAATAACTCTCTCTATTGATGATATTGAAAGCTAAATTAACAGCTAAATGATATCCCTAAGTACAAAGTACCACGAGATATGAGTGTATAAAATATGTGGTAACATGGGGACAAGACCTCTAGCCATCACTAGAGTAAAGGGTGCCCATGTATAGGGAAAAGGTCCACATTAAAGCTACTAGAGGAACACATAAGTGTAACAATGCATACATAAATGCATGCATACATACATACATACATACATACATACATACATACATACATACATACATACATACATACATACATACATACATACATACATACATACGTACGTACATATGTACGTACATACATACATACATACATACATACATACATACGTACATACGTACATACCTACATACGTACATACCTACATACGTACATACGTACATACGTACATACGTACATACGTACATACGTACATACGTACATACGTACATACGTACATACGTACATACGTGCATATGTACATACATACATACGTACATACATACATACGTACATACGTACATACGTACATACGTACATACGTACATACGTACATACGTACATACGTACATACGTACATACGTACATACGTACATACGTACATACGTACATACGTACATACGTACATACGTACATACGTACATACGTACATACGTACATACGTACATACGTACATACGTACATACGTACATACATACATACGTACATACGAAAATACGTACATACAAAAATACGTACATACGTACATACGTACATACGTACATACGTACATATGTACATACGTACATACGTACATACGTACATACGTACATACGTACATACGTACATACGTACATACATACATACATACATACATACATGCATACATACATACATACATACATACATACATACATTCATACATACATACATACATACATACATACATACATACATACATACATACATACATACATACATACATACATACATACATACATACATACATTCACACATCATACATACATACATACATACATACATACATACATACATACATACATACATACATACATACATACATACATACATACATACATACATACATACATACATACATACATACACTCATACATACATACACACATATTATATATGCACATTAGTATTTGTTTTATATGCTCAATACTCCACCCTCAAGTGACCACAAATGATCCATGGTGCTCTAAGTTGTAAGGCCCCCATTATGAGGAGAAGCCCTTGTGAGAGCTCGGACATTTGTGAAACCCTAACTTCTAAGTTAGATGAGGTCTATGTGTGACCGTTGATGGTTATAGATGATCTATGTGAGCCTAACCATGAGTTTAGGTAGGGCATAAACTTTTGGGCCATTGGGTTGCCATTCAAGTTGAAAATAAAGGCCCTATGGCATCGCACAGTTTCCCCATAGAACCTTAATGGGAGGAGTGTAGACTGGGGCTTGCCCCCTTCTGTGGGGTCCTAGGGGCCTATCCCCTTGGCCAGTAGGGCCGAGATGGTAGGACTTTTGGTCATGGAGATATTGTTAGATTGTATAGTTTATTGACTATTTTGTATCTCTTGACTATGTTTATCTATACCGAACCATCTTGTAAATGCTATATAAGCACCGCCCAGGTTGAGCTTTACATAGCATTGTGCACTAGTAAGCCCTTCAACTAGAGTCTATCTATCTAGATCACCATCTAAGCTCCACATTGGGAGCACATGGGTGGAAAACACGGTACATCATTCTAACTAAATTACACTCGACAATCTAAGAATTTGAGTTCTCTATCTCTCAGTCTGCATCTATCTTTGTCTATGTTTTTGTTTCTCAAATCTATCTACTGGTCTATTATCCCGTGCTGTTATTTTCTTACATGGTATCAGAGCTCATGAGGCTTTGAGTGGTGTAGAAGCAAAAATGCAAAGGTTGCGGAGGTCTCAACAATAAAAGAGAGAAGATTTCAACTAGTGCGTCATCATCCATAATTGGGAATCAAGGGGGTTCATCAATAGGAGAAGGTGGCACACAAGCAAGAGCAACAATGATGCTGGTCATCCCAACATTGCGGATATGACCACTAGCCTTCACAAAACGTAAACTTGATGGCACAAATTACACCCTGTGGAAGTTTAAAAATACTTCTATCATCGATTCTTATGAGCTTTTGGAGACTGTTCTTGGGAACGATCATGAGCCTCAAGAAACACTTGATCGAAATAATCTTGGTCGAATGATTCATCCTGATGCTGATCTTCTACATGCTTGGAAATGTAGAAACACAAACACACTCTGTGCCCTAGTTACAAGTACTTCTGATAGTGTTTTGACTCTCATTAAGCATACTACAAAGGCATGTGAAGCATGGAATATATTGAGAAATCAATATGAAACTTGTAATCAGACACAAATTCAGAACTTGGGGAATCAACTAGCAACAAAAAGGTTTGCTGATGGGAAGACTACAAAGGTTTTTATCACTTGCATAAAGAATCTAGGAGATCAAATGACGAGAGCAGGTGTACAAAAGTCAAGCGAGGAGATGACTCAGTGTTGTCTTCGAATTTGTCCACCTAAGTTTGATGGTTTGGTAGCTTCTTTTAATACTCAAATCAGACCTCAACCACTAACTTTTGAAGAATTCAGTGCCTTACTCATGGAGGAGGAGACACGTCTCAAGGCAAGGAGTGGTGGCAACAACGGAGATGTTGCATTCACAACAAATGCCAAAGGAGGCAAAGTGGACTCTTCCAAATATGGAGACAAAAAAAGGAATGATAAAAAGAAGTTCAAGGGAGAGTGTTTCCACTGCAAGAAGAAAGGACACAGAATCCAAGACTATCACACCAAGAAGGCAAAAGAGAAGAGAGGCTCTTCAAAAGGTGGTAAGGGCAAGGAGTCTACCAACACAACAAAAATAGAGCTTGAGTTATTTGTTATAACAGAGGAGGTGTGCTCCTTGGCTGAAGATTCAAGAACAGATGACTCATGGGTGTTGTTGGACAATGGTGCATCTTGTCACATGACTCATATTGTAAATACAGTCCTGATGGCTGATATCATTCAAGAAGAAGCAAAGGAACCAACCAGTGTGGAAGAGGCACTCCACGATCTGAATTGTAGGGCTGCCATGCAAATAGGATACAACAGTATCATGAAGAGTGGAACTTGGGAGCTAGTGGATCGACCCCCTAAGCATAAAGTCATTGGCACCAAGTGGGTCCGGAAGCTAAAGTACAAGAAATGGTACTCTAGAAAATTACAAAGCAAGACTTGTTGCACAGGGCTACTCACAAGTTGAAGGCATTGATTTTTGTGAATCATTTGCCCCCACTACAAGAATGACTACTATTCGAGTAGTACTAGCTGTGGTTACACATAAGTGTTGGCCAATCTATCACATGGATGTCAAATCAGCATTCCTAGATGGAGACCTAAAAAAGGAGGTATATGTGTCTCAACCACCAGGGTTTGAGGCTCTGCATTCAGAGAATAATGTATTTAAGCTGAAGAAGGAATTATATGGGTTGAAACAAGACCCTAGAGCATGGTACCAATGGACAGATAAGTATCTCTTGGATCTAGGTTTCAAAAGATGTGCTTCTGATGCTAACTTGTTGTTCTAAAGAGAGGAGGGAAGGTATTTGTGCTTGTACTCTATGTAGATGACCTTGTGATTACAAGAAATGATGATGCTCACAAATGAAAGATGCCATGAGTTCAAAAATTGAAATGATAGACTTGGGCCTAATGGATTATTGCTTAGGCCTTGAAGTTTGGCAAGAACTAGGGAAGATTTTCATCTCTCAAAAAAAGTATGCAAGTTAGATATTGAAGGCATTTGACATGGAGGATTGCAAGGAAATTTCTACACCTATGGAAGTCAACACAAAATTATCTATTGAAGATACTTCACCTCTAGTGGATATTGGAAGATACATGAAATTAACTGAAAGTCTCATCTACTTGTGCAATAGCAGACCAGATATCTCTTATGCTGTTGGAGTGATAAGAAAGCTCTCTAATAATCCTTGCCAAACTCATTGGAAGGCAAGCATGCAGATAATCAGGTATGTGAAAGGAACCACTGATTATGGTATTCTTTATGAAGAAGGATCATCTCTGGTTAGATATTGTGACTTAGATTGGGTAGGAGAAATTGATACCAAAAAATGAGTTTCTGGGTATTGCTTTTCTTTAGGATCAAGGATCTTCTCTTGGATCAGTAAGAAGCAACCGGCAATAGCATTATCTTCTACTAAATCTTAGTACAAAGCTGCATGTGTTGCACCATTTGACACAGTATGGTTGAGGAGGATCCTATGGCACATAGGAATACAAGGACATGAGGCTATAGAGTTGAAGTGTGATAACAAAAGTTGCATGGCGATCGCCAAGAATCCTATGTTCCATGCACATACCAAGCACATAGAAATTTAGTATCACTATGTGCATGAGTTGTTTGAGAATGGGGTCGTGGAGATAGGCTATTTTCTAACTGAAGAAAATGGAGCAGACATCTTCACCAAGGCTCTTGGGAGAGAGTAACTTCTTTGACACTTTCCAAAGCTTGGTATTCGACCAAGGAGGTAGTTCACCGTAGGGTGGATATTTAGGAGGGTTGTTAGATATGCTCAATACTCCACCCTCAAGTGATGACAAATGATCCATGGTGCTGTAAGTTGTAAGGCCTCCATTATAAGGAGAAGCCATTGTGAGAGCCCAGACATTTGCAAAACCCTAACTTCTAAGTTAGATGAGGTCTATTTGTGATGGTTGATGGTTATAGATGATCTATGTGAGCCTAACCATTAGGTTAGTTAGGCATAAACTTTTGGGCCATTTGGTTTCCATTCAAGGTGAAAATAAAGGCCCTATGGTACCATGCGGTTTACCCATAGAACCTTAATGGGGGGAGTGCAGAGGGGGGCTTTTTCCCCTTTTGCGAGGTCTTGGGGGCCTATCCCCTCGGACCATAGGGCCGATACAATAGGACTTTTGGTCGTGGAAATATTGTCCAATTGTATATTTTACCAACTATTTTGTATCTCGTGACTGCATTTATCTATACCGAAATGCCTTGTAAATGCTATATAAGCACAACCCACGTTGAGCTTTACATAACATTGCACACTAGTAAGCCCTTCATCTAGAGTCTACCTAGATCACCACCTAAGCTCCACATTGGGAGCGCATGGGTGGAAAACACCATTGTTGTAACTACATTACACTCGGCAATTTGAGAATTTGAGTTCTCTATCTCTCAGTCGGCATCTATCTTTGTCTGCGTTTTTTTCTCTCAACTCTATCTACTGGTCTATTCCGTTGTGATCTTATTTTCTTATAGTATCTTCAATGATGGCTAGTGATTGTACCCTCAAACTAAAATTGCTTCTTCCTATAAAAAGATGAAATAAATTAGCCCGTGAAATTCCCTTATACCTTTAGTGGAATTTGAGATCCTTGTATTGGTGAATTGAACCCAAATAGAAATACGTACAATTGGAAAAAATTGCTTGCACATTCCTTGTGATAATGAATTAAAATATTGAAATGAGTTCAAATCTAAGAATGCTCACCAAATTGTCTAGCAATATGAGAAGATGAGTGAGAGTGTGTTAATGGCATGCTTCAAGAAGCAACGACCTTCTTTGATGCCAATTGTTGGAGTTAGGGGATCAAGAATGCACATAAGCAACACAAGGAAGAAGAAGTGACTTAGAGCACAAGAAAAAAGGTATCACTAAATGTAATTGTTGGAGTTAGGGGATCAAGAATGCACATAAGCAACACAAGGAAGAAGAAGTGACTTAGAGCACAAGAAAAAAGGTATCACTAAATGTACAGTGTACACAAAGAAGAGACTTAGAGCACAAAGAAAATGTATCACTAAATGTACAATGTACACAAATAAGAAGCACTTTGGGGTTATGGGCATACATAGGAACTGAGGAAAAAGAGCCTCTTAAAGAAGGAAAAAATGAACCCAACAATCCTAAGCATGTTCAAACACATCACTACAAAAATGTACTAATAGGGATGATGATCAAGTGAGATTCATTGAAGAGGATTAAGAGATTGGAATGAAACATGTTAATGATATTGGGCGATCCCAACTTGCCTCTTGAGAGCTCACACCCTCGTTAGCTAATGAGCCAGAAGATTTTAATTGCGTGGTAAAAGTAACCCTAGAGAAGAATAAAGATGAGTAGCCATAGGCAAAAAAAAAGGTTGTATTAGAATCGAAAGTAGATCTCTTTCTATTTTGATTAATAAAAATCATTGGTGTTATTTGTACATAATATATCTATATAGCTATTTATAATGTAATGAAATTCGAGTCTTGAATATTTATGTTCCATTGCTCTACTCGATAGATGTATTAATCTTCCACTGTAACATTTTACTATGTTTTTTTTAATTATAGGAACCAATCCATCCATTTTTTTGAATAAGATCCATCATTCTGGCTGATTTGTAAATTCATACGATTGATCATGTGTGGTTGAGAAATTGATCAAGTCTAATAAAAAAATTAATCATGTGAATTCGCAAATGGCTATTCAAGCTTAAGGAGAGAGTTATATATGATATTTATGACAAAATCATGAAAATATTCAAAGAGAATCTTGTAACCATGAATGAAAGATCCTTTGGCCTTTAAACTCATATTTGTTTTAAAATTTCGTGTACAAAATAAATGACATGTGTAATGACTCCAAAGTCTCCATGTTTTGCTCCACTTTCTTGCTTCATTTCTACAAAGGCCTTCTTGGATCATCAATCAAGTACTTCAATAATGAATATATTTGAGATAAGTAATTACATTGTTAACTCAATGAGAACACCTATAATGCACATGTCAGCACATAACCCCCCCCCCTCCTTTCACACATACACACATGATCATAGCACACCCTTACACTCACCTCATAAATGGGTTGCACTAAAGGTCATATACTCATCACACATGCATCTTGCACACCATTACTCCTTAGAAGGTAAATCATGTTGCCCATGCCACTACGGGATGCATCCATTCAACAAAAGGTGCACATTCACTTCAAATGAACTCATTGAATATGAGAAAAGCACATAAAAAAGGTCTAAGATGCATCAAAATATGTTATTGTGTGCAAAAGTGTGTTCATAACGCATATGGAGCATATCTTCTCTACATGCATAGACATAATGGATCATCAAATAAGAAAGAACCCCTGGAACAAACATATCATGTTCCCATTTATATCGGATGACATGATATCTACTATGCTTCACGAACACGCGTACAAGATCTCCTACAATGTATCCAAGCTTTTCTTAATTTCATCACAATATGTAGAGTAAATCCTAATCACATTATAGGCAATCGATCCAAGTTGAGAACCACATGGAAGCCCATACGTGCAACATTAATCAACTAGAACCAATCTAGAGTTTGCTATGCTAGAAGCCATTAGTCAGAAAACCGGAAGAATACAACTAGCATCAAGCTACTCAAATGCTTGCAACAATTTATCAATTATGCAATATCAGTTTCGAGAAGATGAAAGATGGGCTGAATAACAAAATTCTATGTTTCTACTCCGAATATAGAACAATGGCTTTTGTAAACAAATGAATCTTACTCCACAAAGTTATAGAGAACAATAAAGAGGATTAACATAACCAAACAAGATGACAAAGAATATCACCAAAGGACATTGCATTATGAAAATAACATTACAAGTAGTCTGTGTCACAATTTCTTCTACAACAAGAGTGCCCATAATCAATACTGGTTCTCTCGATAAAAAATTAATTGCAACACTGACCTACCTAACTACATGAACTAAATCAAGTATATCTTTCATCTGATTCTTCTAATAATTTATAGTCAACTATTTACAATAAGATTTATAAAAATGGAGATTCCAAAATACAAAGGTCCAACCAATGGGATACTAACACTGGCATGCATGATGGATAGAACCCACCAAGCAGTTCAAGGTCACAAGTCATCATCTTCTTCTGAAGGTGGATGAATGACTCTATCCCAATCATAATAAATTTGTCTAATAGAGCCTTGATTTGAGCAAAAATGGCCTCCATGGAAGTTTGGAAATCTGCATTAGAAAAAGACAAAGTCCCATGTTATATAGGAGTTATTAGAAAAGGAGGTGTGTATCCTCCCTTAGATATCTTACTTGAGGGCTTCTCACATGAGTCCCAAGTGGCACTCATGTGGAATGCCACCAAGTCACACAAAATGGAAGGTAAAGCATATAGATTGAAATGTGTGACAGGGTAGCACATCAAACTTTCTCCATGTTTCTTCACCAAAGTGAAGCTGCGAATGATCGTCGTGGTTGCCTAGAGATCCAAGTAGAAGTACTCCCAAAATAAGGGATATCATTGTAGAGGCTCTATGACACTGGTGTCAAAGCAAGTGACTAACATATAAGAAAGCTAGCAATGGTGCCTTCAAATCAGACCACCCACGCACAAGGAGGCTTCTCCCTCCTTTCTCTCCTCCACCCGTTTTCAAAAATGAGGTGAAGAACAAAAGATTCATACTTTTACAGGCATGATTTCAGCATTCAGATCTTGCTTATGGGATAAAGGGCACCTTCTACAGCTGGATGTGAGCTTGAATTTTGATTTCCATCTATTATGGAGGAGGTAAAAGTGGTCCAAAGTTTGAGTTTTTCTTGGTTTTGGAGAGGCAAAAGAAAAGGGTTTAGAGCTTGTCTTAGGGAGATCAATATACACACATGTAATCTGAGATGTGGAGATGGGATTAGGGAAATATAAATAGGTGAAAGACCTTTGGAGCACCCTCTTTCAAGTTCCCAAAGTAACTCCTTCTTGAAGAATTCCATTTCACTTTCCCATACCAACATGCAGATTTTCTCTGAGCCTTAGCTTAGCGTTCCAAGATCCGATCAAAGTGATTTTTGTGAGATTTCAAAGCTACACACATAAGCTCCACTTCAGATCAAATGGCCTTGTTTTTTAGAAGTTTTGGTGGATCAAATGCCCTCTATAGCACTTCAGCCAATACTAGGTGGTCACTTTCGGGCCTAGTTTTTTTATCATTTGGCATCCAAATCGACTTCTATCACTTGGGTTGGCACCATATCTTTCATTTTGAGGTCCTTGAACATTATATTTGACTAGTGAGCACTGAACAGGAGCAAAAGTGCATTAATGTTTCTTAGTTTTGATGTTTTGAGCCATTGTCACTTGGTTTGGGCATCATTTTTATTAGTTTTCGGTGTTAAGACCCCTCTCAGACCAAGCAGACATTTTGAGTTTTCACTTTGGCTAGGTGAGGAGTGCAAATCAAAGGCTTGACATTTGGATCACTTCAAATTAGCTTTGGAAGACTTCAATTGTATTAGGGAAGTGTTCGTGTTATTTTTCTCTCTTTCTTGCTTTATAAATTTTATTTCCATTTGTTCTAGACACTCTAGTTAGTTAAATGGGGGGAACAAACATAGAAGCCACGGGAAGAAAAATCTAAAAGTAGAGCAAAAGGTCGAGCAAGAAGTAGAGCAAAAGGTCAAGCAATAAGAGGAATGTTCCTATGTAGAGATTCATGATGAGTTTGTGTCATACAAGCAATTCATGAAGCTCAAAGACCAAATCCTTAGGTTAGAGACAATTATTGGGATCATGACCTTTCTAATAGAACAACTTAAGACTCAAATGATTGCATTAGAGACTGAGGTTACCTCTTTCCTAGCTAGGATAACCTCTTTCCTAGCTAGGAAGGAAAGAGAGATTTCTACTCTTCCTACATTAGAGATGGCTAGAAGGATGTTCCCTTTCCTAGAAAAAATAAAGGAGAGAGTTCTAGGGAGATTTCCCTCCTGAAAGACCTCAATCCACCAACATTTATGGGGGCTAAACATGAGAGGAATAAGGATGCCATCTACACTTTCTTGCAAAATTGGAATGACTTGCATCAATTCAAGTGCACCCCACTTGATTATCATGTTCTAGAAGTGATTCTCTCACTTGGACCTATTGCTTATAAGTGGTGGACGAGTCTCAAAGAGGAGAATTCCATCCCTAGAGACTACACTCAGTTTAAAATTATTTTATTGAAAAATTTTCTCCCTAAGAATGAGGAAGAAAGGAACTCGGATTAGTGAGATAGGATTACACAAAGAAGTAGGCCTTTGTCTATCTATGTATCCCAATATAGGGAGATCATAATAAAGCTTAAGGGGTTAGATAACTTTAGAAAGATGTGAGGGTTTGTTAGGGGATTAGACAAAGCCATTAAAAGAGAGGGGTAAGAAGAAACACACTTAAGAATTTTGAAGAGGCAATCAAATATGCTCAAATATATGAGGACCATAACTAACCTTAGTACACTCCTATGGAGATGGATCAACCCCTCAAACTTGTTAGTACAACCAAGTTTAAGAAGAAAGTAACCATGGGGAAAAACAAAGTGTTTATTAAGAAACAAAGATCACAAAGGCCCAAATTACCCATTGAGCAATATGAGAGGGCCAAGAGGGAAAACTTGTGTTTTAGGTGCTTGTCTCCTAGCCATGCACAATGGAACTTTCCACTTAGGAAGGGGGAAGAAAAGAAGGGAGGACTAGGGACTAATAGGACCCCTCATAAGGGAAAGAAACTGATCCACCTAGTGCAAACACTTTCTATACATGGCAATTCTAACTTATCTTTAAGATGGATGTCTGATGAGTATCAGATCTTGGGGGAAACCCATTTATGAGGTAAGTGTAATAGAGAGTTGTGAATAATTTGAACAGTACTCCAAAACTAGAATAAAAATTGCAGTTGTTGGTGGAGAAGGCTCAAATTTTGTAGGACAAAGAAAATGGGCAAAAATATTAAAGGCTTTAACTGAGTTATAACAATAGTTTGAAGCCCAAAAATTTGTAAATTCTATAGAAGGATGAGCAAACCTAGCTTGTATGGACTCAGTTGATGAAATTTGTCAAGGATAACTAGAACTTTCTAGAAATTTTGTAAGAAGACTATCCTGAATCCAAGGTAGTAGAAGCTGCTTGGAAGGTACAACTAGGATGTCACAAAGCCTCTTCAATGATATCCCGTATTTTGGGAGTATTTATGCTTGGATCCTGAGGCAACCACAAAAATTGTTCTCAGCTTCATTAGGGGCAAGGAACACAGAAAAAGATGCTCGATGTGCTTCCTTCCCACACATTTTACTTTATATGCATTACATTCCATTTTGTTTGACTAGGTGGCTTGCCACATGAGTGCCACTTGGCACTCATGTGAGAAGCCCTCAAGTAAGATATCTGGAGGAGGATAAACACATTCTTTTCTAATAGCTCCTATATAACATTTCCTTCCCCCTAAGTCCAGTTTCATCCTCAAAGAATGGTATTGGAAGGCTTGATGGAAGTAAAAAGGATATAGACCAAATGCTCCCTGCTATCAGGATCTTAACTCATGCGCACACAAAGGTTATGAATGTTGAAAAACATAGAGAAATAGATATGCAAGGAGACAAAACAGAACACAGTCTTTGGTGCAATCTCCCCCCATGCACTCTGTTTCGATAGTCCACAGAGTGCATGTATTTATAGGATTTTTGATTATGTCGAAAATAGTGGTTACATGAGAGTGGCTTCGAAAAGCACGTGTGAAAGTAAAAATTGGTAACTTTTGCAAAAAGCCTTTGCTTTTAATATCAAAAATTGCAATCTACAATGACCCTTATTCTAACCACTACTTTACTAATTGTTTCTAAAAATAGTACCCTCTATGTGGGTTTATTTACAAACTATATAGATTATAAATCGGATTATTGATGTTCACCCTTTCACACCTTTCACGCCCTCATGAACCTTCAGCTACTATATCAAGGACACCAAAACACATGAATACATTAATAAACTAACACTCCAACAATTCTTTGTTCAACACATTCCATAATTCATAACATGCCCCTCAGTTGAAAAAGCAACTGACCTCAGTTGATAAAATAAAAATAAACATTGAGGGCTAGTCACATGTTCCATCACTGAACAAAAATAAGCATGTCTCATGTAAAAACACATGCATAGAAATGTTCATGGAGGCATTAAGTTATTAAGATTATCTATGAGGTGCTGACATAGTCTTTAAATAAGTTAATAAAAATAACATATATTACTAGGTATTCAAAGTTTTTTTTTCAATTATTCATGGTCTAAAATATACTCTATATATTCTAAGTCATTTTGGGCACTACATACTAAATTCTATGTGTAGATGCATCCTATTTAATCAAAGAAAATTAGACTAGTAAAAGATTGTTATTGCTGACATGGCTGCTTCAAACTGATCATTTTGATAAGCGATTGGCACTCTTTCTTTGCATCATGAGCAAAGGAGATAGCTTCATGAACTGATGTAGATTGGCATGAGCAAAGTTTTTCTTAAATCTCCTTCTCTAAACCATCGTCATGCTTCTTCTTCATAGTATCATTGGAAACATCTTCAAGGAAGCAGAGAAATACTTTGTATTGGTAGAATGGGTCTGTATAGGTTGTAAAAGTAGCACCTTCCATCCATGTAAATGTATCCCACAATCGTCGAACATGTAAGTTGAACTGTAGGGGTAGAAAAGACTCCTTAAGATTTTCTTAAAAAGCCTTCCATGTCTTTGAAAAATTTGCACTATGACAATGATCATTCCACCAAAGTTGAGCTTTTCCTAAAGTTAGTGGCAAATTTGACTTTTTCACTTTCAGCATATGTTTCATCAGTACAAAAATCCTCAAACTGTGATAACCATAAAAGAATTAAAGGGCCATCCTTACAGCCATCAAACTGTAGAACTAGTAATTTTTAACACCAATCTTGGAATGCGTGCCATCTAATTGGGTAGAGACAATAGCTTTTACCACCCTCATAAGGTTATCTTCATTAGATTGCATCTTCTGGAGTACTTCGTCACATTGTCAAATCTCGTTCTAAGTGCCTTGAAGTTCATACCATAGGAGCTCTAATTGTTGCCCGAGTGCTACCTCGGGTAAGGGTGACTCACTGAAACCCTTCATGGTGTTCGTAGGGTCCATGAGTATGAAGAGAAAAAACCCTCTTGCTAGATATGTAATTTTTTTTTTTTGAGATTGCTTGAATTAAAATGTAAAAGGAAGGTTTTGGCCACTTGCCTACGGACTTTCCTTGCTCTCAACCTCGATCTCTTGAACCTAGTTCTCACCCATGCAAGTTATATTGGATCCTCAATCTAGTGCTTCCCTATCGGGATGTACCCTGGGGAAATGTACCCTAGCAGGATGTACCCTAGCACGATGTACCCTAATAGGATGTACCTATTTGGATGTACCCTGATGAAATGTACCCTCACAGGATGTGCCCTGAGATGCAACGCGTCGCGCCGCCTTGCCCAAGCCTACTTGAAAAAGTAAGAAAGAGAAAGTTATGTTAAATATAAGAAAAGAGAAGTAGAGTGACAACACAAGGAGATAGTGTAGTGGTAAAGCACTTCCCTTGTGAGAGTGAGGTTGTGGATTCAAATCCTGCCACTTTGGTGAATCTAAAACTCCTTATTGCTACTCATACATTAAAATTGGTTCGTGTGTAATCGATGGCTGCCATGGGAGCCTTGGGTGCCAAAGATGCCAAAAGTAATGCCTTAAGTTATGCCTAAGTTCTATGCCTTAGACAACACCTTGGAGTAAGCCGAATGAGTAAAAACATAGGTGTAAACGTAGGTTCTGGAATTGGAACAGATACAGAAACTAAAAGAGGAACAGGAACAAGAACCAGAAATGGAAATGGAATAAAAAATGGAATCGAAATCGGAATCGGAATCAGAATCGGAGACGAAAACTGAAACATAAATTGGAATCGGTTCGCAAATAGAGAACAACAAAATAGAGATCAATCACCAAAATGAATAGAAATAGACCCCTCCGTAGTGACACGAGCACGACTCTGATACCACTGTTATCAAGATCATAACTCACTCGCACAAAGAGGTTATGAATGCTGAAAAACACAGAGAAATAGATACACAAGGAGACAAGATTGAACACAGTATTGGGTGCAATCTCCCCCCATGCACTCTGTTTCGACAGTCCACAGAGTGCATGTATTAATAGGATTTTTGATTATGTTGAAAATAGTGGTTACATGAGAGCGGCTTTGAAAAGCACGCGTGAAAGTAAAAGTTGGTAACTTTTGCAGAAAGCCTTTGCTTTTAATATCAGAAATTGCAGTCTACAAAGACCCTTATTCTAACCACTACTTTACTAATTGTTTCTAAAAATAGTACTCTCTATGCGGGTTTATTTACAAACTATATAAATTATAAATTGGATTATTAATGTCCGCCCTTTCACGCCCTCACGAACCTTCAGCTACTATATCAAAAACACCAAAACACATTTATACATTAATAAAATAACACTCCAACAATTTTTTGTTCAACACATTCTATAATTCATAACACTCCCACTAAAACCCATGTCTCTGATGTACATGGTCATATCTCCATGCTATTTCCCGTATCCTTCCCCTTAAGAAGACTCTTGGAAAGGTACTCTGAAGTTGGGAAACTGTCTCTGAGGTGCGCTAACCCGCTCCCATGTGCCACTATCCTCTAAACTATCTTTCCACTTTACTAGACACTCTTTATATAAGCGAATTCTTGTCCTTTTCTCGGGAGTGCATAGTATGCTCTCAGGCTCATGTGGAATAGATTGAACAGAAATAGATTGAACAGAAATAGATTCTACTACCTCACTATCTAGAATGAGGTTGTCACATTCACTAAACCTTTTCTTAAGCAGCTAACATGATATACTAGATGGATAATGGGGAAAACATATCTAAAATCAAACATAAGATCCTTAAAACTTTTAACCACATACTCTTACAAAAAAGAATGATAGAAAGTCCTGTCCATATTTACATTTGTAGCATTAAAATATACATAAGATGAAGTGTTTATACAATGCTCAAGATCTTGACTATAAGATAAAAGATCTCATGTACATGCTTAAAATGACAAAGACTATACAAGTTACATCTCTCTCTCCTTGAATACAAAATTAGCTTCCATTCTTTATAAATTCAGAGACCAAAGAATGGGTAAGCTCACTCTTTACATTCATTTGAGTATTAGAATTAACTAGTTATGCATGGAATCCAACAAATTCAAAGATATCTACTATGGGTTTCATGGGGAGTTAGAGAATCTCATCTTTACATGAGATCGTATGTTCTTTAGATTGCCTAGATAGGAGTGGAGATATATTATTATAGGTCATATGGAGATTAGAGAGTCACACTGGTTAGATTGAGTCTCACTTGAAGACTCTAAGAGAAAATTTTATTGTCCCAATGATGGTCTTTGACTAGAAGGAGCTCTAATTATTGGAATTCGTGAGTTTTGGATTGAGTGATGATTTACCTCTTTAGGGTTTTTAGAGATAGGTATAGATCTAATCTATTGAAGCAACAATATCTAAGTTTTTGTTGTATCATGAGGATGATGATTGAGCACCAATAAGGATGATTGATTCTTTGGATTATTTGAATCCTATAAAGGAATGATCTTGCTTCATATGGAAAACTAAGGGGAAGAGTAATTACTAGAGTTTGCATGAGTGTCATTGGATACTCTTCAATTCAACTTAGACCATGTTCATGGATGACAAACAAGTGATTTCTTGGCTAATAGGATGTAGAAACTTCATTCTACTACCTAAAATTTCGTATGTGCAAGATATGATGGATTTTCATAGAAAACAAGGATAATTTGGGTAAAAACTATCACTTTGTGACCAATCAAGATTTGGAATACCTACAATGGCATGAGAGCAAGTTTATCATGTTGATTCTCAAGGGTTTTGGAATAATTTATTTATGGGACTTTGTCTATTTTATAGAGGATTTTATGATATCTCAACTATGCTCTAGTTTTGGATAACTTGGAATTCCACACTCATATCTCATGTTATTACTCCAAAGAGGAAACATCATATTAGGTCATTTAGATGATTTTGTAATTATGGGAGTGACATTTTGGAAGTTAGGTATACATGGGAGATAATAGGCACCATGGAGATAGCTGTTCATTGTAGTAAAAAACTATAAGATAACTAAACTAAAAAAGATACTAGCAAGGCCAACTCAAGTAAGAGAGAGCATAGATCCCCCCATCCAACTCCACCCATATATCTTCCTCTAGGCCAAGGGGGTGCATGCCCGTTGGCTTGTCCAAGTGTCCAACCAAATGTCCCTCATGTGGACACTTTCCCAAGGCTCATCACATGCCTTCTCATTTCCCAAGAGATATCACATGCTTTCTAAATTAAATGCAGATTGTTCTCTCACATATCCCTCAAGGTGGAACTTAGAGAAGCTTTTCCCAAGACTTAAGGTTCCCACACCTTAGGATAAATCAAACATAAGGTTCACAACCATTCAATTAGGATCTCATATGAATAAATACTCCAAGGGTTCAACCCAAAGGTTGACGCATGTGCCATGGGTAAATCAATGTCAAACCAAGGCCAATATACATCATATTGTAACCCTTGAAATCCATATAATTAGACCTCCAAATGCATGAATTATACAAAATTATCCCCCCCTTAAACATTTTTGACCTAAAAAATGTGTAGATGTATAATATGTGCAGTATTCCCCCATGCACCATGATTTGTACTCTAAGCATGGTTATCTCTCTCTTTATATTCAGCTCCCATAAACTGATAAGTAGGAATGCACATGCATGTCTTGTGCGTATGGATAGTGAAATGGGTGGATTTATCTGTTAGTCTTAGCTTAATTGTTTCCATTTGATGCATTTGTAAATCTAAAGATCCATAAAATTTTACATAGGAGTATCAAATAAAGGTCTTGCCTCTATGTTGAAAGGGTAAAAAACTAGATTCATCTTCCAGATTTGTTCATCTTAATTTGGGAGGTGCTTCTAAAGAAAATTAGTCCTAACTATCTTGAACCAATCTTGGTTCATACCATAAAAATATACCAAGCTCAAATGTCACCAATGCTTTGTGAAGAAGAACAAATCATTTCTGGAATTGAATGATTCACATTTGATTTGCTTTTAATTCCAAGGTCTTGCAAGAAAAGGTACCTCTTTCTTGGCATTATATCCCAAACCTTTCTATGAACTTAGTGAACATTCTTGAATCACTTGTTCGCATCATCTCAAGATTCAAAGAATGAATCTTTCTATAAAAAAGTCTTGAATTTCAGCAAGCTCCTCATTTTTGAAGTTTAACTCAAAAGAATTTTTTATCCTTTTTCCCACATCTATTGCACAACCTAAAGTTGGATATACATTCTATTGAAAGAATGCATCTTCTCAAGAGGATAAAGGATAGACTTTTGTAAGGTAAATGTCATCTTATACCATTTATCCTCTTGCAAGTATTTGGTTGATCATTATACTTTCATCTGCATGATTAATCAGACCATAAAGTTTTGATCCCTTTGCTTAGTCTAGGTTAGTAGGATTTCTCGAAATTCCTCTATCCAAATTAATGTGAGATAAGTCCAAGTCTCCCTTGTTCATTGATATTTACCCCTGGGATTTACTTGGGATCTTTAACTCATACATTCATGAGTGTACATATTGATTAAGTCTTTAACATCCTATTGATGTTCTCAAAACCTCTAACTATTCTTTTTAGGGATCAACAACAATATGTCATCCCTTCATTTATGAATTCCATTCTTGCATATGTGGTTCATACTGTGTTTGAGTTTAAATTTCAAACTCAAGGTACTTGATGTGAATCTTACTCCTTAACTTTCATAGAATAATCAAGAAGTGTATCTATTGATTAAAAATATCATATCAATGATATCTTTCTTCTCCCCTTTAAGAGTTTTCATCCTCAAAAACTATAACCTTCCAAGAAATCGATGCCCATTCAATTTCTTGAGTATAAACCCAATTAGAGCTTTATTTATGCTTAGTCATTTTTTCTTCCAAATTGTCTGAATAGATCATCAAATATCCTCGAGTTGAAGCTTCCATTATCCTTAAATCTAGTGCTTCATACCATAAAATCCATTTTAGTGATAGTGTAAATGTAGACATCCCATGCCATATAGTTTACACTCTCACTTCAGTATCGATAACTTTAGCTCTTACTCTTGGGATTACTCATAATAAAAACCATTTTAATCTTATACTTGCAACTTTTTATAATCACCAAGTGTTGTCTATACTTGAAAAGACTTTGTCTTCATCTTGATTTTGATTGAACTTCTTTGTTCACATGCAATCAAAAGAATAACTTGTATGTCATTTGATAGTAGAGCTAGTATTTTCACACTAGATATTATCTATTGACATAGCTATGCATCTGTCTCGAAAGCAATAGTCAATTATGTTAACTAAATGGTTACATTTTCAACCATGTTGATGAGTTTTTCCTTGCTCATTAAGACTATTCTAGAGTAGTGGTAGAAAGAGTATCTTGCAACTCTTTACTCTTCTTCTTCTCCAGCTATGTATTTATGAATTACAATTCTTCACTCTTAAAGAAACTCACTTTTGAAGCTCAGAATAGATCATACTTCTCTCCAGAACGGAGAACCTTATTGGGAAATAAATGAATGTTAAAGAGATAACATGGTTCAACCATGCTATGCTTGTCACTTTATGACATGTTCTTCCCCCATTGGTTGATCATTGTCCTCCATGATCAACTTTTTGAAGTTCTTAAAGTCTTTGAGCTTCTTGGAATTTTTAATGATTATGAAAGATGTATTTTAGATTAACCCATCATTGCATGAAGGGTTTTGAAGAGTTTTCAATTTCTCCTATGGATATCTTTCAATCCAAATTCTTATTACCAATAAATCATGGTTAATAAGAAGAGAAACATTGGTTGACATTTTGCACAATTCCTTGGCCTTGTTGATGAGGCATGCCATGGCTTTTATGGAACTTGAGAATCAATAAAGAGGACTCTTAAGCTTAAGGTTCTTATATATTGTGTTGACATTCTTTGGCTTTTGGATTAAGACATGTAAAATGCATAAAAGGATAATGGTCATTGGGCCATCGAACATCAATATACCATTACTATTTTATGTTTTTGCCTTCATATGAAGAAGTCATTTCCTATCTTAACTTTAAATTTACGGAAAATATCTTTGGCATTCCATCAACCCATGAATACATGATTCACTTCAATGATATGCATACTTAATGTATGCCAAGAACTTATATTCTAAGCATGCATGAGGTTCAAAAATTGAACCCCACTTCAAGCATGCATGGAAGTCACACCTAGAACTCCATTATGTGTATGATCTATGCTGAGAATTTCCATTCATACCATGCTATACTATCATGAACCTACAATGCTCAATTTCTCATCATCTTTATGAGGCAAGTCCATTCCATGGTAAATGAATAACCTTTTTCTAATAAATTATGCATCTAGGGCATCATTTAAATGATTAAAACCATGCATCATTATAGGTGTATGTGGATCTCACCTACCTCTTTTGATATATATATATATATATATATATATATATATATATATATATATATATATATATATATATATATATATATATATATATATATATATATATATATATATATATATATATATATATATATATGCCAAGGGGGTGCATGTCTTAGGATGCATCCAAGTGTCCCTGATGTGGAAACTTTCCCAAGGGTCATCATATGCCTTCTAATTTCCCAAGGGCTATCACAACTCCTCTCATCTACATCCCAAGGTGAAACTTGGAGAAGCTTCTCCCAAGATTGAGATTCTCAAGACTAAGATTCCCAAGCCTTAAGATAAATCAGGCCTAGCAGACACAACCATTCAACTGGGAGCTCATAAAAATAAATTAATCAACAAATAACCCAAAGTTTGAAACTAAGGGTTCTAGCATGCACAAGGGTAGCCCAATGTTAGTTATACAACATTCTATCCCACTTAAAACACTTTCATCCTAAAAAACATCTAGAAATATACTATGTGGAGTGTTCTCCCATGCCGCATGATCAATATCATCAATGTGGTCTTCACCGCTCTAATTCCACTCTTTAATAAGAAGGGATTCTATCCTGGAATGGAATTGAAAAGAGGGGAATCCTTATGTGCTTTGGTCGCTCCCCAAATAATTCTAAAAAAGAAGGAGCCTTGTGTACTTTGATTCCTCTCCAAATCATTCTAAAAACCATCTAATTTTGAACGCGAGGAGCTAAGCCAAGTGCAAACATCCTTGTTCCACTCAGTGTTTCGCTAAATGTGAAGTGAGCATCCATAGCACAAACATGTTAAGAAGGTGGATTCTATGTATCTTCACCAAAATGGATATTATGTTCCATTTGTTTCTACCACTTATGCATGGATCTAGTGAAATGGATATTTTTTAATTAGTTAAAGAATTTGAGAATTGAATTCAAATTCAATTTGGTTTACAATAAATGAAGTTAAGGCTGACCAAAAACATCCGACTTAGATGTTTTTACTAATTTGTACTTCCAAACAACATCCACTAACCCTTTTCTTGACTTAGAGGATTTTTATGTCCAATTGGCTTTAGTGTCCTAGGTAGAAAGAAGTGTGCCATACATTTCTTGGGCAACGAAACTTCGTTGAACCAAAGAAAATCCAAAATTGAATTTAAAAAATTGTCCAACTTAGGAAACTTTAGTAAAATACTTAATTTCTTTGGTATTTTCAAATTTGGGAACAATTCCTAATTATTTTCTCTTCAAGGGTTTTTGCAAAATCTTTGTTGATATATTTAGGTAGTAATGTTTCTGAACAGACAAGGACCACCGAACACTTTTTTCCCTCTTTTTATATATGCCTATTACCCTAATGAGCTACTTATCTTTTTACATTCTCTTAATAATACATTCTCTTTTTACATTATATGCCTATTACCCTCCTCAAGTCAAAGCCTCTAAATTGCACCAAAATTTGTGACCATACTTAGCTTGATTACGAGTTCAAAACGGCTTCGCTTTGTAGTGTTGAAATCATTATCTGAGCTCATTTTGGCCTCCGAACGCACTATTGCAGTGCTTCTATAGGCAATTTCATCTTTTTATGTCAATGATATATATAGGTTTCGGTTCGTCAGAATAAGCATCTCAAAGTCTGCTATAGGTTTAGCAAAACTCGGTAGGGTCGTTCTATTCAAATTTTTGAGATACAATCATTTTTTCACATCAGGGTATTATAGTCAATGGCCATGGCTGAAAGCAATGATGTATTCCATATGCTGGCTATTTAGGATAAGTTGGACGATAGCAATTACCCATTATGGGCTTATATGTTGCATCATGTATTGGTTGCAAAAGGACTATGGAATATTGTGCAAGGTGTTGAAAAACGTCCTATTTCAATTACAAACACAGTTGTTGAAGGTGATGCATAGGACCCTGAAGATTAATCATCATTCATATGTAATAACGGAGATATCATGAGTTTTCAGAAAGGAAATTATAATTTTCACTATCTTTTCTATTTCGGAGATTTGAAATGGTGCGGAACCCTTACCCCTTTCTTACGAAGTACGGTGTTAAATTATGCGGAAGCGGATTCCAAAAAAGTAACGGATACAGAACGAACATATACGCAGAGTGGTGAAGATCGAAATCTGGAATGAAAGTCTGATTGTAACTATGATAATGTAGTGTAAACGATGGTCTCTTCCGAATTCAGAACTTATTAATTATGAAGTTAAGATTCTGCATACTTTGTGTTTATGAATGGTTCTGTCTGCACTCATTTACATTGAAGTAAAGGAACATAAACGCATATTTACGAGTATTCATATTCGTAAATCCCCATTCGCGAACCTGTATATTGTGTGTTGTTAATCTATTAGTTATAAGTGCGCAAACATATGGCGACCACAATGGGATGGGGTAACAGAACACCGCACAAAGTAGATTGATGCCGGCGCAAAGTGGCAAGGAGTACTTACAAAACCCTCATCATCCCAATTATCTAGATGAATTTGTGCAACAAACGCTTGCAACATTGAAGTTGGAAGATATTCCTCTTGAAGAAACAATCACTATTACAGAAGAAGTACAATTTTGGGTGGAAACTGGAGTTTTAGCCCCCAAGCTTTTGAAGGATTTAGTCTTTGAGTGGAAGGACGGTAAACTAGCTAAAGTATTGTGGCACGGGAATTCAGTGGGACCGTCCAACAAAACCACCTGCAGGAAGAAGAATACCTTGTAGAAGAAGGTCAAAGCGGCCGCAGTGTAACCTCGCTAGAATTGCAGTTAGCTTTAATACCCTTACCTCAAAATAATACCTTACAAACGCTTGGTAACTCGATGGTGAACAGGCACCTACTACCAGATGTGCACGTACGGACATTTGAGAATCAGTACTTATGTAATCATCATAATCTGCATGATAATCGCCACAAATTTCAGGTGTTTGAAGCCACGTTAGTTGACGATGCAGTGAAATGTCTTATTGAATATCCTCACGATTACTTTTCCACATATGAAGAGTTGAAGGCAGCATTCTTGGAAAGAATCTAGACTGTGAAGAGTATTTTGGAGTTACATTCTTCTTCAATATATGTTACAGAAAGGTATGGTCGAGCAGTATGCATCAGATTTCAGATCTACAGTGCGACAATTTTCGGCAGATAAGTGTCGTACACAAGAAATGTTAACAGAATTCTTTGTGGACGGACTACAACCACCCATTAAAGAGAAGATCTATATGTACACGCTTGAACAATCCCGTACACCAGATCAGATAATTGACTTAACAATTCGCATGGATCGAAAGATGCAGTTTGCTAATTTGGGCTCAGAGAAGACAAATGTGGTATTTAGGAAGGGTGCCACCCCAGAGAAGCAGTTGTATTGCTTAAGGTGCAGGAATGCGGGCCATATTACGGCTGATTGTGCGCTTTATCAAGCCTTTTGTCCTATTTATAACAAAATGAATCACAGTTTAATAGCAGTATAGAATGAACCCAAATTTTGCAGAACAGGTCAAGCATGAGTTGGACAGATTGATAAAAGTTGGTTACATTGTTCAGATTGAGAATACGGAATAAGTCCCCCATAGTGATTGCTCCAAAGAAAAATAAACAGTTATGAATCTGTGTGGACTACAAGAAGCTCAATGCTGCCACTGTGCTAGATCGGTTTCCCTTACCGTTCTTGGATAGCATGCTCGATGAGGTTGCAGGATGGGAAATGTATTCCTTCCTCGATGGATTCAGCGGCTATAATCATGTCCATGATGGTGGACATAGATATCCCAAAAATTGCTTTTATTAGAAACTGGGGAGTCTTTGCATGTAGTATCATGTGGTTCCGATTACGGAATGCACCGAGTACTTTCCAGGGTTGCCTGCAACAAATCTTTGCCCCCTATCTTACTTCATTTATGTGGATTTTTTTGGATGATTTCTCTGTTTTGGGCACTATGGAAGCTCATCTAGACCATTTACGAGGTTGTTTTGACTCTTGACCTCAAGTGCATCTTTGTTTGAATCCGAATAAATCCACTTTTGCAATGAAATGCAGTAAACTATTGGGTCATGTAATTTCGGCAAAGGGCATCGTAGTGGATCCGGACAAGGTTAAAGTTATCCTCGAAACTCCCGCTCCCAAAACTCCAAAGGAGTTTTTATGTTTTCTGGGTCAGGTGCGATGGCATGGTAGGCACTTAAGGGGTCTTGCCCATATAGCCATTCCATTAAACAAGTTGGCGCATGTGAAACCAACAGATTTTGTCTGGACACCAGAAGCACAATAAGCGTTTGAGCGCTTATGTAAAATGCTAGCAACAACACCGGTACTGAAAGCTCCGGATTGGACGCAGCCATTCCATGTATTTGTGGATGCTTCAGATCGTGCTATTGGTAGTGTTTTGATGCAGAAGGAGGATGGAAGTTGGTTCGGCCTCGTGTACTATGCGAGTCGACGACTTACCACGGCTGAATATATTTATTCGACGACGGAACGCGAATGCTTGGGACTCATCTACTCCATCAAAAAGTTTTGGCATTACTTGTTAGGTCGCACCTTCACTTTCCATGTCAATCACAGTGCGTTGTTATATTTGGTTAAGCAGCAGAATTTGGTCGGTCGTCTTGCTTGATGGGTCCTGCTATTACAAGAATTTGAATTTAATATTGTTCATCACCCTAGTGCTAGTCATGCGATTGCAGATTTTCTCTCTTGCATCGATCATGGGGAACCTCCTCATGGATTCGATGATTCTCTACCAGTTGCAAAGGTTTTTTTCGTCATTGAGGTGGAGACTGAACCTCTCCCTTTCCCTACATGGTATGGAGAAATGCTTAGTTTTCTGGAGAATGGTCTTTCCCCATCTTACTTAAGTTCTGTCGCAAGGAAAAAACTTTGCCTTCATAGTCGTCGGTTTAAAATTATTATGGGCCAATTGTATCATAAGGATCCCACTAGCGTTTGGCTGCACTGTGTTCCCCCACATGAGGTGCAAGCCGTCATTTCAGAGGCGCATGCTGGCGAAGTTGGCGGACACTTCAGTTATTTGACTACGTTATGAAACATTCAGCAGTCTGGATTATGGTGGCCAACGATGTATTCCGATGTACAACAAGCGGTACAGAATTGTGATCCTTGCCAACGTACCGGAGAACCTTGGGCAAGCCAACACTTTTCGTTGCAGTCGATTTTGCCCCTTGAACCTTTTCATAAATGGGGATCGGATTTTATTGGTTCCATCAAACCCCTTGCTGCGCATACCGGTGCCCTGTATATTTTAACTTGCATGGATTACTATACCCGTTGGGTTGAAGCATGGGCAACAAAGCAAGCTATTGCACGGTTTGTTGCCCGAAAATTGCAGAATGATATCTTTTTGCATTATGGCTTACCGTTAGAATCGGTTTTTGACTGAGGAATGCCTTTTTTGAATCAATTTCTTGCTGAACTTACCAGCACTTATCAAATTAAGCATAAATTTAGCTCTCCTTATTATCCTCGCGTAAACGGATTGGCGGAGAGTACTAAAAAGGTGTTACTCGAGATGCTTCAAAAATTGTTGCTTGATTCCACAGATCAGTGGGAATTGATGCTTCCCATCGTCCTTTGGGGTTACATAATTGCATATAAAGTTTTTGTTGGTAGCACACCTTTCAAATTATTCTACAGACAAGAGGCTATACTCCCCTTTCAATTCACGGTACCTAGTCTCCGGATTGCGGCGGTGAAACGATTGGTTCTGAAGGAGTCTTCTGGTCAGAAATTGTTAGATCCTAAGAAGCTTTTTGAAGTAGAAATATTACTAGCCAAAGAAATTAATGAGATGTTCAATGAGTTGCGGTATGACCTACAAAGGATCATGTTTCGGGAAATGCAGAATAATGATGATGATCTGTAATTTGGCATATTTTTAATTTGTGGGTTCGGATCCACCATGCGTGCTAGTGTTAGTAGCCGGTGCGGATGAACTATTTTTTTAATCATCATTAATATGTAATAACAGAGATATCAAGTGTTTCGAAAAGGAAATTATAATTTTCACTATCTTTTCTATCTTGGAGGTTCGGAACGGTGCAGAACCCTTATTCCTTTCTTATCAAGTACATTGTTAAGTTATGTGGAAGCAAATTCCAAAAAAGTAACGGATACGGAACGAACAGATACAGAGAGCAGTGAAGATCGAAGTCTCGGAATGGAAGTCTCATTGTAACTATGATACTCTAATGTAAACGATGTTCTCTTCCAAATTTAGAACTTATTAATTATGAAGTTAAGATTTTGCATACTTTGTGTTTATGAATAGTTTTGTTTGCACTCATTTACATTGAAGTAAAGTAACAGAAACGCATGTTTACGAGTATTCATATTCGTAAATCCCCGTTCTGAACCTGTATATTGTGTGCTATTAATCTATCGATTATAAGTGCGCAAACAGGTTCCTGATGCATGTGAGGCTTTCCTCAAAGAAGATATGCGAATGATGTGTGTGCCACTCTCCTCCCATCCATTTGTATCCTCTTGTATCTAAAATAGCAGTGATCTGGAATAATCTAGTGTCGCCATGTGGCCAGCATGCAACTCTCATCCCCACTAACCATTAAATACCTTAGCATATACCCCCGAGCTTAGGACCTTGGCTAACTAGCCCTCGTCCCACACACACATGGAATGGTCTTTGTAGACCAATGTCTGACACTCTCTCCCCCTTCTAAAGATCATTGTCCTCAATGATCAATGAGGGAAAGTACTTGCAAACCAGAGCTACTGATTCCCAAGTAGAGTCAGTAAGTGGTAATCCTCTCCAGGCTACCATATACTCTTGGATGACACGATTCCTAAACCGTTTCTGTCTCCTATCTAGTATTCTGTCTGAAGAATGATCTTCTCTACCGGTTTCTTGCAAAGAAACAATACTCTCTATTAGATTATCCCCCCTAGATATATACTTTCCTAGTTTACTGACATGAAACACTGGATGGACTCTGCAATCTGGAGGAAGCTCTAATCTGTATGCAACATCATTCAACTTCTTTATTATCTTCCAAGGTCCACAATACCTTGGTGATAGCTTACTACATTTCCCTATGGACAATGAAGTAGATCTAGCCGGTATCTCAAGGAAGACTTGGTCTCCTTCCTCAAAGGATCTAGGAGATCTTTTCCTATCAGCATACTCTTTGGCTCTATCAGCTGCTTGCTGCATCTTGGCTTTAGCTATTTCAACGTTTGCTTTCAGATTCGCTAAGAACTCGGAAGCACTAGGACATTTGCGAGGCTTCCTATAGTACTGGGAGCAGTGGGATTCATGCCATAGTTCATCTCAAAAGGAGACATCCCAGTCACCTTGTGAGGTCTATTATTATAAGCAAACTCTGCAAGTGGCAAATAACTATCCCAATCTGTCTGTCTCTCAGACACATATGCCCGCAACATATCCTCTAGAATTTGGTTGACCCTCTCAGTCTGACCATCTGTCTGTGGATGATCACCACTACTCATTTTTAGTGACACTTTCAGTTTGTCAAATAAAAACTTCCAAAAATGTCCTGTAAATCTGACATCCCTATCTGAGACTATGGATGTCAATAACCCATGCAATCTGAAGACATGCTGGATAAACAACTCCGCTACTTGTGGAGCTTCTATCGTCTTCTGCGTAGGTATAAAATGAGCCATCTTGTTCAATCTATCTACTACAACTAGAATTATATCCCACTTCCTTTGGGTCCGCGGTAACCCCACTATGAAGTCCATGGATATACTATCCCAATTATGATCTCGAACTTGTAAAGGATGTAAAAGACCAAGTGTCTTTACCCTTTTTGCTTTGTTGACTTGACACATAAAGCATTGTTGAACATAAGCATGGATATCTCTGGCTAATCCAGGCTACCAAAACGTTCTTCTAACAAGATGTATTGTCTTGTCAACACCAGGATGTCCTGCGTAGGGAACATCATGGTTATCATGCATGACTTTCTTTCGCAAATCCCGGGAATCTGGCACACAAACCTTTCCTTTCCGCTTCACTATTCCATTCTCCTGTGAGAAATTAGAATATAGAATGGACTTGTTTGCTTTATTAGAAGAAGAAACAACTGGAAGTGTCCCATCTCCTAAAATAGAGTCATCACTAATGGCTCTAAATATCTGTAACAAATGTGGATCTTCCACGTGTGCTTCCTTAATTTCTTGAAGCAATGAGCTTTCTAAAACTGTAAAGCTCATTTGATACATTATACGGGATAATGCATCAGCTACTATATTTTCTTTGCCTCTTCTATACAAGATTTCCATGTGAAATTCTTGCATGAGCTCAGCCCAACGAGCCTGTCGGCCTCGAAGATCTAGCTGACTACAAAAATACTTGAGTATATGATGATCTGTGAATACCTTAAAGTCTGCACCATAAAGATAGTGTCTCCAAACTTTAAGTGCATGCACCACCACATACAACTCTTGTTCATGCACCGGCCAATTTGTTTGTGCACTACTTAACTTCTTACTTTCAAAAGCTATTGGCCTACCATCTTGACTCAAAACTGCCCCTATGGCTATGCCGCTAGCATTTATTTCCAACTCAAATGGTTTTTGAGGATCCACCACTTTGAGTATAGGAGCCTCTGAAACAGCTTGTTTCAGGGTATCAAAACTCTCTTGCTTCTCTTGCTTCCATGCGAATGGAATTTTGCCTTGAAGCAAGTTCGTCATAGGTGCTGCTATCGACGAATATGAAGCGATGAATTTCCGATAGAAACCAGAAAGTCCTAGGAATGGCCGTAACTGCCCCTCATCGTGAGGAATAGGCCATGATAAAATAACTGAAACCTTCTTGGGATCCATCTGAACCCCATCGGCTAAAATCACATGCCCTAGATACTCTATCCTTGGAAGAAACAACTGTGTCTTCTCAGGATTTACATACAGTTGATTTTCCTTTAAAATATTCAACACAAATCTTAAATGATTTTCATGCTCATGCGCAGTCCTACTATACACTAGCAAATCATCCACAAAATCAACAACACACATTCCTATGAAAGGTCGTAAGATATCATTCATTCACATCATAAATGTAGCTAGAGCATTTGTCAAACCAAAAGGCATGACCAAATACTCATAATGACCAAAACCGGTCCTGAAAGTTGTCTTATGTACATCATGATCTTTTACTATAATCTGATGATAGCCACTCTTTAAATCTACCTTACTAAATACAATGGCTCCAACTAGAGCATCCAAAAGATCATCAATCCGGGGCATGGGATATCTATGTTTAATAGTGATCTTATTGAGTGCTCCATAATCGACACACATCCTATAAGATCCATCCTTCTTCTTCACAAGAAGAACTGGTGCGGGAAAGGGTGAATAGCTGCGTCTAATCAGCCCTTTTTGAAGATACTCATCCACGACCTTGTGGACTTGATTTTCCTCCTACAAACTCATTTGAAATGGTGGCTGAGCGATTGGACTCTCTCCTGGTACCAATTCAATTCTATGCTCAATATTCCTGCAAGCAGGCAAACCCGACGGTAATTCCTTTAAAACAACTCTTGGAATTCTGCTCTCACTTTGGCTGAAAGTGCTGGAGTATTCCAACTTGAGTCTCCATGACTGCATGAATCCATCTCAACATATGACAAATACATGAAATAAAGAAAATAGATATACTTACAATCAATTTTAAGCAACTTGGTAGCAGTCACTAATCACGTCTCTTGGAGATCTGGTTCTCCACGGATCTGTAATCTCCTTCCCTCATGCTCAAACTGATACACGTGCGAAGCAAAATCAATGACTGGTTTCTTCCTCGCATGCCACTTCTTACTTAGAAATATATCAAATCGAGCTAATCTCGCTATCTCAAAATCCAATCTGTCCTCATAGGACTGGATTTGACTAGGAAGATCAACTACTCGTCTATCCCAAGTTTCAGTTCCCTTTCCGTCAGCTAGCTCTATGGTATAAGTATAATCTGATTGTGCTGTATCTAAGCATAATCTCTTGACTAATCGGGAACTAATAACATTATGAGTTGAACCTGTGTCAAAGAGTACTTTTATAGGCTGTCCTTCCACGACTTCTCTCATAACAATAAGCTCATTATCTGGGAACCGGTGTCCTTTCAGTGCCACTGGCAAAAGCAAAGCATCTGGCATAGTCGGAACCTTTTTAGTGACTGTCATGGCCACTATGGGAGATGATAATGGAGATGGGGAATCCCCAAACTCATCCTCACTCCCACCCCCTGCCTGAGTCGGATTTATGACTATGGTGGCTGCTATCTTTTTCTTTTTAGGACAATCCTTATACAAGTGCTGCCCTAAGAAACCATAGCACAAACCCTCTTTCATTGCCTTCTCTCTCTTCTGAGGGGTAAGAATAGATCCCTTATATGCCCTCTCAGCCAGAGCAGAAACTTTTCTCTTTCCTTGTGAGACTGTCTGAATCATGTGCACCTGCTTAGCCTCCCTAAAAGGCTGTGCACTGACCGAACCAGGAGTCGAAGTATGGAAAGGTTGGTTAACCCTAGTCCATGGGGATCTCTGGCCCTAGGAACCTATGCTCCTCTGGCCGTCCTCATAAACCAAGGCCATCTCTGTGGCCTATGCCAAAGACTCACACCGCTCCTTCCTCACTAAAGGTCGAATAGTTTCTCTGAGTCCCAAAATAAACTTGTGGACTTGAAGAAACTCTGGAATGGTATCAGGTACTTTAAGAAGTACCTCTCTATACCTATCTACGTATTCCTGAACTGATTGATTCTTTTGACTGATGAAGAACCAGGTGTCTAGTGCTCTAGACCTCTCATCAGGTGGTACAAAATTATTATAAAATATGATTTTAAATTGATCCCATGTCATGGGCTCCTTCTTATCCTGCTCTATCTTACGCCACCACCTATGTGCGACATCCATAAGATTATAAGTGGCCTGCTGAATCTTGTGCCTATCATCAGTGATATGACACAAGCTTGCTGAGCCACTGCTCAAACGCATCAGCAGTCCTAGCGCTAGTTGAGCCATGATATCTTGGCAGCTTAAGATCCTTAAGCTTCCATCTGGCTTCTCTAACTAAGATGCTATCTCTAAGGTCTTTTGAAGTTTGATGCTCATCTGGAGCATCTACCTTCATCTCTGGCAAATCAGAATCGAGCAGCTCTTCTTCTTTCTTGGAACCACGCACGTGTTCTAAGATATCCTGAAGAGAACTCTCTAAGAACGAAATTCTATTACTCATGGCTTGAATTGGATCAACTGGAGGTTCTGGGATAAGGGTATCTGTTCTAACAGGTGATGATGGTTTGGGTTCCATACTAGGACTAAAAGTAAGTAACTCTTTTTTTTTAATAAATCGTATATACTAGTGGCAAGCGAAAAAAGAACCAATCAAAGCTTTTGCTTAACAAAAAAAGATGAAAGAAAGAAACTTTAATATGCTTCCTAAACTTCAATGCACATGCATGCTAATATTTTAGAAATTTCGGCAGCCTAATGACGTCATTTTAAAATCCGAAATAATTTCAAAAAATGTCAACCATTCAACAAGATCAAATCATCAGTGTCGGTAGGCACGATCTATTTTGTCTTTTCAACGAACACCTGCAATTGAAAACTTTTCCAAATATGCTGTTGGGCTCTACAGGTCCTCAATCAAAATATTTCTTTTGTTGATACCTGTCGATACTTACCACCTATAAGAAAAGCTCAAGCATCGAACATACATCTCTATTTACGCTCTACTTACGTCATCCTATGCGTAATGCAAGAATACTTCTAATATGCACAATCAAGAGAATAATCAACCAAATATTGACTAAATACTTATCTCAGATTTCTTGTGATATTCTTGAAGCATCCAATTGAAGAGCTACGGGTAAACTATTCACTCCCTTTGGTTCGTGGATCGCAGAAGTCTTCAAGAAGTGCTTCGTTGATGGTGCTCAATGAAGAACAATCCACTTCCAACCTCTATTGCAGGCAATATCTAGACCCAAAGTATGGCTTATAGCCACTGTTTGGAAAGATCTCTGAGAGAGCTTTCTAAGAAGCCCAAAAACTCCAAATTTGGATAAGATTTGACATGGTTATGGCCAATTTGACTATTTTGGTGAGGTTTTGACTATGGTACCCATAAAAAAAAAATTCATAAATTTTCTGTCACCCTTCTCTTCTCTGCAGCGATGAATCATGATGTGCAGGCTCAGGTGGTAATATCCCACATATCAGTTTTATAAGCGCAGGGGTATATTATGAAACCTTGGGCATCTCGACTCAAAGAGAAAGCAAACTAATGTACTCTCAGCCTTTGCGTGCAACGTCTACTCATCATGCGTAGGCTAGAAAACAAAAATACGTGTCTACTGGTTGGATGCTAGGGGCGAAACTGGAGACCCAAGTTCTGTGCCTGCTCAATGCCTATGCGTACGTGGGAAAGTGTTGGTTCTCAACACGAGCAGACTCGTGCGTGTTTAATGCCTCACAACTCGCGGATAGGGACAAGACGATGATCCCGAGGCCAAATTGATACGCGTAGAAAGTACAAGAGGCGGATCCTATGGTCTTCCTCGGAACGCTCCCTTTAACTTCAATCTCTGCCGCAGACCATGGCGACCGCGGACGACTCCGACTGAAGCTATGACCGAAACACATGCAAAAAAAAACTCCCAAAAGAATGAACTCCCCCAAAAAGCATGCGCGAGCTCTTCTCCTCCACGCAAGATTTTTCTAAAATTAGCTCAACAAGAACCTGCTCTGATACCAAGTGTGAGGCTTTCCTCAAAGAAGATATGCGAATGATGTGTGTGCCACTCTCCTCCCATCCATTTATATCCTCTTGTATCTAAAATAACAGTGATCTAGAATGATCTGTCGCCATGTGGCCAACATGCAACACTCATCCCCACTAACCATTAAATACCTTAGGATATACCCTCGAGCTTAGGACCTTGGCTAATTAGCCCTCCTCCCACACACACATGGAATGGTCTCTGTAGACCAATGTCTGATATTGCACCTACTATAGAGAAAATTCGTTGGGATGGTAGAGATGCTCAGCCACATGCATTGATAGCCTTGTTTGTCAAACATGCCATTATTCCTCACATTTTCTCATGCAAAAGAGGTAAAGATGCTTGGGATACACTTACCACTTTATACCAAACAAGGAATGAGGCTCGTGTTGCTTACCTCCAAAAATAGTTGGAGAGTGAGCACATGAATGAAGGAGATTCCATGGACAATTTTCTGACAAAGATCAGAGATTTGAAGGAACAATTGATTTCTACTGATGTAGTATTTCCTGACAGTTCACTTATGCACACTGTTCTGAATGGTCTTCCAGATTCATATCAGAGTTTTGCTTCTACTGTTTGTTTGATGATGAAAGGAAATCCAAATGCCTTAACATTTGAGGAGTTAGTCTATGTTCTTTTCTAGGAAGATTAGTCTAGGCAGAACAGGTCCATTATGCATGTTGCAGATCAAGCTTTCCTAGCTAGTAAGAAGGGCAAAGGTAAATGGAGCTCTTCTACTATTAAGAAAAAATCAACTAATTCTGCACAATCAAAGAAGGATGACAGAGATGAGAAGAAACTAGAAAAGAAGAAATTGTTTTGCAAATATTTTAAAAGAAATGATCATATCATAAAGAGTTGTCCAAAACTAGCTGCTAAAGAGGCAAGGAAGAAAGAGTCTGGAATGGTTGTTGCAAAGGCCTCTACACCCAAAACAAAGTCTCCTAATCTTGTGTAGAATGAAGAATGGGCATTTACCACTATTTGCAGTTATGACCCATCTTCTCATGAACAAGGTATGTCTGCAGTAGACTCAGATAATTGGTACTTTGATAGTGAGGCAACCAAATATATTACCTTGCAATGCAGTTTCTTCACTTCACTCGAGCTTGCCCCTATAGGGAATACTATCACATGTGCCAACAACTCCTCTTATCCTGTCATGGGAGTTGGTAAGATCATTTTGACTACTACTGATGGTAGTTCTTTTACATTTTTGGATGCTTTATTTGTGCCAGGGATCAAGAAGAATCTGTTATCAGTTTTAGCCTTAGCCAAGATTGGCTTGGTTGTGAAATTTGTTGATGACAAATGTACAGTTCATGATTTGTCAAATGGTGATGCCATTATTGCTTTTGGAAATTTATGTTGTGGGCTGTATAAGCTCATAGGCTATGAAAAATCTATGAATGATTCACCTTGTGTAGTGCATGATTCTCAGGCTATGTCAGATGCAAAGCTTTGGCATGCATGCTTTGGTCATTTGAATTTCGCTAGTTTGCTATGCCTACAAAAATCCAAAATGGTGTCCTCTCTACCCAAACTTGAGACACTTGGAAAACATGTCTATAAAAGCTCTATTTTAGGCAAAATGCAACGTTTCTCATTCCCAAAAGATGGAGTAGATAATAATGCAGTAGATATAATTAACAGCATAGGTTCCATCATAAATAAGTCTAGATAGCATAGATGGATTGAAAAATCCCTTAGCTATTTAGGTAGAAGAATCTGTAATTGTAAGAAGTACCTACCCTTTACACACCATGGGGTGTTATCAACCATATTTAGATCCCATAGATAGATCTTTCACATGTTATCTCAATGGGTTTTAGGAACAAAATAATGTATGTTTATATATTTCTCTCCTATCTAAAACAAAATACTTTTCCATTTTGGTGATCCATCATATATTTTCTCTAGTTAAGCATGGATTTTATACTTAGAAATTCACATGTATATTCGTTTCCTTATTTTTTATTTCCATATTTGAGAGAATAATGATTGGTTCTTATTGTGAATAATAATGATTATTATATGATTGTAATGACACTTTTGTACAGAGTTGTGGATTGAAACTTAACAAACCCAACAAAGAAAAATGAAAAAAATAAAGAGATAAATATAGAAAAAGAAAGGAAAAAGAATAAGAAAAAATAATAAAATATTTATAATAAAATTGAGAAGAAAAGATGAGAGAACGGCCTTTCTTTTTATAAAATTAATAATTGCATACTCTTCATCAACTTCTTCACCTAGCTTCAAAAGAGAGGGAAGTCTTTCCCTCTCTTTTTCTTTCTTGCTCTCTCTATTTCTATCTTCTCTCTCTTTCTCACTCTCTCTCTATCTCTCTTTCTCTCTCTCTACCTCTTGCTATCTATATCTCCTCTCTCTCTCTCTCATCTCCCTTCACCTTTTTGGGGTAGTCGTATGGATCCATTCCTAACTAAGAATAACATCGACCATATTTCCCTTGGAAAGAAAAATGGGGAATTGCTTCCCTTGTGTGGGGTCCATCCCCTAGTGGTGATTGTAGCAAAATCAAAGGTAGAGAAATTGAAAGAGGTGCTAAGGAAAACATGTCTAATAGGAAAACTCTTGAGCACTTGTATTGCCATCAAAATTGTCAAGTCCTAGCTACGAAAGGAATAATTCCCTTGTGGCCTCAGCTAAAGAAGATCCCAATTCCTTCTAGCCAAACACTTGATAATCATCTCTGAATTTGAAGAGATGGACTTTCCGGCCCTCCATATCAGCAGATTACAAGTGAACAGATCAATGATGTATGTGATCAATTAGTTTCCAGTATCTTAGCCAAATAAAGTGAAGCCATCCACGTTCTTGCTATGGGTTGTGCTCCCTAATCTCCCATATCTCCTTTATGGTCATATCAACACAATCGTCTCTTTAATTGAATGCTAGCTGGCAACTAAAGAAGATTTTGCGGGACCTATCTATGAGAGGCTTTCCACTCTTGTAATGATCATTGGCACCTTCTGATTTGAATTGAGGCATATCTGAATCTTGATCTTCCATCTTTGATTCATATTATCATAGGTGAAGAGGCTTCTCTTGGAGGAGTGTTGTATTCACAACAAATGCTCCTAACTATCAATTTCATAAATGAACTAGCATGAACACAATGTCTCAACCCATAAGGGGTGAGAGATGCACATAGCCACCTATATATATATATACATATATATATATATATATATATATATATATATATATATATATATATATATATATATATATATATATATATATATATATATATATATATATATATATATATATATATATATATATACACATACACATACACATACACATACACATACACATACACATACACATACACATACACATACACATACACATACACATACACATACACATACACATACACATACACATACACATACACCTACACCTACACCTACACCTACACCTACACCTACACATGCACATGCACATGCACATGCACATGCACATGCACATGCACATGCACATGCACATGCACATGCACATGCACATTGTAATAAAGTAAGTCTATGATCTAGGGATCCGATGGCTTCAGACAGATCTGAAATCGGATACCGTTTGGTCACTCGTCTGTAGGACCAAAGATCTCAAGAGTAGACTCAAGCATAAGTCATGTGCTGTCATATTCAAGTAATCCACTTAGCCTAGTGGTTAAGTCTCATGGTTGTGAAGGAAGAGGTCTTGGGTTCAACTCCCATGGGGAGCATGGGAAGAGAGTTTTACCCAAAGAGCTCTAGAGCCTTCTAACTCAAGTTAACGTGAGTTAACTTGAGTCCAGTGGACTTAACTCAAGAGGTGAGTACAACAACCACTAGTGGACTCTAGTGGAAGGTACTAAAGTAGTGGTCGAGATCACTCCAGCCACTAATAGACTCTAGTGGTGGATATGAAAGGAGTGGAGGAGATTGCACATGCACTTGTGGACTCTAGTTACATTTGTGGTCCTCATTAGTTCAAGCAGCTATATATACAGGCATAAGGTTGGGAGGAGAGTCATCTCTCTAGTATGTGGTGGTCGTAATCCTTGTTCTCTTGCATTGGTATCAGAGCTCAAGGTTTAGCTTCCATGGAGACCTTGATAGGCTCATCATCATCATCTTGCTCCTCTAGTCGCTCTCCTATATGCGTGTGCAATGCTCGTAGATGATCAGAAATAGTGCGCCGCCGCCGAAATTCGCATATTGACTTAGCCTAAGTCGGAAGAAGCTTGGCAAAAAGTTTATACTCTGGTGTGGCTGAGAGGATTCGATCCCTCGCCCCCTCAACAAGAGCGCCATCGTCTACCCAACAAGACCACGGGCGGATGACGTTCAGAAGTCTGCAGATATAGATCTTTCCTAATGCCTGGCGCCGAAAAGCTTTCATCAAGAGCAAAAAAGAAGGAGAAGAATTCCGCGAAGCTGCCGCTGCTGCCCACGGAATTCGAACCCGTGCCATCAATTAGAGAGGACAATCGTCTAGCCACGCTGTCAACGCCCATTGCTTGTCTTCTAATGCAGAAGAAACTGTACTAATACAGTAGCCAGAGCTGAAGTGCAAGTCCTCTCATCCATCCAAGGAGCCAAGTCCTCTCATCCATCCAAGGAGCCAAATCAATTCCTGCAGCTTGGAACCAGAGGAGTATTTTGCTTTTAGCCAAAGAAACAAACAAGGAGAATCAAAGATTGAGTAAAGCTTGAAGGAATTGGAGCTGTGGAGTGAAGATCCGGAGGCCTAAGTTAGTCGACCACGACGGACCAAGTCATCCAAGACTATTTCTTGAAGAGGAAGCTTCAAGAATTTCTCTTAAAGATAAAAAGAATGCTTCAATATCTTGTTGAAATAGATCTTTGAAAAGTTGAAGTCCTGAGTCATCTAGTCTTTGACTCATAGCAAGTTTATGTATATTCGAAGTTTGAATTGGTTGTACAAAGTCTTAGTTATCTCTTTCCGCTTTCCAAATCTTTTTTTTGACTCAGATATGGTATCTGATTCCTTTTTCAAAAGACCAGGGATAGCCGGTTAGAATTAGATAACTAACTTGAACATCCTAGATAGATGTTATGTACAAGAACCTTTTCAATCTTCAAAAGATGCTAAGTAGACTTATTCATTTGATTTTGCTTCAAGGTATAGCATAAATCATTTCCTAGAGTCCAGCATACTCTAGAATAAAGAAGTTAGGAATTGCTCATTGGATTGACAATTCCCAAGAACTTTCAGTTAAAAGTCATTGAGAAAAGTGTCCTAAATTGGACAATTTTCATTTTGAATTTGAATTGGTGAAGTTAGTATGGTTGATTCCACCGGAATGGTAAACTTTCTCCTACAGTTTACATAGGATTTTTTCAAACTCATTGGGACAAAGTAGTCCTCTAGTCGGGTGAAAAAATCAAGTAACTGTTAGATAAAAGTAAACCATTGTACAGACATCTAAAGTTAGATGTGTGGGACAACCAAACTTCAAGTTTTCCAAAACAAAATCAAGTGAATCAAGACTTCTCAAAGTCTTGCGAGGGATAAGAATCTCACCTTCATTACTAAGTCCATGCACCAGACATGCCCAGAAATGGACTAGTAATTTGAATCCACCCAGTTCACATGTTTGTGCCTAGATCGCACATCTAGAAACTATGAATTGGCCAGGGATGTGTTTAGATCCACCCTTATTATTCTTCACTAGTTTGTACTTTGTCCCGTTCATCAAAGTGCAAACCCGGATAGTGTTTTGAATCATTTGGGCAGGGATGCCACCACAGAGATGAGACATGTTCTTCCAGTTCCAGAACATGACCATGTTCTTCCAAGTTTTAGAACATGAGGCTCGGGGGTTGCCTACAGTTATATATATAGCTTTATTTTCGAGGACGAAAATCTTTCCCAAGGGGGGAAGAATGTAATAAAGTAAGTCTATGATCTAGGGATCCGATGGCTTCAGACAGATCTGAAATCGGATACCGTTTGGTCACTCGTCTGTAGGACCAAAGATCTCAAGAGTAGACTCAAGCATAAGTCATGTGCTGTCATATTCAAGTAATCCACTTAGCCTAGTGGTTAAGTCTCATGGTTGTGAAGGAAGAGGTCTTGGGTTCAACTCCCATGGGGAGCATGGGAAGAGAGTTTTACCCAAAGAGCTCTAGAGCCTTCTAACTCAAGTTAACGTGAGTTAACTTGAGTCCAGTGGACTTAACTCAAGAGGTGAGTACAACAACCACTAGTGGACTCTAGTGGAAGGTACTAAAGTAGTGGTCGAGATCACTCCAGCCACTAATAGACTCTAGTGGTGGATATGAAAGGAGTGGAGGAGATTGCACATGCACTTGTGGACTCTAGTTACATTTGTGGTCCTCATTAGTTCAAGCAGCTATATATACAGGCATAAGGTTGGGAGGAGAGTCATCTCTCTAGTATGTGGTGGTCGTAATCCTTGTTCTCTTGCACACATGCACATGCACATGCACATGCACATGCACATGCACATGCACATGCACATGCACATGCACATGCACATGCACATGCACATGCACATGCACATGCACATGCACATGCACATGCACATGCACATGCACATGCACATGCACATACACATGCACATACACATACACATGCACATACGCATACGCATACACATACACATACACATACACATACACATACACATACACATACACATACACATACACATACACATACACATACACATACACATACACATACACATACACATACACATACACATACACATACACATACACATACACATACACATACACATACACATACATATACATATACACACACACACACACACACACACACACATATATATATATATATATATATATATATATATATATATATATATATATATATATATATATATATATATAGGCCAAGGGGGTGCATGTCTTAGGATGCATCCAAGTGTCCCTAATGTGGAAACTTTCCCAAGGGTCATCATATGCCTTCTAATTTCCCAAGGGCTATCACAACTCCTCTCATCTACATCCCAAGGTGAAACTTGGAGAAGCTTCTCCCAAGATTGAGATTCTCAAGACTAAGATTCCCAAGCCTTAAGATAAGTCAAGCCTAGGAGACACAACCATTCAACTCGGAGCTCATAGAAATAAATAGATCAACAAATAACCCAAAGTTTGAAACTAAGGGTTCTAGCATGCACAAGGGTAGCCCAATGTTAGTTATACAACATTCTATCCCACTTAAAACACTTTCATCCTAAAAAACATCTAGAAATATACTATGTGGAGTGTTCTCCCATGCCGCATGATCAATATCATCAATGTGGTCTTCACGCTCTAATTCCACTATTTAATAAGAAGGGATTCTATCCTGGAATGGAATTGAAAAGAGGGGAATCCTTATGTGCTTTGGTCGCTCCCCAAATAATTCTAAAAACGAAGAAGAATCCTTGTGTACTTTGATTCCTCTCCAAATCATTCTAAAAACCATCTAATTTTGAATGCGAGGAGCTAAGCCAAGTGCAAACTATGGAAAGAAGTGAGCATCCTTGTTCCACTCAGTGTTTCGCTAAATGTGAAGTGAGCATCCATAGCACAAACATGTTAAGAAGGTGGATTCTATGTATCTTCACCAAAATGGATATTATGATCCATTTGTTTCTACCACTTATGCATGGATCTAATGAAATGGGTATTTTTTAATTAGTTTCTACCACTTATGCATGGATCTAATGAAATGGGTATTTTAAAGAATTTGAGAATTGAATTCAAATAAATTTGGTTTACAATAAATGAAGTTAAGGCTGACCAAAAACATCCGACTTAGATGTTTTTACTAATTTGTACTTCCAAACAACATCCACTAACCCTTTTCTTGACTTAGAGGATTTTTATGTCCAATTGGCCTTTAGTGTCCTAGGTAGAAAGAAGTGTGACATACATTTCTTGGGCAACGAAACTTCGTTGAACCAAAGAAAATCCAAAATTGAATTTAAAAAATTTGTTCAGCTTAGGAAACTTTAGTAGAATACTAAATTTCTTTGGTATTTTCAAATTTGGGAACAATTCCTAATTATTTTCTCTTCAAGGGTTTTTCGCAGAATCTTTGATGATATATTTAGGTAGTAATGTTTCTAAACAGACAAGGACCACCGAACACTTTTTTCCCTCTTTAGGAGGCTTTTTTCCCCGTTTGTATATATGCCTATTACCCTAATGAGCTACTTATCTTTTTACATTCTCTTAATAATACATTCTCTTTTTACATTATATGCCTATTACCCTCCTCAAGTCAAAGCCTTTGAATTGCACCAAAATTTATGAGCATACTTAGCTTGATTACGAGTTCAAAACGGCTTTGCTCTGTGGTGTTGAAATCATGGTCTGAGCTCATTTTGGCCTCCGAACGCACTATTGCAGTGCTTCTATAGGCAATTTCATCTTTTTATGTCAAAGATATATATAGGTTTTGATTCGCCAGAATAAGCATCTCAAAGTCTGCTATAGGTTTAGCAAAACTCGGTAGGGTAGTTCTATTCAAATTTTTGAGATACAATCATTTTTTCACATCAGG
Organism: Ceratopteris richardii; assembly: GCA_020310875.1. Taxonomy (NCBI): domain Eukaryota; kingdom Viridiplantae; phylum Streptophyta; class Polypodiopsida; order Polypodiales; family Pteridaceae; genus Ceratopteris; species Ceratopteris richardii. Next base: position 108,790,260 of record CM035427.1, read on the forward strand.
GTATTTTAGTCAATGGCCATGGCTGAAATCAGTGATGTATTCCATATGTTGGCTATTTAGGATAAGTTGGACGATAGAAATTACCCATTATGGGCTTATATGATGCGTCATGTATTGGTTGCAAAAGGACTATGGAATATTGTGCAAGGTGTTGAAAAACATCCTATTTCACTTACAAACACAGTTGTTGAAGGTGATGCATAGGATGCTGAAGATCGTGATATTCTTCAGATTCCTATTTCTGTTGCAGTTTGTTAGCAGCCGGTGCAGACGAGCTATTTTTGTAATCATCATTCATTATTGATAACGGAGATATCAGGAGTTTTTAGAAAGGAAATTGTAATTTTCACTATCTTTTCTATTTCGGAGATTTGAAATGGTGCGAAACCCTTACCCCTTTCTTACGAAGTACGGTGTTAAGTTATGCGGAAGCGGATTCCAAAAAAGTAACGGATACAGAACGAACATATACGCAGAGTGGTGAAGATCGAAATCTGGGAATGGAAGTTCGATTGTAACTATGATACTGTAGTGTAAACGATGGTCTCTTCCGAATTCAGAAATTATTAATTATGAAGTTAAGATTCTGCATACTTTGTGTTTATGAATGATTCTGTCTGCATTCATTTACATTGAAGTAAATGAACAAAAACACATGTTTACGAGTATTCATGTTCGTAAATCCCCATTCCCGAACCTGTATATTGTGTGTTGTTAATCTATTAATTATAAGTGCACAAACATATGGCGACCACAATGGGATGGGATAACTGAACACCGCACAAAGTAGATTGATGCCGGTGCAAAGTGGCAAGGAGTACTTAGAAAAGCCTCATCATCCCGATTATCTAGATGAATTTGTGCAACAAACGCTCGCAACATTGAAGTTGGAAGATATTCCTCTTGAAGAAGCAATCACTATTACAGAAGAAGTACAGTTTTGGGTGGAAACTAGAGTTTTACCCCCCAAGCTTTTGAAGGATTTAGTCTTTGAGTGGAAGGACGGTAAACTAGCTAAAGTATTTTGGCACGGGGAATACAGCAGGACCGACCAACAGAACCACCTGCAGAAAGAAGAATACCCTGTAGAAGAAGGTCAAAGCGGCGGCAGTGTAACCTCGCCAGAATTGCAGTTAGCTTTAATACCCTTACCTCAAAATAATATCTTACAAACGCTTGGTAACTCGATGGTGAACAGGCACCTACTACCAGTGCTATATTATACTCATTTTTATGGGCGAGTGGATGAAGATCCAGATGTGCACGTACGGACATTTGAGAATCAGTACTTATGTAATCATTATAATCTGCATGATAATCGCCACAAATTTCAGGTGTTTGAAGCCACGTTAGTTGACGATGCAGTCAAATGTCTTATTGAATATCCTCCCGATTACTTTTCCACATATGAGGAGTTGAAGGCAGCGTTCTTGGAACGATTCTAGACTGCAAAGAGTATTTCGGAGTTACATTCTTCTTCAATATATGTTACAGAAAGGGATGGTCGAGCAGTATGCATCAGATTTCAGATCTACACTACGACAATTTTCGACAGATAAGTGTCCTACACAAGAAATGTTAACAGAATTCTTTGTGGACAGACTATAGCCACCCATTAAAGAGAAGATCTATATGTACACGCTTGAACAATCCCGTACGCTAGATCAGATAATTGACTTAGCAATTCATATGGATCGGAAGATGCAGTTTGCTAATTTGGGCTCGAAGAAGACAAATGTGGTATTTAGGAAGGGTGCCACCCCAGAGAAGCAGTTGTATTACTTAAGGTGCTGGAATGCGGGCCATATTACGGTTGATTGTGCGCTTAATCAAGCCTTTTGTCCTATTTATAAAAAAATGAATCACAGTTTAATAGCGTTATAGAATGAACCCAAATTTTGCAGAACATGTCAAGGATGAGTTGGACAGATTGATAAAAGTTGGTTACATTGTTCAGATTGAGAATACGGAATAAGTGTCCCCCATAGTGATTGCTCCAAAGAAAAATAAACAGTTACGAATGTGTGTGGACTACAAGAAGCTCAATGCTGCCACTGTGCTAGATCCGTTTCCCTTACCGTTCTTGGACAGCATGCTCGATGAGGTTGCAGGATGGGAAATGTATTCCTTCCTCGATGGATTCAGCGGCTATAATCATGTCCAGGATGGTGGACGTAGATATCCCAAAAATTGCTTTTATTACAAACTGGGGAGTCTTTGCATGTAGTATCATGTGGTTCAGATTACAGAATGCGCGGAGTACTTTCCAGGGTTGCATGCCACAAATCTTTGCCCCCTATCTTACTTCAATGAGTTGCGGTATGACCTAGAAAGGATCATGTTTCCAGAAATGCAGAATAATGATGATGATATGTAATTTTTCATATTTGTAATTTGTGGGTTTGGATCCACCATGCGTGCCAGTGTTAGCAGCCGGTGCGGACGAACTATTTTTGTAATCATCATTTATATGTAATAACGGAGATATCAGGAGTTTTCGAAAGGGAAATTGTAATTTTCACTATCTTTTCTATTTCGGAGGTTCGGAACAGTGCGGAACCCTTATTCCTTTCTTATGAAGCACATTGTTAAGTTATGCGGAAGCAGATTCCAAAAAAGTAACGTATACGGAATGAACAGATACACAGAGCAGTGAAGATCGAAGTCTGGGAATGGAAGTCTGATTGTAACTATGATACTCTAATGTAAACGATGGCCTCTTCCAAATTTAGAACTTATTAATTATGAAGTTAAGATTTTGCATACTTTGTGTTTATGAATAGTTTTGTTTGCACTCATTTACATTGAAGTAAAGGAACATAAATGCATGTTTACGAGTATTCATATTCGTAAATCCCCGTTCCCGAACCTGTATATTGTGTGCTAATTATCTATCGATTATAAGTGCAAAAATAGGTTCTTGCTGCATGTGAGGCTTTCCTCAAAGAGGATATGCAAATGATGTGTGTGCCATTCTCCTCCGATCCATTTATATCCTCTTGTATCTAAAATAGCAATAATCTGGAATGATCTAGTGTCGCCATGTGGCCTGCATGCAACACTCATCCCCACTAACCATTAAATAACTTAGGATATACCCTCGAGCTTAGGACCTTGGCTAACTAGCCCTTGTCCCACACACACATGGAATGGTCTCTGTAGACCAATGTCTGACACTCTCTCCCCCTTCTAAAGATCATTGTCCTCAATGATCAATGAGGGAAAGTACTTGCGAACCAGAGCTGCTGATTCCCAAGTAGAGTCAGTAAGTGGTAATCCTCTCCAGGCTACGAGATACTCTTGGATGACACGATTCCTTAACCGTTTCTGTCTCCTATCTAGTATTCTATTTGGAGAATGATCTTCTCTATCTGTTTCCTGCAAAGAAACAATACCCTCTAGTAGATTATCCTCCCTAGATATACACTTTCTTAGTTTACTGACATGAAACATTGGATGGACTCTGCAATTTGGAGGAAGCTCTAATCGCTATGCAACATCATTCAACTTCTTTATTATCTTCCAAGGTCCACAATACCTTGGTGATAGCTTACTACATTTCCCTGTGGACAATGAAGTAGATCTAGCCGGTATCTCAAGGAAGACTCGGTCTCCTTCCTCAAAGGATCTAGGAGATCTTTTCCTATAAGCATACTCTTTGGCTCTATCCGCTGCTTGTTGCATCTTGGCTTTAGCTATTTCAAGGTTTTCTTTGAGATTCTCTAAGAACTCGTAAGCACTAGGACATTTCCGAGGCATTCCTATGGTACTGGGAGCAGTGGGATTCATGCCATAGGTCATCTCAAAAGGAGACATCCCAGTCACCTTGTGAGGTCTATTATTATAAGAAAACTCTACAAGTGGCAAATAACTATCCCAATCTACCTGTCTCTCAGACACATATGCCCGCAACATATCCTCTAGAATTTGGTTGACCCTCTCGGTCTGACCATCTGTCTGTGGATGATCACCACTACTCATTTTTAGTGACACTTTCAGTTTATCAAATACAAACTTCCAAAAATGTCATGTAAATCTGATATCGCTATCTGAGACTATGGATCTCGGTAACCCATGCAATCTGAAGACATGCTGGATAAACAACCCCGCTACTTGTGGAGCTTCTATCATCTCTTGCGTAGGTATAAAATGATCCATCTTGCCGAGTCTATCTACTACAACTAGGATTGTATCCTTCCTTTGGGTCCGTGGTAACCCCACTATGAAGTCCATGGATATACTATCCCAATTATGATCTCAAACTTGTAAAGGATGTAAAAGACCAGGTGTCTTTACCCTTTTTGCTTTGTTGACTTGACACATAAAGCATTGTTGAACATAAGTATGGATATCTCTGGCTAATCCAGGCTACCAAAATGTTCTTCTTACAAGATGTATTGTCTTGTCAACACCAGGATGTCCTGCGTAGGGAACATCATGGTTATCATGCATGACTTTCTTTCGCAAATCCTAGGAATCTGGCACACAAACCTTTCCTTTCCGCTTCACTATTCCAATCTCCTGTGAGAATTTAGAATACAGAATGGACTTGTTTGCTTTAGAAGAAGAACAAACATCTGGAAGTGTCCCGTCTCCTAAAATAGAGCCATCACTAATGGCTCTAACTATCTGTAACAAATGTGGATCTTCCACCTGTGCTTCCTTAATTTCTTGAAGCAATGAGTTTTCTAAAACTGTAAAGCTCATTCGATACATTATACGAGATAATGCATCAGCTACTATATTTTCTTTGCCTCTTCTATACAAGATTTCCATGTGAAATTCTTGCATGAGCTCAGCCCAACGAGCCTGTCGGCCTCGAAGATCTGGCTGACTACAAAAATACTTGAGTGTATGATGATCTGTGAATACCTTAAAGTATGCACCATAAAGATAGTGTCTCCAAACTTTAAGTGCATGCACCACCACATAAAACTCTTGTTCATGCACCGGCCAATTGCGTTGTGCACTACTTAACTTCTTACTTTCAAAAGTTATTGGCCTACCATCTTGACTCAAAACTGCACCTATGGCTATGCCGCTAGCATCCGTTTCCAACTCAAATGGTTTTTGAGGATCCACCACTTTGAGTATAGGAGCCTCCGAAACAACTTGTTTCAGGGTATCAAAACTCTCTTGCTGCTCTTGCTTCCATGCAAATGGAATTTTGCGTTGAAGCCAATTCGTCATAGGTGCTGCTATCGACGAATATGAAGAGATGAATTTCCGATAGAAACCGGAAAGTCCTAGGAATGACCGTAACTGCCCCTCATCTTGAGGAGTAGGCCACGATAAAATAACTGAAACCTTCTTGGGATCCATCTGAACCCCGTCGGTTGAAATCACATGCCCTAGATACTCTATCCTTGGAAGAAACAAATGTGTCTTCTCAGGATTTACATACAATTGATTTTCTTCTAAAATATTCAACACAAATCTTAAATAATTTTCATGCTCATGCACAGTCCTACTATACACTAGCAAATCATCCACAAAATCAACAACACACATTCCTATGAAAGGTCGTAAGATATCATTCATTAACATCATAAATGTAGCTGGAGCATTTGTCAAACCAAAAGGCATGACCAAATACTCATAATGACCAAAACGGGTCTTGAAAGCTGTCTTATGTACGTCATGATCTTTTACTCTAATCTGATGATAGCCACTCTTTAGATCTATCTTACTAAATACAATGGCTCCAACTAGAGCATCCAAAAGATCATCAATCTGGGGCATGGGATATCTATGTTTAATAGTGATCTTATTGAGTGCTCGATAATCGACACACATCCTATAAGATCCATCCTTCTTCTTCACAAGAAGAACTAGTGCGACAAAGGGTGAATAGCTGGGTCTAATCAGCCCTTTTTGAAGATACTCGTCAACGACCTTGTGGACTTCATTTTCCTCCTATAAACTCATTTGAAATGGTGGCTGAGCAGTCGGACTCGCTCCTGGTACCAATTCAATTCTATGCTCAATATTCCTGCAAGGAGGCAAACCCGACGGTAATTCCTTTAAAAACAACTCTTGGAATTCTGCTCTCACTTTGGCTGAAAGTGCTGGAGCATTCCAACTTGAGTCTCCATGATTGCATGAATCCATCTCAAGAGTTTCCAAAAAGGAAATTGTAATTTTCACTATCTTTTCTATTTCGGAGGTTCGAAACGGTGCGGAACCCTTATTACTTTCTTATGAAGTACATTGTTAAGTTATGCGGAAGCAGATTCCAAAAACGTAACGGATACGGAACGAACAGATACACAGAGCAGTGAAGATCAAAGTCTAGGAATGGAAGTCTGATTGTAACTATGATACTCTAATGTAAACGATGGTCTCTTCCAAATTTTAAACTTATTAATTATGAAGTTAAGATTTTGCATACTTTGTATTTATGAATAATTTTGTTTGCACTCATTTACATTGAAGTAAAGGAACAAAAACACATGTTTACGAGTATTCATATTCGTAAATCCCCGTTCCCAAACCTATATATTGTGTGCTATTAATCTACCAATTATAAGTGCTCAAACAGGTTTCTGCTGCATGTGAGACTTTCCTCAAAGAAGAATTGCAAATGATGTGTGTGCCACTCTCCTCCCATCCATTTATATCCTCTTGTATCTAAAATAGCAGTGATCTGGAATGATCTAGTGTCGCCATGTGGCCAGCATGCAAACCGATCCCCACTAACCATTAAATACCTTAGGATATACCCCCGAGCTTAGGACCTTGGCTAACTAGCCCTTCTCCCACACACACATGGAATGGTCTCTGTAGACCAATGTCTGACACTCTCTCCCCCTTCTAAAGATCATTGTCCTCAATGATCAATGAGGGAAAGTACTTGTGAGCCAGAGCTACTGATTCCCAAGTAGAGTCAGTAAGTGGCTACCAGATACTCTTGGATGACACGATTCCTTACTGTTTCTGTCTCCTATCTAGTATTGTGTCTCGAGAATGATTTTCTCTATCGGTTTCCTGCAAAGAAACAATACCCTCTATTAGATTATCCTCCCTAGATATATACTTTCTTAGTTTATTGACATGAAACACTAGATGGACTCTGCAATCTGGAGGAAGCTCTAATCGGTATGCAACATCATTCAACTTCTTTATTATCTTCCAAGGTCCACAATACCTTAGTGATAGCTTACTACATTTCCCTGTGGACAATGAAGTAGATCTAGCCGGTATCTCAAGGAAGACTCGGTCTCCTTCCTCAAAGGATATAGGAGATCTTTTCCTATCAGATACTCTTTGGCTCTATCAGCTGCTTGCTGCATCTTGGCTTTAGCTATTTCAAGGTTTGGTTTGAGATACGCTAAGAACTCGGAAGCACTAGGACATTTCCAAGGCATTCCTATCGTACTGGGAGCAGTGAGATTCATGCCATAGTTCATCTCAAAAGGAGACATCCCAGTCACCTTGTGAGGTCTATTATTTTAAGCAAACTCTACAAGTGGCAAATAACTATCCCAATCTGTCTGTCTCTCAGACACATATGCCCACAACATATCCTCTAGAATTTAGTTGACCCTCTCAGTCTGACCATCTGTGTGTGGATGATCACCACTACTCATTTTTAGTGACACTTTCAGTTTGTCAAATACAAACTTCCAAAAATGTCCTGTAAATCTGACATCCCTATCTGAGACTATGGATGTTGGTAACCCATGCAATCTGAAGACATGCTGGATAAACAACTCCGCTACTTGTGGAACTTCTATCATCTCCTGCGTAGTATAAAATGAGCCATCTTGCTCAGTCTATCTACTAAAACTAGGATTGTATCCCGCTTCCTTTGGGTCCGCGGTAACCCCACTATGAAGTCCATGGATATACTATCCCAATTATGATCTGGAACTTGTAAAGGATGTAAAAGACCAGGTGTCTTTACCCTTTTTGCTTTGTTGACTTGACACATAAAGCGTTATTGAACATAAGTATGGATATCTCTGGCTAATCTTGGCTACCGAAATGTTCTTCTAACAAGATGTATTATCTTGTCAACACAAGGATGTCCTGCGCAGGGAACATCATGGTTATCATGCATGACTTTCTTTCACGAATCCGGGGAATATGGCACACAAACCTTTTTTTTCCGCTTCACTATTCCATTCTCCTGTGAGAAATTAGAATATAGAATGGACTTGTTTGCTTTAGTAGAAGAAGAAACAACTGGAAGTGTCCCGTCTCCTAAAATAGAGTCATCACTAATGGCTCTAGCTATCTGTAACAAATGTGGATCTTCCACCTGTGCTTCGTTAATTTCTTGAAGCAATGAGCTTTCTAAAACTGTAAAGCTCATTTGATACATTATACGAAATAATGCATCAGCTACTATATTTTCTTTGCCTCTTCTATACAAGATTTCCATGTGAAATTCTTGCATGAGCTCAGCCCAATGAGCCTGTTGGCCTCGAAGATCTGGCTGACTACAAAAATACTTGAGTGTATGATGATCTGTGAATACCTTAAAGTCTGCACCATAAAGATAGTGTCTCCAAACTTTAAGTGCATGCACCACCGCATACAACTCTTGTTCATGCACCGGCCAATTGCGTTGTGCACTACTTAACTTCTTCCTTTCAAAAGCTATTGGCCTTCCATCTTGACTCAAAACTGCGCCTATGGGTATGCCGCTAGCATCCGTTTCCAACTCAAATGGTTTTTGAGGATCCACCACTTTGAGTGTAGGAGCCTCTGAAACAGCTTGTTTTAGGGTATCAAAACTCTCTTACTGCTCTTGCTTAAATGCAAATGGAATTTTGCCTTGAAGCAAGTTCGTCATAGGTGCTGCTATCGACGAATACGAAGAGATGAATTTCCCATAGAAACCGGAAAGTCCTAGGAATGACCGTAACTGCCCCTCATCCTGAAGAGTAGGCCATGATAAAATAACTGAAACCTTCTTGGGATCCATCTGAACCCCATCGGCTGAAATCACATGCCCTAGATACTCTATCCTTGGAAGAAACAACTGTGTCTTCTCAGGATTTACATACATCTGATTTTCTTTTAAAATATTCAACACAAATCTTAAATGATTTTCATGCTCATGCATAGTCCTACTATACACTAGCAAATCGTCCACAAAATCAACAACACACATTCCTATGAAAGGTCGTAAGATATCATTCATTAACATCATAAATGTAGCTGGAGCATTTGTCAAACCGCAAGGCATGACCAAATACTCATAATCACCAAAACAGGTCCTGAAAGCTGTCTTATGTACATCATGATCTTTTACTCTAATCTGATGATAGCCACTCTTTAAATCTATCTTACTAGATACAATGGCTCCAACTAAAGCATCCAAAAGATCATCAATCCGGGGCATGGGATATCTATGTTTAATAGTGATCTTATTGAGTGCTCGATAATCGATACACATCCTAGAAGATCTATCCTTATTCTTCACAAGAAGAACTGGTGCGGCAAAGGGTGAATAGCTGGGTCTAATCAGCCCTTTTTGAAGATACTCGTCCACGACCTTGTGGAGTTCATTTTCCTCCTACAAACTCATTTGAAATGGTGGCTGAGCAGTCGGACTCGCCCCTGGTACCAATTCGATTCTATGCTCAATATTTTTGCAAGGAGGCAAACCTGATGGTAATTCCTTTAAAAACAACTCTTGGAATTCTGCTCTCACTTTGGCTGAAAGTGCTGGAGCATTCCAACTTGAGTCTCCATGACTACATGAATCCATCTCTACATACAACAAATACATGAAGTAAAGAAAATAGATATACTTACAATCAATTTTGAGCAACTTGGTAGCAGTCACCAATTGCATCTCTTGGAGATCTGATTCTCCACAGATTAGTCATCTCCTTCCCTCATGCTCAAACTGATACACATGCGAAGCAAAATCAATGACTGGTTTCTTCCTCGCATGCCACTTCTTACTTAGATCTATATCAAATCGAGCTAATCTCGCTATCTCAAAATCCAATCTGTCCTCATAGGACTGGATTTGAATAGGATTATCAACTACTCGTCTATCCCAAGTTTCAGTTCCCTTCCCGTCAGCTAGCTTTACGATATAAGTATAATCTGACTGTACCGTATCTAAGCATAATCTCTTGACTAATCGGAAACTTATAACATTATGAGTTGAACCTGTGTGAAAGAGTACCTTGACAGGCTTAACTGCCACGACTCCTCTCATAACAATAAGCTTAGTATCTGGGAACCGGTGTCCTTTCTGTGCCACTTGCGAAAGCACATCATCTGGCACAGTCGGAACCTTTTTAGTGACCGTCATGGCTACTATGGGAGATGATAATGGAGATGAGGAATCCCCAAACTCATCCTCACTCCCACCCCCTGCCTGAGTCGGATTTATGACTATGGTGACTGCTATCTTTTTCTTTTTAGGACAATCCTTATACAAGTGCTCCCCTAAGCAACCATAGCACAAACCCTCTTCATTGCCTTCTCAACTCTGTTGAGGGGTAAGAATAGATCTTTATATGCCCTCTCAGCCAGAGCAGACACTTTTCTCTTTCCTCCTGGGACTATCTCGATCATGTGCACCTGCTTAGCCTCCCTAAAAGGCTGTGCACTGACCGAACCAGGAGTCGAAGTATGGAAAGGTCGGTTAACTCTAGTCCATGGGGATCTCTGGCCCTGGGAACCTATGCTCCTGTGGCCGTCCTCATAAACCAAGGCCATCTCTGTGGCATGTGCCAAAGACTGACACCGCTCCTTTCTCACTAAAGGTCGAATAGTTTCTCTGAGTCCCAAAATAAACTTATGGACTTGAAGAAACTCTGGAATGGTATCAGGTACTTTAAGAAGTACCTCTCTATACCTATCTGCGTATTCCTGAACTGATTGATTCTTTTGATTGATGAAGAACCAGGTGTCTAGTGCTCTAGACCTCTCATCAGGTGGTACAAAATTATTATAAAAAAGGATTTTAAATTGATCCCATGTCGTGGGCTCCTTCTTATCCTGCTCTATCTTACGCCACCACCTATGTGCGACATCCATAAGATTATAAGTGGCCTACTGACTCTTGTGCCTATCATCAGTGATATGACACAAGCGGAGACACTGTTACCACTTGCTGAGCCACTACTCAAACGCGTCAGCAGTCCTAGCGCTAGTTGAGCCATGATATCTTGGCGGCTTAGGATCCTTAAGCTTCCATCTGGCGTCTGTAACTAAGATGCCATCTCTAAGGTCTTTCGAAGTTTGATGCTCATCTGCAACATCTACCTCCATCTCTGGAAAATCAAAATCGAGCAGCTCTTCTTCTTTCTTGGAACCACGCACGTGTTCCAAGATATCCTGAAGAGAACTCTCTAAGAACGAAATTCTATTACTCATGGCTTGAATTTGATCAACTAGAGGCTCTGGCATAAGGGTATCTGTTCTAACAGGTGATGATGGTTTGGGTTCCATACTAGGAGTAAAAGTAAGTAACTCTTTTTTTTTTAATAAATCGTATATACTAGTGGCAAGCGAAAAAAGAACCAATCAAAGCTTTTGCTTAATAGAAAAAGACGAAAGAAAGAAACTTTAATATGCTTCCTAAACTTCAATGCACATGCATGCTAATATTTTAGAAATTTCGGCAGCCTAACGGAGTCATTTTAAAATCCGAAATAATTTCGAAAAACTTCAAGCATTCAATAAGATCAAATCATCAGTGTCGGCAGGCACGATCTATTTTGTCTTTTTAACGAACACGTGCAATTGAAAAATTTTCCAAATATGCTGTTGGGCTCTACAGGCGCTCAGTCAAAATATTTCTTTTGTCAATACCTGCCGATAGTTACCACCTGTAAGAAAAGCTCAAGCATCGAACATACATCTCTATTTACGCTCTACTTACGTCATCCTATGTGTAATGCAAGAATACTTCTAATATGCACAATCAAGAGAATAATCAACCAAATATTGACTAAATACTTATCTCAGATTTCTTGTGATATTCTTGAAGCATCCAATTGAAGATCTACGGGTAAACTATTCACTCCCTTTGGTTCGTGGATCACTGAAGTCTTCAAGAAGTGCTTCGTTGATGGTGCTCAATGAAGAACAATCCACTTCCAACCTCTGTTGTAGGCAATATCTGGACCCAAAGTATGGCTTATAGCCACTGCCTCAAAAGATCTCTGAGAGAGCTTTCTAACAAGCCTCAAGAACTCCAAATTTGGATAAGATTTGACCAAGTTATGGACAATTTGGCTATTTTGGTGAGGTTTTGACTATGGTACCCATAAAAAAAAATTTCGTAAATGTTATGTCACCCTTCTCTTCTCTGCAGCGACGAATCACGATGTGCAGGATCAGATGGTGATATCCCACATATCAGTTTTATACGCGTAGGGGTATATTATGAAACCGTGGGCATCTCGACTCAAAGAGAAAGCAAACTAATGTATTCTCAGCCTTTGCGTGCAACGTCTGCTCTTCATGCGTAGACTGGAAAACACAAAGACGTGTCTACTGGATGCTAGGGGCAAAATTGTAGGCCCAAGTTCTACGCTTGCTCAACGCCTATGCCTATGTGGGGAAGTGTTGGTTCTCAACATGAGCAGACTCGTGCATCTTTAATGCCTCACAACTCGCGGATAGCGACAAGACGATGATCCCGAGGCCAGATTGATACGCGTAGAAACTCTAGGAGGCGGATCCTATGGTCTTCCTCGGAACGCTCCCTTTAACATCAATCTCTGTTGCAGACCATGGCGACCGGGGACGACTCCGGCTGAAGCTATGACCAAAACACATGCAAAAAAAAACTCCCAAAAGAACGAACGCCCCCAAAAATCATGCGCAAGCTCTTCTCCTCCACGCGAGATTTTTCTAAAATTAGCTCAACAAGAACGTGCTCTGATACCAAGTGTGAGGCTTTCCTCAAAGAAGATATGTGAATGATGTGTGTGTCACTCTCCTCCCATTCATTTATATCCTCTTGTATCTAAAATAGCAGTGATTTAGAATGATCTAGTGTCGCCATGTGGCCAGCATGCAACACTCATCCCCACTAACCATTAAATACCTTAGGATATACCCCCGAGCTTAGGACCTTGGCTAACTAGCCCTCGTCCCACACACACATGGAATGGTCTCTGTAGACCAATGTCTGATATTGCACCTACTATAGAGCAAATTCGTTGGGATGGTAGAGATGCTCAGCCACATGCATTGATAGCCTTGTTTGTCAAACATGCCATTATTCCTCACATTTGCTCATGCAAAAGAGGTAAGGATGCTTGGGATACACTTACCACTTTATACCAGACAAGGAATGAGGCTCGTGTTGCTTACCTCCAAAAATAGTTGGAGAGTGAGCACAGGAATGAAGGAGATTCCATGGACAATTTTCTGACAAAGATCAAAGATTTGAAGGAACAATTGATTTCTACTGATGTAGTATTTCCTGACAGTTCACTTGCACACACGGTTTTGAATGGTCTTCCCGATTCATATCAGAGTTTTGCTTCTACTCTTTGTTTGATGATGAAAGGAAATCCAAATGCTTTAACATTTGAGGAGTTAGTCTATCTTCTTTTCTAGGAAGATTAGTCTAGGCAGAACACATCCATTATGCGTGTTGCAGATCAAGCTTTCCTAGCTAGTAAGAAGGGCCAAGGTAAATGGAGCTCTTCTACTAGTAAGCAAAAATCTACTAATTCTGCACAATCAAAGAAGGATGACAGAGATGAGAAGAAACTAGAAAAGCAGAAATTGTTTTGCATATTTTAAAAGAAATGATCATATCATAAAGAGTTGTCCAAAACTAGCTGCTAAAGAGGCAAGGAAGAAAGAGTCTAGAGCGGTTGTTGCAAAGGCCTCTACACCCAAAACAAAGTCTCCTAATCTTGTGCAGAATGAAGAATGGGCATTTACCACTATTTGGAGTTATGACCGATCTTCTCATGAACAACGTATGTCTTCAGTAGACTCAGATAATTGGTACTGTGATAGTGGGGCAACCAAATATATTACCTTGCAGTGCAATTTCTTCACTTCACTCGAGCTTGCCCCTAGAGGGAATACTATCACATGTGCCAACAACTCCTCTTATCCTGTCATGGGAGTTGGTAAGATCATTTTGACTACTACTGATGGTAGTTCTTTTACATTTTTGGATGCTTTATTTGTGCCAGGGATCAAGAAGAATCTGTTATCAGTTTCAGCCTTAGCCAAGATTGGCTTGGTTGTGAAATTTGTTGATGATAGATGTACAGTTCATGATTTCTCAAATGGTGATGCCATTATTGCTTCTGGAAATTTATGTTGTGGGCTGTATAAGCTCATAGGCTATGAAAAATCTATGAATGATTCAGCTTGTGTAGTACATGATTCTCAGGCTATGTCAGATGCAACGCTTGTTGATATATTTAGGTAGTGATGTGTGTGAACACTCTAGGACCGCCGGGGCACTTTTTTCCCTCTTTAGGAGGTTTTTTTCCCCTGGCTTGTATATACGCCTATTGCCCTAATGGGCTACTTATCTTTGTACATTCTCTAGTAATACATTCAGTCTTGTGTGTTGTGCTCCAAGCTTCTTCTTCTTCCTTGTGCTGTTCGCGTGCTTCCGCAGACGTCTAACTCCAACAATTGGTATCAGAGTAGGTCGTTGCTTCTTCTAGGGCGCCGTCGACACTCCTCCGTTTGCAGTCTCAGATTTGCACAAAATTTGGTGAGCATACTCAGGGTGTTTCCGAGATCAAAACATCTTCGCTCTGTGGTGCCGAAATCGCGATCTGAGCTCATTTCGGCCTCCGAACGCACTATCGCAGTGCTTGTGCAGGCTATTTCGTCCTTTTGTGCCAAAGGTATATACTAGTTTCTGTTCGCTAGTTTAAGCGTCTCGAAGTCTGCTACAGGTCTAGCAGAACTCGTCTGGGCAGTTCTGTTCAACTTTTTGAGATACAGTCAATTTTCTACATCAAGGTATTTTAGTCATTGGCCATGGCTGAAAGCAGTGATGTATTCCGTATGTTGGCTGTTGAGGATAAGTTGGATGGTACCAACTACCCATTATGGGCTTATATGATGCGACATGTACTGGTTGCAAAAGGATTGTGGAACATTGTGCAGGGTGTTGAAAGACGTCCTATTACACCTGTAACGACAGGTACTGAAAATACAGGTGTTGGAGCTGATGAAGATGGTGTCGAAGATGATATTCCGCAGATTCCTGTTCGTGCTGCTGTTTCTGTTGCACCTACTGCAGAGCAGATTCGTTGGGATGGCAGAGATGCCCAGGCACATGCATTGATAGCTTTGTCTGTCAAACGTGCCATTATTCCTCACATTCGCTCTTGTAGAACAGCAAAGGATGCTTGGGATACACTTACCACTTTGTACCAGGCTAGGAATGAGGCTCGTGTTGCTTACCTCCGAAAACAGTTGGAGAGTGAGCACATGAATGAAGGTGATTCGATGGATAGTTTTCTTACAAAGATCAAAGACCTGAAGGAACAATTGATTTCTGCTGATGAGGTTATACCAGATAGCTCACTTGTGCAGACCGTTCTGAATGGCCTTCCTGATTCATATCAGAGTTTTGCCTCTACTCTTCGATTGATGATGAAAGGCAATCCGAATGCCTTGTCATTTGAGGAATTAGTCTCTGTTCTGTTGCAGGAAGATCAGTCCAGGCAGAACAGGTCCATTATGCGTGTTGCAGATCAAGCTTTCCTGGCTAGTCAGAAGGGCAAAGGAAAATGGAGCTCTTCTACTAGTAAGCAGAAATCTGCAAATGCTGCACAATCGAAGAACCAGGATAAAGATGAGAAGAAATCAGAAAAGCAGAAATTGTTCTGCAAGTACTGTAAAGGAAATGATCATATTATAAAGAACTGTCCAAAACTGGCTGCTAAAGAGGCAAAGAAGAAAGAGGCTGGAATGGTTGTTGCAGAGGCCTCTACACCAAAAACAGAGTCTGCAAATTTTGTGCAGGAAGAAGAATGGGCGTTTACTACTGTCTGCAGTTTTGACCCATCTTCTCATGATCAGTGCATGTCTGCAGTAGACTCAGATGTTTGGTACTTTGACAGTGGGGCGACCAAACATATTACCTCGCAGCGCAGTTTCTTCTCTTCACTCGAGCCTGCCCCTACAGGGAATACTGTCACATGCGCCAATAACTCCTCTTATCCTGTTATGGGAGTTGGTAAGATCATTCTGACTACTGCTGATGGTAGTTCTTTCACTTTGTCAGATGCTTTATTTGTGCCAGGGATAAAAAAGAACCTGTTATCAGTTTCTGCATTAGCCAAGATTGGCTTGGTTGTGAAATTCGTTGATGACAGGTGTACAGTCCATGATCTCTCAAATGGCGATGTGATTATTGCTTCTGGCATTTTATGTCGTGGGCTGTATAAGCTCATAGACTATGAAAAATCTGTGAATGATTCGGCATGTGCAGTTCATGATTCTCAAGCTATGTCAGATGCAAAGCTTTGGCATGCACGCTTTGGTCATCTGAATTTTGCTAGTTTGTTACGCCTGCAGAAATCTGAAATGGTGTCCTCTTTGCCCAAACTTGAGGCACCTGGAAAACATGTTTGTGAAGGCTGTATTTTGGGCAAAATGCAGCGTTCTTCCTTTCCAAAAGATGGTTCAGTTCGGGCTATGCAGAAATTGCAGCTTGTACATAGTGATGTCTGTGGTCCTATGCAGACAACCTCTTTTGGAAATTACCTTTACTTCGTGACTTTCATTGATGATTTTTCCAGGCATGCATGGGTATATCCACTCAAAGCAAAGTCCGAAGTGTTCATGTGCTTCAAACAGTTTTTGGTTTTGGCTGAAAATCTGTCAGCATGTAAAATGGGCACCCTCCGTTCTGATCGAGGGGGGGAATATATGTCTTCAGATTTTAATGCATTTCTGGCTGAACGTGGGATAAAACACCAGTGTACAGTGCCGTATACACCTCAACAGAATGGAGTTGCTGAACGAAAGAACAGGTCACTCATGGAGATGGCAAGGTGCATGGTCAAAAGTCAGGCTTTACCACATAGTTTCTGGCTTGAGGCTGTCATGTGTGCAGCATATGTACTGAACAGGTGTCCCACGAAAGCGTTGCAGTCTATCACTCCATATGAGGCTTGGCATGACTGCAAGCCATCTGTTGCTCATCTGCGTGTTTTTGGTTGTTTGGCATATGCATTAGTGCCTGAACAACATCGCCAAAAATTGGATGATAAGGCAGTAAAATGTATTTTTGTTGGGTACAGTTCTGAAAGTAAAGGCTATCGTCTGTATCATCCACAGACTAAACGCATTCTGGTTAGCCATGATGTTGTCTTTGTGGAAGATGCTATTCAGCCATTGCTTTCATGTACTAAGGGGACATCTGTTAGCTCCAAAGACATGTATGATACTTTGATGTCTCTTTTTACAGGTGGACAGGCTAGCGCTGGTCCTAATGAGGCAACTTCTCAGCCTTTGCAGGTTTCATATGATGATGCAGATCATTCCATTTCTGATGCAGATTTACATGATGCACTTGTTGATGAGAGAGCTGATATTGAACAGGCAAAAACTATGCCAAAATGGCTGGTGCAGACTTTGCGTGACAGCAAATTAGATGCACCTTTGTCATATCGTACTCGTTCAGGCTCTCATAGTACCTCCTTTGCATCAGATTGCTATGCTATGGCTGCATCTAGTCTCTGTGATGAGAATGAGCCTGTTTCTTTTGATGAAGCACAAAATTCAGAAAATTGGATGGCTGCTATGCAATCTGAATATGATGCTATAATGAAGAATGGTACATGGTCTTTATGTGACTTGCCTCCTGACAAGAAGGCCATTGGCACTAAGTGGGTATACAAGCTGAAGCGTAAACCTGATGGTACAGTTGACAGGTATAAGGCTAGGCTTGTTGCAAAGGGTTATGCGCAGGAAAGAGGCATTGATTTTGATGAGACCTTTGCACCTACATGCTGTATGACTACTGTTCGGAGCATTTGTGCACTTGCAGCCCATCATGGTTGGAATGTACATCAGTTGGACATTAAAACAGCATTTCTGAATGGTGACTTGCATGAAGAAGTGTATGTTTTTCAGCCCCGTGGCTTTGTGCAGAAAGGGCATGAAAACCAGGTGTGCAGGTTAAAGAAGGCGTTATATGGTTTAAAGCAAGCACCACGTGCTTGGTATGAGAAAATACATGCCTATCTGATTGCACATGGTTTTGAGAACAGTCCAACTGAAAGCATCTTATATGTTAAGCGTGCTAATGATGTGCTTTTGATCATTGTTGTCTATGTAGACGACATGCTGCTCACTGGTCCTCTTGAGAAGCATATTGCTGATTTCAAGGCTGATTTGCATGCCTCATTTGAGATGTCTGATTTGGGGCATTTGCATCACTATTTGGGCATTCAGTTTATGCAAGTTGATGGTGGAATGGCTTTGTGTCAAACGAAATATATTGACACATTATTGCAGCGTTTTGGCCTTGAAGACTGTAAGCCTATTGCCACTCCTATGGAGACAGATTTACGATTGAGTCTTCATGATGCTGGAGATGCATTTGATGTTGTTCTCTATCAGCAGGCTGTTGGATGCTTGATTTACTTATGCATTACTCGGCCAGATATTCAGTTTGCTGTCTCACAGATGAGCAGGTTTATGCATTGCCCAGGAGTCACGCATTAGAAAGCGGTTAAGTGCATCTTTCGCTACTTGAGTGGTACTCGGCTACTTGGGTTGTTTTATCCCAAGGGGGGATCACTACCGCCAGATTTGCATGCTTTTTCTGACTCAGATTGGGCTGGTTGCTATGACACTCGTGTGTCCACCAGTGGTTTTTGCTTCATGCTTGGTAGCTCATGTATATCTTGGTTGAGCAAGAAGCAGCCTACTGTGGCCACTTCCAGTTGTGAGGCTGAGTATAGGGCAGCTTTCACAGCGACTGTTGAGTGTGTGTGGCTCAGACGCCTTATGGCTGATTTGGGTGTTGGCCAGTCTTCTGCCACCACCATCTTCACTGATAGTCAGAGCGCATTGGCAGTTGCGAGGAACCCTGTGTTCCATGCTCGCACTAAGCACATTGAGGTGCATTATCACTATGTCAGGGAGAGGTTCTCTGCTGGGGAGATCAGCTTGGCATATGTGCCCACGCAGGAGAACATTGCATACCTTTTCACGAAGGCTCTGCCTAGGGAGAAGTTTGAAGCTTTCCGCAAAGCTTTGGGCTTACTTCCTTTTGTGGAGTGATTTCCACATAGCTCGGCACTTCCTTATACATGAGTGCCAGCTCCTTGTTCACCGCATCACTCCCAGGGGGGATTTGTTGATATATTTAGGTAGTGATGTGTGTGAACACTCTAGGACCGCCGGGGCACTTTTTTCCCTCTTTAGGAGGTTTTTTTCCCCTGGCTTGTATATACGCCTATTGCCCTAATGGGCTACTTATCTTTGTACATTCTCTAGTAATACATTCAGTCTTGTGTGTTGTGCTCCAAGCTTCTTCTTCTTCCTTGTGCTGTTCGCGTGCTTCCGCAGACGTCTAACTCCAACAATGCTTTGGCATGCATGCTTTGGTCATTTGAATTTTGCTCGTTTGCTACGCTTGCAGAAATCTAAAATGGTGTCCTCTCTACCCAAACTTGAGACACCTGGCAAACATGTCTATAAAGGCTCTATTTTAGGCAAAATGCAACATTTCTCATTCCCAAAAGATGGTTCATATCTAGCTACTCAGAAATTGCAGCTTGTTCACAATGGTCTGTGGTCCTATGCAGACATCCTCTTTTGGAAACTATCTTTACTTTGACTTTCAATGATTTTTTGAGGCATGCACGAGTATATCCATTGAAAGCAAAGTCCGAAGTGTTTGTGCTTCAAATAAGTTTTGGTTTTGGCTCAAAATCTATTAGCATGTAAAATGGGAACCCTTCATTTTGATCGAGGGGAATATATATCTTCTCACTTTAATGCATTTTTTACTGAACGTGGGATAAAACATCAGTGTACAGTGTCGTATACACCTCAATAGAATGGAGTTTCTGAACGAAGGAACAGATCACTCAACAGGTGTGTGCAACATATGTGCTTAAGAGGTGCCCCACTAAAGCATCATAATCTATCACTCCATATGAGGCCTGGCATGGTCACAAGCCATCTATTGCTCACATGAATGTTGTTGCTTCTCTGGCATATGCATTAATGCCTGAACACCAACACTAGACATTGGATGAGAAAGTAGTGAAATGTATTTTTGTTGGGTAGAGTTCTAAAAGCAAAGTCTATCATTTATATTATCCACAAAATAAACACATTTTGGTTAGCCGTGATGTTGTTTTTATGGAAGATGCTATTGAGCCATTACTTTCATGTACTAAGGAGACATCAGTTAGCTCCAAAGACATGTATGACACTCTGCTACCTATATTTAAAAGTCGATAGTCTAGTGTTGCTTCCAGTGAGGCAACTTCTCAGCCTTTACGAGTTTCATGTGATGATGCATATCATTCCATTTTTGATGTAGATTTACATGATGCACTTGTTGATGAGAGAACTGATATAGAGGAGTCAAAACTATGCCTAAATGGCTAGTGCAAACTTTGTGAGATAGCAAATTAATGCACCTCTATCATATCATACTTGATCAGGTTCTCATAGTGCTTCTTTTGCATCAAATTGTTATGCTATGGCTGCCTCTAGTGTCTTGGTAGACATCAAAATCCAACAATCTTTTGGAGAACATTGAAATCCTTCGTCATCCATTGTAGTTAAGGTCTGATATCCTATCCTACACCTATGTGAATATGAAGTCTAGTGTTGCATACCATCATACTATATGTTTAACATTGATGTGTGGATGATATTTATATGGAACATCTAGAAAATAAACTCCATCTAGCTAGAGAGCACCTTTTACTCAAATTCATATTGAAATAATTTGAAGTCAAGGGATTATCTCTATGTTTTTATTTTGTCCATGCTTCTAGTGTGTCCATAAAAAGATCATGCTTATGATCTTGTGTTTTTTAATTGTTCCATTCTAGTCTCTGAAGCTTCAAATCTCTTGATGGAATAAACATGCAGCCTTATTTTCCAAGGTCTTTAATGCAAGATTATGTGTCTTTTCTATATCCAAAATCCTTTGCTTTGTACTCAAAAAACTAATAGCAACAATGGATTATTGTTGTCTTTATTTTCCTTCTTTGTCTAAAGCTTTTATATAGCTACCATAGGGTCTTTCATAGATTCCACTTAATACTTAAGTCTAAGCATCAATTAATGCTTTTGGATTTCTCATCTATCAAATTCCTTTAAGGATAAGTGAATACAAATTTTACCTTCTACAAAATTCATTAGCCTTTGTCATAATTATAGAATACATACTTGCAATTCAAACTTCTATCTCCTACTCTCACTTCTCTTCAGAGAAGTCTAGGCTTTGACATGTTGTATACAAATTTGTGGCTACACCCACCTTCTTTGATTATTTTCTAACCTTGATGAGATCCCAATTTTCATTGACTATAGCATGCCATCAAGTTGCTTTCAGGGAAACTCCTTCTTTGCTAAAGATCTTGTTCATAAAATTTGACGTGGATAAAGTTTATGAAAAAATAGAGTGGGATTACATTCTTCAATCCCCTTATGGACTTTCGCTTTGCTAAGAATTTTGTTAGAATCTCTATGGGTGAAAACTAAACTAGAATCAATATTAATAGTAAATTCACCTCCCCAATTCATGCTTAAACAAACTAGAAGACAAGGGTGCCCATTAGTATGAAATTCATGCTTAAACAAACTAGAAGACAAGGGTACCCACTAGTCCTACTGGCTACTACTATTGACGGCTTTAGTTTCTTTGTAGAAGAGGAAATGTGTTTAGGAAATATCAAAAGGATTTTCCCTTCCTAATGGATCGAATCAAATGGTACTCTAATTGTTTTTGGATGAAACCAATGTTTTTAAATGAAATGAACTTGAGAGGCTCAAGTACTTCTATAAGTGTGTCAGGACCTTTTGCATTACTAAATGTTTCAAGATAAGAGATATAGATATAGCTATTAAATGCCTTATTCAACTTTCCCAAATTCATTTTGGATCAAGGTTACATAAAGATAGGCTTAGTATATCAATGGTTGGACTAAGTTTTCAACAAACTGGATGCAAAGCTTCAACACAAGGAAAACATGAAATTTAATGTGGTCACAATCTTTTTCCTTTCTTATTCGAGACCTTTTGAGAAATATTTAGTTAGGATGGAAAGAACTTGCATCAAGTTTCTTTATGGATAACGGATCCAAGTAGAAGAGCGATCTTCAAGCCTAGATGGAGCATCCCTATTCTACCTAAGTATTTTGGTGATATGAGGAATTTTAATATCGTTTCTTTGGCAAATTGAAATTGCAACAAGTGGATGATCAACATCTCATTAAAAAAGAGTGAGTTGTGGGATCAATTGTTTTCTGAAGATAGATAAAACCGCTTTTTTCACTATTCTCTTCCCCTTTGAAAGTGATCCCAAAAGGATCAAATGTGGTGAGCCTCTTGGATGCTTGGAACAAGATGGAATCCCTTTTTTGCCTCAACAATGAGCACAAATGGACGATGGGCCATATATAAAATAAGTCCATTTATTTATTTTTTTAATTGTGAGAATTCACACAATTACTCAAGGGGAATGTATGAGGGTTAAAGATTATGGTCCAAAGGACGTTGTAATTTATATCTCTAAAACTATGAAAAGAATGAGTAGAAAAACAAGAGCTATTTATACGAACCGAAGATTGGACTACAATGATTGGTTCCTATTAAATGAACTCATCTTGATCAAATAGGGTTTGAAGTTCCAACACCCTGAGGCATCCATTAAAAAAACATGAAAATAATATTTCTCTCACAAATTCTTCACCAAGATTTTTGAACCAATGTTAAAGCTCATAAGTTATGTGATGTCCCTCCATGATGCAAGAGATGCTCCAAGGTTGAGTAAAAGATTGGCTACTCTTCTTCTCGACCCTAAATAGCATAAAAGTGTGAAAAGTATAGAACCGTTGTTAAAATTAGTAGGACTTTACCTTGATAGTAAATTCTTCTTAAAAAGTAATATGCCGCTCTAGAGA
Organism: Ceratopteris richardii; assembly: GCA_020310875.1. Taxonomy (NCBI): domain Eukaryota; kingdom Viridiplantae; phylum Streptophyta; class Polypodiopsida; order Polypodiales; family Pteridaceae; genus Ceratopteris; species Ceratopteris richardii. The sequence continues at coordinate 108,813,344 of CM035427.1, forward strand.
CGTTTGGAACACAAAAGATGAAGAAGCTCAATGGAAAATCTAGAGAAAGAGATGCTCCAAAGACGGTGATAATACTCCCAACAAGTTCTCTATATCAAAATCCTTAGATTGCTTAGGAAAAACAATTACACACTATGAAAGACAAGCCATAATTTCGACAGGATATGATATTTATAATATAACATAACCAAATCGAAAGAAAAAAGATCACCACAAAGGGAATGAGAGGATCATAAACCTTTTAATTTCCCTTTCTTATTTACTATAGGCACAAAAAAAAACATAATTTAAAAAGAAAGTGCGGAAAGATTCTACTCTTGGCCTAGCTCAAAAGTTTACTGGCTTTCCAACAAAAACAAAAAAATGGGGCAGAGTGTCCAAATGGGTGTGGTATAACAATATGCTTTGAACGTCGTGGAACACTTGGCCTAGCTCAAAAGTTTACTGGCTTTCCAACAAAAACAAAAAAGTGGGGCAGAGTGTCCAAATGGGTGTGGTATAACAATATGCTTTGAACGTCGTGGAACAGAGTGCCTCGGTTCAAATTCCACTCAATGGACATGTTCAGTCGTCTGGCGTATCTACTCAGTGGATATGTTCAGCCTTCGAACGTATCTATATATACGTTCGAACGTCTGGCGTATATGTTCAGCCTTCGAACGTATATATATATATATATATATATATGGATGCCTCTACTTTATGAGGTCAAATGTGCTTGTCTTTTATTTTTTGTACTCTCTCAAAAAAAAAGTGTACTAGCTTTCCCAACGGAAACAAAAACCAACAGAAAAAGCACATGTGAAATCTACGACTATGGAACTGCAAATAAAAAATCTATGGCTGTGGAACTGCTAATTTTAGATCCAACGAGCATAGTGATTTAGCGTTTCTTTGCAGTACCACTTAACGAAGAAAAGGTTTTGCAGCAAGAAGAAAAAAGAAGAAGAAGAAAAAAAATTCTTTCCACAGTTAGTTCTCTCTAAATCACACACAATCACACATTCAGACAGGTATGAACAATGAACAACAGACAGCCTTGGGACATGTCATTTTATCTCGCCCGCGTGATCGAGAGACCGATGCACAACACAGATCAAGGCGCGCACTCCATAGCTGCACAAAAGGCTCTTCGACAATGACACAGAATACGTTTTCGTGGAGGACAGAGAGGTTGTGTTGTGAAAGAGTATAAGAAGGTAAGAGAGATCGTGCTCCATACCTGATGTAAACATTCGACGACTGTCCATAGTTGATTCTCTTCTTCGTCAACAAAGGCCTTCCAATGCCTTGTCCATTCATGAAGCTGATAGCGAGCATGCTTGATGATAACGTGCGCAGGACCAATGAGGATATGAACGGTATGTCTGAGTCTGAGGACTTTCCTGTGAGGCAGACATCGATATAATCCCAAAGAGCTATTACATACATCTCCCTTATCTCTTCCCTGCCTGTTTGTGGAAGCGGAATGACGACCTCGTCCCATACGTCGGCGTAGATCAGCAATTCAAACTTCACTTGACCTGCGATTCGAGTCGCATATGGCAATGACGATCCTGCCCAGAATGACGCTCTGATGAGGTAAACACTGTCTTTCGTTACGCCATGGTCACTATTAAATGTGTAGCAGAACTTGGAGCGGTCATCAGGGAAATATCGCATGCTGGCGAGAGGGGAACTGTAAGCGTTTTCAGAAACGGGAGGCGTCACCTTTGTTGGCTTCCCTACAGTGGATATGTTCCCGAAATCGGTATCAGGTATCCAGGCGATTCCATTCACATCAGAGTAGCGGCTGCTTCCTCCACAATCTATGCTAGCGAAGCCTGCGAGACATTGATGAGAAGGAGAAGAGAAATTAGCGTAGATCGAACAGATAAAAAGCATTGACAGACATGTCTCCTGTGTGCCTTTGCGCACACGCAGATACATACATATACACAGACACTCAGACATAGGCACAAATAGCGCACACGCAGATACATACATATACACAGACACTCAGACATAGACACAAATTTCGGACCATGTTTACTATGCCATCTACTACCTTCTTGACATTCTACTTGCACAGAACAGAGAAGTAGGCTGTAGAAGATAATGATGATGAAAGGGTTTCTAAACATAGATTCCATGTCTCCACAGTTCAGGAAGAGGGACTTGTGAGTCCTGATTCCTGACACTGATTTGTTTTCTAAATGGCATTCATCTCATGTATGTGTTTTGTCAACTCTCTGTGTGTCTCTCATTTTTGTCATCTCTCTCTCTCTCTCTCGTCAAATCTCTCTGTACTGGCGACGAGTCACGATTTTGCAAACTCCAATCTTCGGGAATCTCGAGGGACCGCTCATCTTATAATTCTATTTGACCGCATCAGACTGCATTTTCAGATGCGTCAGAGTTGTGTCCGTTCACTTGTAGAACGAAAAAAATAAAATGCTCTAAGTCTCTACAAAGTTGGGATATGCGGGTCCCGAGTGTGTATGTTGTTTCTTTCAATTTCAAACAGAGTGTGAATGTTGTTTCTTTCAATTTCAAACGTATTTGAAAGAGTCGTTCTATAATCGAACTTAAAAAGAAAAAGAAAAGGAATTAATTGTCAAGTATATTTAGTGTAGTGGTAATACTTTGGACCTTGGATTGTGAGGTCCATGGTTTGGAACCTGGAGTGGAAAGGGTAATAGAATTCTCAAATTTCTCCTAAAAAGAAAGAAAGAATTCTCAATAAACATATTCTTACTACTTATATAAATTTTTTGGTGGCATAGACGTAATAGAATTGTAAAAATAATATATAACCGAGATACTATACAGTTTACCAAAGAATGTTCTTGCCTACACCGAGAAGGGGCTCTGTAATCAGTTCTCAATTGAATAATCGCCTTCTTGCAAGTGACACAGCAATAGACATTCTGCATTGTGCCAACGATTGCAGCCTGATAACCTTATTTCATCATTCCAAGAACAAAATGAAACAAATTCTGGTACTATAAACAATGGAATGGTATTATAAACTATAATTCTATTTCTCCACAATCAGAATCGCTCATATTGTACACGTTTTTGTTGGAATAACAAGAACCGAAGTAAGACATGGCCAATCAGAAATGAAAATAAAGAGATCCATGCTCCCCTTACCAATTGTGTCAAGACAATTGCAAGTTATGTGATATCATGTATAAATATTCTTAAGACAAGTTGTTGATGCACATAAACACTTCGGAGTTTGATTTTAATGGATATACCCATGCATGCCTAGAAAAATCATCAATGGAAGTCGCAAAGTAAAGAAAGTTTCCAAAAGAAGGTGTCTGCATAGGACACAGATATCACTCTAAATAAGCTGCAATTTCTAAGTAGCTCAAATTGAACCATCTTTTGGGAAGGACGAACAATGCATTTTGCCCAAAATACAGCCTTTACAGACATGTTTACCAAGTTCCTCAAGCTTGGCTGGAGAGGATACCATTTTAGATTTCTGCATGCGTAGCAAACTAGCAAAATTCTAATGAACAAAGCATACATTCCAAAGCTTTGCATTTGACATAGCTTGAGAATCTTGAACTACACATGCTGAATCATTCAAAGATTTTGCATAATCTATGAGCTTATACAACCCATGACATAAAATGCGACAAGCAATAATGATCTCACCATTTGACAGATCATGAATTGTACATCTGCCATCAACAAATTTCACAGCCAAGCTGATCTTGGTTAATGCTGAAGCTAATAACATATTTTTATTGAGCCCTAGCACAAATAAAGCACTGACAATGTAAAAGAACTACCATCAGTAGTAGTCAAAATGATCTTACCAAGAGGATTTGTTGGCACCTGTAGGGGTAGGCTCAAGTGAAGTGAAGAAATTGCATTACGAGGTAATATGTTTGGTTGCCCCACTATCAAAGTACCAAACATCTTGGTCTATTGTAGACATAGAATGTTCATGAGAAGATGGGCCATAATTGCAAACAGTGGTAAATGCCCATTCTTAATTCTGCACAAGACTAGCAAACTTTGTTTTGGGTGTAGAGGCCTCTACAACCATTCTAGCCTCTTTTTTCCTTGCCCCTTTTGTAGTAAGTTTTGGACAGCTCTTTATGACATGATCATTTCCTTTACAATATTTTCAAAAAGAATTATGCTTTTTTGTTTTCTTCTCCTCTCTATCATCTTTCTTTGATTGTGTAGGATTCGAAAATTTCTGCTTACTAGTAGATGAGCTCCATTTACCTTTGCCCTTCTGGCTAGCCAAGAAAGGTTGATATGCAACACACATACTGGACTTGTTCTGCATAGACTGATCTTCCTGCAACAGAACAGAGACTATCTCCTTGAATGATAACACATTTGGATTGCCTTTCATCATCAATTGAAGAGTAGAAGAAAAATTCTGATGAATCTAGAAGACCATTCAAAAGATTTTGTACAAGTGAACTCTCAAGCAAGAATCCATCAGCAAAAATCAACTCCTTCAAATCCTTGATCTTTGTCAAAAATTATCCATGGAATCTTCTTCATTTATATGCTCAATCTCCAACTTTGGATGTAAGCAACATGAGCCTTATTCCTTACTTGGTATAAAGTTCTAAGTGTATCCCAAGCATCCTTTCATGTTCTGCACGAGCAAATGTGAGGAATAATGACACGTTTGATAGCGAAGGCTATCAATGCATGTGCGTGAACATCTCTACCATCACAAAAAAGTTGTTCTATAGTAGGTATAGCAGGAACCGCAACATGAAGAGGAACGTGAAGAATATCACCATATTCAATGTCATCTGCATCACCTTCAGTAACTCTATTTGCAGGTGTAATATGACATGCTTCAACACCCTGCACAATATTCCATAGTCCTTTTGCAACCAATACATCATGCATCATATAAGCCCATAATAGATATTTGGTACCATCCAACTTATCCCCAATAGCAAACATATGGAATACATCACTCCTTTCAGCCATGACCATTGACTAAAATACCCTAATGTAGAAAACTGCTTGTACTTCAAAAAGGTGAACAAAACTACTATGTCGAGTTTTGCTAAACCTCTAGTGGACTTTGAGTGCTTACACTGGTGAACTAATACTTGTATATATATTTGGCACAAAAAGACAAAATTTCTTGCAGAAGCACTATGATAGTGCATTTGGAGGCCGAAATGATCTCAGATTATGATTTGAACACCATAGAGTGAAGTAGTTTTGAACTCTTAATCACCCTGAGTATGCTCACTGATTTTTATGTGATTCTGAGATCGTGACCGAAAGGGTGTCGAGGATGCCCTAGATGAAGTGGTGGCCTGTTTTGATACCAATTGTTGGAGTTTGAGGTCTATGGAAGCATGCAAACAACACAAGGAAGAAGAAGAAGAAGAATCTTGGAGCACAACACACAATATTGAATGTATTATCAAGAGAATGTACAAAGATAAGTGACCTATAGGGTTATAGACATATATATACTCCAGACCTCCTAAAGTGAGAAAAGAGTGCCTCAAGGGTCGTAGTGTCTTCACACACATCACTACCTAAATATATCAACAAGACCTTACTTATTGCATTGAGCTTAATACAAGACCTTACTTATTGCATTGAGCTTAATACATTTTCGATTTCCAATGTTTAAGGATGGGATTCAAGAGCTTACTTATTGCATTGAGCTTAATACATTTTCGATTTCCAATGTTTAAGGATGGGATTCAAGAGCCCATCACGATACCTAAGAGCATGGAGACTTATCGATAAATGATCTCTTTGCACCCGTGATGGGCGATGAACTGAGGAGGCAGCCCCTTGCGGTCTAAACATGATTTTTGCACGGTTGATCTTGGATCATGAAGGCGTGTTGAAGGTTTATAGAAACTCACAAAAAACTCTAAGACATTCTAGCTCATCTCAAAGAACAACATTAGTGTCATCAAAACATAATATAAGAATGTGCTGCTCGTCACCATCGTGAAAAAAAATTTCACAAATAGAATTTCTACGAGCTTGGTATTCCACATGGCAAGTGAGATCATCTGATTCAAATGTAAAAAAAAGAGGGGCAAGAGGATAACCCTCTTTGATTGATCACTTCAAAAGAAAGGAAGCCAAGTGTTGTACCATTGATATTGATTACAAGATCACACGTTGCTCCAAAGGGTGGAGACCACCATAACCAAGTTCCTTCATGGAGTTCAAAATGAAGTCCCCTTCTAAACTATTGTAACCCTTATCCAAGTTCATTTTCAAGATTAAAGAGTCTTTGTTTGACTCTTTACAGTGCCCCAAACCCTCCCAAATTCAAAAAATCACTTCTAGAACGGATTTTCCCTTGGTAAATCCTATTTTTTTTCTTTATTAATACAATGCTTTCGATGGTCTATTATCCTATTACCCTGAGCTTTGGCTATGATCTTGTAGGCTCTTTAGAGGATTGTGACTCGCCTCCAATATTTTATCTTGTTCTTGTAATAAGCTTGATGATTCTTGCATTGAGACAATTAGACATAGCCCCAAAATGCACACATTCCTATCACGCCTTGAAAATGGGCTCCATAAGCACCTCTTAGAATGTAGTGAGGAAATCATTCGTGAGACCATCTTGCTTGGGTATTTTACCTTTTGGAAGGGATTTAATGATATCGTGTATTTGTGAGGTGTTGATATGCTTTTCCATCTAGTCCGCAAGTGACTTTGGGATCATGGGGTTTCTTGTTCTAGAGACTTTAACCATGGAATCTCTTCTTAAATTCTTCAAAAAAATGTAGGATCCCAAAGTACATTCAAAGTGATTGTTCTTGAATTCATGGTCTTCTCTATCCAATTAACATTTCGTCCCATAATGTTTTTTCATTATCGTTTTCTTATTCAACAGCTTGCACATCTCTTTGGTTGGTCTACCCACTTTGCCCACCCACCATTCTTAAAGAAACAATTAAAGATGATGGAAAATCAATTGTTCTTCTAGTCTTAGCCTTATCCTAATCTTAAAGGCTTGATTGTAGAAACACTCTCCCTTTATTAACTTCTTCTTTCAGCCCCTTGAGTCTAGCATAAAAAATTTCCTTCCTCTTGTGTAATTTTCACCATTTCATATTGGATGTGCCTATGAGTATAATGGTTAGCTTCGTTGCTACTAATAGGAGGCTCTACACAACTGAAAGCTTCCATCCAAATTCTCTAGATTGTGTAATAGACTGATGGAAGACTAAAGCATAAGATATCTTTTTGAGAAGACCCTGCAAGAGGAGAAACAAATGCAAGTTTCTTACACGTTAGTATTTTTGAGATTCAAAAGTAAATTAAATTCGTACATGAAGGGGCCACTTTTAAACAATCTTTTGCTAGTGAATAGATTCGACTTCTTCTTTTTGAAAGATTCGTGCACATGACTACTTTCATATTTTGGGTATGATTCTTGCACGTTCTTGTGCTTATGATGCTTATGCTTTTCTTTGCAATCTCTTATCCATCATTATCCTACTGTTTTGTGATCACTTCATGCTGTTTTTTGTATGTTCTTGAATTCTATGATGAAAAATTTTCTTGTAGTTATAGTTCAACTCGGATTAATTTCCAAGACAAACCACCTCTTTGCGTATTTTTTCTATTGCATTTGAAAATCGTACAAATTTTCTCTCCAACTATTGCATGTTTGATTTTTTTTAGTAATGAACGATATTAACTATTTTTTATCCATCACCTTCTTGGTGCCTATCCCCGAAAGCATGATCATCGATCTTCTATCAACTATCAATTTAGTATCATATATCGTCTATCATCTATCAATTTCATCACCCTTCATTGATCGCTTGCTATTGAATTTGAGGTATGGTGTGATAGGTTTACATGCGGATCTTGCAAAGTATTTTATATATCTTCTCTACTTATTACCATTGATTGTAACTCGACTTCGATCTAATCTCTTTGTATTAATAGTTTAAAGGTGTAAATAGTGTTAACGACATGATTTCTCCTACATCAGTTCCATTTGTATCCACATGAGTGCATCTCCATTTTGTATCTAGGAGGCACTTCATTCCTATTTTATTTGCATTTTATATTTTATGTCTTTTGTACTTGAAAACATTGGCATTTGCTTCTACTAGTCTATTCCTTCTCCTTCAATGGGAATTATCCGACATTTGTACTTTGACGAGCCCTCTCAACTCTATATAAGGAGGGCATGTCCCCCCATTTGTACTTGATTAGTAAGCTCACAGGTTGCAGCAGAAGGGAAGGAGTATGGCAGATCATATCTCCATTGACAAACTAGACAGAGATAATTACCCCGCATGGGTAATGAGAATGGAAGCCTTACTTATGAGTAAGGATCTCATGATATATGTTACAGGTGAAGAAGAGAAGCCAGTATTTGAAGATGAAAGCCCACCAAAGAAAGAAGAACTTGATGCTTTAAAGCATTGGCAGAAGAAGGATGCAAGTGCAAAAGCTTACATCTACATTACAATCTCTGATCATTTGCTACCACACATCAGAGGATTGGAATCATCAGAAGATATATGGAATGCATTGGAGTATCATTGCCAAAGCACTACTAAAGCACGGAAAGCAAGTCTATGGTCAGAGTTTACAACATTCAAGAAGAAGCCAAGTCAAAGTATTAGTGATTATGTCACTAAGATGAAGGATCTAGCAGATAGTCTTGGATCCATTGATGAAGATGTTGAAGATCACAGATTGATTGCTCAACTACTTGTAGGATTGAGAGGGGATGAAAGGTGGAAACCTTTTGTGTTATCAACAAAACTTTCATTAAATCATTATGTTCCAGATTTGAATCAATTACTTGGTTTGATGCTCACATATGAGCAAAACTTGAAGGGAGATCGAGATAAAGGACAAAGTTCTGCAATGTACATGAAGAACAAGAAGAAGGGAGATAAAGGTCAAGTTCTCAAGTTTATTATGCAAGAGGTAAAGGCACAGGTAGAGGAAGAGCAAGAGGTTTTGGAAGAGGAAGAGGTAATCAGAATAACAACAAGAAGGCTTGTTGGATCTGTGGATTGAGTAATCATTTGGCTCATGAATGTTGGCACAATCAGCAAGGATCAAATCAAAATCAAAACAACAATAGAAGAGGCCGAGGTGGAAGATATCAAAGTAATTTTCAAAGAGGTAGACAAAGTCAAAGAGCAGGCTATGGTAGAGGTGGAGGAAGAAGTTGGGGACAGAATCAATCCTACAACACCACCTACTACAACTATGCAAATGACACACAGAATGAAAGTCATACATCATTGATGATGAACTCAATAAGCACATCAGATAAAGAAGATCTAAAGGTATTTTACATTGACTCTGGATGTTCTAATCATTTGTCAGGAAACATAGAATTGATGTCAGAATTGGAAAAAGGCATTTCTAGTCATAGTGTTCAAACACGTGATAATACAAGACATAGTGTACATTCAATTGGAAAAGTGAAATGCAAGAGTGGAGCAGATTTGCTAACCAATGTTTTGTATGTTCCTAAAATACCTAAAAACTGTGGGATAGATAGTTGAAAAAGGTTTCCAAGTCAGGTTTACAAATGAAGGAGTATTTGTTGAAGATCTAGAGAATGGATATAATCAGATTGTCTCTGGTAAGAAAGAAGGTAGAATCTTTACTTTAAGAGTGCAAGGGAACATTGGTCAAGCTTTGCTCACACATAGTGAAGGAGTGATTACAGAACTTGATCTCTGGCATAAGAGATTAGGTCACTTCAATGAAAGAGGAATTAAAGCTATGGTTGCTAATCAATCTGTACTAGGATTACCAAATGTGCAGAGTCAACATATGGTTTATAAATGTGAAGCATGTCAAATGGGTAAAGCACAGAGGTTACCATTTCAGAAGAAAGGATTCAAACATGATGGAGTACTTGAGCTCATTCATACAGATGTATGGGGACCAACAAAAGAAGGATCTATTAGTGGCTCAAGGTATTATGTTCTTTTCATTGATGATGCTACAAGATGGATAACGTTATATGTTTTGAAGGAAAGATCAGAAGTGTTTGGAGCTTTCAAGCATTTTTATGCATATGCAGAGAGAGTCACAGGTCAAAAGCTTAAGAGACTGAGGTCTGATGGAGGGGGAGAATACTTCTCCCAAGAGTTCAATGATTATCTTTGGAATGCAGGTATTAAGAGAGAAATAACTTGCAGGTATACACCACAACAAAATGGTGTAGCAGAAAGAAGAAACAGGACTTTGGTGGAGTTTGCCAGAGCTATGTTGAAGGAGAAGAACTGTCCAAATTATCTTTGGGCTGAGGCTGTAAATACAGCTACATATCTTGTGAATAGATTACCATGTGCAGCTCTAAATGGAATGACTCCATATGAAGCTTGGTGGGGTAAGAAACCAACACTAGATCATTGTAGAGTGTTTGGATCAATCGCATATGCTTATGTGCCATCACAACTTAGACATAAACTTGAACCAAAGGTAGAAAAATATGTGTTTATTGGTTATGATGAAAAGCAGATGGGTTACAGATTGTGGAATCCTCTAACCAAACATTTTCTTGTTTCTAGAGATGTTACATTTGATGAACAAAAAAGTTGGTATGCAGATCAAAGTCATACAACTGAAGAATTTGAAGAAGAGGTAAGAAGATGTGAGAAAGGGAAATCAATTGTGCAGGTGAATAGAGATGAAGACTATATGCAAGCAAGTACATCCTAAAGTGGATTAACAAGAAGGAATGAAGAAGCTCCTATATTTGATGAAGAGGTGTATCCAGACACTTATGAAGAATGTGACCCAAGGAGGTCAAGCAGGACTAGAAGACAACCAGAAAGGTATTCTTATGATACTTCTCACATAGCTCAGAAGAACTATGCATATATGGTCAAAGATGATGATGAACCTCAGAACTATGATGAAGCTAAAGGTAAGAAACAATGGGAAGAAGCAATGAAGGAAGAGTTTAATGCATTGGAGGAGAACAAGACATGGGAACTTGTTCCTAAACCAAATGGTAAGAAAGTAATTGGAAATAAATGGGTTTATAAAGTGAAGAAGCTTGCAGATGGAAGTATAGCCAGATACAAAGCTAGATTGGTGGTGAAAGGCTATGCCCAAACCTATGGCATAGATTATGATGAGACATTCAGTCCTGTAGTTAAGATGTCAACTATAAGAACAATCATTGCTATTGCAGCTTCAAAAGGATGGACCCTAAGTCAATTGGATATAAAGAATGCATTCTTGAATGGATACATATCAGATGAGGTATACATGGAACAACCTCAAGGGTTTATAGATTCTAGGTATCCAAATTTTTTTTGCAGGTTCAGAAGAGCATTGTATGGATTAAAACAAGCTCCAAGAGCATGGAACTATAGACTGGTGAAGTATCTCAATGATCTTGGATATCAAAGTTCAAAAGCAGATCCAAGTCTACTTATCAAAAGAACAGAGGAAGATACAATCTACATTTGTATTTATGTAGATGACATTATAATCACAAGTACTTCAGATGAATGGAATCAAGGAGGTAAAGAGATTACTTGAAAAAGAATTCAAGATCAGTGATCTAGGAACGTTGTCATACTTTCTTGGAATGGAAGTTACTTATACAGATCATGGCTTATATGTATCACAAGAAAGATATCTTCTCAATCTATTCAAGAAGTTTGATATGGAAAATTACAGAGAAGCTTCAACTCCACTTGAAGTTAATCACAAGCTCAGTAAATATGATGGTGCAGAATACAAAGATATGAGGAAGTATCAATCTCTTGTGGGTAGTTTGATTTATGCTACACTAACAAGACGTGATCTTAGTTATGCAGTGGGAGTCTTGTCACAATTCATGCATTGTCCAAAGGACCCACATTGGATTGCAGGTCAAAGAGTTCTCCGATATATCAAAGGAGCTATAAAGGAAGGATTATATTATCCTTTTACATCAGATTTTAAGTTGAGAGCCTATAGTGACTCAGACTGGGCAGGTAACCAAGATGATAGAAGATCAACTCATGGCTACATGATATATATTGGTGATAAGCTTGTAAGTTGGTGTTCAAAGAAACAACATACAGTAGCATTATCATCAACTGAAGCTGAGTACAAAGGACTTGTGGAAGCAGCTAAGGAGGTCATATGGATGCAGACATTGTTCAAAAGCTTGGGCATTGATCAAGGTACACCTACAATACATGGAGATAATATGAGTTCACTTTATCTTGCAGCAAATCCAGTTTTTCATGCAAGGACAAAGCACATAGAGATACAGTATCATTTTCTCAGAGAAAAGGTAATGGAGAAGGAGATTGAAGTAGAATACATTTCTACTAAAGATCAGTTAGCAGACATAATGACAAAGAGCTTGGATGGTGTGAAGACTAGCAGATTCAAAAGCATGGCAGGAGTAAAAGAAAAGAAGATGATACGAAGAAACAGGGAATGTCAATTAGTGATTGAGGGGGAGCTGTTGGAGAAACACTCACTAATTGGACATATATTTGAAGGTCAAAGCTTTAGAAGAAAACCACATGCCTATGTGAAGGGACAAATTCACAAGTGTATTATACTTGTAAAGCTAGTTCACTTTAGTTCTAGAAGTTTTTTAAAAAGTCACGGGAATGAGAAAATCTATATAAGTTAGTTTGTATCAACTGACGCAGTGAGAGAAGAGAGAGAAAGACAATGAGAAGGTGAGTTAGAACTCATTTTGTATGACTGAGTATAGTCGGGCTTTTGTGAGTGAGAAAACACTTGTAAGCTTCTGAGTTTTCATAGCTATGATAAGAACTAGTTAAAGTTCTGTGTATAAGTCTTCTTCTTCCATCTCCAGTGTTTGTCTTCTCTGTAATTTTTTGAAGAATTGAAGTTTTTCAAGCAAGTCGATGCTTGACATCAAATGTATGTTGAAAGGTTGAGTTTTATGCGGGAAGTCGATGCCTGGCATCGAATCTCACCTGATAAGTCCTTGTCTGCATATGTGATTTTTATCTACTACCAAATCTTCTTGGAAAGATGAAGTTTGTGGAGCAACTCGATGCCTGGCATCGAGTTTCAACATAAAGTCGATGTCTGGCATCGACTTCTAACATATAAGTGGTCTTCTTCATGTGTGTGTAAAAGAGGCTAATTCTGGTACTGAAAAAGTGGCTGAAAAAGCTCAAAGTCGATTCTCGGCATTGACTTTTGGTTGCAAGTCGATGCTAGGCATTGAATTTTCATTTTTAGACACTCTGGATTACTAAAACAGACAAAAATTCCACTTTTGGAAGTCATACAGGGTGATCTTGTGAAGGCCATAACTTGAGTTCTAGAGATTCGTTTCAAGCATATGATAGCTTGTTGGAAAGCTCTGCTCTTCTAGTTTCATCCACTAAAAGATCATGGAGAAATAATATTTGAGCTAAGAGAAATGCAAAATACTGAAGGTATGTCATTTCAATGACTAGGAATTTCTGTAGAAGCAAAGTTCTCACTTTAGGCTATCATTTCTCAAAGTTTGGAGTGGCAATGAGTTAATGGTGACCATAGAGATGTTCTAGTGTCACATTAATTCATTTCTTGTGGTGTTTCATACATCAACACTTCTCGTGTGTCTCTCGCACTTTTACACACACCCAACAGTGGTATTAGAGCAAGTTCAGCTCCTTCTCAAGAGTGATGGTTTGTGAGCTGAAATTTCAACATTCATTTCAACTTTCATCGAAGTGAACATTTTGTCACATTCTTGTTCTTTTGTGCAATGGTGGGTAGCAATGATTTGTTTGGCATGCCAAGTTGAAAATAATATTGATGGGACCAACTATCTGATGTGATCTTACATGTTGAAGCATGTTCTTTTTGCTAAACAAAATGAGTCGGTTAATGTGTATGTGACATGCATCAAGGACTTGAAAGAGCAATTGGAAAACATAGATGAGATTACTTCGGATGCATCACTCAGTTCTACATTGTTGAAAGGATTATCGGAATCTTTTCAAAGCTTTGCTACTACACTCCATTTGGTTGCAAAAGGGAATCCTAATATGTATGCATTTGATGAGGTTGTGTCTCTTCTTTTGCAAGAAGAGCAATCTAGAGTGAATAGGAGTGGTTTGATTGAGGGAACGCAAGCACTTGCTATCTCACAAAAGGGGAAAAGCAACTAAGGTTCAACTTTGGGTTCATCAAAACCAAAGCCTCAAACTTCCGCTTCCACTCATTCCTCTAGTGATGCTGATTTGCAAAAGAAGAAGAGATGCAAACATTCTCGAAAGGCTGGACATGCTATTGATGAGTGTAGAAATCTTGCTAAGCACAATGAAAAGAAGAACGAATCCAGCATGTCTATTGCTGAAAATTCAGCAAATGTAAAGGATGATGAAGCTAACATGGCTCACGATTTTGGCCATGTATTGTTACATGTCATTATGATGCTTCTTTGCATTCTAAATGTATGGTTGTGAGTGAGGATGATTCCGATTGGTTCTTTGATAGTGGTGCTTCAAAGAACATAACATCATGCAAAAGATTTTTTGCCTCTTTGAAATATGCACCCAAAGGAGGACATGTGGTGTGTGCAAACAATGCCTCTTATCCTATCATTGGAGTAGGAGAAATTGAACTTACGACTGCAAATGGAGGTGTGATTCTCTTGAAAAATGCATTGTATGTGCCCGCTATAAAGAAGAACTTAATTTCAGTTTCGTTGATTGCCAAAGCTGGACTTCATGTACACTTTGTTGATGATAAATGTATGGTTCATGATTTCAGCCATGGCGATGTTATCGTGATGTTCGGTAAATTATGATTGCATGGATACATACAAGAGGGCTGCCTCGAATGCCTTAGTTTCTCATACTTCTTCCATGGCTGAAATGGAGCTTTGGCGTGCTCGTTTTGGTCACTTAAACTTCAATAGTTTGCTTTACTTGCGAAGGAAGGACATGGTTATTGGCTTGCCTACACTTGAGTCCATTGAAAATCATGCATGTCAAGGTTGCATTCTTAGAAAAATGCATCATGCTTCTTTTCCAAAAGATAGTCATACACACACTACAAGAAAATTGCAGCTTGTTCATAGTGATGTATGTGGTCCCATCAAGACTCAATGTTTTGGGAATCATGTATATTTTGTTACCTTCATTGATGATGCTACTTGCCATATATGGGTGTATCCTATGAAAGCAAAGAATGAGGTATTTTCTTGCTTCAAAGCATTTTTAGCTATGGCTGAAATTTTTTCTTCACAAAAGCTTTTGACTCTACGCACACATCGTGGTGGTGAATACATGTCACATGAGTTTAATGCTTTTCTCCATGAAAGAGGTATTTCTCACCAATGTACGGTGCCATGTACACCTGAGCAAAATGGTGTTGCTGAGCGTAAGAATAGAGCTCTACTTGAAATGGCACGATGTATGGTTAAAGGAAAGCATCTTCCTGATAAGTTTTGGATGGAAGCGGTCATGTGTGCAAACTATGTGTTGATTTGCTACCCTACAAAAGCATTGAGATTCATCACTCCTTATGAGGCTTGGAATGGTCATAAGCCTTGGTTAGTCATATGTGTGTGCTTGGTTGTTTGGCATATGCTCCTGTGCCATCACAACAACATCACAAACTTGATGACAAGGCAAAGAAATGTATATTTGTTGGTTATAGTGTTGAAAGTAAGGGATATCGTTTGTACCATCCATTGACGAACACAATTATTGTGAGTCAAGATGAGGTATTTGCTGAAAATTCAGTTTTCCCTCTACTTGAATGCAAAAAACAGACAACAATTAGCTCACAAGATGTGTTCGATACACTCATGCCTTTGTTCCAAAATGGTGCGCTTGATTATGGTCATGTAGACCAGCCAACTGAGGCTCAAAGGGATGAAAATTTCCAGAAAAATAATGCTGAAAATGCATAGAGTTTCCACCCTAACATGGCTGAAATTTTTCAGTTAAAATTATCAGGAAATTTCTAGCCACATATGGATGAACATTTGCATCAAAATATGCCTGGAAATGAGCATGAAATTCAGCCCACGCATGATGTACATATCAAAATAATGCTGAAAATGCATAGAATTTCCACCCTAACATGGCTGAAATTTTTCAGTTAAAAATTATCAGGAAATTTCTAGCCACATATGGATGAACATTTGCATCAAAATATCCCTGGAAATGAGCATGAAATTCAGCCTATGCATGATGTACATATTGAAGATGTTTTACATCATGAACAAATGTCTATCAAGAGTGCACAAACTATGCCAAAGTGGTTCAAACAAACTTTGCAGAACAAATTGAGTGGACCTTTACTCGGTAGAACAAGATAAAGCTCTCACCATGCATCAAGTAGTTTTGTGGACTATTCTCTTATTGCTACAGCATGTAATGAAGAACCACTTTCTTTTGAAGAGACATGTGATGATCCACAATGGATGAGTACTATGCAATAAAAAATGGATTCCATACATAGGACCGATACTTGGGAGTTATCTAAATTGCCAAAAGGAAAGAATGCCATTGGTACAAAGTGGGTTTATAAGATTAAGAGAAAATCTGATGGTAGCATTGATCGCTACAAAGCTAGATTGGTTGCCAAAGGATATGCACAACAATATGGCATTGATTATGAGTAAACATTTGCACCTACTTCATGCATGACTACCATTCATACCATGGTTGCATTGGCTGCCCATCGAGGTTGGAAAGTGCATCAGTTGGACATAAAAACAGCCTTCTTGAATGGTGATTTGCAAGAAGAGGTTTATGTGAAGCAACCTCCTGGATTTGCTACGAAAGGGAAAGAGCATATGGTTTGTCGCTTGCATAAAGCCTTGGATGGTCTCAAGCAAGCTCCACATGCATGATATGAGAAAATCCATAAGCACTTGATTGCTCTTGGCTTCACATGTACTCCAATTGAAAGCACACTCTATGTACACAAAAACGGGGCTGATCTTATAGTGCTTGTTCTTTATGTCGATGACATACTCTTGACTGCATCATGTGATGCAAAACTTGACATTCTTATGGCTGACTTGCAGCATACTTTTGATGTCACTTATCTTGGTCTTTTGAGGTACTATCTTGGCATCCAATTTGTATCCGTTGAGGGGGGAATTGTTATGCATCAAACAAAGTATGTTGAAAAACTACTTCAGCGTTTTGACTTTAAGGATTGCAAGCCAGTTTCCACACAAGTTGAGACAGGATTCACGTTCTCAGTTGAAGACTCCAGTGATGCATTTGACACTTCTCTTTATCAGCAAGTTGTGGGATGCCTTATATATGCATGCAACACAAGGCCGGATATACAGTATGCAGTTTACCAGTTGAGTCAATTCATGCATAGCCCTGGCACTAAGCATTGGTAAGTGGTGAAACGTGTGTTTGGATATCTCTGAGGCACTTTGAGCTTAGGTCTTTTTTATGGCATAGATATTTAGCCATGCTTGCATGCTTTTACAGATAGTGATTGGGCTAGTTGTTATGATACTCGTGTGCCCACTAGTGGTAATTGCTTTTTCCTTGGAGACTCATGCATATCTTGGTTGAGTAAGAAGCAACCTACAGTGGCAACATCGAGTTGTGAAGCTGAATACAACGCAGTTTTCAAAGCTACAGTAGAGTGTATATGGCTGAGATGCCTATTGATGGATCTTTGCATGGAGATTGATGTTGCAATGCATATTCTCACTGATAGTCAGAGTGCTTTGGCTGTTGCACGAAACCACCCACTGTTTCATGCACGGGCCAAACATATTGAGGTGCATTATCACTATGTGAGAGAGCACCTTCATGTAGGAGATATTGATTTGGTATATGTGCCTACACATGCTAATTTGGTAGACATATTCATGAAAGCTCTTCCAGGGGAAACGTTTCAAGCTTTTCGCAAAGCTTTAGGCTTATTACCTTTTGGGTGTTGATCTGTCACTCCCTATATGTGTTCACATCATTCGCTCTAAGGGGGTTTGTTACACTTATGTGTTCCTCGAGTAGCTTTGATTGAACCTTTTCCCTATACATGGGCACTTTTTACTCTAGTGTTGGCTAGAGGTTTTTTCCCCATGTTACCACATACTTGATACTCTCATATGTGGTGGTACTTTGTACTTAGGGATATTATTCAGCTCTTACTTCAGATCAACTCATCATCAATAGAGGGAGCTATTCCAGCCATCGTCTTCTCTGTGTGTATTGCTACGTTTGTGCTCATTGTGTGTGCTTCTCATGTGTCTCTTGCACTTTTACACACACCCAACAATATTGATGATAATGGTGGAAACATCTTGGCCTTGCTATGTGAACAAAGTGCAGAGCTCTCTCAAGAATATCATGAAGTGATGCAGCTACTATAGTAGTTGCCTCCTGTGCATTGGCATGAAATAGAAGACACCTTCCCTCTCATACTTTTTTGGGCACTCCATATCCATCTTGCAAGCAATGCCCAAATTCCCTTAACAAATCTACATGGGCTAGTGTAGCTGCCTTGGTGCACAATGAAGCTTCATCTTTTAGATTATTATCCTTTCTAGTAAGACCACTACCATTGAATTGGATGATGGTAGGTGAGTGGAGTTCTAGAGCATGTGGCTTTGTCATTGCTTTGTCACCACTTTTTCCATTAGAGACACGCCTACTTCCCATTCATGAAACCAATAGAAGCAAATCATTCCCAACATGTAGGCCACCTCAACTTAGACGCACCACACCTTTGAAGAACAATTCTAGAGAAAGAGATAGCTGAAGACCACAGGAAGCCTCACGGTAGCGCGGCACAATGGCAGGCATAAGATGTCTCACAGTAGCACTCCATTTGTTACCCCTCACACTTGAGCGATCTTCGTCACAATTCGAAGGAATTTTCCCCTTTTTGGGTGACCCGATTCCCTTGAGGCCAATGGACTGGTGGCCATAAGCACCAGTCCATTTGGGTCACTCAAAATTGGGTGAAGGATATTAAAAAAATCCAAAAACAAATTGCAAATGGTCATCAAAATTATAAACCTATAAAACTCTTCTTTTTTATATACCAACTTCCTTTGTGCGCTCTTGCCTTTTGTGTCATTTTTCAAAGCTTCAAACTTCTACCATATGCTCTATCTGTGGGTCATTTTGGGTCTTTCTCCTTTTCATTTGCTACTCTTTCTTTCATATGTGTGAATAGAGTTCTCTCTATTATCTTGCATTTTGTGCAAGTGCGTACTTCCTCTTCTCTCTATCTTCCGTTTTGTGCAAGTCATAAAGACTTTACATCTTCATTCTTTATTTTTATGGTTTATCTTATAGTCCTTCTATTTCTATCACAAATACCTGCACATTCTATTCACGAAGTCCTTGGTAAGTATTCTTCATTTCTTATTTTTTATTATTCATTTATTTAGTATACATTGCTTTTTTTTTACAAGTGATTGTAGTGACTTGTGAAATATATGGATAACATTTGTTTACATTATTTCTCATGCAGTTTTTGTATTCTCAACCTTTAACTTTATTTCTGTTTGAAATGCAAGGATCATTATTGTTGAAAAAATAGATAAACATAAGAATTATATCATTTTTAACGTAAATTTATGTTTATATATGTGTGCACATATATGGATGTATATGTGACTAGGTGTATATGTTTATATCTATGTGTGTACATATGTATTGTTTTTTTGTATTTACTTATGCATGTGTTTACATATGTATGTATGTATATATGTTATTATGTCTGTATGTTTTTGGTTTGTATTTATTTATCTATGTGTTTATGTATGTATGTTGTATGAATTTGTGCATGTGAAGTATTTGAAATGTATATAGTTGTGTGTGTATGTCTTTTGTATATTGATTGATATGTTTTTGTATGCATGTATGTTAAATGTATATATGTGTATTTGGAATGCATATATGTATAAATGTATATATGTATGTTTGTGTGTATGTATTTTGTACGTTTTCGTCTATATATGTTTATGTATATATGCATGTTCCTATTTTTTTATTGTATTCATTTATATATGTATTTATTTATGTACGTTGTATGAATGTGTGTATGTATGTAAGCATGCATGCATGTAGTTTGTATGTATGTATGTATATCAGCATGCATGCATGTAGTCTATTTGTGTGTATGTATGTATGTTGTATGTAAGCATGTATATTGTATGTACTTTGTATGCATGTTCTTATGTTTTCTTTATTGTATTCATTTATATATTTATGTATGTATGTATGTTGTATGTATGTGTGTATGTATGCATGTAGTTTCTATTTATGTAATCTATGAAATAATGATACTACATCCCAATGTGATTAGTTCAAGCATGGAACAATGGATTCCTTGCATTTGGCAATGCACTCCAGCGTTTATTAAATACGGTGGTGGCTAAAGTCTAACCCGAAACCCAAGTTAATCCATAAGGCATTTGAACCACACACACTTAGCAATGGCTATCATATATGCGCTATACTCAGCCTAAAAATTAGAAATCATGTCTTCACATACCAAGCATGTCATGCTTGCTTCAATCCATATAATTCCTTCTTTAAATAACACACTTTGCTTTCATACCTTACCAAGGGGTTGAAAAACATACATATCTTTATGCAAGTCCCCATTCAAGAATGGAGTTTTCATGTACAAAAGATGTACATTGCAGCTTTGTGAATTACAAGTGAACATGTGCTATGAACAATTTTCATATTGAATGTAGGTGCAAAGCTCTCACATTTGTGTTTCCATTCACTTATAGGTTGGAAAGTTCTCACTTGAAGATACATTTGGTTGTCCACGAGTGAAAAGAGGCAATAATGTATCATATACATCTTATCTTATGAGCTCATTTGATGTCTCCTTAATGCATGAAAGTAAAGGCCACACAACATCCTTCATAGAAACTACATCACGATTAATGAGATTGTGTTTAATTTGTGGTTCATATAGGACAAAATCCATGCTCATCAAGGTCTACCCATCAAAAATACATTTCAGAGCTTTATCTTCCAATTTCCTAGACTCTCGCTCGAACACTAATGCATATTCAAACAACCAAAAACATGCAAACGTGCAAAAGATGGCTCGCAACCATGCCAAGCTTCATATGGAGTTATAGACTTTAACGCTTTTTGTGGGACACTTCTTAAGTACATATGCATATGCATACATGAACGCATATGCATACATGAACGCATATGCATACATGCATGCATGTGCATGCATGCATGCATGAGGGATATGCATACATGAATCTTTATATTTTTGTTTTCTATTATGCATATGTATATGTATATGTATATGTATATGTATATGTATATGTATACATGAATGCATATGCATACATGTATATGTACATGTATGTATACAAGCAGGCATATGCATATGTATATGTATACATGTATGCATATGCATATGCATATGTATACATGAATGCATATTCATACAAGCAAGCATATGTATATGTATATGTATACATGTATACATATACAAGCAAGCATATGCATATGTATACAAGCTTAAGCATGCATATGCATACAAGCAAGCATATGCATACATGAATGCATATGCATACGTGAATGCACATGCATACAAGCAAGCATATGTATATGTATATGTATACATGTATACATATACAAGCAAGCATATGCATATGTATACAAGCTTAAGCATGCATATGCATACAAGCAAGCATATGCATACATGAATGCATATGCATATGTATACATGAATGCATATGTATACAAGCTTAAGCATGCATATATATACATTGGATGAGATGAGATCTTCATATTGCATCAGATGGGATCTCCACGTACACCTTGGGGTGCACATGATCATGACGAATCGAAGATATATCATATCCGTAATGGAGCTCTAGTTATGGATGCGGCGGGGAAGTCAATGCGTCAGCGTATACGACAACTCTATTCTATCGAATTCGGTCATTCAGTAATGTTAAAATGGACCGAACAGGATAGAGACTCTCTAAAAATCATATCACACAATGCATATATGAAGAGTACCGGCCAGCACCTGGCAATCCTATTGTGAGTTCGGATTGGATTCAACATACAGCACGCGAGATGATGTCGCATCGACGATCGGAAGCTCGTGATGCTTTCAAAGCAGGCTTACTGAAGCCTGTATGGCTAGATGCCGAAGAATGGGAATTGATTCAGGATGAGCATCAACATACTCCTGATCCGTATCGTCAACAGAGAGATTCAGGATGAGCATCAACATACTCGTGATCCGAAGCTCGCGATGATTTCAAAGCAGGCTTACCAAAGCCTGTATGGCTAGATGCCGAAGAATGGGAATCGATTCAGGATGAGCATCAACATACTCCTAATCGGAAGCTCGCGATGCTTTCAAAGCAGGCTTACCGAAGTCTGTATGGCTAGATGCTGAAGAATGGGAATCGATTCAGGATGAGCATAAACATACTCCTGATCGGTATCGTCTATAGAGAGATGCGGCGGCCACACGTTTAGATACGGTTGGAATGTCGCATTTAGGTAGCGGCGGATACGACAGTATGCGCTACCACTTTATAAGTATGGTGTTAATTATTGAAGTTGTTTGTGTTAAGTATATTACGTATATTCATCTAACATTTTACATATTTACAAGATTTAGAGGGACGCAGTGCAATCGTCTCATGGGAGAATATTCTTGATTAGGTAAAGTTATATCTTGGTTTCGTGTTTCTAGTTGTTGTTTATAAATGTCATATTAATTGGTCTTATTTCATACATATGTTTTGTTGCAAGAGGTGTAAATATTTTGATCAATGCCACAATTTTGTATCACACTCGCATACGGCAATGATGAACCATAATTTTGTATTCGATTCCTATATGGAAGTGTTTTGTCACATTGCCACAATTTTGTATTACACTCCTATGTGGCAATGATGTACCATAATTTTGTATTCGATTCCTATATGGAAGTGCTTTGCCACACTTTTGTACATTTTTCATTTATGGAATATACGACTTTCTGTACATGAATCATTGTTCATTTTTGCTCATATAAGTTTGTGTTTTGGTTGCCATTAGAGTACATAACACATGTACTCAGTTGGGCAGAGTGTATTATCGTTTGCTAAACAACATCATGTTGTAGCAAAAGACAACACACTCTGCCCAAAAAAATTTGTGCAGGTATGGTCCTCGGTATACGCCCCAATAGCTCCAGTATGGTCGTCGGTATACGCGCTGGTACGCCCAGCGCGGACGTCGGTATATTCGTCAGTATAAGCGTCGGAAATTCCGACGAAATCACGCCCGTTCAATTTCCTCGGTAGAAGCCTCGGTATACCCTCGATGTGTTGTAGTGTTAATAATCATCTGGTATTCCAATGCAAACTTATGGTCAATCTTTTTCAACAAAGAGACATCATTTCATATCATTCTATGCTGTATTCTAAAACAATTAGTAAAGAAGATTATAGGAATGAAATTATTGAACAATCAAAATGTTTTAAACAAATGATAGAATGGAACATGATATTGATCATAGTATGTTAGGGAACAATCGCTTTCCAATAAACTTATAACCTTGGAATAACTAAGTGGACGTACTTTAGCTATTGGCCATATTGTTGTTTGATCTCGTTTTGGAATATGTGAATATTGAGAATCATAGAAACGTATATATTTTACGTTTAACTATTGACATTCATATGCGAACATTACATTCTACAAGTTTCATATGAGCGATCAGTACGCAAGAAGGAAGGTCTCCATGCTGAAGTGTTAATCCTGTTAATTATATATTTGAGTTCCTGCAGGAACGACATTCGCTTCAAGAACAAGCTTGAATGCTTGGTCTTTGATCTCAAACAAGCCATGAGTTGACATTGTTGATTTTCTTATTTTCATGCCTTATGTTCTTACCTTCTTAGTATAGGCATGCATTCAAAGAGGCATTTGAAACATTGTATTTTGAGGATCTCATTGATATTACTCATACCACAGTCCAAGTTAGCATTTTATACAGAGCACATGGAGATAGAAAGAATAGAAGTTGTAAATTAATGGAAGACATTGAGAGAGAGACAAGCTCCAAGACATACGGTAAATTGTGCTACTCTTTGGGGATCACTTCCTCTGTTTTCCATGTGTTTTGAGCTCTATCATGCAAGATTTGTTTGTGACTATCTTTTAGCCAAGAGTTTATGATCCAGATTGCGTCTTAGTATGGTGTTCCATTGCATTCTTATTTGCATGGTCTGTCTAGTTTGGATTTGAGAATCATACTCATAATCTCACTGTATATCAAGGGAAATATGGTTGTAGTGTTTAGCTATATGCCAATCATCGCCTTCTTCGTGTCATCAACTTAGGATTTCCATCTATCATCTATCCCATGATTATTCATTTTCTATCGATCATTGTCCATCAACCATCATCCATCCAGTAGCATCTATCATCTTTCACCTATCAAATACATCACCGTTGGTTTATTGCTTGCTATAGAAGTTGTGGTCTGGTGTCATAGGTTTATAAGTTTGCGTCTACGAAGAGCATACCCATCTCATCTACTTACTACCATTGAATGCAACTAGATTGAGGTCTATTCTCTTCGGATTGATAATCTAAATAGCTGCTACTATTCCAATGCGAATATATGGTCAAACTTTTCCAACAATGGGATATCATTTCATATCATTCGATGGTGTATTGTAAAAGAATTAGAGAAGGAGATTATGGAATTGAAACTATTAAACAATCGGAATTTTTAAAACAGATGATAGAAGGAGATATGACATTGATCATAGTATGTTAGGGAATAATGGCTTTCCTGAAGGACTTATAATGTTGAAATAATTGTGTGGACCTACTCTAACTATCGGCTATATTGTTGTCTGACTTTGTTTGGAAATATGTAGATATTGAGCATCATAATAATGTGGGTATTTTACGTTCAATAATTGACATTGATATGGGAACAATACGAGTTTCGTATGAGCGAGCACGCAAGAAGGAAGGTCTCCATGCGGAAGTCATATTTTTGTTAGTTATCTGTTTGAGTTCCAGATTGGACTCGCATATCTAAAGTTTGTTGGTGCACGAAGCACTCAAGTTTTTATGAACGTAAATCCAACATTTAATCTATCCTTCTTGTGCGCTACTTGAGGTGAGCGATGGAGGCTGCCCAGAAAAAGTTGAAGGCCCAAACGCTCTGTTCTGTTGATTTTAAATTTCCCAAGAAATGGCAACAGAAGTATCCTGTGTTTTGTTTCTGTCTTTTTTCATTTCTTTTTCTGCTTCTTTCATGGAGTTTGACTTGAACTCTGCAATTCACGTTAATAAACAAAGCAAAAGCACATCATGCTGGCGGGACTTTTGTGTCTGCAGAGAAGTGGCAAGTTGATATAAGAAGGAAATAGATTATAGATTGAAGGTCCATATGGTTCCCACCGCCGCTAACCAATGAGTCTGTTCGGAGAGTTGATGGACATGAGGCTAACTAATGTACAGCTTGACTAAACTGGTTTGAGGGCTCACTTGGGTTTGTGAAGCTGGTCTACCAGAGGACCTCATGGCGGAGATGCCGTGTTTGGCCGGCCGGCCTAAAAAATAGCTTGCAGGCCGAATGCAAATTCGGCTTAAACCGATGACAGCTCCATGGAACTTCAAGCGGCGGACCCTAAAGCACTGCTAAAGTAGGAAGATCATCATCAAGCACCTAGCAGGCGCTCGCCGTCTCATCCTACTGTGAAAGCTTCTAGAAACCTCCATGCAAGATGTATAGAGCGTTTCGGACATAGCATTTGTTTGTGATGTTCAACTATACTTTGCAGAGCAGCATAGGCCCGGCCATGGAATTTTCAGGTGCTTCTCATTTTTTTTTTTTGGGTTATTATGCGACATTGCGGACTCTGTAGTGAGAATATCCAAAGGTTTTCAACTTGTGCCCAAGAAATTTCCGAGTCCTTGTTTATGGAACTATAGAATTTATTGAATATTTGTAGAGTCCTCGTTTATGGAACTATAGAATTTATTGAATATTTGTAGAGTTTTTATTTATTGAATATTAGCGCATCTGAACAGAAATTATAGAATTATTACCCGTTAGTTGCTGAGAGCAACATTTTCTTGTGGATGACTACGAATATCCAGACTTGGAGGCTCCTTCACCCTGATCTTGAAATTATACCACACAAATGGTAATGTGGGACCTACAACCCACATTTCAAGTTCTTGTCGTATTTAATAATCATCCGGTATTCATGTTAATGAATGTCAATCCTTTAATTTAATGTCTATGTCGATTGCAAAATATCTACTTCCGTATCCCAGGTCCTTGTCCTAGCGATTGGGCCTCTTGCCTCTTGAGGCGGGGTTGGGCCTCTTGCCTCTTGAGGCGGGGGCGAGGGTTCAACCCCTGTAGGCAGCATGTGTGAGGGACATGTAAACCTTGGAATAATGATGTATCATGTGGCTGATGTGCCACTGCATATTCTACCCCGCGGCAGTTGTGAACATTGTTCAACCTGGCTATGTTAACCCCTGTTCTTGTGGGATAGGGGGGGCGGGGGGGGTCCCATGGGTACTATGCCCTTCCTTGTAGAGTTGCAATTTCAAAGTTAAAGCTCGGGAAGTAGGCCTCGGCCGAACCTCCATTTAAAAAAAAAATATCTACTTGCACGACACTTCGATTGCAAAACATCAGTTTACTCTCAGAAATAAGGATTTTGTTTCGCTGGTTGGCCTCCTACATGGAAGGACTTTTAATTTCTCGTTTTTCGGGGACTCCCAAACGTCGGACTTACTTTGCTCTCTATGGAAGAGATGGAACAATATGAAGCCTTTGATCAGGATCAATGAGGATTTGAAGTGGCGACTCTACTTGGTTCCCTCTCGGAGGCAATAAAAAAACTGAATCGGAGAACCTCCAAAGGGCAAAGAAACTTTGGAACAAAGGGTTTTGTATGGGAAACAACTTTGGAATCAAGACAAAAGGCATTGGATTAGATATATGAGGACATTGATCCTACTAAGGTCTATATTTTCATGAGTGCCATCTCTTATGACAAAGAATTAATTATTGAGAGGCTTCTAAGGTCAACTTCCTCGTGGGACAAGATCCCCCAAAATGTCAAAGGGTTAAGATGGATCAAATTAAACAGGATGCCCACGTTCAAGAGGAGACAAGAGTTACATATCCCACTTAATAGGAGATGGTGTACAAACTAGTTGAGTATCCAATGTAAATTTAAATTCATCAACCTGCAGCGTCCTCTCATTGAGGTTAAAAATTCTGTTATGATGTTTCACATTCTCCACATGGGAATGTGGACCAATGTCAAAGCTAATAAGATATGTAGGGCCCCTCATTGGTCTATGTGATGCCTTAATGGTCGTGAAGACATAAGCCATTTTCTTTTCTTGTGCCCTAAGAGTATTTCTATTTAGCAGGATACTGTGAAAATCGTGAGCTTGAAAAATCAAACCAACTCAAAACAAGTGATGCTAGGTGAAGCACTCAACTATTCTTCTATCTTGTTGAATGCCATCAAGGGGGAAGATCTATGTAACATATGGAAAGAAAGATGTGTGGTCAAGTTTGCCAAAAAACCAACAAAATTGTCAATTTCGAATTCCCTTCGTCTTTTAGGTAAAAGAATCCAAAACTGCAAAAAGTCTCCTCCCATTTGTTTCTAGCTTATGCCTGTAAATTTTCAAGGCATTTGGTTCGTAGATTGGGAGAAAGTATCTAAGTTTTTTGTCTCGAGGTTAATCTTTACGTATTCCTTAAAAATAGGAGGTACCATCCTTGAGTGTCTGGTTCATTCCAAAAGCATATTTTTCTTATTTCTTTTAATCTTGTGCATTCTATACACTCAACCTTATGTGTATCACTCCCATTTAAAGGATTTCTTCTAATAGTAATCACATAGGTCGCTATGAGCATTTGCGGTTCATTGTCTCATCCATAGATAGTAAGTTTTTTAAGCTAGTGGATGTGTAAACCTATTTGTTTTGTATCGACTTTTTCTCCTTGATTATCCAAAGTACATAATGCATTTTATTGCACTCATGGCATGCCTATAAGGTCTATTTGAGTCTCCATAAGCTCAAGGGTTGGTCTTGTGTCGGTTCCCTGGACTAAACTTTGTTTTCTTTCGCAACTCACTTTTCTACCTCCTACAAGCTTCTCCAAGTTCTTTTAGTGATTTCAGAGCTAGATCAAGATGGGTGACGACTTTCCCTCAATGATTGAGAAACTTGATCAACACAACTATGAAGCTTGGAAAATCAGAATTGAGGCCTAATTACAAGGTACAAATCTTTATGGAATTGTAGCAGGTGATGAATCCATGCCTATTCCAAGATCCGAAGGAAGACCTACACAAAAAGAGAGAGATAAGATCACGCTTTGGTGTGCAAGGGATGCTCAAGCAAGGTCGTACATACTAAACTCTATCTCTGACTTTCTATTACCACATATTAGAGGATGCAAGACATCTCAAGAGACTTGGGATGCCCTCAAGACTTTCTTTTCTACTAGTACCAAAGCAAGAAAGAATCATCTTTGTAACGAGTTCAATCAAATGAAGAAGACACCTAAACAAACCATCACAGAGTTTGTTACTAAGGTCAAGGAGGTTGCGGATCCGTTAGCATCCATAGGAGAGCTGATTGAAGAAGATGCTATCATGAGGCAAATTCTCAATGGGATTCAAAGTGATAAGCAATAGCAATCCTTCACCACGGCTTATGATCTCATCATGGATGCACAAACTCCAGACTTCGACATCTTTCTTGGAAAACTCTTCAATCAAGAGGCCAACAATAGCATAAAGAAAGGTAACTCTTATCATGGTAATTGAACTAGTCCTCTATATGGAGATAAGAAGGATAGGAAGCTGAAAGGCAAGAAGAAGGAAGAAGATGAAGAGGAGACTTCCCAAGCCAACTTTGCAAGTAAGAGCAAGTCGAAAGGGAAGAAGAATGGACCAAAGCATGACAAAGCCAAAGGTCAGCATGTTCAACCTTGTGCCATCTGTGATAAGACCAAT
This sequence comes from Ceratopteris richardii, assembly GCA_020310875.1. NCBI lineage: Eukaryota > Viridiplantae > Streptophyta > Polypodiopsida > Polypodiales > Pteridaceae > Ceratopteris > Ceratopteris richardii. Next base: position 108,842,310 of record CM035427.1, read on the forward strand.
CACACCACTCAAAATTATTGGTTCAATGGGAAGACCTAGAAAGGAAGTGGAAGAGGTGGATATGGTAGCAATAGAGGCAGAGGTGGACACAACTTCAACAATAACAATAGAGGCTATAATAGAAGGGACTTCAATAATTATTCAGAAGATCAACCACATGAAGACTCATCGCTTATTATGAATCTAAGCCACAAAGAAGGTAAAGAAGATGATCATTTGTTCTACATAGATTTAGGATGTTCAAATCATGTTGCAGGCAACATTGCTCTTCTATCTTATTCGGAAAGCCCAAAGCATAGACATGAAGTTCAAATAGGGGATGACACAAAGCATAATGTGGAGAAGATTGATAATATCAAAGTTTCCTAATGGTAGGACAAACATTCTGAGTAAGGTTCTCTATCTACCCACTATCACTAAAAACCTAATAAGTGTAGGCCAAATAGTTGAAAATGGCTTACAAGTTAGGTTCACACAACATGGAGCTTTTGTGGAAGATCCATGTCAAGGCTTCAAGAAGATAGCTAGAGGTGAGAAGCATGGTAGGCTCTTTACTTTTTAAGTAGGAGAAACCAAGAACATAGCTCTATTCACTTTCGGGTCTCAAACCCTAAGTGAGCTTGAAGTGTGGTATAAGAGACTTGCTCATGTGAATGAAAGAACCTTGAAGGATATATGTAGGGATCAAAATGTTCTAGGACTACCGAATTATTGCTGCAAATGTCCAAGCCTTCACATTTGGCTAGGCATAGAAGCAATTATGTACCAAAACTTGATGGATCATATGAACCATTGCTTGTAATACTTGATCATTTACCACTTGTAAAAGGATACATCCTTGAGAGAAACTGTAATTTCATACATCTCGTGGAGTTAGGAGAGATAAGAGTTACAAATTTCATTTGGTAGAATCACTCCTAATTTGGAGGAAGCATTTTTAGGTAGAGCCAAGTTTGAATTCAAATTCAAACTTGGAGGTAAAACACTTATAAAAGGACTAGTAAAAAGTCATGGTCATGTGGCTTTTTTTTGGAGCTCTTCCACTGATCATTTGTAGAGGTTGAGTAGCTTACACCATATGCTGCTCATCTCAATATCATTGGGCATCATCATAATGCCAATGATCTTGTAAAATCATGTGCCATAATAGATATACTTCATTGATCATTTATGTTCAATTCTGTGCTATGACTACTCAGAATAGTGAACTTTGCATGACCATATCTTAGTGATCTCTCAACCATTTTGCATGGTCTATAGCTTATTGAACCAACTCACAGTCTATTTTATGCTGTCAAAATTTCAAGGTACTTGCTTTAGCCATTTGGGAGAAATCTGTGTCGAAGTGTTCTCTGGTCAATTACTGCTCAGACCCTAAAACTTTGAGGGTAAGCCTTGGATTGTTAAATTGATTTCTTAGTGCATAATTTGTTATTTTCTATGATTCCACTTGTCGTTAATTTGATTCCTTCAAAAGAAATTTGATCAATTGTTACTATAATGGAAGCACTAAACAAAAGAACCAGCAGGTATCTAGACTAAAATAGCATGTTTTGCGTGACTAGCTACTTGCAAAGTAATTTGTTTTCATCCAATTTTTTGAAGGATCAAGTCCAAAGTACATAGGTAACTTTATTGGTGTCATTTTCAAGCTAAAAGGGCCTACTATTAAACTCTGAAGTGAAAATAGGGTAGGTACAAAGTAGGTTTTGGCAGTACCAACTCACTTCCTTGAGGTATCCATCCATCTCTTCCAACACAAAGATATCAAAGCAACACATGATCAACATGTGTGATGCATGTCAGATTGGGAAGGCACAAAGACAATCATTCAAACACAAATGCTATATCCACAAAAACATATTGGACTTAGTACATATAGATGTATGGGGACCAAGTCAAGAGCCTTCATTGGTAGCATCAAGGTATTATCTCATTTATTGATGACCGTAGTAGATGCACTATTCTATACTTCAACAAAAGTAAGAATGAAGTGTTTGATTGCTTCAGAAAGTATCTAGCACATGTGGAGAATCATACAGGTAGATCATTCAAGAAGCTCAGATGTGATGGAGGGGGAGAATACTTCTCCAAAGAGTTTGATGAGTTCTTGCAAGATAAAGGTATCAAAAGGGAAGTGACTACCAAGTACTCTCCTCAAATGAATGGAATTGTAGAGAGGAGAAACAAGACATTGGTTGGATCAGCCACAACAATGCTTGAAGAGAAGAGATCAGGTCTTATAATTTCTCTTCTCTTTGATTTTGCAGAAGTTCTTTGGCGTCGATTGTTTGGAATTAAACGATAGACGACCTACATTACGCTTTGACGACAACGGCATACATACACACACACATACACACACACACACTACAACAGATCGAGGGAATACCGACGGTCAGTATACTGACGGTCAGCTGTCGGCGTCGGTATGACCCTCAGTTGATTTGGGAAAGCCGCTTTGCCTTACAAAGGCAGTGTTGGTATATGCGTCGGTATAAGCATCGGTAATTTGCTGGAATTACCGACGCTTATATTGACGGTTATATGGACGCTCTCTTTTTAACCGAGCAAGAAACCAAAATTCGTCATTCTGAGCGTTTTGAATCCAGCTCTTCTCCTGTCAGGTTTGCACGTGCCAACAGCAGATCTCTGTTTGTCACCTTCTCTCTCTCTCTCTCTCTCTCTCTCTCCCTCTCTCTCAATCTCTCTCAATCTCTCTCTCTCTCTCTCCCTCCCGATCTCTCACTCTCTCTCCCTCTCTCTTCCTCCCTCTCTCTCCCTCCCTCTCTCTCTCTCTCTCTAAACAGACCTCTATCTTTGTAGATCTGGAGTTTTGGTAAGTAGATCGCACATATTGTAGCACTCTTTTTTGTTTCTCTATGTTTTTGCTTTACTAATATGTTCTCTGTTTGGTTTTGCAAGAGATTTTGGGATCAAATCTTTTGAAATTCGACGAAGAAGAACCTCAAGTGGATTTTGACGACATTGATTCAAACAATTCTCTCTCTCTCTCTCTCTCTAAGCACACCTCTATTTTTATAGATCTGAAGCTTTGGTAAGTAGATCGCACATATTGTAACACTCTTTTTTCTTTATTTATGTTTTTGCATTTCTAATATCTTGTCTTTAGTTTTGCAAGAGATTTTTGGGATCAAATCTTTGGAAATTCGATGAAGGAGAACTTCAAGTGGATTTTGACAACCTTGATTCAAAAATTACATCAATGTACATGAGACATATATCACTCTTTTTTCTTTCTTTATGTTTTTGCTTTTCTAATGTCTTCTCTCTTTAGTTTTGTTTTCAACTGAGAGAGAGAGGGAGATATATATACATATACATACACACATACACAATGCATATGCATACACACATGCATATGCATACACACATGCATATTCATACACACATGCATATGCATACACACATACACAATTCATATGCATACACACATACACAATGCATATTCATACACACATACATAATACATATGCAAACACATACATGCATGCATACACACATGCACATGCATACACACATGCATATGCATACACATACACACATACACAATGCATATGCATACACACATACACAATACATATGCATACACATACATGCATGCATATATATGTATACACATACATGCATATGCATACATACATGCATGCATATATGTGTATACGCATACATGCATATGCATACACATACAAATATGCATATGCATACATGAATGCATATGCATACAAGCATGCATATGCATACATGCATTCATATGCATACATGAATATACATACACATACACATACACATACATGAATATGCATACACATACACATACACATTCACATACATGAATATGCATACACGTACACATGCATGCATATGCATACATGAATGCATATATATGTATACACATACATGCATATGCATAGATGTATGCATATGCATACATGCATGCATATTCATACATGAATGCATATGCATACATGAATGCATATGCATACATGAATGCATATATATATGTATACACATACATGCATATGCTTACATGCATGCATATATATGTATACACATACATGCATATGCATATATACAAGCATGCATATGCATACATGAACGCATATATATGTATACATGAATGCATGTATACACATGAATGCATGCATATGCATACATGCATGCATATGCATACATGCATGCATATGCATACATGAATGCATATATATGCATACATGAATGCATGTATACATATGCATACATGCATGCATATGCATACATGCATGCATATGCATACATGCATGCATATGCATACAATCATGCATATGCATACAAGCATGCATATGCATCAAGCATATGCATACATGAATGCATATATATGTATACATGAATGCATGTATACACATGAATGCATGCATGCATGCATATGCATACATGAATGCATATATACATATGCATGCATATGCATGCATATGCATCAAGCATATGCATACATGAATGCATATGCATACATGAATGCATATGCATACATGAATGCATATGCATACATGAATGCATATGCATACATGAATGCATATGCATACATGAATGCATATATACATATGCATACATGCATGCATATGCATACAAGCATGCATATGCATCAAGCATTTGCATACATGAATTCATGTATACATATGCTTGTATTTATATTTTTTTATATTGTATATTTTATATTTTATATTTTATATTTTTATATTTTTTATTATTTATTATTTATTATTTATTTTCTTTTAATTTAATTTCTATTTTTATGTATTTATATTTTTTATTATTTATTTGTTTCTTTTTTAATTTATTATTATTTTTTATTATTTAACTTTTTTTTATTTTTTATTTTTTTATTATTTATTTATTTTTTGTTTTTATGTGTGTGTTCGTGTTCATGAATGCATATATATGTATACACATACATGCATGCATATGCATACAAGCATATGCATACATGAATGCATGTATACATATGCATACATGAATGCATGTATACATATGCATACATGAATGCATATATATGTATACACATACATGCATGCATATGCATACATGAATGCATATATATGTATACACATACATGCATGCATATGCATACAAGCATATGCATACATGAATGCATGTATACATATGCATACATGCATGCATATGCATACATGAATGCATATGCATACATGAATGCATATATATGTATACACATACATGAATGCATATATATGTATACACATATATGAATGCATATATATGTATACACATACATGCATGCATATGCATACAAGCATATGCATACAAGCATATGCATACATGAATGCATATATACATATGCATACATATGGATACAAGCATGCATATGCATACAAGCATACATATGCATACAAGCATGCATATGCATACATGAATGCATATGCATATGTATACATGAATGCATATATATGTATACACATACATGAATGCATATATATGTATACACATACATGCATGCATATGCATACAAGCATATGCATACATGAATGCATATATATGTATACACATACATGCATGCATATGCATACATGAATGCATGTATACATATGCATACATGCATGCATATGCATACATGAATGCATGTATACATATGCATACATGAATGCATATGCATACATGAATGCATGTATATGTATACACATACATGCATGCATATGCATACAAGCATATGCATACATGAATGCATGTATACATATGCATAGTTGCATGCATATGCATACAAGCATGCATATGCATACATGAATGCATATGCATTCCTTCACTTCATTACATTTACACATGTAAATATTCCTACTCAAAATTCTCTCAGCCTGATTATAATTAAACTCTCAAAACTTGTACAGAGGTCAATGAACTATAGAATAAGACTTTTATAAAAGCATTCCTCAATAGGATAAACACAGAAGGAGCACTCAACAAAAGTTCGAGGTGTAACATTCTTCTATTTAGAGAAATCTTACATCTAATTGATGATTCATGTTCTTCTCACTTTCTAAAGTCTCTAATGACTTCTAAAACTTATCTCTCATCATCCCTCTTATTCTTAGTACACCTATATCAAGTATATGTAGATGTTTATATCCCGACTCATCAAAGAAACAAAGTCTTTTTATGAACTAATTACAATATTAGTATACACGTATATACAAGTCTTCATCTTTTGATCATGCACTGAACTTCAAGCCTCATATGTGGATCTTTGCTTCATTCTTTGACTTCAAATCTTTTTCCTAATCACCAATTGTTTATTTTCTTGCACCAATAGCTCCCCCTCAATCATCAATTGTGATTTTCTCCATCTTCTTTATACCTGCCATGTCTTTGAACCTCTATAACTTAGGTCCATCCAAGCTTTTGGTTAACATGTCTGCAATCTGATCTTTTATAGAACTATGTATGACTTCAATCTCTTTATCAATCACCTTCTCTCTCAAGAAATGATATTGGATGTCAATATGTTTACTTGTGGCATGAAACACAGGGTTAGCAGCTAGATACAATGAACTCATATTATCTCTATGAATAGTGGGTGTACTCTGAATGATGTCAAAACTCTTCATGAGAGTCTTCAACCATATAACCTCCTTTGCAGCTTCAACCATACATTTATACTCTGCTTGTGTGGATGCAAAAGAAATTGTATGTTGTTTCTTGGAACACCAAGAGATTAGCTTATCTCCCACATAACATAGATACCCATAGGTTGATCTCCTATCATCAGGATTACCTGCCCAATCTATAACACTATATACCTTGATCTTTGTATGTGATCTTAAAAACCTTCTTTGAGTGTACCCTTAATCTATCTTAGCACCCTTTGTCCTACAATCCAATGTTCTTTCCTAGGACAATGCATGAACTGAGACAACACTCCAACTGCATATGACAAATCAGGCCTAGTTAATGTAGCATAGATTAGACTACCAACCAAAATTTGATACAGCTTAATGTCCTTGTATTCTTCTCCTCCATATCTGCTCAACTTATGATTCACCTCCATTGGAGTAGGTGCTACCCTGCAATCTTCCATTGTAAACTTGATTAGCAAGTTCTTCAAATACCTTTCTTGAGTCACATATACTCCATGTTGAGTATATGAAATCTCCATGCCCAAGAAATATGACAAGTCTCCCAAGTCACTGATCTTGAACTCTTTCTCCATTTGCTTCTGAAGAATTTATATGCCCTTCTCATCTGTACCTATAAGAATTATGTCATCAACATATATGCAAATGTAAATGAATCCATCATCACTTGCTTTAACAAGCAAGCTACTATCTGCCTTAGACACTTGGAAACCAAGCTCCTTCAAGAACTTCACAAGTCTATAATTCCATGCCCTTGGGGCCTGCTTCAAACCATACAAATCTCTCTTGAGCTTACACACATACTCTAGATAATATTTATCATTGAAACCTACTCGTTGCTCCATGAAAACATCATCTGAAATGTAACCTTTTAGAAAAGCATTCTTCACATCTAATTGACATAG
>CM035427.1:108854855-109294855 GCA_020310875.1 Ceratopteris richardii
ACAAAGGGTAAAATTCGAGAAAGTGGGTTCCAGGTTGCAGAGGTATTTTCTCTAATTTCCCTAAGGTTCAAAGTGTTTTTAAAGTGTTTTGGAAGGTTCAAGTGAACCCTCTCTTATGTGCAAAAGTGAAGAGTTAAAAGGAAAATGTGAAGCTATGTGAAGCGGCAGCGTACGCAGAAGTGAAAGTATGGCCCCCCAATTAAAATTTTTGGTTTTAGTGTAAAGTTACTAGAGGACAAAACAGGGAGTCGTTGGCTGCCATTTGTGAAGACAATCTTGGGACATCAAAGTGAGCACCAAGATACTCTTGCAGTTAGGAGCGTACGTGAATCGACACACTCAAATCAAGGCAAGGACCATTCTTGGACCATCCTAAGTGTAAGCAAGAGTGAGCATAGTCTAAGTGGAGCAAGAGAGAGAGAAGCGCAAGAGACACACAGTGTGCGACGCAGAGAAGTGAAGTGCAAGGTGTGCATGAAGAGTGACCAAGGAAGTGTGCAGATGAGTGCTAAGCTTGTCCCCCAAGGATCCCAAGGACTTACTGAAGTGTGTGCGCGCCGACAGAAGGTATCCATCCCTCCCCCTTAGTGGAAGCTTGGTGCAAGGTGTGCACAAGAGCAGGCTTGTAGAAGGTGGAGGTTTGGTGCAGAGGAGGCCGGCAGCAACAAGGCCCTTGGGTATTTATTATTTGTAATTGAGCACTCTGTGGGATTTTGCAGAGAAGCATTGGTTGTATTGTGCTTCAACCTTGTATTTGTCTTACTATAATCAATCGACAGAGGCTTCCAGTGTGTATTTTCTCTTCTTTCCTTTCCCTTTTCTCTTACAAATACTCAAATCCCTTCTTGTCTAAGAATCCCCCCAATAAAATTTGGCACGCCCGGTGGGACCTCCAAGGAGATTTGAGCTTAGGAGAAGCCAAGTGCAAAGTATAGAAGAGATCACGTGTCGACAGTGCTACTACAGTGCTACTTCAATAACCACAAGGTAAATATTCTTATCAAGTGTTTCGTATTAAGTGGACTATGAGCTGCTCATGACCACAACCCGGTCCCAAACATTGAGGGTCACATGCAAGCAAACAAGAAGGAAGGTTGTTAGAAGATCCTCTAGTCCCTTATCTTCAACCTCATCAGTACAGAGCATGGCGGGACAGGTAGACTTGGAAACCTTACTCTCAAGATTAAATATAAAATTTCCTTCTCAGGAGGATCCCGATGAACACATTAGAAGGTTTTTGGCACTATGTAAGACTAGAGGCTTAATGGGCAGGGAGGATGCCTTTTTGATACTTTTCCCTGCCACATTAGAAGGATTAGCTGATAAATGGTTCATCCAATTTGCTGAGAACCATTTTACAACTTGGGATTTGATGAAAGATGCTTTTAAAAATCAATTCTAGCATGGGAATACTGCAAAGATCATTATAGAAGAACTAGAAAATTTGAGATTGGGTCCAGGTGAAAAGTTCCCAGAGTTTGTGACTAGAGCCAAGGCACTAATGGCTAAATTGCCAGATCCACCGCATGATTTTTTTGTTAAGAAATGGTTAGCTAAGCCCCTACCAGTGGCCATCCAATGCAAAATAAAGGAATTAGTGTTACCTACAGCCTCCATAGAGGAGTTCATCAACACAGCTACATGACTGGAGCAAATAAGGCAACAATATGGAGCTACTTCTTCTCAATTACCATATTCCACAAAAATGGAGGATCTAGTAATCCAGCTAAGGAAGGAGTTGGAGGGCTTAAAAAGAAATAAGCCCCACAGAGAGGAGGAGAATGTTGTAACTCAGTTGAGAAGGGAGATTGAAGCACTAAAGCTCCAAAAGGAGGAGGAGGCCCAAGCAAAGGAATTGGCTCAACTGTGACAAGAGTTGCAAGAACTCAAAGGAGGTGGCATCAAGAGTGGACTTTGGTGTTCCATGTGCAGCAAGCAAGGGCATATAGTAAGTGAGTGTCCTCTGTTAAGTGTAACTTATCAATTATGCAGGAAAGTTGTTCATGAGGCCCAGGAATGCCAATCAAGGGGAATACCTGCAATAACATATTGGACACAAGGATGACCCCTACCACCAGCAAATGTAATGACAGCTGCACCCAATCAAGGTAACACTTACAACCCTAGAAAGAGGAATAACTTTGCAAATGGGCCTAGAAGGCCAATCATTTGTTTCAGATGTGGAGAATGTGGGCACTATCAAAGTAGGTGCACTCTACCAGAAAATGCCCCTCCTTGCAGAAACTGCCCAGAGGCCAGAGACCACTATACAATTTGTTGTCCTAAGAATCAAGCCTCTTCATCCGGGCCCCATATTCAAATGATTTTTGTACGCAAAGGAGAAATGTTAGATCAGGTCAATGAGCCATCACCATCTACCAGGGTGGTGCAGTTAGAAGAAATAGAGTCTTTTACAATGCAGATAAGAAATAAAGGAAAGGCTCAAGTAGATATATCTCAACAACCAAGAATTGATGGATTGAACAAAGACAAAGAGACTTCTGAAGACAAGGCCACTACATGTGCAGATACAAGGCAAAAAGGAGATCCCATATGTACCAGTGATGCCATTGGGCATGCATTCAACAGGGCTCAGTAGGAGTTTGGTAGATCAATTGGAGCCCATGCTCTTAAGGAATCAGAGGCTTCAAAACTTCTCAAGTCCATGAAAAAGGAGGTTAGTATTTTTATTTAATAAAGATGGATGGGAAATTCAGGTCAGAACTATTGCAGATAATTGATGAGGCTTCCACTACAAGTTTGGTAGCAAAGACTGTTGTATTACATAAAGGAAAAAGTGTAGGGGAAGCACCCCTTACAGATTATAAAAGTCCTCGGTTGACAGTATCTATCAAAGGTCATGAATTTCAAGGAGTTATTGTGGATGGTGGTTCTAACATTAACTTGATGCCTGAACATACAATGGAAAAGATTGGACTCCACCCTTCAAGGCCTGCAAATTTCAGTGTTACTTTGGCAGATCAGAGCAAAGTAAGGCCCTTGGGAGTGATCCCAAAAGTTCCACTTGAAGTCAAGGTAATGGATGAGGAAAAAGTCCAGGTTGATGGATTGGGAGAGCCCATCACAGACCATAGAAGGGGCAGGAAGACACCCCTCAAATACAACTTGGAGGAGGATATGACAACCACAGATAAGGAAGTTACTAAAGCTAAAGGCAACGTAAAAGTTTCTAGTGAAGAGTGTTCTTTCCCAATTCAAGAAATACATGCAGGATGGATGGAGGACAAGGAGGAACACATTGAAATCCAAAATACCCCTGCTTATGAAGCAATGCATGAAAAGCTAGTGGAAGAAGACAAGGACGGAGATGAGCACAAAGATATTATGGTAGAGAGAAATCTTATCAAAGAAATACAATCAGGCACTCAAGACAATAATCGGCCACTTTTGGTAGCCACTTGGTTGTGGAGCCACCCAGGGCTCCTTGAAAAGGTTAATGTCTATGTGGAAATACAGAAGATGGAGGATGCAGGAATCATCATTCCTGTGGAACACTCAGAGTGGCTCTCACCTATGGTTATAGTACCAAAGAAGAATACCAATATAATCAGAATTTGTGTTGACTTTAGAGCACTCAACAAGGTGACCATTCCAGATGGTTTCCCAATGCCTTTTGCAAAGCAGGTCATTGAAGAAGTGGCTGGACATGCATTACATAGCTTTATGGATGGATTTAGTGGCTATAATCAAATATCAATACACTCAGAGGATCGTGAAAAGACTACTTTTATCACACCTTGGGGAACATATGTGTATGTAAAAATGCCATTTGGGCTTAGAAATGCTCCAGCCACCTTTAATAGAACAATCAATCTCATTTTTGGCCCCTTATTGCTGGAATCACTTAGAATCTTCATGGATGACTTCTCTTCGTTTTCAGGTTCTCACAAGGAGACTCCTTAAGATTGTTTGGACCATCACTTGCGACAGCTGCATAATGTTTTGAAGAGATGCAGGGAGACTAAGCTAAAGCTCAATCCAAACAAATGTCATTTCCTTGTGACAGAAGGAACTCTCTTAGGACATGTGGTGTCGGCTAAAGGTATGGCCCGAGATCCTGACAAAATCATTTCTATATTAAAGTTGCCTAAACCTAAATCTCCTAAAGAGATTCAGAGTTTCTTGGGGCATACTGGATACCACAGAAGGTTTATAAAAATGTATGCAGAGATAGCTAGGCCACTGGCTAGACTTACAAGTAAAGAAGTGCCCTTCAAATGGGAAGAGGAAGAAGAGAAGGCTTATCAGACATTAAGGTCTAAATTGGTGGCTGCACCAATTCTTATCACTCCAGATTGGTCAAAAATTTTTCATGTGCATGTGGATGCCAGTGCATATGTAGTAGGTGCAATATTGACTCAACATAGTGAAGAATTCAAACTTGACAGGCCTATCCAGTATGCTAGTAGAATCTTGACTAAAGCTGAAAAGAATTATAGCACAACTGAAAGGGAAGCTCTAGCAATGGTTTTTGCAGTACAAAAATCTTGTCATTATTTTCTAGGTGTGAAGTTTGTCATCATCACTTATCATCAACCACTCAGGTATTTACTGAATAAGCCACAAGCAACTGGGAGGATATGGAGGTGGCTACTTTGTTGGAGTTTATTGATCTCCAAAGTACAGCTAGAAGTAGGTGAAACCCAACAGGACCTAGTTGACTTTTTCACAAACTTGTATGCACAAAACAATTTTCTTGCAGAGCAAATTTCTCTTTACTCACTTGAAATTTTCCAAAACTGTTTCACACACATAAACTAGACTCTAAGAGCTTTCCAACAAGATATAGAACACCTCAAATGGATAAATACACAATGAGCTATGACCTCTGCAATATGCAGCTTTAATGGAGACCTTGAAACAGAGATGAACCTGAGGACACATATCACTTGCAGAGACTACTGCTCTTAAGTCACAACTCCAATTACTTTGAAACTTTCCAGAATACAAGTAGACTTAAAGAGCTTTCTAACAAGCCAAAGAACACATGATTTGGATACATACACAAGCAGATATGTCCTCTGCAAGTTTGAGGTTTAATGGAGACCTTCAGCAGGGATAAAAAACAGAGAACACACACTACTTGCAGAGAGTATTTCTCTCAGCTCACACATCCAATGATTATGAAAATTTACAGGAAAAAAGTAGACAGTAAGAGCTTTCCAATGAGCTATCAAACATGTAATTTGGATATATAATGAGGGAGATACAAGCTCTGCAATCTCTGCATACAAAACTACAGCAGTGTAGAGATACACATATGACTCTCTTGGACATCCCACAAGATCACGACTTTTTTCCTCTTTTTATAGCATGGGAAACTAATCTAAAACCTTCCTAATACATCTAAATTCGTGGTAGACACTTGGATGGAGGTATTACATGACTCAAGTGCTCAAATAAGCAAAGTATTGATGGACTTTGAGAACTAGCCACATCGACCTTCCACTAGGACACCACTGAAGCTCCCTTGTGACTCACTAATTTGACTCACCATGTTCTAGAACTCACGTGGTATTTTTGCTACATTTTATGAATAATATGAGCCTTCTTGAAGTATTTGAAGACTTTCCAAAGGTATTTACATAATTTGAAACTTGTACCCTACATAAAACAAATGTTCACAACATTCTCCCCCTCAAGTTTCAAAGGGTATTTCCTTCATGCCAAGAATATAGTTGAATCTTTGAAGCTTTGGTCCATCCAAGGATTTGGTGAAGATATCTGCAACTTGATCCTTTGTTCCAACAAAAGAAACCTGCACTTCATTGTTCATGGCCTTCTCTCGAACATAATGATAGTGAACCTCTATATGCTTTGTTCTAGCATGAAAAATAGGATTTGAGGTCATATGAATGCTGCTCAAGTTATCCCCATATATCAGTGGTACATCAACCTGCACATTCAAGTCATGAAACAACTTTTTAAACCACATAACCTCAGTAGTAGCCAATGCTAAACCTCTATACTCAGCCTCTGTAGAAGATAAAGCAACTGTAGGCTGTTTCTTTGAACTCCATGTTAATGTCTTGTTTCTTGCTATTACCACATATCCACTTGTGGATCTTCTGTCATCTTTGCTTCCAGCCCAATCTGCATCACTAAAGACTTTAAGAGTTAGATCAGCATCATGACTATAAAATAATCCTTTGTTCATGGTACCTTTCAAATACCTAAGCACTCTTTTCGCTGCATGCATATGAGGTACTCTAGGTTCATGCATAAACTGTGACAATACTCCCACTGCATAACATATATCAGGTCTAGTTTTTGTTGCATAAATCAAAGATCCTACCATGGATCTATATACATTCATATCATGCAACTCATCACCTTCCTTTGCGCTTAGCTTTACATTACATTCCATTGGAGTAGAAACAAATTTACATTCCTGCATACCAAACCTTTTCAGCATATCACATATATACTTTCTTTGTATCAACCACATACCTTCATCGCTATACACAATTTCAATCCCAAGAAAGTATCTGAGCAAACCAAGATCTGAAATTTTAAATTCCTTTCCCAAATTACCTTTTATCTCATCAATTGCTTTTGCATCATTCCTTGTAATCAACAAGTCATCCACATCAATGCATACATAGACACACATGCCATCTACATGTTTTACATAAAGTGAAGGATCAGCATGACTCGCTGTGTATCCTTGCAGCATAAGATACTTTACCAACCTTGCATTCCATGCCCTTGGTGCCTGCTTAAGACCATACGATGCCTTCTTTAACCTGCATACATGATTAGGACATTTTGCATCCACATAACCATCTGGTTGTGACATATACACTTCTTCATTTAACTCACCATTAAGAAAGGCATTCTTTATATCGAGTTGATATATATTCCACCTTTTACTTGCAGCTAAAGCCAACAAAGTTCTCACCGTTGCCATATTTGCTACTGGACTAAATGTTTTCTCATAGTCCACACCTTGAGTTTGATTATATCCTTTTGCTACAAGTCTAGCCTTATATCTAGACACACTACCATCACTATTTCTTTTAATCTCAAAAACCCACTTGCAACCAATTACCTTTGCTTTGGTGTACTTGGAACTAAATTCCAAGTCTTGTTATCCTGTAGTGCTTCCATTTCTTCTCTCATTGCTTTCTCCCACTTTTCATCTCCTTTGGCATCATCATAACATGTGGGTTCATTTTCCTGCTCAACTTTTGTCATAAAAGCATAATGAGTATTCATGAAAGATTCATAAGTATACCTTTGAGGTTGCTTACTTACTCTTGAAGTTCTTCTTACCTCCAATGTAGATGCTCTTCCTTTCTTATTAGGAACCTTTGATGATTCTCCATACTCACATACATCACTAATTTCCTCTCCTTCATCATTAACTTCAACAAGTTTGAATTTACCTTTACTTTTAACACTTGGAGGTGACTCTTGCCTTAATCTTCCATTGAAAGGTGATCCTCTTTCTTCATCTAAACCACTCCTTTCATCATTTAAACTTCCTGATGGCTGAACTATGCATTCATCTCCTTCAACCACACCTTCTTCATTTTCATCCATGACCTGCAAACAATTCTTATCTGTATACCATGAAAGTGATTCATCAAAGTTTACATCTCTTGACACAACAACCTTATTGGTATGAGGATTATAGCATCTATATCCTCTTTGAGTATCTGCATAACCAATAAATATACATTTTTCTGATTTCGCATCAAGTTTAGATCTCACCTCACTAGGTACATGTACATAACATACACAGCCAAATACTTTCAAATGACTTACACTTGGTTTCCTTCCATGCCATACCTCATATGGTGTCAAATGATGAACTCCAGCAGTCGGAACTCTATTCATAATGTAAACACTTGTGCTAACAGCTTCAGCCCAAAAATAATTAGGCAAACACATATCATTAAGCATGCTTCTAGATGCTTCTGCTATGATTCTGTTTCTTCTTTCTGCGACTCCATTTTGTTGTGGAGTATACCTGCATGTAACTTCTCTTTTGATACCTTCATCATACAAAAAATCAGTAAAAGCTTGAGAGAAATACTCTCCTCCTCCATCGGATCTTAGCTTCTTAATATACCTTCCTGTTTGCTTTTCGACATATGATTTGAACTTCTTGAAACAATCAAAGACCTCACTCTTATGTTTAATAAAATACACAAATGTCATTCTACTATGATCGTCAAGGAATGATACATAGTACTTATTACCAACCAAGGATGCCTCTTTAGTAGGTCCCCACACATCTGTGTGTATGAGATCTAGCAAACCATCACTTACATAGCTTGAATGCTTGAAAGGTTGTCTACTCTGCTTACCCATTTGACATGCTTCACAAAGATGCACCATAGGTTGCTTAGTAAGATCAGGTAATCCTTCAACAATCCTCTTCTTTGATAGCTCCTTTAACCTGTGTACATTCATGTGTCCAATCCTTTTGTGCCATAGATCAAGCTCTGCTATTCGATGCATACCATAAGAGAAATAGTTTGTATGATTTGGGTTTACCTTGAATGTAAACAATCTACCTTGTTTTTGACCTCTAGCAATTAACCTCCTTTGCTTTGGATCCTCAATGAAGCAACCTGAATGATTAAATCTCACTTGTAGACCTTTTTCTACCATTTGACCAACCGACATCAAATTCTTAGTGATCGTTGGCACATAAAGTACATCCTTCAAGCAATTTTTCTTGCTCTTATCCTGCATAACAACATCTCCAACCTGCATAATCTTATGTGTTGTATCATCTCCTGTTTCAACATGACCTTTACATGACGGATTATGCATATTAGAAAACCATGAAGCATCATGAGACATGTGATTAGAACAACCACTATCTACATACCATACATCGCTATTGCAATTCATCTTAGTTTCTACATTCATCATAAGAAGAGAATCATAATCATCACTTTTACCTTCAACTGCATAATTTCCTTGTTGTTTACCTCTTCTTGAATAGCCTCCTCTTCGATTACCACCTTGATTATTTTCATTTTGATAACAATCTTTGGCATAGTGTCCATACCTTCCACATATATAGCAATTGTTCTTATTATCTTCACTCCTTTGTCTTTGGTTGTAGTTGTAGTAGCCTCTCGTACCTCTAGTGCTTGATCTTCCTCTTCCTCTTGTGTTGAAGAAGCCACTTGAAGTCCTTTGATCATCGCTCCTTCTTCCTCGACCTCTATTTGAACCTCTTCCACCTCTATTTCCACCTCTTGATGATCCTACATAAAGAGCTTGTCCTTGAGATCCTTTTTGATTTGAAGTAGAACCATTTAGATTCATCTCCTCCGTGACCATGAGGGCAATAAGTTGATCAAAATCTGGTAATTCTCCTCTGACATAAACTGAAGTAATGAAGGGTTTCCATCTCTCATCATCTTTGAGTCCGTTGAGAGTATGTGCAACCAAGTCATCGTCCTCCACATGAGCTTGAATTGATCCTAGTTGATCTGCAATCTCTTTAACTTTCAATATGTAATCATTGACCGATGTCCTTGTATCTTTCTTTATGTTATTCAACTCATTTTTGAGTTGAATCTTCCTTGCTCTTGTACCTGTAGCATACAACCTTTCCAATGCAAGCCAAACATCTCTACTTGTGTCTAGATCTTGTATGTGTCCTACCATTGAATCTTGAATATTTTGTGATAAAATGAATATAACCCTTTTGTCTCTCTCATTCCAAAGTCTAAACTCCCTCACTTGTTGCTGATTTGGGTCCTCTGGTAATGTGGCTTTGATATCTGTGCCGTCAATCAAACCATACAAGCCTCTACCTTGCAAGTATGCTGTGATTCTAAACTTCCATGCTTGATAATTGGTCTTATCAAGCTTCTTTATTTGTGCATGTTGGTCTCCCATAATACAAATGCTAAGCTTCCTCCTTTAAGCCTCCTTTTCAATGTGTGTGATGAGAAGAAATATAATATTTACCTTGTAAATGAGGTATGTGCACCTTTCTTTGCTTGGATGTTGCTTCAGATGCCTCCTTGCAATCTTCTTCTACCTTTGTGTAGTGTTGATGATGAACTGCTTCTTTGATAGCTTCAAATTCTTCGTCAATGTATGATAACCTTCTCCAAGCCTCCAAGTACTTGCTCTGATACCAATGTTGGAGTTTATTGATCTCCAAAGTACAGCTAGAAGTAGGTGAAACCCAACAGGACCTAGTTGACTTTTTCACAAACTTGTATGCACAGAACAATTTTCTTGCAGAGCAAATTTCTCTTTACTCACTTGAAATTTTCCAAAACTGTTTCACACACATAAACTAGACTCTAAGAGCTTTCCAAAAAGATATAGAACACCTCAAATGGATAAATACACAATGAGCTATGACCTCTGCAATATGCAGCTTTAATGGAGACCTTGAAACAGAGATGAACCTGAGGACACATATCACTTGCAGAGCCTACTGCTCTTAACTCACAACTCCAATGACTTTGAAACTTTCCAGAATACAAGTAGACTTAAAGAGCTTTCTAACAAGCCAAAGAACACATGATTTGGATACATACACAAGGAGATATGACCTCTGCAAGTTTGAGGTTTAATGGAGACCTTCAGCAGGGATAAAAAACAGAGAACACACACTACTTGCAGAGAGTATTGCTCTCAGCTCACACATTCAATGATTATGAAAATTTACAGGACGAAAGTAGAAAGTAAGAGCTTTCCAATGAGCTATCAAACATGTAATTTGGATATATAATGAGGGAGATACAAGCTCTGCAATCTCTACATACAAAACTACAGCAGTGTAGAGATACACATATTACTCTCTTGGACATCCCACAAGATCACGA
The DNA here is from genome assembly GCA_020310875.1 of Ceratopteris richardii. Taxonomy (NCBI): domain Eukaryota; kingdom Viridiplantae; phylum Streptophyta; class Polypodiopsida; order Polypodiales; family Pteridaceae; genus Ceratopteris; species Ceratopteris richardii. The sequence goes on from CM035427.1 coordinate 108,865,691, forward strand.
CTTTTTTCCTCTTTTTATAGCATGGGAAACTAATCTAAAACCTTCCTAATACATCTAAATTCGTGGTAGACACTTGGATGGAGGTATTACATAACTCAAGTGCTCAAATAAGCAAAGTATTGATGGACTTTGAGAACTAGCCACATCGACCTTCCACTAGGACACCACTGAAGCTCCCTTGTGACTCACTAATTTGACTCACCATGTTCTAGAACTCACATGGTATTTTTGCTATAATTTATGAATAATATGAGCCTTCTTGAAGTATTTGAAGACTTCCCAAAGGTATTTACATAATTTGAAACTTGTACCCTACATAAAACAAATGTTCGCAACATACTTTTGTTCCAGTAGTTTGATTTTTCAGTAGTCCACAGACCAGGTAAAGAAAATGTTATGGCAAATCCCCTATCCAGGATCAATATGATGGATCAAGCTAGTGGAGTCAATGATGATTTTCCATATGCTAACCTGTTCAATGTGCAAGCCCAAGGTTGGTATTATGATATCAAGAATTTCATTAAAACTGGTGTGTATCCCGAAAAGGCTAGTGTTGTGCAAAGGAAGAGACTACTAATCAAGAGTAGACAGTATACCCTCATTGAAGATAAATTATATAGACAGGGAAAGGATGACAGGTTTAGGAAGTGCTTGGAGGAAGAAGAAGTGAGGGAAGTCCTTCAATCTGCACATGAAGGAACAGGTGGTGGGCACCTTCCATGGCATATTATGAGTCAGAGGATACTGGATGCTGGTCTATGGTGGCCTACACTGTTTAAGGATGCAGATGAATGGGGAAAGGCATGTGACGTTTGCCAGAGGTGTGGACCTAAGCCAACAAAGTAGAGGCATAACCCCTTGATTGTTTCCACTTTCTGGCAACCATTTGAGAAGTGGGGGCTAGATTTTGTAGGGCCCATCTACCCTCCGTCGATTCCTAAAAGAGAGAAGTATTTACTGATAGCCACAGACTATGCGACGAAATGGGCTGAAGCTATTGCATCACCTGACCGCACCGCCCAAACTATGGCTGATTTCATTTAGAGTAGCATCATTTGCAAGTTTGGATGTCCACTTCAAATTTGTACAGACCAGGGTACTCATTTTGTGAATAAGGTACTACAGGAAATTTTCAACAGGTATAGAATCCTACATAGGACCTCTTGTGCCTACTATCCAAGAGCCAATGGACAAGCTGAATCAACCAATAAGGTATTAATTTCCATGTTAAGGAAGGAATGTATGCTACAGCCTACTTCCTGGGGCATTGCTTATCAAGGTACCCTATGGGCATACAGGCTAGCTTACAAAGAGGCCACGGGATATTCTCCATTCCAACTGGTTTATGGCATATTGCCAATTGAGCCCTTTGAATTTTTACATGGATCACCTAAAATAGCATTCATGCAGGGAAAGAAAGATTGTGATGTCTCTCAGAGGCTTGGGGCACTACATAAAGTGGAGGAGATTCGTCTACTGGCAACAAACAATTGATAGAGACTCAGACGAAGAGGAAGGAGGCACATGATCGACATCTCTGGAACAACAACATAGAACCAGGCATGTTAGTTCTTCTCCATAGACCTCATATTCAAACACAAGTGAGAGGAAAATGGCTTCCACACTGGGCAGGGCCTTATCGAGTCAAAACAATGCTGAATTGGGGTGTTGTGGAGTTAGAGACGCTGAAAGGAGAGGCCTTGCCACTGGTCAACATATCAAGGCTCAAGGCCTACCATCAACACACTTGAAGAAGTATGGATCACCTGGAACTGCAAAATCTGCCCAAGTTGTACATAGCTTTCTCATCTCATTTTGCTCAGTTTTAGTAGTTTTCTTTATCAATTTCATGCTTGTTCCTTGAGTTTTTAGCAAACCTAGAAGGCATTTCATAACCTCTGCAAAAGCATAATTTCTGGGTATTTTTGGGAATTTTTTCCAGCCTTCTTAGCAATTTTCTAACATTTTTTATCCTTTTCCGATGTCATTTTCTTGCCAAATAGGAGGAATAAAGGAAGCTCTCTGTGGTTTGAGGAAGGAAATTAAGCCTAGGCCTGTAGATAATTTTATGAGAATTTTCTCAGACTTTTTTGGTAATTTTTTGGCATTTTTTCCAATGTTCTCTATTTTTGGATATTTTTTCAAAAAAAAAAGGCCCCCCTGGAATTTTCGGGTTGAGGGTGTTATAAAAAAAAAAAAAAACTCCGCCCCCCCTCCCCCTCCCCCCCGCCCCTTCTCCCCCCCCCTCCCCCTTCCCTCCCCCCCCCCCCCCCCCCCCCCCCCCCCGCCCCTCGTTTTGACACATCCCCCGCCCCCCGTTCTGACACATCCCGCCCCTCCCCCCCCGCCCCCCGTTCTCACACATCCCCTCCCCCCCCTCCAAAATTATTTTTCTAATTTTATTTTTTCTTTTATTTTTTTATTTTATTACTTTATTTTTTTATTTTATTTTATTTTAATGTTTTATTTTTTATTACTTTTATTTTTCTTTTCTTTTATTATATTTTTTATTTATTCTCTTTAGCGCAAGACAAGACCTACATGAGATGTGGCAATGCGGCCTGTTTTTTCAAAAAAGAAAAAAAATTAATAATTATTATATATATTTTTTATATATATATATTTTTTATTTTTTATGGGTCCACCCTTTTGGCTCTGGATCATGCCTCGGACGGCCATTTTTTCCAAAACTCGAGTCATTTTCATGTATTTTGGCACCTCTAGATTCATTTTTTGACTTTATTTTTCTAAATTCCAACTTTTTCTCTGAATTTTGGTCAAAACCCACATGTTTTATGCACATTTATCACATGTTTTTATTTCATCACACTGTCCACATGGTCTATTCTCACCTTGTCTTACATTATGTTTCATAATTTCCCATATGCACCCTCTATAGCTCTACTGTTTGATCATTTTTACCCTCTCCAGACACCATGATCATACCCCCAATCCCTCCCTTTACCAATCTGCCTAGCCACATCCTTAACCCTCCCAACCCCTTCCGTCTCCGCCCCTCAGCCCTCCCCTCCGCCTCCTTTCTACCCTCCCATTGCCCTCCTTTGCTTTTCCATAACAAAAATCCCACTTTTGGTTCTCCTCTGGTGCTTGTTCTCGTGGAATTGGTTGTTGCTCCGGTGCACTTTTCAAGACTATGCAGCTCCAGAATCTTGGTGTCCTCTCTGCTCAGAGTTTTGGCTATAGCTCTTCGGGACGGAGAGCACATTAGGTGGTGGGCAACTGTTGAGCCCATAAAAGTCATAATGGTCAAAGGCAACCGTAGTCAAAGTCAACCACAGTCAAAGTCAAAAGGTCAAAGTCAAACTAGTCAAAGTCAACAAAGTCAAGATCAAAGTCAACTATTGTAAAGTCAAAGTGCTAAGGTGCAGGTGTCAAAGTGCACAAGTAGTGCACAATTAATTGTCCACAAAGGGTAAAATTCGAGAAAGTGGGTTGCAGGTTCCAGAGGTATTTTCTCTAATTTCCCTAAGGTTCAAAGTGTTTTTAAAGTGTTTTTAAAGTGTTTTGGAAGGTTCAGGTGAATCCTCTCTTATGTGCAAAAGTGAATAGTTAAAAGGAAAATGTGAAGGTATGTGAAGCGGCAGCGTACACAAAAGTGAAAGTATGGCCCCCCAATTAAAATTTTTGGTTTTAGTCTAAAGTCACTATAGGACAAAATAAGGAGTCGTTGGCTTCCATTTGTGAAGATAATCTTGGGACATCAAAGTGAGCACCAATATACTCTTGCAGTTAGGAGCGTACGTGAATCGACACACTCAAATCAAGGCAAGGACCATTCTTGGACCATCCTAAGTGTAAGCAAGAGTGAGCATAGTCTAAGTGGAGCAAGAGAGAGAAGCCCAAGGGACACACAGTGTGCGACGCAGAGAAGTGAAGTGCAAGGTGTGCATGAAGAGTGACCAAGGAAGTGTGCAGATGAGTGCTAAGCTTGTCCCCCAAGGATCCCAAGGACTTACTAAAGTGTAAGCTTGGTGCAATTTGTGCACAAGAGCAGGCTTGTAGAAGGTGGAGGTTTGGTGCAGAGGAGGCCGGCAGCAACAAGGCCCTTGGGTATTTGGTATTTGTAATTGAGCACTCTGTGGGATTTTGCACAGAAGCATTGGTTGTATTGTGCTTCAACCTTGTATTTGTTTTATTGCAATCAATCGACAGAGGCTTCCAGTGTGTATTTTCTCTTCTTTCATTTCCCGTTTCTCCTACAAACACTCAAATCCCTTCTTGTCTAAGAATCCCCCCAACACATATGCATACACACAAATGCATATGCATAAAAACATATATGCATATGCATACACACATACATGCATATGCATACAAGCATGCATATGCATACACACATACACACAATGCATATGCATACACACAAATGCATATGCATACAAACAAGCATGCATATGCATACACACATACATGCATATGCATACAAGCATGCATATGCATACACATGCATGCATATGCATACACATGCATGCATATGCATACACATGCATGCATATGCATACACATGCATGCATATGCATACACATGCATGCATATGCATACACATGCATGCATATGCATACACATGCATGCATATGCATACACATGCATGCATATGCATACACAATCATATGCATACAAACATGCATATGCATACACACATGCATACACACAAATGCATATGCATACACACAATCATATGCATACAAACATACATATGCATACACACATGCATATGCATACACACATGCATATGCATACACACATGCATATGCATACACACATGCATATGCATACACACATGCATATGCATACACAAATGCATATGCATACACACAAATGCATATGCATACACAATGCATATGCATACACACAAATGCATATGCATACAAACATACATGCATATGCATACACACATACATGCATATGCATAGAAGCATGCATATGCATACAAACATGCATATGCATACACACATACACACATGCATATGCAGACACACATATACATATGCATACACAAATGCATATGCATACACACAAATGCATATGCATACACACATGCATATGCATACACACATACACACATGCATATGCATACACACATGCATATGCATACACACATATACATATGCATACACACATGCATATGCATACACACATGCATATGCATACACACATGCATATGCATACACACATGCATATGCATACACACATGCATACACACATGCATATGCATACACATATACATATGCATACACAAATGCATATGCATACACACATGCATATGCATACACACATGCATATGCATACACATATATACATATGCATACACACATACACACATGCATACAAACATGCATATGCATACACACATATACATATGCAAACACAAATGCATATGCATATACACAAATGCATATGCATACACACAAATGCATATGCATACACACAATCATATGCATACAAACATACATATGCATACACACATGCATATGCATACACACATACACACATACATATCCATACAAAAATGCATATGCATACACACAAATGCATATGCATACACAATGCATATGCATACACACAAATGCATATGCATACAAACATACATGCATATGCATACACACATACATGCATATGCATACACACATGCATTATGCATACACACATGCATATGCATACACACATACACAGACACACAAATGCATATGCATACACAAAATGCATATGCATACACAAATCATATGCATACACACATATGCATATGCATACACAAATGCATATGCATACACAAATCATATGCATACACACATGCATATGCATACACACATGCATATGCATACACACATGCATATGCATACACACATGCATATGCATATGCATACACATATGCATATGCATATGCATACACATATGCATATGCATACACAAATGCATATGCATACACAAAATGCATATGCATACACAAATCATATGCATACACACATATGCATATGCATACACAAATGCATATGCATACACAAATCATATGCATACACACATGCATATGCATACACACATGCATATGCATATGCATACACATATGCATATGCATATGCATACACATATGCATATGCATACACAAATGCATATGCATACACACATTGGATCAGATGGGATCTTCACATTGGATCAGATGGGATCTCCACGTACACCTTGGGGAGCGCATGACCATGACGACTCCAAAATATATCACATAAGTAATGGAGCTCCAGTCATGGATGCAGCCGGGAAGTCAATGCGTGAGCGCATTTGACAAATTTTCTCCATAGAATTTGGACATTCTGTAATGCTAAAATGGAGCGAACAGGATAGGGATTCTAAAAACAATATCACACAAACGATATATGAAGAGTACCGGCCAGCAACTGGGAATCCTATTGTGAGTTCGGAGTGGATTCAACATACGACAAGCGAGGTGATGTCTCATCAACGGTCGGAAGCTCGTGATGCTTTTAGAGCAGGCTTACCGAAGCCTGTGTGGTTAGATTTTGAAGAGTGGGAATCGATTCAGGATGAGCAGCAACATACTCCTGATTGATATCGTCAACAGAGAGATGCGGCGGCCACACGTTTGGATACGGTTGGAACGTCACATTTAGGTAGCGGCGGATACGATAGTATACGCTACCAACTTGTAAGTATCATGTTAATTATTCAATTTGTTTGTGTTCAGCACATCATGTATGTTCGTTTAACATTTTGCATATTTATTATAGGAGTTGGCAGTGGGTCGTCCTCTGACGCGAACCGAAGAATCTTTGGATATCATCATGGATTGACTGCACTGTTGCAAGATTTAGAGGGACAAGGTGCAATCATTTCATTGGAGAATATTCTATGATTAGGTAAACTTATAGCTTGGTTTCGTATTTTTAGTTGTTGTTTATAAATGTCATGTCAATTTGTCTCATTTTACACATGCTTTGTTGCAGGATTGCAGGTGTAAATGTTTTGATCCCCTTACATATATGCTTTGCCACAATTTTGTATTACAGTCCTATGTGGCAATGATGTACTATAATTTTGTATTCGATTCTTATATAGAAGTGCTTTTTCACATTGCCAAAATTTTGTATTACACTCCTATGTGGCAATGATGTACCATAATTTTGTATTCGATTCCTATATGGAAGTGCTTTGTCACACTCTTGTACATCTTTCATTTACGGAATATACAACTTTTTGTAGATGATTCATGGTTCCTTTTTGCTCATATAAAATCATGTTTTGGTTGTCATTAGAGTACATAACATATGTAGTCGGTTTAGATTTGGGCAGAGTGTATTGTCTTTTGCTAAACAACATCATGTTGTAGCAATAGACAACACACTCTGCCCAAAAAAAAATTGTGCAGATATGGTCGTCGGTATAGGCATCGGTACGCCCAGTGTAGTCATCGGTATATGCGTCGGTATGCCCAACAGAGGCGTCGGTATGAGCGTCGATATTAACATCGGTAATATCGATGCTCATAGCGGCACATATACCGATGTTTATACCGATGACTATACCAGCGTTATCTTTTCGATGCACATACCGACCCCAACACTGACGTCGCGAAAAAATTACGCCCGTTCAATTTCCTCGGTAGCAGACTCAATATACCCTCGATGTGTTGTAGTGAGGATGAATGGTGGAAATGGAAACGTAGATGGGGAAGCTTAAGGAGGATATGGTGGTGGTATTGGGTTGTGTAGTCATGCTTGGTTGAGCCATAGTTGAGGACAAAATGGAAGTGAACTCTTCATCACTAATTAGGTGAAGTAGAAGTAGTTACCTAATTTTTTTTTCATGTAATACTTATGTTGATCTTTTCTTTAATATGCCTTAAGTGTCAACTTTTTGTTTCATAAAAATACTTTGATCTTTGACACAAGTTACATATTTTCTCATAACTACGTGCCTCGATATGGAGAGTTGGCCACTAAAGGTGATCAAGATCTCTTGAAGAAGTTGAAAAGCATCTATATTCTTCTCATCACTATTGGATCTCCATGACTTATCCATAGGGGACTATAGGTGCAGTGATGGGACTAAAAGACCACATTATCTTACTTTCTACCTTTGATTCCAACCGCAAATGGGTGGCAATTAGCTTTGTTGGCATAGATCCCTTCTTAGATGTTTATGTTTATGGCCCAAACTTGGATCAGGGGACAATTAAAACTTGGAACTCTTTTGAATCTCTCCCTTTTGATATGATTATGTCTGACAACTTTAACCTGCTGGAAGTGCCCCGACATTGGTGAGAGAAAAAAAATCCATGTCATTGACATGTATGAAAAAGATTGTTGGGATCCACTTAGGCTCCACTAAGATTTTCTTGAGATTGAAGATAGTAATGGCTTCTCTTGTTCTAACCTTCTACTAGTATGGAGCTTTGGAAAGTTGTGTTAGACAGGAGCTATGGGTCTTGAAACATCGTTGACCATCTTGGACTTCCCACTCGCTATCAAATCTTGGATATTGCCATATCACATCACTATTCAATAATTACCTCCTTGTAGTCTCCCTTTGTGGGCAAGAAGCCTCCTTGGTTCATGTTCAACTTCCTATATTATTGCTTTATTTTTTCTATTGAGGTATTGCTTTGCTATGATGTCGTGCCTCCCCTTCCAAAAGTTGGAACCATGTAGTTAAGCATACCCAAGAGATTGCAAATTGTGAGTTTCTCCCATGTAATCTACTTGGAAATGTGAGTGCATGGTCCTAATTTCCAAATTTAGACGTAAATGAATTCCATAGGACATTGGAAGAAGTCTTCATAGTCATTCGACATACCTCAAACTCACCTCTCAACCTATTTATAGCCCTTGGTAACTCATCCTTTAGAATCCTCTACATGATCTCTCTATTCATCTAGCCGTCATTAATAGGAAATCACTCATAAAATTCACAATGTGCAACCTTCGTTAATCCCCAAAGCAAGGAAATTCTAGTTCTTCTAGACATGTATATCTCTCAAATATAACACTCTATCTCCCTTCTAAAGATCACTGTTCACAATCAATTTATAAACCTAGGGATCTAAATCTGTGATTCCATCGAATAAGAGTAGAGTGTGTTGGGTATATGAAATACTACATGCTCAAAAAGTAGAAGACTAGTTTCTTTGTGTTTTATCTAGCATTCCTGCTAAGAAATAGCAGCCCTTGCCTTGGGTGTACTCTAGGAATCCCTCCAAGGCCCAATGCATCCATATGTGCATAGCATAAGTACTCAGAATATCCACAAGATCCCAAAGCCTAGACCTTGACCACTAACTTGTGATAACTTGTCACCTGTAGAGAAGTTGCCCACTTGCCCTTGTCTCCCTGAAATATCTGTTCACAACTTGTCAAATGGTAATAAAATAAACAAAATCCCTAACTTTACTAGAGTAATGAACAACTCTATGCTCATCTAATAATGTGAGTCACTAACAAAGGTTCCACCATCTAGTTCAATAAGTAACTGAACATAAATCTGATATACTAAAAATAAATGAAATGTTTTCCAAATAGTGTGTCAAACCATGAGCTCAAGTAAATCTGATTGATGTACTCATTGTAATGAATATGAAACTTCAATAAATTCCTATATTGATCCAAACTATGAACCCAAGATCAATTTGTCATTTCCAATGTGTGGTAATCCAAATTGTGGATCAAAATCTCTCATTCAAAATAAAGCCTCGAACACTTGACGGGACCAAGTTTGTCATGTTATGTAAAGAAATGTTGAAAAACATACAAAAACTAGTGGAACTAACACTATATTATCAATGATACCATGGAACTTATTCCAATCAGTCAAAACTTACTTTATATCTAACCATCACTCTGATCAAGTCACTCCACACTAGGAACAAGACATCCATAGTAAATCACTTATGTAGAGTCGATTAGTGATACTCTCGCACTCACAGAGATAATCAAGACCCATAATATGAGTCTACAAAATATACTAAAACAATGAGAACCAGATGTGTGCACAGTCATAGCCAAGTAGGCTAAGCATCTAGCTCCCCTCATAAATTCTATGTATGAAACTTGACCTCAACTCAAGCATATCAAATAAAATATTAAGTACTCTATGAATTTCTTGTTAATGCAATTGCCAATTAAAATTATGTGCAAACCTTGTGTTAGTGGTCAAATCAGACAATGGAGCATGAGGGAAGAAGACCAAAGAAAAGAATGACCTTCATATATGGGCCTTGGTAGAAAAGGAAACCAGAGGAAAACAGGCAAAGAATAAGAGCATTAATAAAATTCCAAAAATTAATTTTTATAAAGAGTGATTTTCATCAGTTCACTCATTGTACATAATTGTTTTTTATAATTCCAGCTCCATTTTTTGAAGGTCAAGAGTCCTCAAGCTTGAGAAGTACTAGTAGAGCCTATGTTTTGAATTTCATAATTTTTGGAGCTCCTTCGAGCCCTCAAAATAGCTTAGGAACCTATTTTTTAACTATGTCAGACACTACATCTAAAACAAGACAAAGCTAATCAAAAACTGTAAAAAGAGCTAGAGATCTCATTTTTTCGATTGGCTAGTTGGAGATTCAACTTTCCTTTGAGCAGTTTATACTTTTCTTGAGTTCTTGAATAGAAGATTCCATTGTTCTACTCTTTGCCTTGCCTAGTGTGCATGTGTGTGTGTATGTGTGTGCATTCCCTAGTGCTTCTCACTCGCTCACTTGTGCACTCCTATCAGTCTTGATCATCATATCATCCTCATGTCTCTATGGATTGATATTTATGAGGTGGATCTTTACCATGGTGGTACTCCTATTATGCTAGAGTGACACCAAATTTGGCACCATTCTTGGGAGCACAATTCCAGGACAAGCGTGTGATGATAAGACGTAGAGTATTAACATTGAAACCATTGGTAAATAGGAGTTTCTTGTTATTTACTCTATTTCATCACCATCATCTTCTCCACCTTCGCCACTCTCCTCATCCTTCCATCCCCATCATTGCAAGATTTCAATTTTTGGTCATATACTCACCTTCCCTATCCATTCCCTCATTTCACTTGACCATCATCAGCTCTAGGAGTATCATCAAGTACAACAAGCCCTATCTACACATCCCAAGGTGAAACCTCTATCTATCGCGATAGATAAAAAAGTTGATATTATTGTTTTGCATCATATGCACGATAGAAGCCTTCATAAAACCATCCCAAAACACTATATGCACGATAGAAGCCTTCATAAAACCATCCCAAAACACTATATGCACTTTGAACATTCATGTTTTCTTGGTCTATCATGATAGACACCATCTATCATGATAGATAGAAACCATGAGAGATAACCATCTATCAAGATAGATGGAAATCCATGACAGAGACCATCTATCACGATAGACACCATGTATCATGATAGAAATCATCTATCGCCATAGACACCATCTATTGTGATAGACACCATCAATTGTGATAGAATAAAATCACAACATAAAATGGACACCATCTATCTATTAGGACATCCATCTATCATGATAGAGAGGCCCATGATAGATGATAGACAAACAATCTATCACAATAGCCATCCATCTATCATATGAGATAGACCATCTATGTCGACAGAAACCCATCTGGACAGACCATCCATCCAAACGGACTGAATCCATGAAAAGTGATAGACCCATGTATCGTGATAAACACATGTCTATTACGACAGATAAAAAATGCAACATAGCTATCTATCACAATAGACACCTTCTATCGTGTCAGATAGAGAATGGCTTTTTTATATGAAAATTAAAAAATATGGGTCTATTTCAGGCTTTGGGTGGTTTTTTTAAGGGTTTTTAGAGCTAATTGTGTAACAAATCAAGGTGCAAAAGGAACCTTAAAAGAACAAGTAATTGACACACATAGAACATCGCAACATGGTTGTACTCTAAGTTTGGGAAAGTAACTGGATCAATTAATGAAGCCTATATTGGGAAGACATATAGGAAAAGCTCGTTGACAAAGCCTAAGTTCCTTTGAAGCAAATCTCAATCATACTGCTAGATCTTGGGCTCAATAGTTGAGCGATTACTATTAGGTAATGAGCTGAGATACCAGTGACTCGGAGATGTCTTTTAGCATGGAGAGACTAATAGGTAGTTCAAGGTTGGCATACCTAGAAACCCCATAAGGTCCCTATAAGACTCAACTTGATTATACCTTAACCAACTACTCACGTGCCCTGCATCTATGAGGATGGGTTAAGAAAGTTAGTGGTCAACTAAGAAATCTAGAGAAACCCTTTGGAATTGATCACCCTGTGATAAATTCAAGGATGGATCCTACAAAGATAAGAAAGCAACCATGTATGTAAGTAACCAACTTACTAGATAGGATAGATGAATTTGGATCAGTTATACTTAAGACTAAAATATGAGATCTTGAACATAAAAACAAAGAGCGAGAACCTAGAACTCCTAGAGGTAAATGAGTCCTATCTAGGATCATCACACTAGAACAGATTCCCCAAGATAACATGAGCATCAAACTCTATGTCAATACGGAGACTAATAAAGCTTTTTGGAGGTTCAAACTTGACAAACCTAGCAATTTAGATGATATCATCATATACAATTTCAAGGATCTTGATGTTCCAAAAACGATCATTTACTTGGACATACTTCTGAAAGGATGTATCTGGTTACAAAGCATACTAGACATGTGTACACTTGGAAGCGTGAACAAATTTTCCCCTCACACAAGTCTACTAATCCTCATAGTCACAATGGAGCAAGATCTTCTCATGACCTAGGATCACAAAAAGAGAAATCCAAGCAATGAACTGAAGTGAGCTTTGTGCACACTATAGGAAGAGAAAGATTGTAATTATACACTGATAGAATAGAATGAGAAAGAACAAGGGGACATAAGAGCTAGGGAGGCATAGATGATTTTCCTTTGCCTAGACCAAGAGAACATCCTAAAATCATGATGCCTACCTAGGAAGTGAAATCCATGAAGAATAAATTTGATGGCACGAGACATGCATATGATCATGTAGTTCAATTCAAGCAAGCATTCAGAGTAGAACAGGTTGAGGATTTGTTCACTCAATATGAGGCTTTTGGGCTTACCTTGAAGAATATAGCCCTAACCTCGTTTCAACCATCACATCAAGGTCAATTCTGGAATATCTCCTAGTTTCTAGATGTGTTCATTGCAAAATTCTCCAAGAATGGAATTAAAAACAACACTTCATCTTTGATCCATAGCTTGAAACAAACACTACACAAAACTGTCAGATTACCAGGATGTAAGTGTTGACGACATGATTTCTCCTATTTCATTTCCATTTGTATCTACATGAGTGCATCTCCATTTTGTATCAAGGAGACCATCCATTTCTATTTTATTTCCATTTTATATTGTATCTCTCTTGTATTTGGGTATCTTGCCATTTGCTTCTATTCATTCTACTTCAAGAGAAATTATCCTACATTTGATGCACTTTAGAGAGCCACCTCCAAGTCTATATAAGTAGGGCTCTCCCCCCATTTGTACTTAGTTAGAAGCTTGCAGATCCTACTTCATGCTCTTGGCAAGCTCACTCTAATCCATGTGAGTTTTCCCATTCCATGGTCTACTCACTCTTGAGTTTCACACTCTTTCTTTTTGTTAATAAACTCTTCTTCATTTTGCTTCTACACGTGTATTCTCTACATCGTATCAAAGTGTTAGGTGGAAGTCTTAGTGGTGCATTTGTTGATCATCTCCGTGGTGGTGTTGGTAGAGCTTGGTGGTGTGGCTCTCCACTCATTGGGAGAGGTCCTTTTTGCCATCATTTTGTGCTCTTTTTGGATTGTACATTGCCCATTTTTCACACTCCCATCCTTTCTTTCATTGTATTTACACCATGTTATCCTATTCTCTCACCTTTTACCCCCATTTTCCCACCCTTTGCGTGTCCATTTTGTATCATGTTTATGATTTAACACAGCACTTTTGCAAGTTAATATTGTTTCTCTCTCAAGTTGATGTAAAATATTTACCTTTGGAGTGTTTATAAACACTTGTGTAGAGTTCTTTGAGCTTTTCACATTTTGTATATAATGAACTCACACATGTTATGTGAAGTCCATTAACTTTAGAGTGCTTATGAACATTTTCTTTCATTTTCATTTATGTCTTTCCACTCTGTAGAGTGTTTTGACACACAATAATGAATCACTCATCTGGTTTGAAACGCTTTTATCTATGAATTGAGGATCACTCATCCAAAGAAGGAATGACTACCAAAGGAAGGATCTAGACTAGTGAAGCTATGTAGTGGTTGGCCTCTTGTATTTTCCTTTGATTGTGGCATGAGTTCTGAGAGTCCTTGGAATATGTCGTCAAGCACCCTTTTGGACACTTTTGATTAAGCACTCTCTAAGGAACCTTGGGCAATTTCTCCATATGGGAAACCCTTTCCCTTAGTGGGCTTGGGCCACCCCTTGGGATGACTCTCGCCCAATGGAGAGAGGGTCATTCCTTGGTGTGATGCCTAAGGATGGCAAGAAAATAGCATCAAAGAGACAAGGACAGAGCATGAGAGAGTGGCACATGGTGCTCATAAGGTGTCAAGCAAGGGTGAGGCCTCTACTATTGGGATACTTCCATTTTAGGAGACCACCAAGCAAGAATGCAAGGTAATTTCTTCTATTGTCCTTCTCTAAGAATGGTGTTAGGATTTTTTGCACTAAAAATCCTAGTGCTCAAAGTTTGGATTCAACACATGGAGATAGCCCACTGACTTATTACATTGAATCCCCAATGCACAATGAGGCTTGTTAGTATGACACACCATTAATGGAACCTAGTTGGGAGAGTGTCTACACGCATGTGATGTATGCTAACCCTAGACTTAGACCTCAATTGGGACAATATAGGCTTCAAGGACCTAGAGGACCATGTTATAGATGTTAAGGAGATAAATTTATTCGTGACTCTCCACGTCCTACACGAACGCAACCTCAATCCATAGTGATTCAAGGTTTCTACTCTGATTGTGGAAAGAAACATCTCCTTAGAAATTGTCCTAAGAATCCAGCCCATGCTCAAAAGATTACCCCAACCAATGTAATTGGCTTGGTAAGTGTGGCTAATATTGCCCCTGCGTAGGTAGCCACTAGATCACAAGATCTATAGAAGTCCCTAGACATGGAAAGGAAAAGAAATTAGATCTTAGTGAGTTAGAAAGCACTAGCAAGAAGAGAACGAGAACTTAGAAGGATAGTTGAGAAAGGATGAAGAGACAATGGGCTAGAAAATTAAATGAGCTTGAAGAGATCCTTGAGGGAAAAAAAAAACAAAAATAGCAAAACTCTCATCTAAAAACCCCTTGTAGACACCCCCCCAACAAATGACATGCCACCTCGCACCCCACCATCCATCCCACCCCAACCCCGAGCATGATCGATCTTCATGGATCACTCCAGAAGGCTTGGACATGATGTTCAAATCCTACCAGGCTCAATTTCAAGAAGGGCCAAATGTAGCTGAGTTGGACAAATGCTATCCTCGAGCAGACTTAGAGATTTAATGGACGAAGCTCTATCCAAAGATGGTACAATTAGGTAAGGCTATGTTCGACACAAGCTATCTTTTCGATGAGACAAACTTTGTTAAACTAGAGTTACACTTTGAAGGAGTATTGGAGAGATGAGTAATTTGTGACTAAACCTCAAACTTTGGCAACACCAGAGTAGTTTGTGACTAAACCTCAAATCTCTCCAATACTCCTTCAAAGTGTAACTCTAGTTTAACGAAGTTTGTCTCATCGAAAAGATAGCTTGTGTCGAACATAGCTACTATGTTCGACACAAGCTATCTTTTCGATGAGACAAACTTCGTTAAACTATAGTTACACTTTGAAGGAGTATTTGAGAGATTACAGTAATTTGTGACTAAACCTCAAACTTTAGCTCAAGATAGTTGAAGTGAGAGAAAAATTTTAATCCTGCTAGAAGCTTTTGTTCCCAACTCTATGGATGATGGAATACCTTCCTCTATAAATCAGTACTCCCAATAGTTCTTAAGACAAATACAAGAGGAGAAATGAGCCAAGGAGATAGAGAGAGAGAGAGCATCCTCCTCCCATTCAAGAACTAAATGATCTTCATGATCAATTTCTTCAAGACATTTTCTCTATTTACAAAGAGTATGAAGATGTGAAATCAAGTGAAAGATTAGACTTCAAATCCAATTACTTATAGGAATTCCTTCATTTCATAGGCCCTAGGGAATCAAAGTCTATTCATATGAGAGATCCCATAGTGATGATCATAAACAAAGAATCTATTGTACCCAAGAGCACTAAAGAAGTTAAGAACACTTAAGTCCAATGCCACCTCACTTTAGAAGAACTACTAAAAATCAAACCCGAGTTGTGGAATCATGCGAATGAAGCTAGAAATTGCTGACGGATATATAGAGAGGCCACTAGGATTGCAGGAAGGAATCACTCTCAGCACATGTGGTAAAGAGTTTGAGCACACATTTTCTATATGTGATTTTGGTAAGAACCATGTATATGAGATGATTTTGGGTAGACCTTTCATGAGGTGATTGGAAGTGTGCAAGATTGGAGAACCAAATGCTTATACTTATAGCATTTAGGGATAACTACCAAAGTCAACCTCAAAGACTATTCTCATAGAGATGTACCACCCCTACAATGGAATACTATCCATAAAACACAAAAAGTTACGAAATCAGGTGCACTTCATAGGATTAGATCTTTTGTGGATGCACAAGGGTATGCATCAATGAATGTTTAAAGTTTCTCTCAAAGAAAAAAAAATGACTAGAAGCTAAAAGCATAGGTGCCATAAAAAATTAGAGATCACCTCAAGATTGATTCTATGCATCTACGATCTTTTGAGATGAAGAATTTGAACCCAACAGTTGGGTAGAGATCTTAGCAACAATGGGCATAGCTATGATAAAAGAACAATGGAATCCCCATTGTGGTGAAAATGGCCATGACATTTCATTGTTCATGTGTGAACCCGTCGAGGAATATGAGCCTAGTATAGGTGTACTTGTAGAAGCAAGTGATGAGGACATAGAATCCATCATCATGGATCCTTTCTGTACTTCAAAAGAAGATTACCTATACTTGTAGATGCTAAGACAAAAGAACATGAAAAAGTGTAAGAAAAAGAAACGAACGAAGAACTCCCCCACCCAAAAAGAGGAAGAAGAACCCTTGTTTGAGGTGCCTGATAATGAGATAGAGGATAGAAAAATAATGGTATGGATATTGAAGAGAGAATATCTCATGGAAGAAGCGTATGAAAATAAAGAAAAAACCAAGAAAATTGTAGTAACAATAGAAAATGGAGAAGAGAGGTGCACATATACAAGGCATGATTTGAGTGAAGAAGAAGAACAAGAACTTATAAGGTTGCTAAGAGATTATAGAGATGTGTTTGCTTGGGACTACAAGGAATTGAAACGACTGGATCTAGACATATGTTCCCATAGGATCCCCATGACTTTAGAAGCCAAGACAACAAAATAAAAGTGTTACATGTACAATGATACTTATGCAACCAATATAAAGGAACAGATAGATAGATTGATAGATTCTGGATTTATCTATGAAATTAAGCATACAGAATGGGTACCCCTATTGTTGTGGTACTCGAGAAGAATGTGAAATTGCATGTGTTTATGAACTTGAGAGGTTAATGTTGCCACTATTAAAGATAGTTATTCATTTCCTATCATGCAACATCTATTGAAATGTGTAGCATGCAAGGAAGTCTACAACTTCCTTGATGGATTTTTAGGTTACAATCAAGTAGTCATAGCCCTAGAGGATCAACATAAGATGGCATTTGCCAAAGAATGGGAAATCTTTTCACTTTGTATGATGCCCTTTGAGCTCACCAATGCACTTGGTACATTCCAAAGGCTCATAACTCCTGTGTTTAAGAAATTCTTGAGAATAATTTAGAGGTTTATGTAGGTAATTTGTGTGCTCATTCCCCCTTAAGGCAAACTCGTATCCAAGAGCTCAGGTAGAGTTTTGAAAAATGTTGAGAATATCAAGTAAGATGAACCTAGAGAAATGTGTTTTCATGGTCAAGAAAGGTCAAATCTTAGGCAATATTGTGTCAAAGAATGGGATCTCAACATATGAATATAAGATGAGAGTGATAGCATAGCTACTAATACTTAGGACAATTAAGGAAGTATAGGCTTTTATGGGTCATTGTGGATACTACTGTTGTTTCATCCACATGTACCCAAGTATTGCAAAGCCTTTGTAAAACCTTCTGACTAACTTTGAGTGGAATGAAGAGTGTGAGAAATTGTTCATAGAGTTGAAAAGGAAATTGTGCTCAGCCCCTATTTTGACAATGCCCGATTGGAGTATGTCATTCCATGTTTAGATGGATGCCTCCAATTTCACTATTGTATGCGTGCTAGCACAAATCACTAGTGAAGGGAACATAGACCTCCCCATAGCATATGCAATATACTTTTTGTGATGCTAACATATAACATCGCATGAGCGATGCTTTGCATCACTTCTGTGATGGCCTTTCCTATTTTTTACAAACATCGTTTATGCGAACCTCCATTTAGGGAGTGTTGCATAAGGGAATAACACTACTACTAAACAAGAAGGGCTAGGCATATTCTATGCAGTCAAGAAGTTTAGATGTTATTTTCTTCCAAATAAGTTCAAATTCTTTACAGATCATTAAGCTCCACTTTATTTTTGTGAAAAAACCTTGCAAAATAGGTAGATCAATAAGGTGGATTCTCTTAAAATGGAGTATGATTTTGAGGTAATTTTTAAGAGAGCTAAGACCCAGCTTTGAGTGGATCACCTTTTGCAACTTACTTTAGGAGAATCACCACAAGGAGGGTCAGACAAAGTTCCTGATGCATACTTGTTCAACTTGGAAGTAGTTCCAAACTCAGCTAAATAACTAGTGCATATTTTCACATTTGGATCCAAAAATAGAGTGGTAAGGACCAAAGATAAAGAAATTGTTAGGTCACAGCAATATCACATGCTTGCAGAGAGTGTCTACAAGAAGAATGATCAAGGGATATTAGTTTTTTGTGTGGAAGAGAAAGAGCATGATAAATGGTTGCAGTTATCATATGTAGCTATATTAGTGCAACACCATTCTAAGCATAAAACCCTACAAACATTGAAAAGATTAGGTGTGTATTGGGAAACAATGGAAGCAGATGTCTATAGGTTGGTCAAGGATTGTCCTTCTTGTATCAATAAACCCCCTGTTGAACATGCAACCTTATATCAGGTGTCTCTAATACTAGATCAGAGCAATCCTTTAGTTGACTTTTAAACCAAGGGCAAAAACATTTCCACAAGCCATGACTTTAGCATGACAAAGGATTCTAGAGCATGAAGTTTAGGAGTATGCACTCATTGGTGATAATCTATACAAGCATGGAAAAGATGGAGGTATTTGATATTATGCATACATGAAAGTGAATACTTGAAGATACTAGAGATTGCACACCCAGTGTTGCAAGAGGACACTTTGGACCTTATCGAGTGATCAAGGCTTTACTATTTTTAGGTCTTTGGTGGCCTACTCTTCATATGGATGCATATACCTATGTGAAGAGATGTGACACATGTTAGAGAGCTCAATATTCAGTATGCAAAGATGAGATGTCATTGAGACACATGATGGGGCATAGACTTCATAGGTCCCATCAACCCCCTTGCTTAAAGTTACCATGCTAAATACATAATTGTAGCAATAGATTATTTGACCAAATGTGTAGAAGTAAAAGCCACTAGGAGAAACAATGCACAAACAACAATGAAGATTTTGTTCAAAAATATATTCACTAAATACAGACTATCTATAGGGTTGGTGAGCACTCAAGGAACTCACTTCTTGAATGAGGTGATTGATTATCGATTACAAGATTTCATGGTAATTCACAAGAAGTCAACACTCTATTACCCACATGCTAATGGATAAGTAGAGAGTATGAACAAGATCATGTGTAATGTATTCACTAAGCTTGTAAATGATAAATGCTCTGATTGGGACAAACAACTACACCATGTTGCTTGGGCTTATCGAGTGGCCTATAAAACGGTATTCAATGCCACTCCCTTTTAAAAAAAGAATTGGCCAGAACATTGTGCTTCTATTGGATTGAGACTAGACTTAAAGTAGCAATAGGAATATGTGTAGCCAAGAAAAGAAAAAAGGATTATTTTGATGCATATTTCAAAGATATGGGCTTGTGAATTGGAGACCTATTATTGGTATACACATTGAAGCAACATGCATGAAAACTAGAGAAATGTGGCTATGGCCCCATGACCATCAATAGGATATTGACTAGTGGTGCTATGCAATCAACCACTCTAGAACGAGACATATTGCCAAATTACATGAGTAGAAGCCAAATCAAGTTTTATAAAGAGACTTTGACAAAGGAAATGCTTAAGCAACTCAATGTGTCCAAGAAATGTAAAGAAGAAGAGAAGATAATCTGAGAGAGAAAGACTTGGAATGATCCATGGGGTTAAAATATTTCATCACTACTTGTTATCTAAGGAGTTTAAAATTTATGTAGACCACCAAGATCAATAAAACATGTGCTACCAGATGCTTAGTATAGTGATTTATGCTTTTAATGGAATATGACCTTGACTTTGTGCTAAAGGAAGGGAAGAATCATGTTAGATCAAACTACTTGTCTAGGCTAACTAATAGAGAGCTTTGAGTGGCATTAACAATGAAAACCCTGATGCATACTTGTTCAATGTTGACGTTGTTTGAGAGTGTGTGGATCCCTTGGCTCCACCTCTCACTTATTGTCATAAGGATGTCCAAATGTCATGACAACAAATCAAAGAAGCTAAAAAGTTTCAATCAGTCTAGATTTCATTTTCCACCAACATAACCTAGGAAGTTTTAATGTTGCGTGCAAGATGATGAGCACCACATTTTTCATGAAACTACAAATAAGAATATCGTAGGCCCACACTTTTCCCAATCATGCACTCTAAAAATTTTAAAACGAATCGGGGTATATTGGCCTAACATGGAGAAGTATATGGTCAAGTTTGTACAAAACTATCAAGTATGCATGCATTGGAAACCTGCTTAGCAAGTCACATGTAGATTACATGCTAATCCAAAGTAGATTCAACACATGGTTCACTTCCTTAGGATGGTAGGGCCACTAAATGTCCTATGCTCCTCTAGGAAATGATCCTTTGAATAACATGCTAAGGACTACACTACGATTAGAGATCAACTATATAAAAGAGGGAAGAGAATTGTCTTGAAAATATGTATCCATAAGTCTTAATCTTTATTAGTACTTAAATCAACTCACTCCGATATTGTTGATGGATTTTTCTCTCGAGAAATCAGAATACACATGCTCATGTTTCTAGGTTTACAGTGGCCAACCATGTGCATGGATGCAGAGACTTTTAGTGAAACAATGTGATGTGTGCCAATGCACTTAGTATCCATTTAAGAGAGATGAAATCTATCCAAGACCAATGATGCGAGGGAGGGCATTCTCCAAATGGGGTATTGAAATTATCCAAACAATTATCCCTCTTGCTTGTGGTCGTGACACTGAATATATCATAGTAGTGACACGCTAAACTATCCTTATTAAGTTAGCAAACAATGAAAGATTCCATTGGGACAAGCAATTTAAGCATATAGGCTAGCATAGAATAATGCGCTAGGTACTTGCAACTTGTTTTGACCCAAATTCAAAGTAAATATCTTCTTCTTGATCTTTTGTGCCGTCACAATGGGCTATGGTGTCAATGCGCTTATTTAAAGATAAATATTATATTTCATTCTCAAAGGATTTGTAAGATGAAATGTGACCAAAATTGGAGAACATAATCCAACAGGCGATAAGCAACGTGTAATGGAGAACATAATCCAATTGTCTCCAAGCAATGGAGACAATTTCCTACGCCTTCTTGTTAGTTATTTTCTCCCTATCCAAAGGGTTTTTCGGCGATAAAATCACTCCTTGGCCCCTTGAACAAAGGCATGATAATCAATAGAAGGATTACAGATCGCAATAACATCTGGCAAGATGGATGCAAGTGTTACCGGAGTGTTCGACCACGCTGTTCCGAGGCTCTTTTTGTCCACGATGATGCCAAGAGTGAGTGGAATCGTGTCGTTCTAGATGCTGATTGTTCACCATCATCAACTTTCCAGCATGTTGAACGCTCCCGTCTATTGCCCACGATAGACGTTTTTCTCTTCATCGCGATAGCCACAGGCGCGATAGACTCTTTTCACTCAATCGTGATAGTCATTCTCAGTGCGATGCCGGTAGACAGAGAAGGCCATCCATTAATAGAATAGAAGACCGCTTATGCTCATCCACCGTCTATCGTGGCGCTCTCCAATTCCATCTATCGCGCTTCTAAACCGTCTATTGCTTCGATGCAAACCACTATTTGCGAAGAAACCTGGGTTTCGCTCTGGCAATCCATCCTTTGGGATACGAGCTAACCATCTGCTGCATAAGGAACTCCTCGTGGGCCTTTCTCATTCCCTACTCCTCCTCGGCCCTTGTCCTTGAGCTTTGAAGTTCAAGAGAAGTACAGAAAGAGGAGTTGTAAGGCTTCGTTCCACTCGAAGTATTACACGTAGTTGGTAGTGCGGTGATAGTCGGAGTCTGGAGAGGTGTAACCATTTTTTGTGAGAGGTTTATCGGCTTCACCCTTCTTTTAAAGTGTTTTCCCTTAGAAAAAGGGGCGGGGGGATTTCTAAGCAATTGTCAAGCTCCATTGTGTTTTGATATGGCCCTTGGAGATGCGAAGGGTTGAAACCTAAAATACCCATCTTTGGGATAGTAGAAGTTTTTCTCCGGAGCGCGATATGGGGTCCGTGTCATGACTTCAACAGCCCTCTCCCTCGTGATAAGCAATATGGCCCCGATCTAGGGGGTGATTGGTAACCTGGCCCCAATTTTGGAGGGGGCGTCCTATGTCGCTCATGGGGCCTCCGAATGCGTTGAGCCGCCCTTGGTCTCTCTTACTAGAGCTGCAATTCTATCAAAGCAAGAAGAGCTCAAGAAAGTATGTCTCGTTGACAAGTGTTTGGCCCTAGGCCTCCACTCGAAACCGTGCACCAGTGGCTTTGAAAAGAGTGGTTCGCCCATAGGTTGATTGTTAGCAAGTGTCAGTTCTTACTGGCTAGTCATATGTTGCTAGTCTTTGAGAATGAAGATATGGCATTTCAAGCCCTCAGTGTCGGAACCTAGCAACTTGGGCATGCGACCCTATGCCTGTTCAGATGGTCCCCCCATTTTATTCCAGACAAATCAAAATCTCTCTACTACCCTCTCTAGGTTAAGCTCACTAACATGCTTTACTTCTTGTATAGCTTCGTGTGGGACATCGTATCTACAATTGGCAATCCTTTGGCTTCCTGGGAGGATGTTGGTGGTCTCATTTACGAAGGTGCAAGGCACTCTTCAATGATTGGTGGCATCCTCAAATCTGTGTTGAGGCTGATCTCAAAGCGCCGCTTCCATCAAAGATCAAAGTGGACCTAGGCGAAGGGAATGTCTAGGAACAAACCATTAATTACAAAAACCTACCTAACACGTGTTTTCGTTGCGGCCAACAAGGCCACATGATTAAAGATTGCCCACTGAGACAAAAAAGCAAATAAAAACAAGAAGCATCGAGAAAAACTCAAGAAAACAATGGGACACTGAATTGCCCCACGAACGAAGAGGAAGTTGACGGCTCTTGAAACCCAAAAACCGACTCAGATGGGTTCACGGAAGTTAGAAGAAGAAGGAAAAGAAGTCCCAGGGTGACCTCTGAGAGGAAAAATAATCCTCATACCCCCCAAACAACTTTTTTTTTTAAATGGAGGTTCGGCCGAGGCCTACTCCCCCTGACTTTAACTTTGAAATGAACAACTGTACAATGAAGGGCATAGTACCCATGGGACCCCCCTTATCCCACAAGAACAGGGGCAGACGAGGTGGACGGCCCGAAGGCGCATACATCGAGGTGGACGGCCCGAAGGCCCAACGGATTTAACGCCCGAAGGCCGGATTCAACGCCCGAAGGCAGATTACAATGTCTCGCAGCGCAGGGGGGTTGAACCCTCGCCCCCGCCTCAAGAGGCGAGGGACCCAACCAATCGACCTGGCATCTTGGGACCCCCCCAAACAACTTGTTTTTCAATCTAGAAAAGAAGATTAATGAGCTTGATTACCCAGGTAGGAATGAGTTTGAGGTGGATACCAAAGACAAAGCCCTAGAGATCCCTGACAACAAAGAAATCAATCAGGAAGGCTACACTACAAGCAAAGAAGACGGCATTACCACTAGTAATGAAGACATTATGGATAGTGAAAGTCATTGGGTCGACTATTCCGGAAACAGTTTCTTGTTCAGTCCAACAGGACGCCTCTTACAAGGGGAAACAACCTATTGAGCTACCCTAGAAACGCCCCTACAAGTACAAATTACTAAGTCGGGACACCCTCCCAGTGAAAAAGAAAGAAGAATCCAAGAGGAGAAGCGATAAGGCCCCTTCCCAAAAAGGGGGTAACTTACGGCAATGAACATCATCTTGTTAAATGCTAGAGGGCTGAATGACCCCTCAAGAGCAACCATCATTGGTCAATGGCTTCGTGATATTAGCATAAACCCTGACTTTATCTATATTCAAGAGACTAAAATTGATAAACTAAACCCAGAGAAATGTCTTAGACATGTATCCCCGACCCATGTCTGGATTTTGACATCGCACCCCAGGGAGTTCTATGGGATATTTATTCATATAAATCAATTTTGGTCTGAAAAGTTTGAGAACTCCATTGAAGATGAGAGCCTATGAGAAGAGATGGTCATACACTCCAAAGATGATGTTGGTGCTGCAATAACCTTCTTAGTACTTTGGAAGATCATTCTCCAATTGATTCATCAAAACAGATAACCGAACACAAAACAAATGATCAAAAACTTGTTATTTTGGGATGAAGAGCACTCTACTTAGAGCTCACAGTCTACTAAAAATTAACCAGAGAAACTTTGCACACATTCAATTGAATGTATAATGAATATAAAGCACCAAATTTGATAAATTTTAATGGACTATACTGAGAGAAATCAATTTAGGAACAATGGGGTTGTCACGAGGAAGGAGATAAGGAAGAGAGCTCACACACACTCTCACTCTCAAGGAGAAGCACACACACAGATTGAGGCAAAGAAGAATGATCTTCTTCTTCTTCTTCTATTACATAAAAGGAATGTACAAGAATGACCTAAAAACAAGAATACAACAAATGCAATATATAAATATCAGTACATAAGGAAAAACCTAATGTCTGCGAATGAGTGAGCTGGCAAGAAACAAATGTGCCATCACTCTCGGTAGATAAATCTAATAAAGCTCAATGAAGTATCCCTTACATATACCGGTGTGACCACTATACATGTCAGAGAAATTAAAAACTGGTACGTGTCATCCTCGATCATCACATGTTGAGCTTGATATCTCAACACTCCCGCTCAAGCTCAACGCCATATCCTGTAATCCAAGCATCTCCCAAAACTTCTTCAACTTCTCAGCTCCAAGTGCTTTGGTGAAAATATCAGCAACCAGCTCATGTGTTCTCACATAAACAAGATCAATATCACCTGCTAATACCTTCTCTCTGATGAAGTGATAATGTACCTCGATATGCTTTGTTCTAGCATGGAAAATAGGGTTCCATGCTAACTATATGCTCCCAAGATTATCACAATAGATAGTGATAGGCTTTTGCACTTCCACACCTAAATCTGCAAGTAACATCTCCAGCCATGATGCCTCACATGCTGCCATTGCAGCATCTCTATACTCAGCCTCTATACTCAAGAAAGCAACAATGGTTTGCTTCTTACTGCTCCATGTAATAGCTACACCTCCAAGTGAGAAAAGAAAGCCACTAGTAGATCTTCTATCTGGAGTACTACCAGCCCAATCTGCATCGGTGTATCCATGAACCTGCAAATCTACACCAGCTTCATAAAACAATGCATAATCCAAAGTAGCACTCACATAACGTAGAGTGCGCCTCAAAGCATCCAAATATGGCTTCCTGGGAACCTGCATAAACTGACTTTCAATCCAATAGTATAGCTTAAATCAGGCCTTCGAATTGTAAGATATGTAAGACTTCCCACAATTTTCCTCTACATAGTAGCATTTTCCAATGCTTCACCTGATGTAGTATCCAACTTCAAATTCTGATCTAATGGCATAGAAATTGGCTTACAACCAGCCATACCATACTTTTGCAGCATATTCAAGGCATATTGCCTTTGCGACATCCATATACCTATTTTTGTATGTATAAACTCAATGCCCAAGAAATAGCGCAGCACACCAAGATCTTTCATGTCAAATTCATGCATAAGAAGTTGCTTTACTTATTTGATGCTTTCTTCATTATCGCCACCTACAATCAAGTCATCAACATAAATAGCCACAATCGTGATGCCATCATCAGCCTTCCTTGCATATAGTGAATGATCTACATCACACATAGAAAACTCAATGCTGGTTAAGTAATCGCCAATCCTTGCATGCCATGGACGCGGAGCCTGCTTCAGCCCATACAAAGCCTTTTGCAACCTGCAAACAAATTCTGGATGCTTTGAATCTTCATATCCTTGTGGCTGGTCCATATATACTTCTTCCTATAACTCACCATGTAGGAAAGCATTCTTCACATCCATCTGATGCAAAGTCCATCCTTTTGCTGTAGCTAATGCAACAAGTGTCCTAACAGTAGACATTTTAGCTAGACGGCTGAATGTTTCCTCATAATCAATGCCATATGTCTGTGCATATCCTTTAGCTACCAATTGTGCTTTATACCTGATGTTGGCAGTAGCCAGAGGCATAGAAGACGTGGAAGCATGTAAAGACAGAGCAGGGGGTCAGTCGAATCAATTTTTCAAATCTTTATGTTTTATAAATACTTTTCAAAACCTCCAGCAGTGATTTTCATCACTTTTGTAATATATGTAACATAGAAAAACCCTTTTTGTAATTTATAGCTCCATTTTGTGCAAGCCGAGGAGTCCTCGAGCTTGAGGAGCTTAGGTAGAATGAGCATACCAATTTTGGTTATTTTTAGACACCGTTTACCCTTTCAAATAGCATCTAGAACCTATTTTTTAACTATGCCGGTCAATAGATATGAAACCGATCAAAACTAGTCTAGAATCTATAAAAAGAGCTAGAGAGCTCATTTTTTAGGTTAGCTTGTTTGAGTAAAGAAGAGCTTAGAGCTATTTTGAGCTTGTAATAGTGTTCTTGAGCAATAGAGTTGATTTCTCACCTTCCATTGTGTCTTGCTTGTCTCTTCCTTGTGTGTGTGTATGTGTGTGTGCATCTCGATGCTTCTCACCTTCACTCTCACTTCATCTCACATTCACGATCTTCATACCACTCCTATCTCTTCCATGGATTGACATTAAGGAGGTGGAGCTTCTTAACGTGGTTCTCACCATTGTGCTAGAGCAACACCAAATTTGGCACCATTGTCGGGGATTGAGTCTAGGACGAATGTGTGATGGTAAGAGTATAGCTAGAAGTGGCGTTGGAAGGTAAAAATTTCAGTTTTTGTTGTTGTTTTTACTTAGTTTTTTGTGTTTTTCATCTTCCCCACACTCCATCTTCATCACCGCATCATCATCTTCCACTCCAAAAAAATCACAAAATTCACCATATCCACCCATTCTCCTCATTTCCCCTCATTTGTGCATGTGCGAGAGAGAGAGAGAGAGCTTTTGTGCTTTCATGTGCTATTGTGTTTTTGAGTTTTCTTGCAGGTACAGTGCTCCAGTGCATCAGGAAAGCTTGCAAAAGGTAAAATTTCACTTTCTCTCAGAAATCTGCCGTGCCAAGTTCGGCATTTTTGGTATGCGAGTTCACCAAGAGGTAGGCGACACTAGCGCTTGCACGTATCCACAAACGCATTTGCAAAATCATCATTTTGGTGGATCACCGCGATTGGCTCAGACCATCACGATTGTGTCACACCATCGCGATTGGCTCAAGCCATCAGGACGGCTCGGCCGGACCATCACGACGGTCTCACACCATCGGGACGGTTCACTTGAGCCATCGTGATGGTTCACTTGGACCATCACAAGGATCCCGTCGACCCCACGCCATCGCGATTGGTTCATGCCATCGCATTGATGCTACCACGTGGCAAGCTAGACCATCGCGACAATACCCTCAGACCATCACGACGCCTCGACATTTGAACATCGCGATCGGCTCATGCCATCGTGCTTTGTGATTATCGCGACGAGCTCACGCCATCGCGATTGTCCTGTTGACCATTGACCGACGCCATCGCGATTGCTCGTCGATTAGACCATCGCGATGGTTAATTCACACCATCGCGATTGTTCACATTTACGCCATCATGACAGTTCATTCACACCATCGCGATTGTTCATATTTATGGCATCGCGACTGTTCATTCACACCATCGCGATTGTTCACATTCGGACCATCGTGATTGTTCACCTCACGCCATCGCGACAGTTCGCTTTTTCGGACCATCGCGATTGTTCCACACCATCGCGACGGTTCACCTGGACCATCGCAACGGTCCCAGACTATCGCGATTATCTCAGACCATCGCGATTGTCCACCCCAAACACATTTTTAGGACTTGATTTTTGGACCAATTTTGGGGCTATTTTTGGCAAATTTTTGGGTGATTAGACTCATAGGAGACCCCTTAGCTCATATTTGGAGAAAAACCTGTTTGTCAATTTTTACCCCCGAGGGCTTGAATGGTCATATCTTTTTCATCCAAAGTCCGTTTTTTGAGCTTTATAGCTTGTTAGAAAGCTCTTTATGAGTACTACGTGAGCTCAACTGTTTTTTTCAAAAAGAATACACTGATTTTTAGAGAGGATATTTTTCAGGTTGACCATCTGTGGGACTAGGAAAGAAAGGGGGCTTTGGAAGAAAATTTTGTCAAAGGTTAAGGGACTTTAAAGTGTATATACTCAAGTGCTTGATCATCCATTTGAGAATTGGTCTAATAGTGGATTTTAGAGGTCTAGCAAAGACAATCAAGGACAATAAAGGCAAGGCAGTGAAGAACGCAAAGCTTGGGAAGCATGGCTTCTTGGGCATCAGAGCAACCAAAGCAGCTGACTTGAGGTTGGAAGATTACTTAACCCCCTCAGTCAATTCTTAGCTTAAGCTAAACGGTAACATTGTGGATTACCGACGATAGGAACACCCCAAGTTCAAGAGATTTAATTTATCAAGTCCAAGACTAAACTAAAGGTGTGTGATACGAAAACATAAATGAAAAGAACTTAAGTCTGACGGAACGAAAACTCATAAGTACCACGAAAAGTCGAATTCTTGATGCATACATCTAGACAAGAATCTAAAGGGATTTAAAAGGAATCAAGAAAGTAAAAAAAAAAAAGAAACATTGACAATCAAAGAGTGTCGTGAGGTAAATTCATGAACCTTCGGGCAAACACATAGGTAAGTGAGACCAACGAAGCCTTAGATCATCAGAAGAAAGCGTAGGAACCACTGCAGGATCGTGGGCACAACAGTTGAATAAAAGTTATCCCTATGAATTGAGCTTAGACACGAGTGAATTAGAAATGGCTTTTAGCACGGAAAGACCAGAAGGAGGGTCAAACATAGCATACTTAGAAAGACCTGAAGGACCCTATAGGACTCAGTTAGAATTTCTCCAAACCAACTCACTTAGGTGCTCACATCTATGAGGATGGTTTGCGAAGACAAGTGGTGCAAATGCACAACCCTGATCAACCCATTGGATTGGAACGTCCAATGGTGAAATTCGAAAGAGATGCACACATAGACAAAGAGGGAACAATGTACATTTTAAGTACTCAGCCAAATAATACCAATGATTTTGGCATAATCCACTTAGAGACGGAAGCGAGAGTACAAGGAAAAGAACCATTAGATGAACCTAGAACACCTAGAGGGAAATCTGTACTGACACGAGTACTAATCCCAGAGTGGATCCCTCAGGACAATAGAAGCATAGAGTTGTTTGTTAATAAAGAAACAGATGAAGCATTTTGGAGGTACAGGATAGAACAACCTAATGAGGCAGGCTCCATTACGATATATGAGTTCAAGGACCCGGATACACCTGGAAAGGTTGTATACCTGGATGAAACTTCAAAAAGAGTCTTTGTTGTACTAGATCACGCAAGAAATACCTACACATGGAGAGGCGAGTTGGTATTCCCTCCTTCTCGAACGAACGTAAACATCCTCAGCTCTCAAAGAGAGAAAAATAAAGAGAGACCCGAAGTAAGCTTCAATCATCCCATAGGGAGAGATAGAACCACCATAGACACCGAGAGAGTGGATAGACAAAGAGAGCCTAGAATACCAAGTGGTAGAGATGATTGTCCTCTACCTAGACCACGTGAACAGGCAAAAATACTACGACCCACTCAGTTAGTAAAATCCATGAAAAGCTACTTTGATGGGACAGGAGATCCCTATGACCATGTGGCAAAATTTAAGCAAGTGCTACGAACAGAGCAAGTAGAAGACATGTTCATCCAATACAATGCGTTTGGACTAATGTTAAAGAATACCGCTTTAACTTGGTTCCAACCATTGCAACAAAGGCAATTTCCTGATATCCATCACTTTTTAGAGTCAATTCATCACTGAATTCTCTAAAAGTGGAATCAGACATGATACGTCTTCGTTGATTCATAGTTTCAAACAGACCCCTCAAGAAACAGTTAGACTGGCAGGATGTAGGTTTAGACACTATGTTGAAAGATGTACAATGCAAGAGTTACCCTCAGAGTCCAAGCAAGTGTCATTATTCTTTGACGGCCTGTTGAGCTCTAAGCTACGCTCCTATGTATACTTAAAGGAACCCAAAACGCTAGAGCAGTGCGTAAGAATTTCCATAGACATTGAGGAAAACTTAGGAGACGAGTTGGAACTCTCAAAGGTCTATAAGGACTCAGATTGCTCATCTCTAGCATCCACAAAACTGTCTAGCTCAATTGAGGACCTAGCAGAAAAAGTGGCCCACAAACTAGTAGTTTCTAGTAAATAGATGCCTAGGTTAACAACCAACAAGCGTTGTTACACCTGTGGTGGTGATCATATGGCGAATGTGTGTCCCAATGCAACACAAACGCAAGCCAACCCTAGTGGCCAATACTATATGATCGAGAGAAGATACACAAATCATACAGCACAAGACTGCCCCTATAACAAACAAGCAAAAAGAGAGAACTACCCGCAAGCATATGCACAGCTAGGTAGGTATCAAGGTCAGTATAATGCTCAGCCTCATTACTATAGGCCTCCTCAGAACTACCCATATCAGGCTCAACAGAGACCTCAACCTGTTTTAGCTCAGCATCCACCCCCACCAGCAAATGTTATCTCAGTTAAATACACTGCTGCAGAACAGAACCTAAGTAGGGCTTTAGTGCCTTCTTCACCTTTGATCACAAAAAGTGACCCAAACTCAAACAATTTTGACTCTATACATGTAGATACTCCACCCGTGTATTACACAGAGTCACCACAACACGTAAAGACATATCAATACGATAGTCCACCATTGGAACCCAGTTGGGAGCCCGATTACGCTAATGTGATGTATACGAACCCTAATCTGCCACCCCAATTAAGATAGCAAAGACCACAGGGCCCTAGAGGAACATGATTTAGGTGCCAAGGAGATCACTTCATAAAGGATTTTCCACATCCTCCGATAGCAGGACAATCACAATACTATAACGTACAAGGTTTTTGCGCCGATTGTGGCAAAGAGCATATCATAAAAGATTGTCCTAAGAACCCTGCTAATGCTTCAAATGTGACACCAATCAACGTGATAGGTATTGTGAAAAATGCAGATGGATCCAACCCTACATATGTGCCTATCCAAGCTTTAACAAGAGCCCAGGCGCTCTTACAGAACCAACATCTAGAACCTATTTTTTAACTATGCCGGTCAATAGATATGAAACCGATCAAAACTAGTCTAGAATCTATAAAAAGAGCTAGAGAGCTCAGTTTTGAGGTTAGCTTGTTTGAGTAAAGAAGAGCTTAGAGCTATTTTGAGCTTGTAAGAGTGTTCTTGAGCAATAGAGTTGATTTCTCACCTTCCATTGTGTCTTGCTTGTCTCTTTGTTGTGTGTGTGTATGTGTGTGTGCATCTCGATGCTTCTCACCTTCACTCTCACTTCATCTCACATTCACGATCTTCATATCACTCCTATCTCTTCCGCGGATTGACATTAAGGAGGTGGAGCTTCTTAACGTGGTTCTCACCATTGTGCTAGAGCAACACCAAATTTGGCGCCGTTGCTGGGGATCGAGTCTAGGACGAATGTGTGATGGTAAGAGTATAGCAAGAAGTGGCGTTGGAAGGTAAAAATTTCAGTTTTTGTTGTTGTTTTTACTTAGTTTTTTGTGTTTTTCATCTTCCCCACACTCCATCTTCATCACCGCATCATCATCTTCAACCCCAAAAAAATCACAAACTTCACCATATCCACCCATTCTCCTCATTTCCCCTCATTTGTGCATGTGCGAGAGAGAGAGAGAGCTTTTGTGCTTGCATGTGCTATTGTGTTTTTGAGTTTTCTTGCAGGTACAGTGCTCCAGTGCATCAAGAAAGCTTGCAAAAGGTAAAATTTCACTTTCTGTCAAAAATCTGCCGTGGGTGTTAGACCATCACGATGGTCTGCCAAGTTCGGCATTTTTGGTATGCGAGTTCACCAAGAGGTAGGCGAGACTAGCACTTGCACGTATCCAGAAACGCATTCACAAAATCATCATTTTGGTGGATCACCGCGATTGGCTCAGACCATCACGATTGTGTCACACCATCGCGATTGGCTCAAGCCATCAGGACGGCTCGGCCGGACCATCGCGACGGTCTCACACCATCGGGACGGTTCACTTGAGCCATCGCGATGGTTCACTTGGACCATCACGAGGATCCCATCGACCCCACGCCATCACGATTGGCTCATGCCATTGCGCCGATGCTACCACGTGGCAAGCTAGACCATCGCGACAATACCCTCAGACCATCACGACGCCTCGACATTTGAACATCACGATCGGCTCACGCCATCGTGCTTTGTGACCATCGCGACGGGCTCACGCCATCGCGATTGTCCCGTTGACGATTGACCGACACCATCACGATTGCTCGTCGATTAGACCATCGCGACGGCTCATTCACACCATCGCGATTGTTCACATTTACGCCATCGCGATGGTTCATTCACACCATCGTGATTGTTCATATTTACGGCATCGCGACTGTTCATTCACACCATCGCGATTGTTCACATTCGGACCATCGCGATTGTTCACCTCACGCCATCGCGACAGTTCGCTTTTTCGGACCATCGCGATTGTTCCACGCCATCGCGATGGTTCACCTGGACCATCGCGATTATCTCATACCATCACGATTGTCCACCCCAAACGCATTTTTAGAACTTGATTTTTTGACCAATTTTGTGGCTATTTTTGGCAAATTTTTGGGTGATTAGACTCATAGGAGACCCCTTAGCTCATATTTGGAGAAAAACCTGTTTGTCAATTTTTACCCCCGAGGGCTTGAATAGTCATATCTTTTTCATCCGAAGTCCGTTTTTTGAGCTTTATAGCTTGTTAGAGATTTAATTTATCAAGTCCAAGACTAAACTAAAGGTGTGTGATACGAAAACATAAAGGAAAAAAACTTAAGTTTGACAGAACGAAAACTCATAAGTACCAGGGAAAGTCGAATTCCTGATGCATACATCTAGAAAAGAATCTAAAGGGATTTAAAAGGAATCAAGAAAGTAAAAAAAAAAAAGAAACATTGACAATCAGAGAGTGCCGCGAGGTAAATTCATGAACCTTAGATCGGGCAAACACATAGGTAAGTCAGACCGACGAAGCCTTAGATCATCAAAAGCAAGTGTAGGAACCACTGCAGGATCGTGGGCACAATAGTTGAATAAAAGTTATCCCTATGAATTGAGCTTAGACACGAGTGAATTAGAAATGGCTTTTAGCAAGGAAAGACCAGAAAGAGGGTCAAACATAGCATACTTAGAAAGACCTGAAGGACCCTATAGGACTCAGTTAGAATTTCTCCGAACCAACTCGCTTAGGTGCTCGCATCTATGAGGATGGTTTGCGAAGACAAGTGGTGCAAATGCACAACCTTGATCAACCCATTGGATTGGAACGTCCAATGGTGAAATTCGAAAGAGATGCATTCATAGACAAAGAGGGAACAATGTACATTTTAAGTACTCAGCCAAATAATACCAATGAGTTTGGCATAATCCACTTAGAGACGGAAGCGAGAGTACAAGGAAAAGAACCATTAGATGAACCTAGAACACCTAGAGGGAAATCTGTACTGACACGAGTACTAATCCCAGAGTGGATCCCTCAGGACAATAGAAGCATAGAGTTGTTTGTTAATAAAGAAACTGATGAAGCAGTTTGGAGGTACAGGATAGAACAACCTAATGAGGCAGGCTCCATTACGATATATGAGTTCAAGGACCCGGATACACCTGGAAAGGTTGTATACCTGGATGAAACTTCAGAAAGAGTCTTTGTTGTACCAGACCACGCAAGAAATACCTACACATGGAGAGGCGAGTTGGTATTCCCTCCTTCTCGAACGAACGAAAACATCCTAAGCTCTCAAAGAGAGAAAAATAAAGAGAGACCCGAAGTAAGCTTCAATCATCCCATAGGGAGAGATAGAACCACCATAGACAATGAGAGAGTGGATAGACAAAGAGAGCCTAGAATACCAGGTGGTAGAGATGATTTTCCTCTACCTAGACCACATGAACATGCAAAAATACTAAGACCCACTCAGTTAGTAAAATCCATGAAAAACTACTTTGATGGGATAGGAGATCCCCATGACCATGTGGCAGAATTTAAGCAAGTGCTACAAACAGAGCAAGTAGAAGACATGTTCATGCAATACAATGCGTTTGGACTAACGTTAAAGAATGCCGCTTTAACTTGGTTCCAACCATTGCAACAAAGGCAATTTCGTGATATCCATCACTTTTTAGAGTCATTCATCATTGAATTCTCTAAAAGTGGAATCAGACATGATACGTCTTCGTTGATTCATAGTTTCAAACAGACCCCTCAAGAAATAGTTAGACTGGCAGGATGTAGGTTTAGACACTATGTTGAAAGATGTACAATGCAAGAGTTACCCTTACAGGCCAAGCAAGTGTCATTATTCTTAGACGGCCTGTTGAGCTCTAAGCTACGCTCCTATGTATACTTAAAGGAACCCAGAACGCTAGAGCAGTGTGTAAGAATTTGCATAGACATTGAGGACAACTTAGGAGACGAGTTGGAACTCTCAAAGGTCTATAAGGACTCAGATTGCTCATCTCTAGCATCCACAAAACTGTCTAGCTCAATTGAGGACCTAGCAGAAAAAGTGGCCCAGAAACTAGGAGTTTCTAGTAAATAGATGCCTAGGTTAACAACCAACAAGCGTTGTTACACCTGTGGTGGTGATCATATGGCGAATGTGTGTCCCAATGCAACACAAACGCAAGCCAACCCTAGTGGCCAATACTATATGATCGAGAGAAGATACACAAATCATACAGCACAAGACTACCCCTATAAACAAACAAGCAAAAAGAGAGAACTACCCGCAAGCATATGCACAACTAGGTAGGTATCAAGGTCAGTATAATGCTCAGCCTCATTACTATAGGCCTCCTCAGAACTACCCTTATCAGGCTCAATAGAGACCTCAACCTGTTTTAGCTCAGCATCCACCCCCACCAGCGAATGTTATCTCAGTTAAATACGCTGCTGCAGAAGAGAACCTAAGTAGGGCTTTAGTGCCTTCTTCACCTTTGATCACAGAAAGTGACCCAAACTCAAACAGTTTTGACTCTACACATGTAGATACTCCACCCACATATTACACAGAGTCACCACAACACGTAAAGACATATCAATACGATAGTCCACCATTGGAACCCAGTTGGGAGCCCGATTACGTTAATGTGATGTATACGAACCCTAATCCGCGGCCCCAATTAAGATAGCAAAGACCACAGGGCCCTAGAGGAACATGCTTTAGGTGCTAAGGAGATCACTTCATAAAGGATTTTCCACATCCTCCAATAGCAGGACAGTCACAATACTATAACGTACAAGGTTTTTGCGCCGATTGTGGCAAAGAGCATATCATAAAAGATTGTCCTAAGAACCCTGCTAATGCTTCAAATGTGACACCAATCAACGTGATAGGTATTGTGAAAAATGCAGATGGATCCAACCCTACATATGTGCCTATCCAAGCTATAACAAGAGCCCAAGCGCTCTTACAGAACCAACAGCTTAATCATGAGCAAATAGCCGGAACTAGTGAAGTTGGAGAGTCTAGCAGTAAAAAGACAATACAAGCCGAGGGAAAAAAACCTCCTAAAGAGGGAAAAAAGTGCCCCGACGGTCCTAGAGTGTTCACACACATCACTACCTAAATATATCAACATGAACTAGAGTGAATAAAAAATGTTTCCAAGCAATTCCAAAATTGATTGATACACTTAATCTCATTGTGGAGAAATAAATTACAATCATTAGCAAACATATTGAGCAGTAGCTGATTCTACCTTGAAGGAAGAGATAGACCTCTACTGATCCTACCTTGAAGGAAGAGATAGACCTCTAGTTTATCCTGAGTAGAAATGATAATTTACCATGCAACTAAGGCCATCAACAATAATATAGAAAAGAAAAGCGAAAAGTGGGAAACCTTGCCTTATGGACCTAAGGACTATAGATGAGGAGAGCTTGATGTTGATATTAATCCAATCTAATGAATTCCCCCACAACATGGAAATCATTTTGAGGCCCAAATATTTGAAGGATTGATAGATGAAATCCCATATCAGCCTTTTATAATATATTTCAAAGTCAATCTTAAAAAAGATCAAGTTTTGGTATGAATTTTTGGCATGATCTAAACCTTCTTAAATATCAATGATGGCTTCTAGGATCAACCTTCCCGTCATGAAGCGTTTGTGATCCTTATGAATGTTTCCTCATAATCAATGCCATATGTTTGTGCATATCCTTTAGCTACCAATTGTGCTTTATACCTGATGTTGGCAGTAGCCAGAGGCATAGAAGACGCGGAAGCATGTAAAGACAGAGCAGGGGGTCAGTCAAATCAATTTTTCAAATTTTTATGTTTTATAAATACTTTTCAAAACCTCCAGCAATGATTTTCATCACTTTTGTAATATATGTAACATAGAAAAACCATTTTTGTAATTTATAGCTCCATTTTGTGCAAGCCGAGGAGTCCTCAAGCTTGAGGAGCTTAGGTAGAATGAGCGTACCAATTTTGGTTATTTTTAGACACTGTTTACCCTTTCAAATAGCATCTAGAACCTATTTTTTAACTATGCCGGTCAATAGATATGAAACCGATCAAAACTAGTCTAGAATCTATAAAAAGAGCTAGAGAGCTCAGTTTTGAGGTTAGCTTGTTTGAGTAAAGAAGAGCTTAGAGCTATTTTGAGCTTGTAAGAGTGTTCTTGAGCAATAGAGTTGATTTCTCACCTTCCATTGTGTCTTGCTTGTCTCTTCGTTGTGTGTGTGTATGTGTGTGTGCATCTCAATGCTTCTCACCTTCACTCTCACTTCATCTCACATTCACGATCTTCATATCACTCCTATCTCTTCCGCGGATTGACATTAAGGAGGTGGAGCTTCTTAACGTGGTTCTCACCATTGTGCTAGAGCAACACCAAATTTGGCGCCGTTGCCGGGGATCGAGTCTAGGACGAATGTGTGATGGTAAGAGTATAGCAAGAAGTGGCGTTGGAAGGTAAAAATTTCAGTTTTTGTTGTTGTTTTTACTTAATTTTTTGTGTTTTTCATCTTCCCCACACTCCATCTTCATCACCGCATCATCATCTTCGACTCCAAAAAAATCACAAAATTCACCATATCCACCCATTCTCCTCATTTCCCCTCATTTGTGCATGTGCGAGAGAGAGAGAGAGAGAGCTTTTGTGCTTGCATGTGCTATTGTGTTTTTGAGTTTTCTTGCAGGTACATTGCTCCAGTGCATCAGGAAAGCTTGCAAAAGGTAAAATTTCACTTTCTGTCAGAAATCTACCGTGGGTGTCAGACCATCGCGATGGTCTGCCAAGTTCGGCATTTTTAGTATGCGAGTTCACCAAGAGGTAGGCGACACTAGTGCTTGCACGTACCCACAAACGCATTGGCAAAATCATCATTTTGGTGGATCACCGCGATTGGCTCAGACCATCACGATTGTGTCACACCATCGTGATTGGCTCAAGCCATCAGGACGGCTCGGCCGGACCATCGCGACGGTCTCACACCATCGGGACGGTTCACTTGAGCCATCGCGATGGTTCACTTGGACCATCACGAGGATCCCATCGACCCCACGCCATCGCGATTGGCTCATGCCATCGCACTGATGCTACCACGTGGCAAGCTAGACCATCGCGACAATACCCTCAGACCATCACGACGCCTCGACATTTGAACATCGCGATCGGCTCACGCCATCGTGCTTTGTGACCATCGCGACAGGCTCACGCCATCGCGATTGTCCTGTTGACCATTGACCGACACCATCACGATTGCTCGTCGATTAGACCATCGCGACGGTTCATTCACACCATCGCGATTGTTCACATTTACGCCATCGCGACGATTCATTCACACCATCGCGATTGTTCATATTTACGGCATCGCGACTGTTCATTCACACCATCGCGATTGTTCACATTCGGACCATCGCGATTGTTCACCTCACGCCATCGCGACAGTTCGTTTTTTCGTACCATTGCAATTCTTCCACGCTATCGTGACGGTTCACCTGGACCATCGCGATTATCTCATACCATCGCGATTGTCCACCCCAAACACATTTTTAGGACTTGATTTTTTGACCAATTTTGTGGCTATTTTTGGCAAATTTTTGGGTGATTAGACTCATAGGAGACCCCTTAGCTCATATTTGGAGAAAAACCTGTTTGTCAATTTTTACCCCCGAGGGCTTGAATGGTCATATCTTTTTCATCCGAAGTCCGTCTTTTTAGCTTTATAGGAAAGAAAGGGGGCTTTGGAAGAAAATTTTGTCAAAGGTTAAGGGACTTTAAAAGTGTATATACTCAAATGCTTGATCATCCATTTGAGAATTGGTCTAATAGTGGATTTTAGACGTCTAGCAAAGACAATCAAGGACAATAAAGGCAAGGCAGTGAAGAACGCAAAGCTTGGGAAGCATGGCTTCTTGGGCATCAGAGCAACCAAAGCAGCTGACTTGAGGTTGGAAGATTACTCAACCCCCTCAGTCAATTCTTAGCTTAGGCTAAACGGTAGCATTGTGGATTACCGACGATAGGAACACCCCAAGTTCAAGAGATTTAATTTATCAAGTCCAAGACTAAACTAAAGGTGTGTGATACGGAAACATAAAGGAAAAGAACTTAAGTCTAACAGAACGAAAACTCATAAGTACCACGAAAAGTCGAATTCTTGATGCATACATCTAGACAAGAATCTCAAGGGATTTAAAAGGAATCAAGAAAGTAAAAAAAAAAAAGAAACATTGACAATCAGAGAGTGCCGGGAGGTAAATTCATGAACCTTAGATCGGGCAAACACATAGGTAAGTCAGACTGACGAAGCCTTA
This sequence comes from Ceratopteris richardii, assembly GCA_020310875.1. Taxonomy (NCBI): domain Eukaryota; kingdom Viridiplantae; phylum Streptophyta; class Polypodiopsida; order Polypodiales; family Pteridaceae; genus Ceratopteris; species Ceratopteris richardii. Next base: position 108,905,525 of record CM035427.1, read on the forward strand.
GATCATCAGAAGCAAGTGTAGGGACCACTGCAGGATCGTGGGCACAATAGTTGAATAAAAGTTATCCCTATGAATTGAGCTTAGACACGAGTGAATTAGAAATGGCTTTTAGCACGGAAAGACCAGAAGGAGGGTCAAACATAGCATACTTAGAAAGACTAGAAGGACCCTATAGGACTCAGTTAGAATTTCTCCGAACCAACTCGCTTAGGTGCTCGCATCTATGAGGATGGTTTGCGAAGACAAGTGGTGCAAATGCACAACCCTGATGAACTCATTGGATTGGAACGTTCAATGGTGAAATTCGAAAGAGATGCATACATAGACAAAGAGGGAACAATGTACATTTTAAGTACTCAGCCAAATAATACCAATGAGTTTGGCATAATCCACTTAGAGACGGAAGCGAGAGTACAAGGAAAAGAACCATTAGATGAACGTAGAACACCTAGAGGGAAATCCGTACTGACACGAGTACTAATCCCAGAGTGGATCCCTCAGGACAATAGAAGCATAGAGTTGTTTGTTAATAAAGAAACTAATGAAGCATTTTGGAGGTACAGGATAGAACAACCTAATGAGGCAGGCTCCATTACGATATATGAGTTCAAGGACCCGGATACACCTGGAAAGATTGTATACCTGATGAAACTTCAGAAAGAGTCTTTGTTGTACCAGACCACGCAAGAAATACCTACACATGGAGAGGAGAGTTGGTATTCCCTCCTTCTCGAACGAACATAAACATCCTCAGCTCTCAAAGAGAGAAAAATAAAGAGAGACCCGAAGTAAGCTTCAATCATCCCATCGGGAGAGATAGAACCACCATAGACACCGAGAGAGTGGATAGACAAAGAGAGCCTAGAATACCATGTGGTAGAGATGATTTTCCTCTACCTTGACCACGTGAACACGCAAAAATACTAAGACCCACTCAGTTAGTAAAATCCATGAAAAACTACTTTGATGGGACAGGAGATCCCTATGACCATGTGGCAGAATTTAAGCAAGTGCTACGAACAGAGCAAGTAGAAGACATGTTCATGCAATACAATGCGTTTGGACTAACGTTAAAGAATACCGCTTTAGCTTGGTTCCAACCATTGCAACAAAGGCAATTTCATGATATCCATCACTTTTTAGAGTCATTCATCACTGAATTCTCTAAAAGTGGAATCAGACATGATACGTCTTCGTTGATTCATAGTTTCAAACAGACCCCTCAAGAAACAGTTAGACTGGCAGGATGTAGGTTTAGACACTATGTTGAAAGATGTACAATGCAAGAGTTACCCTCACAGGCCAAGCAAGTGTCATTATTCTTAGACGGCCTATTGAGCTCTAAGCTACGCTCCTATGTATACTTAAAGGAACCCAGAACGCCAGAGCAGTGTGTAAGAATTTGCATAGACATTGAGGACAACTTAGGAGACGAGTTGGAACTCTCAAAGGTCTATAAGGACTCAGATTGCTCATCTCTAGCATCCTCAAAATTGTCTAGCTCAATTGAGGGCCTAGCAGAAAAAGTGGCCCAAAAACTAGGAGTTTCTAGTAAATAGATGCCTAGGTTAACAACCAACAAGCGTTGTTACACCTGTGGTGGTGATCATATGGTGAATGTGTGTCCCAATGCAACACAAACGCAAGCCAACCCTAGTGGCCAATACTATATGATCGAGAGAAGATACACAAATCATACAGCACAAGACTGCCCCTATAACAAACAAGCAAAAAGAGAGAACTACCCGCAAGCATATGCACAACTAGGTAGGTATCAAGGTCAGTATAATGCTCAGCCTCATTACTATAGGCCTCCTCAGAACTACCCTTATCAGGCTTAATAGAGACCTCAACCTGTTTTAGCTCAGCATCCACCCCCACCAGCGAATGTTATCTCAGTTAAATACGTTGCTGTAGAAGAGAACCTAAGTAGGGCTTTAGTGCCTTCTTCACCTTTGATCACAGAAAGTGACCCAAACTCAAACAGTTTTGACTCTACACATGTAGATACTCCACCCGCATATTACACAGAGTCACCACAACACGTAAAGACATATCAATACGATAGTCCACCATTGGAACCCAATTGGGAGCCCGATTACGCTAATGTGATGTATACGAACCCTAATCCGCGGCCCCAATTAAGATAGCAAAGACCACAGGGCCCTAGAGGAACATGCTTTAGGTGCCAAGGAGATCACTTCATAATCCACTTAGAGACGAAAGCGAGAGTACAAGGAAAAGAACCATTAGATGAACCTAGAACACCTAGAGGGAAATCTGTACTGACACGAGTACTAATCCCAGAGTGGATCCCTCAGGACAATAGAAGCATAGAGTTGTTTGTTAATAAAGAAACTAATGAAGCATTTTGGAGGTACAGGATAGAACAACCTAATGAGGCAGGCTCCATTACGATATATGAGTTCAAGGACCCGGATACACCTGGAAAGATTGTATACCTGATGAAACTTCAGAAAGAGTCTTTGTTGTACCAGACCACGCAAGAAATACCTACACATGGAGAGGAGAGTTGGTATTCCCTCCTTCTCGAACGAACATAAACATCCTCAGCTCTCAAAGAGAGAAAAATAAAGAGAGACCCGAAGTGAGCTTCAATCATCCCATAGGGAGAGATAGAACCACCATAGACACCGAGAGAGTGGATAGACAAAGAGAGCCTAGAATACCAGGTGGTAGAGATGATTTTCCTCTACCTAGACCACGTGAACACGCAAAAATACTAAGACCCACTCAGTTAGTAAAATCCATGAAAAACTACTTTGATGGGACAGGAGATCTCTATGACCATGTGGCAGAATTTAAGCAAGTGCTACGAACAGAGCAAGTAGAAGACATGTTCATGCAATACAATGCGTTTGGACTAACGTTAAAGAATACCGCTTTAGCTTGGTTCCAACCATTGCAACAAAGGCAATTTCGTGATATCCATCACTTTTTAGAGTCATTCATCACTGAATTCTCTAAAAGTGGAATCAGACATGATACGTCTTCGTTGATTCATAGTTTCAAACAGACCCCTCAAGAAACAGTTAGACTGGCAGGACGTAGGTTTAGACACTATGTTGAAAGATGTACAATGCAAGAGTTACCCTCACAGGCCAAGCAAGTGTCATTATTCTTAGACGGCCTGTTGAGCTCTAAGCTACGCTCCTATGTATACTTAAAGGAACCCAGAACGCCAGAGCAGTGTGTAAGAATTTGCATAGACATTGAGGACAACTTAGGAGACGAGTTGGAACTCTCAAAGGTCTATAAGGACTCAGATTGCTCATCTCTAGCATCCACAAAACTGTCTAGCTCAATTGAGGGCCTAGCAGAAAAAGTGGCCCAAAAACTAGGAGTTTCTAGTAAATAGATGCCTAGGTTAACAACCAACAAGCGTTGTTACACCTGTGGTGGTGATCATATGGAGAATGTGTGTCCCAATGCAACACAAACGCAAGCCAACCCTAGTGGCCAATACTATATGATCGAGAGAAGATACACAAATCATACAGCACAAGACTGCCCCTATAACAAACAAGCAAAAAGAGAGAACTACCCGCAAGCATATGCACAACTAGGTAGGTATCAAGGTCAGTATAATGCTCAGCCTCATTACTATAGGCCTCCTCAGAACTACCCTTATCAGGCTCAATAGAGACCTCAACCTGTTTTAGCTCAGCATCCACCCCCACCAGCGAATGTTATCTCAGTTAAATACGCTGCTGCAGAAGAGAACCTAAGTAGGGCTTTAGTGCCTTCTTCACCTTTGATCACAGAAAGTGACCCAAACTCAAACAGTTTTGACTCTACACATGTAGATACTCCACCCGCATATTACACAGAGTCACCACAACACGTAAAGACATATCAATACGATAGTCCACCATTGGAACCCAGTTGGGAGCCCGATTACGCTAATGTGATGTATACGAACCCTAATCCGCGGCCCCAATTAAGATAGCAAAGACCACAGGGCCCTAGAGGAACATGCTTTAGGTGCCAAGGAGATCACTTCATAAAGGATTTTCCACATCCTCCAATAGCAGGACAGTCACAATACTATAACGTACAAGGTTTTTTCGCCGATTGTGGCAAAGAGCATATCATAAAAGATTGTCCTAAGAACCCTGCTAATGCTTCAAATGTGACACCAATCAACGTGATAGGTATTGTGAAAAATGCAGATGGATCCAACCCTACATATGTGCCTATCCAAGCTATAACAAGAGCCCAAGCGCTCTTACAGAACCAACAGCTTAATCATGAGCAAATAGCCGGAACTAGTGAAGTTGGAGAGTCTAGCAGTAAAAAGACAATACAAGCCGAGGGAAAAAAACCTCCTAAAGAGGGAAAAAAGTGCCCCGACGGTCCTAGAGTGTTCACACACATCACTACCTAAATATATCAACATGAACTAGAGTGAATAAAAAATGTTTCCAAGCAATTCCAAGATTGATTGATACACTTAATCTCATTGTGGAGAAATAAATTACAATCATTAGCAAACATACTGAGCAGTAGCTGATTCTACCTTGAAGGAAGAGATAGACCTCTACTGATCCTACCTTGAAGGAAGAGATAGACCTCTAGTTTATCCTGAGTAGAAATGATAATTTACCATGCAACTAAGGCCATCAACAATAATAAAGAAAAGAAAAGCGAAAAGTGGGAAACCTTGCCTTATGGACCTAAGGACTATAGATGAGGAGAGCTTGATGTTGATATTAATCCAATCTAATGAATTCCCCCACAACATGGAAATCATTTTGAGGCCCAAATTTTTGAAGGATTGATAGATGAAATCCCATCTCAGCCTTTTATAATATATTTCAAAGTCAATCTTAAAAAAGATCAGGTTTTGGTATGAATTTTTGGCATGATCTAAACCTTCTTAAATATAGATGATGGCTTCTAGGATCAACCTTCCCGTGATGAAGCGGTTGTGATCCTTATGAACCCAAGATTGAAGGTGATTCATGTTACAATTTATGAGTGCTTTTTCAGTGACTTTGTATACTACCTGAGTCATGGTTATTAGTCCCCAATAATCAATTCAATTCTTTTGTTAGTTCTTATGAATTAACTCTATCACTCCTTTGTTGAGAAACCTTTACAAAAGCTCCAAAATTGAGGGCATCTCCCCATACCATGCAAAGGGGACCTACAAGGGAATCTTTAAATACGTTTAGGAATTCATTGGTCAAACTATCAATAAATATGAACATAAATACATACGTACATAAATATAAACATAGCTACATACATACGTAAATATAAAAATAACTATATACATACATTCATAGATACATACATACATGCACACATAAATGCATGCATACATTGATACATACATACATACATGCATGCATTCCTACATATATTAATGCATGCATACATACATTCTTGCATGCATGTACTGAGAGAAAGAAAGAGTTTAGAGAAGTTTTATGCACTTACAAACTCATGAACAAAAAGAGTGAAGCAAACATGAATGGTGACAAAAACAAAAGAGTACTTCTTTTTCTACTACGAAGGACTATATACAAAAAAAGTATTAGAAGAAGTTCCAATATATAAATCAAAGCACATAGGAGAAAACATAATTGATAATAGTGAGGGAGTTGGTAGATAAGATATGGTCGTGAAGTCCAAGGAAAATGTCGCTAGAGCATATCCACATAGACACAAGTCCATATCAAACCACCAACACGTTTGAGCGATATAAGAAAATAAAGAAAACACAAAGGGAGGGTTTGTTTTAGTATACAACCTCTAAAAGTTGCACTTACTTGGAAGAAAAAATCTCGAATTTAGGGTACTATTTTTTGTTTCCATAGAAAAATTAATCTTTCTCACAATATATAATGCAAAGTCTTTAAAGTTTCAAGAGAAAAAATATGTTTGAAGATATGAAATATTTTTGGGTTCACAAAATTCTATGTCTTGTTTGTGATGTTTGGTATGGCGGACCAATTGACTTAGAATGTTCATATCTCTATCTATAAATACTCACAAATTTGTTGAGTTTCAATTTACCAATTTTGAACTTTCATATTTTTGTATACATTCTCCAACTGTTCGAATGGCTCCTTCTTCTTCTTCTTCTTCTTCTTCTTCTTCTTCTTCTTCCTCACTTTGTCTTTCCAACCATGTCACTTCTTGTTAAGTTTATAACAAAAGAGAGGATTCTATGTAGAAATCTCTTTCAGTGCAAGTGCATGATTGGGTGAAAATGTTACCCAGTTGTAGAGGTGGCACAAAGAGTAAAGCGAGTGAAAAGCAGCAACGCAAAAAATCATTTGAACGGTCATACCCTAGGTTTTAAATTAATGAGACATAGTTGTTTTGGTAAAGTTCAACATGTAAATAGTGAAAAGAATTTGGTGCTTAACGATCATCAACATATTCTATTATATTATAAGTAGCTTGTTACACTAAATCTCTTTTGCACTTTTTCATATCGTTACTATTTCTCAAGAAGTTTCTTTAAATGTTGCATATATTTTTTCATCCAATGTTCTAGATTAGAAACTCGTTGAAATTTTAACATGAACATTCAAAGCAATCCATATAGAATATAGAATATCTAGACATAATGGTGCTTTCCAATATAGGATGGGGACAATGAATATCATATATGTACAAATCTATCTATGATACATATATGGCATACATGGGAAGAATGCATGGTGCACCAAAAAAGAAGATAATAGAAATTTCATCTTTTCTTCGTATCTCACATGTTCTTTGAAATATTGTTCTTTGAGGGAGTTTCATTTGACTTATACATCTTCTTGGTTCCATGCTTGAGAGGGGAGTACATTGGTGCACCTTTCCCTTTCTTTATCTTCCTTTTAGGTGGATCAACTTCTTTACCCTTTTGGGATCCTCTTAGTTGAGGTGGTGAATTTGGATCATATGGACAAATTTTTCATCTTTTATGATGCAAATTATTGCCTTCTATTGGTGCATGGATCAAATCTAAATGCTAGTTTTAAGAATTAGGACTTCACATGCTATTTGAGACATAATCTTGTACTTATGCCTATATACATTGAATGAGTTCTAAGGTTGATGTCATATTTTATCTTGGCCGAAAGTAAAGAGGATATTTGGAGAGAATATCATGATCATATTGAGAAACAAATGCCACGACCATATTTGAATTCAAATTCAAAATAGCATTCTATAAGTATGAATTACTTTTAGGTAGACCAAACCAACAATCATGAACAAAAAGTGTATTTAAACACTAGTCATTTTAGTCATGGAAATGAAAAAAAGGCTGATCATTACACTCATTTGAGTGATTCATGTACCTGCCTCAAAGCTTGTGAAGTCCTCCACTCTATCATTGTATTATATCTCAATTAGCAATATAGTTACAACACATTTCCATAGCTACATTGATCTCTGTCTATGGTTACAATACATTGAGTAAAGTCTTTCAACTTGTTTGAGTCATTGCTCTATATATCTAGTCTTAGTATCTGATCTATTGAATGGAATATGAATTTAAGAGTATGATGATCACGCTACAAAGTTTTATAGTCATTGGAGCTATAGGCCTTGAGTTATGAACAAATTAAGGTGGCTGTGTCTATGCATCTTCATTCTCATGAAAAGTTGAGCTCCCCCCCCTCCAATTTCTTATGTATATTGCTCTTTGTGTAGGAGCATATACACATTATGTACGCTTCTATGGATATCGCTTATGTACATCCATGTGGTCATTGATATAGCGGTTACATTCTTTGCATAAAGCCTTTTACGTTTGATAAAGAGAGTTGTGGTAAGGTTTTCTTAACTTGGAGACATCCAGATGTCGGGGTTTCTTCGATGATGCAGGTGGAAGACTTACCCAGCCTCGGCATAGGAGATGTATGATAGTTGTTCATAGGTAAGCCTAGTTGGCTTCTATTGGGTAACTCATTATATGCCGTGGAGTCAGTGATTCACTATGTAGGCAAACATGTCAGTACTTGCAATCTTATGATATTTTGACACTGGTCATACACTCATTTTGTAGAGGATACTCTGGCAAAATGTTTCTAGATTTTTGGTTTTGTCAACTATACAGTGGTCAATTTACTCCTTGATACACTTATTCGTTGGTGCTCGAACTCTTCTAGCTCCATTATCATTCCATTCACTTCTCTACCATCATGGCATCAGAGGTCTCAAGCACATCCAGTGGATCAGGGTCTAGTGCTAGTGTTCCGAGGAGGACCTATAACTTGAAGGGCAAAGACCATTTTGAGATCCAAAAATTTGATGGCACAAACTTTGCTCTATGAAAGAATCATATTAAAGATGTGTTGATTCAAAGGAGGCAATGGAAGCTAGTAAATGGAGTTTCAAAGAAGCCTGCTGACATGGATGAAGATGATTGGGATGAGTTAGATGAAATGTCCAGGTCTACCATTCGCTTGCACCTGGCAGATAATGTTTACTTTATAGTATTAGACTGTGAAAGTTGAGAGGAGCTTTGGAAGAAGCTATGCAATACATATGAAAACGAGACGGCATCAAATAAAGTCTATCTGATGAGAAAATTATATGACCTTCGTATGAAGGACACAGATAGTGTTTTTGCTCATCTAAATGAGTTTGATGCTATATTCTCTCAGTTACAGGCTCAGAAAATGGATATGGATAATGAAATGAAAGCAGTATTGTTGTTATGCACCTTGCCTTAATCATGGGATACATTTTGCACAGCTATTAGCAATAGTGCACCTGGTGGTAAACTCATCTATGATGACATATGTGGAACACTCTTGAGTGAGGAGATTTGTAGAAAATCTATGGTTGGCACTCAGAATGGAGATGCATATAATGTTCGTGATTCTTACCAAGGAAAGAATCAACATTGTGGCAGGAGCAAGAACACGGAAAAGAATGGTCAATGGAATAATAGTAGAAGTAAATCAAGGAAGAGGGATATCGAATGCCATTATTGGCATAAGAAAGGACACATGAAGCAAGATTGTTATGCATTAAAGAATGCTAAAGGTAAAGGACAAAATGTTGATGGGCATGTTAAACAGTTACCTGCACCATCTACTTCGACAATGAAGATTGAAGAAATTAATGCTATTTTTGATGATGTTGATGTGTTGACACTTGATAGTACTATGCCAAATGAGGCTCTTATGGCTGATTCTCTTTCTTGCACATGGCTGCTAGATTCTGGTGCTTCTTTCCATGTGACACCACATAGAGAATGGTTCTCTAATTATGCAGCAAAGTCTCTTGGTAATGTGAGACTTGGTGATTCTTACCAGTATGATGTTGTGGGGATTGGAGATGTGGTTGTGAAATTCATTGATGTTTCAAAACATAATGTATGCCATGTACCTCAGTTATCACGCAGTTTGATGTCAGTTGGTCAACTTGATGACCTTGGTTACAAGGTGGTCTTCTATGCTCAGTCCTTTCACATATCAAAGGGCAATATGGTTATTGCAAAAGGAAGCAAAGTTGGCTCACTTTATCCTTTATTCGTATCACAGAAAGAACACTTGTTAGCTGTTACTGAATAGCCTATGGCTTGTATTTTTCATGGTCGTTTGGGCCATATCTCTTGTAGTGGAATGGAAAATATTTCTCATTCTGGCTACTTACCTGTGTTATCTTTCTCTAATTTTTCATTTTGTGAGCATTGTCAATATGGAAATCAAACTAGAAATGTGGATAGAACACACATTGACTCTTCAATTCAGCCTTTAGATCTCGTTCATACAGATGTGTGTGGTCCTATGCCGACTAGGTCCTTAGGTGGTTCTCTTTACTTTGTCACTTTCATAGATGATGCTACTAGAAAAGTTTGGGTATATCCTATCAAATCAAAGGATGAGGTATTCCTTACTTTCAAAACATGGCTTGCTTGAGTTGAGACTAAAAAAGGAACCAAGCTTAAGGCTTTACGTTCAGATAATGGGGATGAGTATACCTCACATGAATACAACCTTTTTTGTCAATCTAGAGGGGTTCGTAGGGATTTTACAATTCCTTATACCCCAGTACAGAATGGTGTAGCTGAGAGGATGAATAGAACTATTCAAGATAGAGTAGTCTCTATGTTGCATCATGCAAACCTCTCACAAGGTTTTTGGGCAGAAGTAGTATTGACTGCAGTTCATGTGATTAACCTTTCACCTAGTACTGCCAAACTTGGTTTGAAAGTGGCACAAGAGTTATGGATAGGGAAGCCTCCATATTATGATCATCTTCAAGTTTTTGGGTGTGAAGCATATGTTCATATACCAAAGAATCTTAGACAAAAGTTGGATCATAAGTCAAAGAAATGCATTTTTCTTGGATATGGTCGAGAAGGACAATTTGGATATTGCTTATGGGATCCTGAAACATGATCAATGATTAGAAGTAGTGATGTCATTTTCAATGATTCTAAGATGCATAAATATCCCATTAAGGAGGTTGAAGTGAGAAGAGTGGTGTTTGAGGATACTAGTCCTCCGATTAGCATGCATAAAAATGTTGCACATAGGGATGTTCAAGAGAATGTCCATTCAAATCAGTCCGCACATATTCCTGTTCAGCAACCATTGAGACGTTCTGCACATGTATCACATCCACTTGATAGATATGTCCCAGGTTTCGATTTTGTTATGCTACCAGATGCCCATGTGCTTTCTTTCTACAAAGAGGCTATGCAGACAGGGGATCATGTCAAGTGGGAGCATGCCATGAAGAGTGAGTTGGATTCTATTCACAAGAATGGTACTTGGGATTTAGTACCTTTGCCAAACGGTAGGAAAGCTTTACCATGTAAATGGGTATATAAGCTGAAATTCACATCAGATAGTGCTTCTCCAAAGTATAAAGCACGACTTGTTGCAAAGGGTTTTAAGCAACAACATGGTGTTGATTTCGAGGAAATCTTCTCTCCAGTGGTCAAGATGACTACCCTGCGCATGTTGCTTGGATTCATTGCAATGGAGGACTTAAAGCTAGTCCAAATGGATGTGAAAACTGCTTTCTTGCATGGAGATCTTACAAATGAGATCTATATGGAACAACGAGAGGGTTATGTAGTTCCTGGCAAGGAAAGTCTAGTTTGTAAGCTTAAGAAGAGCTTGTATGGACTTAAACAGTCCCCTAGACAATGGTACCAAAAGTTTGATGCTTTTATGAAGTCTCATATTCTCGAAGCAATGAGAATCATTATCTCTACACAAAGAGATGCTCAGATGGTAGTTTGATATGCTTGATACTTTATGTCAATGATATGTTGATTATTGGGAAGTCCTCTTATGATTTGTCAATTCTCAAAACTAAGTTGAGTCAGACATTTGATATGAAGGATTTGGGGGATGCCAAACATATTCTTGGCATGCACATTACTCGTGAATAGGAGCAAAAGATGCATATACTTGTCTCAAAGTGAGTACATATCCAAAGTACTTCACAGGTTCAATATGCAGGGTGGAAAGGCGTTGAGTACACCTTTACCCACATATGTGAAATTGAGCAAGGATGATTGCCCCAAATCTGATGAGGAAAAGGAATTCATGACCAAAATTCCCTATCAGTCTGTTGTTAATAGTCTCATGTATGCTATGGTAGCTACGAGACCAGACATTACATTTGGAGTGGGAGTTGTGAATAGATATATGTCTAATCCTGGCAAGAAACATTGGGAAGTAGTCAAGATGATTTTAAGATATCTGAGTGGCACTAAGGACAAGTTTCTATGCTTAGGTAGAGGGAAAGCATCCATTATTGGTTACACAGATTCTGACTATATTGGTTGTGTAGACAATCGTAAGTCTACATTCAAGTACCATTTTCATTTTGCTGGAGGTGCTATCTCTTGGAGATCTCATCTTCAAGAATGTACAACTGTTTCCACCACAGAAGCAGAATATGTTGCAGCAAGTGAGGCATGTAAGGAAGCATTGTGGCTTTCTCATCTTGCTTGTGATATGGGTTTACCTCAGCATGTACCTCGTTTGCTGAGTGATAATCAGAGTGCCATTGCTTTGCCTAAGAATTTGGTCTATCATGCAAAGACCAAGCACATTGAGGTGAGCTATCACTTCATTCGAGATTGCTTAGCCACTGAGTGCATTATTCTTGAGAAGCTTCACACTCAAGATAATGTTGCAGATGCTTTGACTTAAGCTCTACCACAGGATAGCTTTCGACACTGTTGTCACTTGATAGGGGTTACTTGATTCATGATCTTACAGAATCACTTGTATACTGTGTAACACGCCCATCAGGTGGGAGGTATAGTTTGTATGCTTACACTCACATATTCTTTATCATTCTTTATTTTTCTCCCATAGTTACTTTGGCCATATTGGCCTTTAGTGGGAGATTGTTACCGTTAGTGTCTATGTGAAAGGCCAAATGGACACTGGACACTTCTTTGTATATGTTCTTTAATAAAACATATAGTGGCCTGGTCAGTCACAGATTGTAAGTTCAACAACATTTCTAAGACCTAAGAAGTATGTCTTCGTGCTCCCTGTGTACTATGTTTTTATGTGTATTCTGTAGTCTCTGTGCGGAGTACCATGTGCGGCTTTAGGAGCTCGGTTGTCTACCCTAAGGCCACTGGACACTTCTTTGTATATATTCTTTAATAAAATATATAGTGACCTGGTCAGTCACAGATTGTAAGTTTTACCACATTTGTAAGACCTAAGAAGTCTGTCTTTGTGCTCCCTATGTACTATGTTTTTCTGCATATTATGTAGTCTCTATACAGAGTACCGTGTGCGGCTTTAGGAGCTCGCTTTTCTACTCCAAGGATATCGTCATGGAGATCGCGAGAAGGAGAGTGCACTATGGTGCTACACCCGTTAATGTGGTAGGCTTAGTTGGGGATTCAAGTTCCAGTAGTGATAATGTGGCTCCTATACATGCAATTACTAGGGTACAAGCCTTACAACAACCTAAACTAGCTGAGCCATCAGAGCCAAGTGAGTTAGGAGAGCCTAGTAAGAGAAAAACAAGAACATGGAAGGATACTAGGGAGAAGGCCAATCGTAAGTGGACCAAAAAGTTATCCGAACTAGAAGAAAACCTGAAAGAACCAAAAACGAAAATAGAAGATATTGCCTCTCAAAACCCCTCGCATGTCAAAACTCCATCCACACCACCTCATCTCCAACCTCATCCTCACCCACCAACCATTGTAAATAGACCACAATCAGGGTCTTTTCTTGCAGATCCAACCCCAGAAGACTTGGACATGATGTTCAAAACATACCAGGCTCGACTTCAAGAAGGACCAACACTTGCAACCCTAGACAAGAGCTACCCTAGAGCCGATTTAGAGATTGAACGGACAAAAATGTGCATAAAAATGGTGGAACTAGCTCAAGCTATGGCCAATCAATCGTTCAATCAGACAAATGCCATTACATTGGGTTTGCACTTCCAAGGCTTACTAGATAGATTAGAGCAGTTGGTAAATAAACCACAAGTTTCTTTGCCTCCAAAGGCTCAACCAACTGTTGAAAGAGGAAGCTCATCACCAAAGAAAGTCTATGTTCCAGACTCCATAGACGATGGAGAACCTCTTTCAATTCAATAACACTCTCCAAAGTTCTTGCGGGAAATACAAGAAGAGAAATGGGCCAAGGAGAAGGATAAACCCCCTCCTATTCTTGAGATTGATGATCTTCATGATCAATTTCCACAAGACATTCCATCTATATATGGAGACAAAGTAGAGCAACAAGAGGAAGAAAGTTCAGGATTTGAATCCAATTCTTTACACGAGTTGCCACAGTTCACAGGACCATGGGAATCTGAATCTCTTCATATCACAGCTCCCACGATATTGGTAAGAAATGAAGACTCAGTGGTTCCAAGAAACACTAACATTGTGAAGAACATTAAGGTTCAATGTCATCTCACTGTAGAAGAGCTACTCAAAGCAAAACGTGAGCTATGGAATCATGTGAAGGATCAAGTTCCAAAACTTAATTCCAAAATGCCAAAAGAAGGCTCTAAAGAGAAAGTACCCGAAATACCTCTAGACGAAATAGGGGACATGAGTGAAGGAGAAGAAGGTAATACTTATCTTCTGATCACCTACCAAGGTTACACAACCAAAGCGATCATAGATTCAGGTGTTGGTGTTGCTATTGCAACCAAATCCTTGTGGAAGCAATGGGGTAAACCCGCATTAAGACCAACTAGAATGAAGCTCCAAATGGCTGATGGCCATGTGGAAAGACCTCTAGGATTGCTAGAAGGGATAACTCTAACCACATGTGGTGTAGAGTTTGAGCACACCTTTGCTATATGTGACTTTGGTAAAACTAATACCTACGAAATGATCCTAGGAAGACCCTTCCTACGACAACTGCAAGTTGTACAGGATTGGGGAACCAACTCCTTATACTTGCAGTGCTTAGGGGTCACAACCAAGGTCAATTTGAAGGATTACACCTTCAGAGATGTACCACCCCTATAGTGGAATCCTATCCACAAGGAGCAAGAAGATTCAATCTCTGTGCATTCTAAAAGTTCATCTAATACATCCTAGATGCATGAAGATACTCATTTGTGGATGTGTAAGGATGCAAAGGAAGAGGAAAAATGCTTAAAGGCAAGAGAAAAAGGAACTTCCCTAGGATATAGACCAGTTACAGACCCAACCTATATGCCGATGATCTTTCCAGATGAGGAATTTGAGCCTCATGGTTGGGCAGAAATCTTAGCCACCATGGACATTGCAGTCAATGAAGAACAGTGGACACCTCATTGTGATGAGGAGGGTTATGATATTTCAGTGTTCATGTGTCATCCCTTGCTAGAAGAATGTGACCCTAGTGATTTAGTAGAAGAAGACGAGAATGATGATGATCTAAAGTCCATTGTGATGGATAGTTGCTTTATTTCAGAGGAGCACTATCTAGAAGACATAGGAGTATTTACACAAAAAGAAGAAGAACCTCTCACAAGCATTAAAACGGTAAATTCAAAGGAGGAGAATGAAAGTGGTCAAAAGAAAAAGAAAAGAATGTTAGTGAAAAAGGAAGAGAAGGAACCACTATTTGAAGTACCAAAAAATTTCAAGAAATATCAAGTGGAGGAGCGAAAAATTTTGGTACGAATGCCTAAGAGAGAGGCCATCATAGGAGAAGCATATGATAACAAAGAAAAGACCAAAAAAATTGTAGTCACCATCGAAGGGAACGAAGAGAGATGTACATACATAGGAGATGACCTAAGTAAAGAAGAGGAAGCAGAGCTGGTAGCCTTGTTAAGGGAATATAGGGATGTGTTTGCATGGTACTATAGAGAGTTGAAGGGAGTAGATTCAAAAATTTGCTCTCATACTATCCCCATGACTGCTGATGCTAAACCCAACAAGCAAAAGCCCTACACATATAATGATACTTATGCAGCCAAAATAAAAGAAGAAATCAACAGGCTGACTGAAGCTGGATTTATCTATGAGGTTGAGCATACTGAATGGGTGTCCCTCATTGTAGTGGTGCCCAAGAAGAATGGGAAGTTGCGAGTGTGCATTAACCTTAAAAAAGTTAATGCCGCTACGGTCAGCGATAGTTATCCGCTTCCAATCACTGACCATTTATTAGAGCGTGTTGCAGGCAAGGAAGTGTATAGTTTGCTTGATGGATTCTTGGGCTACAAGCAAGTAGCCATTGCCTCGGAAGATCAACATAAAACGGTCTTTGCCACAGAGTGTGTTTTGGCCTTGAAGACTGTAAACCTATTGCCACTCCTATGGAAACGGGTTTACAACTGAGTCTTCATGATGTTGGAGATACATTTGATGCTGTTCTCTATCAGCAGGCTGTTGGATGCTTGATTTACTTATGCATTACTCAGCCAGGTATTCAATTTGTTGTCTCGCAGATGAGAAGGTTTATGCATTGCCCAGGATTCAAGCATTGCTAGGCAGTTAAGCGCATCTTTTGCTACTTGAGTGGTACTCGGCTACTTGGGTTGTTTTATCCCAAGGGGGATCATTACCGCCAAATTTGCATGTTTTTTCTGACTCTGACTTGGCTGCTTGCTATGACACTCATGTGCCCACTAGTGGCTTTTGCTTCATGCTTGGTAGCTCATGTATATCTTGGTTGAGCAAGAAGCAGCCTACTGTGGCCACTTTCATTTGTGAGGCTGAGTCTAGGGCAGCTTTCACAGCTACTGTTGAGTGTGTGTGGCTTAGACACCTTATGGCTGATTTGGGTGTTGATCAGTCTTCTGCCACCACCATCTTCACTAATAGTCAGAATGCATTGGCTGTTGTGAGGAACCCTGTGTTCCATGCGTGCACTAAGAACATTGAGTTGCATTATCATTATGTCACGGAGAGGTTCTCTACTGGGGAGATCAGCTTGGCATATGTGCCCACACAAGAGAACATTGTAGACCTTTTCACGAAGGCTCTACCTAGGGAGAAGTTTGAAGCTTTCCACAAAGCTTTGGACTTATTTCCTTTTGTGGAGTGGTTTCCACATAGCTTGGCACTTCCTTATACATGAGTGCCAGCTCCTTGTTTACCGCATCACTCCCAGGGGGGATTTGTTGATATATTTAGGTAGTGATGTGTGTGAACACATTAGGACCATCGAGGCACTTTTTTCCCTCTTTAGGAGGTTTTTTCTCCGGGATTGTATATACACCTATTGCCCTAACGGGCTACTTATCTTTATACATTCTCTAGTAATACATTCAGTATTGTGTCTTGTGCTCCAAGCTTCTTCTTCTTCCTTTTGGTGTTCACGTGCTTCCGCAGACATCTAACTCCAACATTCCTCTCTCTCAATCTCTCTCTCTCTCTCCAGATCATATGTACCTGTAGGAAAAGGCATTAGGAAAAAACTTCACACAAAAAACACACATATAAATTCATACAGGCACGCACACATGCGCACACCACATTCACTTCTTTCTCATGCAAACTCACACACACATAGTCACTATTCATACACACATACACTCATAGTTACCATGCACTCGTAGACACTCACACAACTCAAAAAAAACTCACATGCACACTTATTTACATACACATCACACACAAATCTCACATTATTACATACACACACATAATTACACGTTTGTTAATTGTTATTTATTTTGTTTTTGTTTCACTTCTTATTTAAATTATTTTAGTGTTTATTTTCTTTGCTTTTGAAATAATGGTTGCATATTGTTAATGAGAGGTTCACATGGACAGATTATTAATGCACAAAATTGGTGTACACACATGCACTCATAATGGAGATGCACATTTATAGCTCATACAACATGGGTCTATTCACATGGTGCACATTCATTAAATCTTATAGACCTAAGCACATAGGCACACATAGAAAATACATACGCACATCAACACACAATCAAACATATTAACACACATGCACATACATGCTCACTTATGGAAAGCTAAACACATACTCATATATAGTGATGGTTAGTTAAATTCAAATATATAGACAAAGATAAAAGTATTTAACACATATGAGCATTCATGCTCACACACATATCACCATATACATGACATTTAGACACATAGTTCATAGGTTTAGTTGTACCCACATACATCATGGTCCCACATATATATACTCATGCTTAGGTAGACAAAAATGCACAAACACATAGTCATAGGTACACATATACATATCTTTTAAGTATACATATACAAGCACATACATATAGGCATAAAAATCACGTTCATATAACACACTCACACTCATAGACACATGAAGACATACATAATTAAGTGCACTTACACATATATAGATATACAACCCCATATATACATAAGCATAGACACATGTACATATCCATACTTAGGTTCACTACCATTCACACATAGATATCTTCATATGATCATGGACACACATAAAACTCACTTAGTGTTCACATAAACATATGTATGGTCATAAAATAAAGGGTTCAAATATTCTTTCATTCTGTGTTCCGGACACATTCTCATCTTCTTTTGCTTGCAGATACTCAAGAGAGAGATTATTCAAGTCAAAAGAAATGTATCAAAAAGATTTGAGACAGATAAAAGTTAATCATCTTAACACAAAAAGGTTTTTATTTTTCTGCATGTTAATTTGAGTGTGGAAATCCTTCCGACATCTGCCCCCGCCAAACCTGCACATCGTCCCGATGGGCCAACCTGCAGATCATGGAAAGCAGCATCAAATTCTTTGGAAAAAAACTTATAAATTGACTTTAAATAAGATGATGAAAAATGTCTCTAAATTCAATTTAAGTTTTTGATAATGAAGAAAATCTATAAAATTGTGTAAATATGAATTGTAAATCATTTCTTTCAATGCATACAATCAAAGGACAAATTTAAAAAATCCTATAATAGTCATTTAGACAATCTCGGTACTTACCATTCCATTCACCCTATTCATAAGTAATATTTAATTTATATAAGCATTCTATCTTTTATTTCTTAGTCATCCACCATAAGATACATCTAATGAATTATCTATAGCAGACCTCCGCCTCATATAGCCCGCAATACATTTGAAAAGTGATTTTGAGACCACAACTAAATCGTAATAATTTCTTTCTTTTTCTTTTTCTTTGTTTTTCTTTTTCTTTTTTCATCTTGCAGCAACCATTAATGTATTTCTTGATGTATTCAGTTTTCTTTCTTTTTTTCTTCATAAATTTTTGTTTAAGGGTAAAGGCTTAATCCCTAATTAGAGTTGAGGATCTAGAAGCATGCTACAATGAGAACTAGGATCTCATTTGCTAAACGTTTTCAAAAAATGAAGAAGCCTACTTATATGAAGTAAATTTACCTTTACTAAGGATCACGGGTCAAGTGTTCCTCTCTCCTATCCTCATAACAAATTATAAGTTTCCTAAATTGGATCATCAACTTGCATACACATTCCTACTTTGATTGCTTTTTCATTATCTACATAATTTTAATAAATTTCCTTTTATACCAAAAACAAATCATTTCTTAATTATGAAATGCATGAAAAGAAATTTTTATAAACATTAAAGAACAATTAGAATTATTTCAACTGATTATGTTTCATCTTCATCTTCATCTTCTTCTTCCAAGAAGTCTTCATCCAGCTCAAACTCATTGCTTGCCCTTGTTTTAAATAGTTTTATCCTCACTCCTGTAATCACATTTCTTAAAACAGTACCATCAAGCTCTCGTAACTTATATGTACCTCTATCAAAAACAGAAACAATAATATATGGCCCAAACGAACATTTAGTTAATTTACGACGTGCATCATATTGAGTCTCAAAAGTACTATCATATACAAGTACCCAATCCCCACTCTCTATCGATTGTGGCCTCAGTCGATGTTTCTTGTCAAGTAAATTTTATTTTTCAATCGTGATGTTTTTTTTAATAGCTTCTTTAAAATTTTTCATTATCGTGTTTTAATTATTTAATTCTTAACGCTAATAATTCTTCTCTTGATACATTGTCTTCCCATTTTAAGCATGTATAGGAAATATAGGCTTTTGAGAGTACATGAGTTCAGGCATCATAAAACCAGTTGTTCTCGTGTACATCATCCTATGAACCCATAAAGCAAATGGGAGATAATTTAGCCATTGTCCAATATCTCCATGGCATGCTTTCAAAATAGCCTTCACTATGGAAGGATGCCCTCATTCAATCTTTCCATTTGCTTCTAGGTTGTAGGCAGACGTAAGAGACAATCGAATCCCATGATGAGCAAAGAACTCTCTTGCCTCTCTAGTGTATAGTTCACGTCGATCTGCTACTACTTTCTCTACATATCCAAATCTAGATAATACTTCTTCTAAAAGAAATAAGCATACATTATAAGTAGTATTAGAACAAAGTGCTTGACCTTCGATGTGATTAGCTAAATCTTCATGTGCAAGTACTATGTATCTCATCCCACTATTGCTTTTAGGCATGGTCACAAGGTAGACTACCCACTTGTAAGGAATAGAAGGCAGATAGGTCGGATATAAAGGGCCTTTATGTTTGACTGAGGAATTTAACTAGCACATAGTACAAGTGCTCACAAATTCTTTTACAGCTACATACATCCTCGGCCACCAGTAGCTTTCCCAAATCTTCTCATACGTAGCTACAAAACCCTTATAACTAGCCCATAGGCTTTCATGCATTTCTTTCATAACTTGCACTTGAAAATTTCTTAAGCCTAACACTCTTTGCAGGTTTCTCACCTTCCCTTTAGCATGTCTCCAAAGATATCCATCTTTCAAGAAGAAGTTTAAAGACTTCTTCTTGATGTTCTGGAATCGACTTGATGACCAGCTTGGAATAGGCTGAAACGTACTCAGATAGTATCCTATATCTCTCCATTGTCCCTCATAGTTATCTTCTCTAAATATCTCATACATAAAAGTAGATGTTGTGTAATTAATTAAGTTTATATGTTTATCCATTGCTTCTCTATCATCATCAAATTTTGATCGTGAGAGCATATCACAACAGTATTATGCTTTCTAGTAATATGTACAAAAGATGGATTAATAAACTTAATAAAGGCTATCCATCGTAACATAGCAATATCGAGAGATGAACAGTTGGAAATTAATCCTATTAATGGAAGACAATCGGTCTCTATTATTACATTAGCTCCTATAAAATATTCCTTATCTGGTAGATGACATATAAAACACATGCACCTAAGAATCTCCTTACTTCACTAACATTGTGACACCTTTCAAAAATTCTACTAATGGCATCAACTTTTATCAGGTAAGGCATATGACCATAATTCCCACATAAATGTCCAACTATCAGTACTTCGTTAATACCGAAAGTAGAATTCTCTAAAGAGAAAGTCAGTCCAACCTCCTCAAACATTTGAAAAAACTTTTCACAATCACAAATATGGCTGGAAACAAACTTTCTACATCCAGATGAATCTAAAGTCTCATCTTTTTCTTTTTGCACACATCCTTTTATTGGAATGCATCAATAAAAGGCATTGTCACTTTGAGGATAAAGTCATGTAAGACCAGGTTCATAGCATTCATCATGTGTGCCATAGAATTCCGTGTGGTAAAGTACACATACGTACTAGACCCAAAGGAGTTTTCATTATGCTCACATCTCTACTTTCAATAGCTAATTGAAACTGATCATATCCTGAGTACAGGTCTCCCATTGAATAGATGGAGTGACGGACAAATGCCTCGACAAACTCATCTACAATAGGACCCGTTCCTATATTTCTAATAGTGACATTATTCACAGGCTGTAGATCCTGAATAAAGTGTAGTTTCTCGTTCTTTTTTAGTACCGTGAACCACCTATTGGAGTAAGGTGCCGATAATAGTTCCAAAATTCTCATGGAAATCTTCTCCTTTAACAATCTCATTAGCTCAGGTAAATGAGCCTTTGGGAGTGGTATCGATCGAAGATTGCAAGGAATGTGCGGTAGAGTAAAAATCATCATCGGAGCTACAAGGTTTGGATCAACACATCCTATTTCGTGTGGAAATAAAGAAAACGCTTTTCCATGACGTACAATCATCTTTATAAACTGATCTTTTTCTATCTTCAAAAGAAATTCATCTCCAAATTTAATATAATTCTTAGTTTCTTCTGTAAATGTATGACCTATCTTAGATTGGTCTCTAAGTATAGGATCCTCAAATACTCGTCTAAATATATCATAACTATCCTTAGGTAAGGGTTATGCTACAGGCTTAATTTTCTTTTCGACAGTCTTATATTTAGTATTGATGTTAATTTCATGTTCTAGGATGAAATTAGTAATAAACTCATATTCTTGAATAGAGTTAATAATAACTAATCTTGATTCTAATTTTTCTTGGGAAGCAGTTTCAAGGTCTTCTAACAGAGTAGTGCTTTTAGAAAGTTCAATTATACACTCAATTTTTTCATCAAGTAAAATTAATCCTAATTTTCTAAAATATTTTTCATTTTCTTTTCTAAATGTTTTTGAAAGTTTTCCCTCTGTAATATGTTGTAAACTAGTAGTAGGAGTACAAACTAAAAAATCTTCAAATTTATGTACATCGTTAGGCGAGATATCAAAACAATGTCCATTATTGTCCTGCTCAATAGTAGAATCTAACAGAAATTTTGGCCATAATTTGCTCCATATTCTCTAACAGTCGGTGAATCTTTGCACACATGACTGTTCAAGTCAATGGGGTTTCTCTATAAATTCTTTCTATTTCTTGAATGATTTGGGCAGACTGCCATGACTTGCAAAGAATCCATCCCAGATTTGGATCAAATTCTTGTATATGTTGACCCATCATTCATCGCTTTTGTTTCCATTCTCATCTCTACTATAAATGACTGCCCAAGAATTACTTCATATGAATAATTATCTTGAACAAAGAAGTGAAGTTCTTCTCGAACATCACCTATCATTATAGGCACATGTGTGCATGCAGCTAATAAAATCCTAGAGCCATTATCGACTCTTCTCATCCTCCAGCCATGCTTTTTGTCGATTGGCCATCTAAACTTATCGAAAAATTACTTCGAGATAACGGTTATCTCTGAGCGCGAGTCAATGAGAGCCAGAGCTAAACATGAATCTTTTTCATCTCCAATCCTAATTTTCATTTCTGGCATTCCTCGTGCCTAGAAGATTGTGTTAAATTTACTTTTTACTTTTGAACATTTCCTCATCAGGTTGAATTGGTCCTAAAAATTTTATATTCACACTCCTAGCCGTAAACTCTTCCTCTTCTTCATAATCACTATCACTTAATGTTACAGCATCATTCATAGCTAGAGTTTCTTCCGTTACATCTTGCATATCTTCATCTTGCGGTAGTGGAAATCATCTCCTCCTAATTAGTCAAATAAAACTATCCTTGAACTCAAGTTTTGCTATTGAAAATGCTTGTTCAAGGGACATTGTTACTTGAGTTTTTAGAAATACATATTGTTGCAGAGCTAAAAAGAGCACAAAGCAGAGAAAAAGACGGGCCCCAAAATTTTTCCGATTTGGACATCATATTTTTGTATCATAATCATTATTGTAATATATTTTCCGTTGTAAATGCACTAGAGGAGTCCTCTAGATGCATCCCCACAGAAGATTGGAGATTTACCCATGTAAAATAGTAGGAAATTAGTCTTTTAGTGAATAAAGTGCCGGTCTCTTGTGTGAAAGGACCATTTTTAGGGCACTAGTATATAAGTCAAAGGTGACTCTTTGTAAAGAACTTTTTGCCATTGTGAGAATAGAGAGCACAGAAATTCGAATTTGTGTCTTCTTCACTCTGTATCTTCTTCTCTGTGAGCTTGTATGCATGTGTATTGCTTGGAAAGAGTGTTTGTGAGTGTTGTCTATCCATGAAAGTGTTTATTTGCTGTAGGTAAGGTGTGTGCGAAGTGTAGGAAGTGTTGAAGTGTAGGAAAGTATTTCCCGCGACTCAGTATTTTGCTCATAACTTGAAGTAGGAGCGTCAGAATTGAGTGAAACCACTGTCATTGGATGTGTCTTCTCAAGATTTCGAAACGCATATGCTATTCGCTATATTTGGAGCTCGGAGCTGGGAGAAAAGTCCAAAATACTGACGGCTGCTGCACTAAGTATCGTGACGCCATGACCAACAGTTGGAGCTTGTTTGGATAAGTCTTTGCCTTGTTTACACTCTTGAGTAGTTCATTTGCATTGATCATCACATGATTGCATGTCCTCATACACTCGGCTAGGTTTGTATACTCTTTGGATTGATAATTAAAAGCGTGTATCCCCACTATATGCACTTGAGAGGGGATTGAGGTATAGTCTCTTTCTCCGCAAGTCCCTAAGTTGGTACTTAGGTCAACACACTTTTTGGCGCCGTTGTCGGGGAGTGACGAATCAAACCGAGGCATTCGTGTGATGGTAAGTAGCTTTTTGCATTGAAGTAAGAAGAGGAGTGGTGATTTTCTCTTCTTTGGTAAGTCATTTTCAGCCGCACTTACTACTTCTCATTCTTGGAGTGTGTGTAGTGAGTTGTTAGTCTAGGGAAGTGAGTAGAAGGAGTAGAGTAGGAATAGTTAGAGAGTAGACCAAGTCATTAGGGTAGAGTTTAGTCTTTGTTCAGTAAAGTTTCCTTTTTGTAAGCAAGAAAATCCCAAGTATAAAAACCCAAAAAAAGTCACCTTGCAAGTTACTTGTATCTTTGAGCACGTATCGTGAGAGAAACCGTCGAGTATCGTGAGCTGTGGTCCGAGTTGTGGGAGCTGCGCAGAACGATTGGGGTGTGATTAAAGTGTTGAGAGAGAGAGCTTGTGGTAAGCACATTCACATATGCTCATATTTACCATTTGAATTCAGTTGTTAGAGCCAAACGATTTGCGTCAGGTATCGTTTAGAACTTTCAGGGATTAAATGGTGTGTTTTGATTGATACAGAAAGAGGGGAGAGGGTAGGAGAGCTAGTACAACAAATTTATTGAAGCAAAATTTAAAAAATTTCTTTCAAAATTTGTCCAAGGGTCAAGTATCGTTTTACTCCCGCGATCGAGTATCGCGATACTTAGCAAGTATCGTTTTACTCCTGTGGTCGAGTATCGCGATATTTCCCTTCTATCGATATCGTTTGGTTCATAGATCGTGTATCGTTGTGGCCAAAGATCGTAGATCGTGTATCGTCTGGATCAAAGATCGTGTATCGTTTGGCTTAAGTATCGTGTATCGCTTCTCAGAGATCGCGATACTTACCAAAGATCGCGTATCGTTTTGTTCAGGTATCGTCGATCGTTTCCACTTCAAAGATCGTGTATCGTTTTCTCCCAAGTATCAAGTATCGTTTCCATCAGGTATCGTGTATCGTTTTGAGCCAAGTATCGAGTATCGTTTGTGCCAAAGATCGTTTTGATCAAAGATCGCGATATTCACCAGCGATTGTGTATCGTTTGGTTCATAGGTCGTGTATCGTTTGCACGAGAGATCGGTATCGTTTCACTCGAGCGATCGGTATCGTTTATCAGAGATCGCGATATTTATCAGAGATCGTGTATCGCCTGTGTCCAAATATCGAGTATCGTTTGACCCAAGTATCGTGTATCGTTTGTATACAGAGGTCGAGTATCGTCTGAACCCAAAGATCGTGTATCGTTTTAGGCTAGAGATCGTGTATCGTGGAATCTGGAGTCAAGTATCGTGATCTGGGAAAAAATTCTTTTTCAGTCATTTCCTAGCCAAAGTTTTCTAGAAATTCTGACCTTTAGCGAAGAATCCCAGAGGCTAGAGGGTTGCAAGGGCTGATCAGAGTTGTTAGGTGGATGAACCTGAGATCCGGAAGAACCCTAGGAAGCCGAAGAAGTGTAATCTCTTCTGTAGGTAGTGTTGCAGAGCAAAGCAACCATTCACATTATTCGGAGACCTCCAGTGAGTCAGAGGAAGAAATTCCCATGGCTTCAGAGGATATGCAGAACACAGTACCCATGATTGGCTTGATGTCGATCATTGAGGGAGAGTACAGGACCTCCTTGGAGTATGTGAACACCAACCAAAATGAGATCCCTATTTATTTGGATGGTCTAAACAGATCAGTGGCCAGGCTAAAGAAAGCGTCAGAGGCTTATATAGTGCCTAGACCAGCAGTCAAGTATGTAGGAGGTTTTTACATGGACAAAAGAGATATCCAATATGTTGTCACGGAGCACCCGGAAAACATTAATGAACATGGTGAAGAAAATAATGCTTCAAACCTAAATGGAGGTGGGAATGAAGAGCAAGTAACTACACCTAGAGGGAGATCTGCTGTAGCTAGGATATGGAGAGGAGACCTGATTCCCCAAGACGAATCCCTAATGGATGTGTATTTGATCAATGGGATAGAGCATCTTCTTAGAGCACATTCTTCAATATGGGAAGCTGCCCCTAATCCAGTCACCATCTATGAGTTACAAGATCCTGATTTCCCCACCATCATCACATATCTGGATAAGAATCAGAGAAGATATTGGCCCTTAACAGAATCGGAAAGAGCTGAGTTGAAATATCAGAATATTCCAGTATTTCCCCCTAGGGACCGAGCCACTACTTCAAGAAACCGACTTGGAACATCCCAGAATGATTCGTATCAGCAGTCGGGCCAAACACAACAAACACAACAAACCCAAATCCCAGTCAGACCACATGTGCAGTTTGCAATGCCTGCAAATAACCCTAATTATCGACCCCAACCAACTATTGACCCAAGACATGGAATCCCCGCTCCAGTCAGACCACTAGTAGCCAGAGGACCAGGCATACCAATAGGAAGACCAATTTTCCCAGTAATGCCTAGACCACCCGAAACGGGAAGAAGATTAAGGCCAATTCAAGTTGCCAAATGCATGAGAAATCACTATGATGGCTCTAGTGAACCTTACAATCATATAGCTGAATTCAAACAAGTAATCAGAGCCGAACAGGTAGAAGACTTCTTGATCCAATATGAGTCCTTTGGTCTTACCTTGTCGGAAACTGCATTAGCATGGTTTCAGCCATTGGACCCTAATCATTTTCAAAACATGGAACAAGTCTACCAAGAAATGATTGAGGAATTCACTAAGTCAGGAATTAAAAACAATTCTTCATCATTGATCCATAGCTTTAAGCAAGCCCCTACCGAATCAGTAAGATTGGCCGCAAGAAGATTCAAACAGTATGTGGACAGATGCCCAGTAGAAGAGAGACCTACCCAAAATAAAATGGTATCATTATTTTTGGAAGGATTATTGAACGGATCTTTGAGATCATTGGTATATGTAAAGAGAGTTCAGACTTTGCAAGAATGCATGAAGGAATGTATAGACCTAGAAGACAACCTAGCAGAGGACCTGAAAATACCTCAAGGTAGCTTGAAAAGTGAAGATTCGGCCAGTAGCACATCAACTCCCTAAAAACAATGTAGAGGAAATAGCCGATTTCGTAGCAAAGAAGTTGAACGTTCAAGGACAGAGAAACTACCCCAATAACCCTATGAGAGTACCCATGCTCAGAAGATGTATGCAGTGCGGAGGTGATCATCCTTCTCACTTGTGTACTAGGGGAGTAGTCCCACCACCTGCTTATGCTTATAATAGACCCACCGTTCCAGGACCTCTACAATATTGCAGTGTAGAACAAAAATATACAAATCACAGTACAGAAAATTGCTCTTACAATAGGCAAGCGAGACCAGCACAGCCATACATGAGACCTTATGGATACCCTCAGAGAGATCAAGGAGGTGAAGCCTTTAGATATCCCACTTATCAGCAATAGGCACAAATGCCGCGACCATATGCGTATCAAGGATACACCCAACCACAACCTGTACTAGGACAACAACCTCCCCATCCTCAGAACGTTGTCTCAGTCAAGAGAGCTCAACCTGAAGAAAATCTAGAGAGAGCAATAGTCCCAGCCACACCTTTGGTTAATAATGAATCATATGACTCATCATATGACTATAGTCAAGGAGCATATCCCTCTTATGAGAGCTCACTGATAGAATATGGACAAGCATACAACCCATATGCTTATGACATAGAAACACAAGATAGCTCGTATGGTTATGAGCAGGATTATGTGTCATTAATGTACACAGCTCCTAGAGCAACCATACCACCCCGACCCATAAACAGACCGCCTGTACCCAGAGGACCATGCTATAGATGTGGAGGTGATCACTATATCAGAGAATGTACATTGCCAAACCCACCACCACCACAACGCGTCTGGGAAGGCTACTGTAGTGATTGTGGTAAGGAACACCTTTTTAGAGATTGCCCCAAGAATCCCAACAAGGTCACATCCAACGTACAAATTAATGTGATAGAAGTAATCGAATCATCAGGAAGTGATAAGGAATATATTGTACCATTGAAGGCAATAACGAGAGCCAAAGTTAGAGAGACCCTAGAAAAACCTAAAAAACACGATCAAAGTAGCCCAGAATTGAATACACCCACACCACAGAGAGTGGAAGACTCGGAAGAGCCTGGAAAAAGTGTGGTAAGTAAAAGAACCCAACGATGGAAGAACCGTAGAGATAGGATAAAAGAAAAGAAATTACTGCAGAAAAAGGAAAATGAGAAGAACGAACAGAATCCAAAAGAGGAACAGAAAAAGGAAGAAGAAATTAAAAATGAAAACTACAAAAAAGAAGAGGTTGGATCAGTCTTAGCAGATCCCATGCCTGAAGAATTAGCTATGTGGATTCAGGCATACAAGGCACGAATAAGAGCCGGACCGACCATCGAACAACATGAAAGAGAATACCCTAGAGGTGACCTAGAGAAAGAGAGGTTGGAAATCTGCAAAAAATTGATAGAAGTTGCTCAACAGACTTTAGAAAAACTTGTATTGCCATTGCCCAAGACCCGAATTCCTGAAAGAGAATTCCAAGTGTGCATCAACACCAATGACCATGAAAAACCTGAAGTAAGAAAGACACTTAATGGCAATTATTGTGAGGAAAAAAAGGAAGGATCCGTTGTTCCCGAAGTAGAAGGAGAATGGCCTAAAGATTTGTGGGCTAGAGTCCAAGAAGACAGATGGAAGAAAGTAGAAGGAATTGAACCACCCTTTGAAGAGATAGAAGCGGAAGAGGAAATAGAGGATTCCATACCTGAATTAAATTCAGAAGAAATATACCAATGGATCCTAGTGACAAAGGAGATGATGGAATCAAGGAATTGCCCAATTACACAGGGGAATACGAACATGATTCTGAATTGTATTGCATCCCCTCAATAAGGAAAAAAGAACCAAACCCATCAGTCCAAACATCGGACATCATACAACATCTTAAAAAAGTAAAAATCCCTTGTACACTAACATTAGAGGAATTGTTGAAGGTTAAACCACATTTGAAGGAGAAATTGACCAATCAATTGGAGGTCAAAACAAAAGAAAAAGAGATGTCTGATGAAGTAAATACTATAAAGATGCCAGTGGATAAGGTAGGAGATTTTAGTGAGGGAGATGAAGGAAACACTTGCCTTCCAATTACCTTTAGGGGTTATACAACCAAGGCCATCTTAGATTCAGGAGCTGGTGTAGGCATTGCTACTAGAGAAACCTGGGAGAAATGGGGAAAACCAGCTTTAAGACCAACGCGTATGAAAATACAAATGGCTGACGGACACACAGAAAGACCCTTGGGATTATTGGAACGAGTAGTTTTCACCACATGCGGAGTTGAATTTGAACACACCTTAGCAATTTGTCAATTTGAAAGGCCAAGTAATTATGAAATGATATTGGGGGGAGACCTTTCATGAGACAATTAAAGGTGGTGCAAGATTGGGGAAAAGATGTTGTATACCTACAACATGAAGGAACCACCACGAGAATAAATCTCCACACTTATACATATCAAGATGTTCCTCCCTTACAATGGAATCAAATTCACAAGGAGGAAGATGATCATTCAATTCACAGCATAAGTTCTAGTGACCAATCTTGGATGAACGAGGACACTCATCTATGGATATGCCAAACTGCCAAAAAGGAAGAGGATAGGAGAAAAGGATGGCAGCAAGGGCAAGGAGTAGCTAGGTCTATACAAGATCCAGCTTACATGCCTCAAGTCTTTTTAGATGAAGAGTTCGAACCTCATGGCTGGATGGAGATTTTAGCGACCCTCGATGTATGCGTGAATGAAGAAGTGATAACCATGAATGAATGCATTGACGAAGAAGGATATGATGTTAGTCTCTATGTAGTAATTCTTCAGGAGGCTGAAGAAGGAGAAGT
Organism: Ceratopteris richardii; assembly: GCA_020310875.1. Lineage (NCBI taxonomy): Eukaryota > Viridiplantae > Streptophyta > Polypodiopsida > Polypodiales > Pteridaceae > Ceratopteris > Ceratopteris richardii. The sequence continues at coordinate 108,935,226 of CM035427.1, forward strand.
GATAGAGAAAGAATGGAAGGAGGACTATGAGAGCATTGAAATGGAGCCAGAACCAATGGAACCTGAGGATGAAGATCAAAAAATAAGCATCACAGCTAATGAAAACAACCAAGAGCCGACACAGAAAGAAGAGCTGGAGTTAGATAAAGAGCTAGAAGGTGAAGAAAACAAGCCACAAGATCAGTTTGAAGTGCCCGCTCACTTCAAGAAATATGAAGTAGAAGAGAGAAAAATTGCTATTCAAATGCCTAAAAGAGAGGCACAGCCGGGAATAGCATATGACAATAAAGAACAAACCAAGAAGATAGTAGTAACGTTAGAAGAAGGAGAAGAGCGATGTACTTTCATAGGACAAGATGTCTCCATAGAGGAAGAACAAGAGTTAATATGCCTCATACAAGAATATCAGGATGTTTTCGCTTGGACCTATAAGGACTTGAAAGGAGTAGATCCATCTATTTGTGCCCATAGAATTCCCATGACATCCGAAGCTAACAAAGACCATATACATATAATGATGTGTATTCAGCAAAGATAAAGGAAGAGATAGACAAATTGTTAGATGCTAGATTCATATACGAAATTGAGCACACGGAATGGGTGTCACCTTTGGTGGTTGTACCGAAAAAGAATGGAAAGTCAAGAGTGTGCATCAATTTGAAGAAAGTAAATGCCGCGACCATAAGGGATAGTTATCCATTACCAATTGCAGATCATCTCTTGGAAAGAGTGGCAGGAAAGGAAGTCTATAGCTTTCTGGATGGCTTTTCAGGGTATAATCAGGTAGCTATTGCTCCTGAGGACCAACATAAAACAGCGTTCGCAACTGAATGGGGAGTATACGCATTTAGAGTCATGCCTTTTGGTCTAACTAATGCCCCAGCCACCTTCCAAAGATTGATGTGCCATGTATTCAAAGAATTCCTAAGAAAAAGTATGGAGGTCTACATGGATGATCTTTGTACTTATTCAGCTATACGATCAGAACATATCCCCGAGCTAGAAAAGATCTTTGCTAAATGTCGACAATATCGAGTATGCCTTAACCCAGAAAAATGTGTCTTCATGGTTAGACAAGGGAAAATATTAGGACATATTGTCTCCAAAAATGGAATCTCAACTGATGAAGACAAAATTAAAGTAATTCTGGATTTACCAAGACCAAAGACGGCTAAGGAAGTTCAAGCATTTATGGGACATTGTGGATACTATCGAAGATTTATACATATGTACGCCATAATTGCTAGACCTCTCTATGCATTATTGACTCTATTTAATTGGACCAAGGAATGCGAGAGAGCCTTCAATGAGTTAAAGAATCGATTGAGTTCAGCACCAATCCTTCGAGTACCTAACTAGAATAAGCCGTTTCACATTCATGTGGATGCTTCCAAGTTTGCCATTGGTTGCATCTTAGCTCAGCCTGCAGATACGGGAAAACTAGACCACCCTATAGCCTATGCTAGTAGACAATTAAATCAAGCAGAACGCAATTATACTACCATTGAGAGAGAAGGCCTAGGGATGGTGTACGCAGTCAAAAAGTTCAGACATTACCTGTTGGCAAACAAATTCAAATTCTTCATTGATCATCAAGCTCTACTGTACCTAGTCAGCAAACCGTGCAATACAGGAAGACTAGTACGATGGTTTCTATTGCTAATGGAGTTTGATTTTGAGGTAGTAGTCAAGAAAGGAAATACCCACATAAGAGCAGATCACTTATCAAGAATGACCCATGGAGAACCACCCTTAGGAGTACCTGATGATCTGCCAGATACATACCTATTTAACCTGGAAGTATGTCCCCAATGGGCAGAAAAGTTGATCCCTATACTTACACATGGACCGAAAGATGGGATCACATCAAACCGAACCCAAGACCTTTGGAAGACTAAAAACCTTCATATCATTGCGGGAAGTTTGTATCACCAAGATTCAAGTGGATTGTTAATGAGATGTGTAGAAGAAGAGGAATAGGAAATGTGGCTTCAGAAAGCACATGTAAACCAATGGAAAACTCATTTGAATGCAAACGGAACGTGGCAAACCCTGAAGAGGTTAGGCATATATTGGCCAACCATGCAGAGAGACGCACATAACTATGTATCAGCATGCCAAATCTGTCAAGAACAAAATCCAGAAGAGAACTCAACTCTATGCTATTCCACAGTAGCACCAAGATGGAGCATGCCTCTGGTAAAGTTCTTGAAAACTCAAGAATACCCAGAAGGAGCTACTTCAGCAAGGAAACGTGCACTTGTAGAACAAAGTAAGGATTATGCCATTATAGGAAAACAACTTTTTAAACGAGGGAGAGATAACCAATTAAGAGTGTGCATTCACGAAGACGAATATCTTTCTGTTTTAAAGATGGCCCATACAGGAGCCGCAGGAGGGCAATTCTCTACAGATAAGACAGCAAAAATGATCCTCTTTGCTGGAATGTGATGGCCAACTCTACACCAAGATGCCATGACATATGTGCAACGTTGTGATACTTGTCAACGATCCAAATATCCAATTAGGAGAGATGAAATGCCACTTAGACCCATGATGAGTGCCAGAGCTTTCACGAAATGGGGAATAGACTTCATAGGACCTATTAGCCCACCAGCGAAAGGATCCCATGCCGAATATATAATTGTAGCCACAGACTACCTGACCAAATGGGTTGAAGCCAAAGCAACCAAGAAAAATGACGCAAGAACCACAGCCAAGTTTCTCTTTGAGAACATTTTCACTAGATTTGGACTACCAATAGAAATTGTGAGTGATAGAGGTACGCACTTTGTGAATGAAGTTATAGAAGCTTTATTGAATGAATTCTTGGTAATTCATAAGAAATCAGCTCCTTATCACCCACAAGCCAATGGACAAGCCGAAAGTTCGAATAAAATCTTGTGTACAGTTCTCACCAAAATTGTTAACGATGGTAGATCAGATTGGGATAAGCAATTACATCATGCTTTATGGGCATTTCGAGTAGCCTATAAAACCACCATAGGCACTACTCCTTTTAACTTAGTATATGGACAAAATGCTATTTTGCCAATTGATTTCTTAATTCCCACTCTGAGAGTAGCAACTACTTACGAGTGGACAGGACATGAACTATCAGCTCAATTGGATCAAATAGAAAAGCTTCATGAAACTAGGTTACAAGCAGTAGCAGGCATTTATGCTGCTAAACGACGACAGAAAGCCTACTTTGATGCTCGCATTAAGGACAAAAATTTGAAGGAAGGAGATTTAGTTTTGGTACACACCTTGAAACAACACGCTAAGAAGTTGCAAAAGAGAGGATATGGTCCATTAATCATTAATCGTATATCTACAAGTTGAGCCATCAGCTTAGCAACCTTAGATGGAGATGTATTACCAAACTACATCAATGGATGTAGAGTAAAAAAATATCTAGAACCATTGACCGAAGAAACAATGTCTCGATTAATCAAAGGCAAGAATAGACGCATAGAAGAGGAAAGGATACGAGAAGAAGCGAGACAGGAAGCTCGGGAAAGAATAAAGAAACGGAAAGAGTGGATGAGAGAGCGAGATGAGAGATATTGACTAGGAGAAGAACTCATCCCAATGGCTAATTTTAGAGCCACTCAAAACCTAGGTTCACAGAGAACGCAACCATATTTAAATTTGGGAGCAGGTAAAATGGAGTACCACTTGATGGATGCTCTCATTGACACAGGATCTGCTGTAAGCTGTATCAAGCTTTCTTTGACCCAAAAACTCAAGGAGGAAGTATGCCCATCGATGGCACAGTTGATAGGAATAGGAGGAACGATTACTAAATGCATAGGTGAGATCACCTTACCTCTGCATCTTGGCAACAACACTATGGAACAAAAGCTATTAGTGTGTCATGATCAGGATTTACTTGAAGAGGTAGTGTTAGGTCAAGACTGGATTTACAAATATGAGGTGACCATTCAATTGGCTTTAGGATACATCTTAGCCAGGATAGGACATCGTGAAGTATTCAGTCTGCTAGACGAACGACCAATCAAATCTGGGAGCAAAGAAAAAGAAATTCATTCCAACGAGCAAAGTCATGAATGTATGTTCACCACCACTATAGAAACCTCTTCGTAAAGTACTATATGTGCTGACACATTGAGTTCTACTGGCACACCATCTTCTAGTCTAGCAAGTCATGAGAGTGTCAATCCAGCTGAAACTGACCTCAGTAAAGCACTTTGCCTAAGAGAGACTAGTCCTCTGAGTAATTCAAAATCTGTACCTATTAAAATATACCCTATTCCATACTCTAACCAAGCGTGGATAAAGAAAGATCAAGTGAAGGAGTATCTTCGACGACAGAAGCACAACCGACATCAGAACAAACAATCAAATGAGAAAACAACTCAGTCGGAACAACGAAGTCATCGACGAACTGCTACAATATGGATTCCAAAGAGAGCAGTAGCCGCTCAACAGGATTGTTCGCAAATCTGGATTCCTAAGTCATGCGCTCCAAAGAAACTAAGCCGAAATGATGATCTGCAGCACAAGAAGAACCAATATGGTCCACAGGCAAAAAAGCCACAAACAAGGAGCTACTGGAGAAAGAAGGAGTCGGTAATGGCAACCCGAGCCATTCCGAGATTTACAAATCAAATAGAGCAGACATACAACAAGAAAAGAGCCACATTCATCAGAATTGGGCAACATACAATAAGGCCCAGCAAAATGAAGCAGATTTGGATACCGAAAGACAAAACAAACGGCATGCATCAACCAACTACTTCCAATTGCACACATATGGAGCCTTCGAGACCCAAAGTATGCATGATAGAGCCACATTACAAGGCCAAGCATTCGGCACTTCTTTCTTCTATTTCAGGATAGTCAAGCACATTTTCCTCTTGGGAAATAGGAGAGCACTTGTACATACATTAAGAAAATTACTCCAAAAATAATAACCGCTTCGGCTATAAACTAACTTTTCTATTTTCCTTTTCAGATGAAAATATAAAAATACCTAAAAATGTGAAAAATCCAGGTATTACCTTTCTCACACACACGGGAAAGGGGCGACACCATTCACTCGGAGCAATATCGAGCTTGTGACAAACAAATAAAGGAGGATTTCTGATAATATATGGCAACTAATTCATACTCTATATTAAGTGCAGATGGCGTCTACTAATTCCGAAGCCACACAAGAGGAAGAGGTCCAGCTTCTTCCATTGGAATCAGTAACAAGAGTAAGAGGCCATTGGTTTCGTGATGACCAACCAATCTCGGAACTTATCTTCATGGCAACTATCAAGATCATGGATAGGGATCACTATTTTCCAATCATGTCACAGGACTTCAAAACAATAATACAGGGATTACCTCATATCGAAGATGTATGGACACAAGCAGGGATAGATGCATTTCTTCGAATACCAATTTATCTACCTGATTTTCAGAGATGCACACAAGTAATGAACACACTGCAGCCTGCAGCTACAAAGATATCAGTTCCGGAAGCACGCGTATTGGATAAAGTCGGAACTTGGAAGACAATTCAATTCACACATGAGTTGATCAATAAAGCTTTTGGATGGAATCAAGCAGGAATTACTAGTGTCAAAGAGGAATGTCATGACCCTAAGAAGAGGTCCTTCGTGGAGATTAACAGAATAGACATCGAAGACGCTGTCCGTCTTGTGCACCAGCATTTCTGTTTCCCTAATATGCACAAATACACGGCATCACAAAAGATTGTAGTACAACTACTATCACATGCCATGAGACAAATTGGGAACAAGGTGAATCTGACAGGGTATGTCCAAGAAAGACTATTTGAAGCCCAGAAGAAATGGGGCCAGAAGAAGTTTTTGAATGGCAGTTCTGCATTAACATTACTGATATATGAAGCCCTTGACATGAAAAATTGTTTATGTGAGATGCCGACATCAGAAGGGCTAGCCAAGTATGCAAAATCCGCTATAGTCCCTAAGAAAAAGAAAGCGTTTGTTATGGTTGAAGAAGCAGGAACCAGCTCACAAAAACCCATGAGGGGTACAAAGCGTCTACGGGAGGAGGAAGCCCAAGCTACACCACAATCAAAGAGAACACATGTATTACCGAAGATCACGACGGCTCAAATGCCTATTACTAGGAGAGATCTTTCCGCTGCTCTCGAAGAGACACATCAGTACATGCAAGGGCAGGTAAACTTAAATGTCCAAGGTCATCATTATAGACAGGCGAGTCAAGAGAAACTACAACAGAGTACAGAGAAGACTCCAAAACAAGCTGGAAGATACAAAGAGCTGGGCATTGATGATTCTAGTACCAACACGGAAAGTCCTGAAAAAGACACTCTAGATACTGATATAAGAACAGAAACCCAAGAAGAAGAGTGGAATGAAATTAATCAAATGGAATTGACACCGGAAAAGAGAGTAGAAGAATCTATGGAACATGAGCATGTCCTTCAATTAAACGATACTACGAAGATAAGCATCAAGGAAGCTCCAACCAATGTTACAGATACAAAACAACCTATTGAAGAGGAAGAACAAACTCCAGTGAGTAAGGAAACGGAGGAGCTACAAAACCAAGAACCGATTGTGATCGAGGTGCCAGATGACACACCTCAAGAAAAGCAAGCAAACATGGGGGCTGAGCCAAGGATCCAGCTTCAGATTAGGCAGCCCCATGACACTACATTACATGTCGCACAGGGCAAAGATGTCAATACCGGCGAGGGACCGAGTATACCAAAAACATGGCTAAACGTGGATGTTACTCAGCTGAAGCCTGTAGTAAAGCAGATGATTCAAACAGCCATGGACACACAACAGCAATTGATGGACATAGATGCAGACCATGATAGAGCAATGCGAGAAAAGCATCAATTCCAGATAATGAGCGAACAACTGTCATCACAGCTCATCGAAGCACAAAAGGCGCTCACGATCAAAAGCAATGAGTTGCTCGAAACAAAAACGCAATACGAATCATTAATCACTCAGCATCACCAACTCCAAGCACAGCTCGCAAATTTATAGAGATTATATGATGCAAGCGAGGCGGACAAAGAGAGAATGAGAACTAGAAGTACTCTGCTAGAGACACAGCTCAAATTATACATGGAAGAGAATGACACGTTACGAAACAGGAATAAGGAATTAATGAAGTCATTATTATATGATCAACCGATCGAGAAACAGGAATCCTCAAAAACGAAGGAACAAGAATTAAGAGATCAGATAGCAAAATATGCTGATTTGCTAAGAAAAGAGCGCACACTAAGAGAAGAGTCGGAGCAGAAGTACAGTCAAGAGATCAATGAATTAAAAAAGCAGTTAAATATAGCACATGGAAAACAGGCCACAAGCTACAGTGAAAACATGGATAATGTGGCTGAAATCGGAAATGAGTTACTTGCAGCAAAAGAAGCACTCAGGGCAGCCATGCAAGAAGTAAAAGATAAAGATGAATGCATAGCACAATTAAAGACTCAAATAAAAGAGAAAGAACCGATCGGGACACCAGTAGTGCCAGATAAGGAAAATCCTACTGACGAGGTAGAGGTAAGTCCTCTATCTCACCCGATCTATAATTCTCCAATACGTGAGCAGATGGCGGATATACATGATGATCATCCAATGCCATACACTGCAGAAACAAGTCAGAAGGAACGGGCACTAGTGGTGTCCCGATTGACGGAGAATTTTGAAAATGAAGTCATCAAGGTAATGAAAGAGGCCAAAATCAAAGGTAAAGACCTGGACAAGATAATGAAGCCTTTCAATATTCCATACGGATTATTGAAAGAGAAAATGAGACGATACATAAAGAAGACCACAAAGAAGAGTCTCGATGAGCAGCTCAATTTTACACAAGACACATTCACATACAGCCAAGAAGAGTTCAAAGCTGCACAACCAATTTGGAGGAGAAATTTTTTGGAGAAACATCCCACACTACGGGTGCATTGGCAAGCAGCACCTCATTTATTACAGGTAAACCCTTCATTTTGTCCTATACCACGCAGAAGGGATACCAGAGAATTTTTGAATATGCAAAAGAATGGCACTATAAATAAACAGTGGCTGAATTATCCTATGCTTCCAAGCCCGCCACATAACTACTTGCCAACAGAAGAATATATGATTAAAACCATCGAATTTTGGCTGCAAAATTATGCGACAGTCCCTGATTTAATCGTCAAAATGACCAATAAAATACTTAGCATGATACTTACAGTTTTGAAAGTCTTCAAGCATGCGGCCTACACCTTTTTGAATTTCTTCGGAATTAATCAAGGCACAGAAATCCTCATTTTTGATCTATCAGTTATGCCTAGCCGCCAAACAATAATGGCTTATTATTCCAGATTGATGTTCTTGCCAAGTGTATATATGCAAACTTTTGAAGAAGCCTTCTTTACCGGATTTTTTGAGATTGATTCCGAAATCTTTTTGAAGATGTCATCAAATTTAAATGCCATATTAGTAGCCTACAAGCTTAGCTTCTTCGCAGATCATAGACAGCCACCCAATGACGGTGTGAAGGCAGAACAATGGAAACAACTCATGATACGTGAAGCCAATCTGCTAAATGATACAGAGCAAAGAGTATATAAAACATATGCCCGTCGCTTATTAAAGCCTGTCGGGGACGACAGAGTCCAGGAGGGGGGCAGTGTTGAGGGAGAGTCGAGTAAAAAGAAGAAAAGAAGAAGGCAACGAAAGAAGAAGCTTCACTAAATAGAAATATCTGAAGACATATCTCTGCAAGAAGCCCCGCAGGGGCGCAACACCCATCTCTGCACAGAGCCCCGCAGGGGCACGCATCAGGCAACAATGCAAAACATCCAGGACCTGCACGGTGGAAGAAAGCAAACAGGCTCAAAGCAATACAACAGGGTCAGATGTGTGCAACCAGGACAAATCAGAGGACCAAAAGTTAGAAAGGGGCAGAGGCTGAAAAGTTTAAGAGGGTGACTAAGAACAGCACATTCCTAGTCACTGGTGGCGTGCGTCGCAACCCAAATAAACAGGCAAGACAAATGCAGCAGACTCTAGTGTAGTAGAGCTTGAATCAAGAACAGGCCATCAAAGCTGCATGTCTGTTTAACTACAGACAAAACCGACCAAGGGTAGCGTGCAGAGAAACGAAGCAATCAGCCGACGAAAAGCTAAACAGGGTCAAGGGACGACAGAGACGAAGAGGGGGAGAGTGTTGCAGAGCTAAAAAGAGCACAAAGCAGAGAAAAAGACGGGCCCCAAAATTTTTCCGATTTGGACATCATATTTTTGTATCATAATCATTATTGTAATATATTTTCCGTTGTAAATGCACTAGAGGAGTCCTCTAGATGCATCCCCACAGAAGATTGGAGATTTACCCATGTAAAATAGTAGGAAATTAGTCTTTTAGTGAATAAAGTGCCGGTCTCTTGTGTGAAAGGACCATTTTTAGGGCACTAGTATATAAGTCAAAGGTGACTCTTTGTAAACACACTTTTTGAGTATAGTGGTGAGTATCCCCGCCTATCACGCGGGAGACCCGGGTTCGTTCCCCGGCAACGGCGCCAAAATGTGTGTTGACCTAAGTACCAACTTAGGGACTTGCGGAGAAAGAGACTATACCTCAATCCCCTCTCAAGTGCATATAGTGGGGATACACGCTTTTAATTATCAATCCAAAGAGTATACAAACCTAGCCGAGTGTATGAGGACATGCAATCATGTGATGATCAATGCAAATGAACTACTCAAGAGTGTAAACAAGGCAAAGACTTATCCAAACAAGCTCCAATTGTTGGTCATGGCGTCACGATACTTGGTGCAAAAGCCGTCAGTATTTTGGACTTTTCTCCCAGCTCCGAGCTCCAAATATAGCAAATAGCATATGCGTTTCGAAGCTCTCAAGAAGACACATCCAATGGTAGTGGTTTCACTCAATTCTGATGCTCCTACTTCAAGTTATGAGCAAAATACTGAGTCACGAGAAATACTTTCCTACACTTCAGCACTTCCTACACTTCGCACACACCTTACCTACAGCAAATAAACACTTTCATGGATAGACAACACTCACAAACACTCTTTCCAAGCAATACACATGCATACAAGCTCACAGAGAAGAAGATACAGAGTGAAGAAGACACAAATTCGAATTTCTGTGCTCTCTATTCTCACAATGGCAAAAAGTTATTTACAAAGAGTCACCTTTGACTTATATACTAGTGTCCTAAAAATGGTCCTTTCACACAAGAGACCGGCACTTTATTCACTAAAAGACTAATTTCCTACTATTTTACATGGGTAAATCTCCAATCTTCTGTGGGGATGCATCTAGAGGACTCCTCTAGTGCATTTACAACGGAAAATATATTACAATAATGATTATGATACAAAAATATGATGTCCAAATCGGAAAAATTTTGGGGCCCGTCTTTTTCTCTGCTTTGTGCTCTTTTTAGCTCTGCAACACTCTCCCCCTCTTTGTCTCTGTCGTCCCTTGACAGGCTTTAGCTTTTCGTCGGCTGATTGCTTCGTTTCTCCGCACGCTACCCTTGGTCGGTTTTGTCTGTAGTTAAACAGACATGCAGCTTTGATGGCCTGTTCTTGATTCAAGCTCTACTACACTAGAGTCTGCTGCATTTGTCTTGCCTGTTTATTTGGGTTGCCACGCACGCCACCAGTGACTAGGAATGTGCTGTTCTTAGTCACCCTCTTAAACTTTTCAGCCTCTGCCCCTTTCTAACTTTTGGTCCTCTGATTTGTCCTGGTTGCACACATCTGACCCTGTTGTATTGCTTTGAGCCTGTTTGCTTTCTTCCACCGTGCAGGACCTGGATGTTTTGCATTGTTGCCTGATGCGTGCCCCTGCGGGGCTCTGTGCAGAGATGGGTGTTGCGCCCCTGCGGGGCTTCTTGCAGAGATATGTCTTCGGATATTTCTATTTAGTGAAGCTGCTTCTTTCGTTGCCTTCTTCTTTTCTTCTTTTTACTCGACTCTCCCTCAACACATATCATTCAAGATTCCTTGCATCGTTCTTTTTCTCGAGCTCCAAAATCATTATTGCTCATGGAGCTCTTCTTCCTTTCTTTTTTCCTTTTTCTTCACTTTGTTTTTGTTCGTATTTTTGTTCATTTTTAGCATTTTGATTTTGATTATTTTCATTTTTCGATTTCTTCTTTTCATCCTTGTGAAGAGATGGATAGGTATGTGCTTGAAGATGAAGAGGTGTTGCAAAATCCTTTATCTACACCAGCCAATTGAACTCCAGGAGTATATGGTGGGCCCTTTTAGCTTGCCAATGGATGTATTAGACACCCTATGTACCTTGGAAGATCACTCTCAAAAAGATAGATCAAAACAGATAAGTTGGAGTTAGCTCAGAGGTGAAAAACTAGCTAATTTGGTTCATACACATGTCTAGTGTTTTGCATAATTCTCTAAGCACAGTAGCAATTAGCTTAATTCCTCTTGGGGAAATCTATTTAACTTAAAGAGCTAACTTTCAAGAGTAATCTCATCAAAAATAATAAACCACACACTGAGAATGAGTTTTAACAAGTGATGACATCATCCCAATTTTCACGGGCTGCTACAGTTTGAGACCAGTGAGTAGAAAAATGAACATAACTCAAAATATAGGAATTAAATGATTATGACCATTTGTATGGTTATACTAGACAGTAATCTGAATCCAACAAGCTTTAAATCATTTCATTTGGATAAGTAACCACTGAGAAATGGCTCTGACAAGGTGAGTGAAAAAGTCGGGGTATCTGACAGAGAAGTGAAGATGAATAGACACTGTTGACTTCAACTAAACATAACTGAAGATTGCAACATCCAAATGACATGAAAATGTGTGAGCATATAGTAGACTTATAGAGCTAACTTTACCAAGTTAAATCACTGAAAATGATGCACCAAGCTTAGAGAAAACATCTCTGCAATCTGACTGAGAAAATTGAGAGTAATGGCAGTGAGTAGTACACTTCACAAGAACATGGACATATGAACCCAAATGATAATGAAAATGAAATTGCTTGTACAATACAATGGACTTGATACATATGTGTGCCTTGTAGTCACACCTTGATATGGCATAAAGCTCAGCTCTTGGAGGTCTTCACATAGGTCTCTCTAACCACGACTAAAACTGCCATCTATTTAAAGTTGAGTTTGGGAGGCTAACTTCCCTCAATCACTCTCCAATCAATCAATGATTGATTTGATTCTCTACCTACCACAAATCATGAATTCGTGGCTCCTCTTTCCTTTTTTGATCAAGTGGACTCAACCACTTAAGATTCTTTCACTTTTACATTAAGTAAACTCTTCAAAAGTTACAAGAGGTAGTTCACAAGTGAACTTTACATAGTCTTCATTTTGAAGCGTCTTTTATGACTTTGTGGGACTCAAGCCAATACTTAGGCTTGTCATAGACTTGCTCCAATAGCTCCCCCTCAATCCAAGTATGCTTGAGGTCTTCAATCTTCCAAGATTACCTGCAAACCAATCATAGCCTTGAATTTGCAAAGCTTTGTACCATCCAATGCTTTGGTTAGAATATCTGCACATTGTTGATGAGTGGACACATATGATATTTGAATCTCTTTGCTTAGAACCTTCTCTCGTACATAGTGATAATGAACTTCAATATGTTTAGTCCTTGCATGAAAAATAGGATTAGCAGCCAAATGAATAGAACTCATATTGTCACCAAAAATAGTTGGAGTTCCAAACTCCATTCCAAGATCTTTGAATAATGTCTTCATCCACATAGCTTCCTGAGTAGCTATGGCAAGACCTCTATATTCAGCTTCAGTAGAAGAGAGAGCAACTGTGGGTTGCTTCTTGGATGACCATGAAATAAGCTTTGAACCTGCAAAGGTAAGATAACCTGAAGTGCTCCTTCTATCTTCCTTGGAGCCAGCCCAATCTGCATCAGAAAATAGCTTCAAACCTAAATCAGATACATAAGGATAATAAAGTCCTTCATTTATGGTTCCTTTGAGGTACTTGAGAATCCTTTTGGCAGCATCCATATGTGGTTTCCTTGGTGTGTGCATAAATTGACTTAGCACAGTCACACTGTAACATATATCTACTCTTGTCAATGTGGCATAGTTGAGACTACCCACTAGACTTTGATATGATGTGATGTCCTCTATGAGTTCACCTTCATGTGAGCTCAATTTGTGATTGACCTCCATTGGAGTACCTGCAATCTTACAATCTTGCATCTTGAATTTTGCCAACATTTCCTTAATGTACTTTCTTTGAGTGAGAAACAAACCATGATCTTTGTAGACAACTTCCAAACCTAGGAAGTAAGTAAGTGAACCCAAATCACTTATCTTGAACTCTTCTCTCATCTGATCTTTGATCTTCTTCATACCATCTGCATCATTTCCTATCAATATAATATCATCTACATATACACATAAGTAGATGAACTCAGAGTTACTCTTTTTAAATAAAGAGTGAAGGATCTGCCTTGCTTGATTGAAAGCCTTTGTCCTGCAAGAATGAAACAAGCCTAAAAATTCCAAGCTCTTGGAGCTTGCTTGAGACCATACAATGCTTTGTTAAGTTTACACACATAATCAGGATAAACTTGATTCTCAAAACCAGGTGGTTGTGCCATATATACCTCTTCTGTTATCCAACCATTCAAGAATACATTCTTTACATCTAGTTGAAGTATCTTCCAATTCTTGGAAGAGGCAATACTAAGCAAAACCCTAATAGTAGGCATCTTTGCAACAGGAGAGAAGGTCTCCTCATAATCAATTCCCTGAGTTTGTGCAAAGCCTTTTGCTACAAGCCTTGCCTTATACCTGTTAATGGAACCATCAGAATTCTTCTTGAGTTTATAGACCCATCTTGAGCCTATTACCTTCATGGATGAAGTCTTGGGCACCAAATCCCAAGTGTTGTTTTCCTCAAGTGCTTCAATCTCTTCCTTCATTGCATGCTTCCATTCTGATTTTGCTTTGGCCTCTTCAAATGATGATGGCTCCTCTTGGTTTATGTCGTGTGCTATGTAGATAGAATGTTTAGTTACTAATGAGGTGTCAAACCCATACCTTTCTGGTTTTTTTTTTTCCCTCATAGATCTTCTTAGGCCATGATGTGATGATTCTGCCTCATGTCCAAGTTCCTGCAATTTTGCTTTACCTTTAGACTTCCATGCTTTGATCTTTTCCATATGAGATTCTTCATCATCCTCCGAGGTGTCTTGTTCTTCAATCTTTGGTTGTTCTCTACCAAGCTTTGGAAAATCTTCTTCAAGATTATATGGTAAATTGACCTTCCTGCATGAATCTTCATACCATGAATTGTTCTCATCAAAAACTACATCTTTGCTTACCAAGAATCCTTTGTTGGTAGGGTTGTATAACCTGTAGCCCTTTTGATTGTTGTCATATCCAATAAATACACACCTCTCTGCCTTTGGATCCATCTTGCCTCTAACCTGTGAAGGAACATGAGCAAAAGCAATACATCCAAAAATTTTACAATGATCTAAGCTTGGTCTTCTTCCATTCCAAGCCTCATATGGAGTCATCCCATCAAGGGATTTTGAAGGCAACCTGTTAATCAAGTAAGTGGCTGTAGATACAGCCTCAGCCCATAAGTAATTAGGTAAATGCTTTTCATTTAACATAGACCTTGCAGCTTCAACAATTGTCCTATTCCTCCTTTCTGCCACTCCATTTTGCTCAGGAGTGTACCTTGTAGTTACCTCTCTTTTGATTCCTCTTTCTTGAAGAAAAGAATCAAACTCATGGGAGAAGTATTCTCCCCCTCCATCGGACCTTAGCCTTTTTAGTGATTTACCTGTGATTCTTCACAAGAGCCAAATATCTTTTGAAACATGAAAAAACTTCATCTTTGTGTTTCATAAAGAATAGGATAGTCCATCTGCTGCCATCATCAATAAAGGAGACATAGTACCTTGATCCAGATATTGAAGCTTCCTTGCTAGGTCCCCATACATCTGTATGAACCAACTCCAAGAGATCTTCATGCATATAACCTTTCTTCATGAATGGTAACCTGTGAGACTTTCCAAATTGACATGCACCACACTTATAAATCATATGTTGTTTTGACAAGTTAGGGAGTCCAAGTACACTTTGGTCCCTGCAAATTTGCTTTAATGACCTTTCACCAATATGTGCTAACCTTTTGTGCCATACTTCCAATTCTGTGAGTGTCTGACTACCATAATTAAAGAGAGCAATGTTTCTAGTGTCCTGTGATTCAAATGTGAACAATCTACCTGTCTTTTCACCTTTTGCAATTTTTCTGAATCCTTGACTTGGATCTTCAACAAATGCTCCTGCTTTTGTGAACCTGACTTGCAACCCTTTCTCTACTATCTGCCCAACACTTATCAAATTCTTTGTAATGGTAGGGACATAGAGTACCTTACTGAGTAGGTTGATGTTTCCATCAGGTGCTTTGTGTTGATGTATGAAACACCACAAGAAATGAATTAATGTGACATTAAAACACCTCTATGGTCACCATTAACTCATTGACACTGATAGCCAAAAATGAGATCTTTGCTTCTACAGAAATTCCTAGTCACTGAAATGACATACCTTCAGTATTTTGCTAATTTCTCTTAGCTCAAATATTATTTCTCCATGATCTTTTAGAGGATGAAACTAGAAGAGTAGAGCTTTCCAACAAGCTATGATATGCTTAAAACAGACCTCTAGAACTCAAGTTATGGCCTTCACAAGATGACCTTATATGACTTGCTAAAACTGGAAATCTTGCCTTCTTTAGTAAATTTCGGTGTCTAAAAATAAAAATTCGATGCCAAGCATCAAATTTCAGCCAAGGTCGATGCCGGGCATCGACTTTGAGCTTTTTTAGCCTCTTTTTTTGCACCAGAAATAGTCTCTTTTACACACACATGAAGAAGACCACTTGTATGCTAGAAGTCGATGCCAGGCATCGACTTTATGCTGAAACTCGATGCCAGGCATCGAGTTGCTCCACAAACCTCATGTTTTAAAAGATTCAACAACAGGTAACACACAGAGAATGAAAACAATGACTTATCAGCCAAGATTCGATGCCAGGCATCGAATTGCTCAGAAAACTTGAACTTTTGCATTCATCACACAGTAGGCAAGCATGGAGATAATGGAGAGAGACTCATACACAGAACTTTACTCAGTTCTTTCTCATAGCTATGAAAACTCAGAAGTTTTACAGATGCTTTCTCACTCAGAGAAGCCCGACTATACTCCGTCGTATAAAATGAACTCCTTCTCTCTTTCTATCACTCTCTTCCACTTCTTCTCTCTCGCTCGCCGCGTCAGTTAATACAAACTAACTTATATAGATTTTCTCATTCCCGTGACTTTTTAAAAAACTTCTAGAAGTAAAGTGAACTAACTTTACAAATATGATACACTTGTGAATTTATCCCTTCACATAGGCATAGGGTTTTCTTCCTAAGATTTGACCTTCAAATATATGTCCAATTAGTGATTGTTTCTCCAACAGCTCCCCCTCAATCATTAATTGACATTCTCTGTTTCTTCATATCATCTTCTTTTCTTTTACTCCTACCATGCTTTTGAATCTGCTTGTCTTCACACCATCCAAGATCTTTGTCATTATGTCTGCTAACTGATCTTTAGTAGAAATGTACTCCACTTCAATCTCCTTCTCCATTACCTTTTCTCTGAGAAAATGATATTGTATATCTATGTGCTTTGTCCTTGCATGAAAAACTGGATTTGCTGCAAGATAAAGTGAACTCATATTATCTCCATGTATTGTAGGTGTACCTTGATCAATGCCCAAGCTTTTGAACAATGTCTGCATCCATATGACCTCCTTAGCTGCTTCCACAAGTCCTTTGTACTCAGCTTCAG
Organism: Ceratopteris richardii; assembly: GCA_020310875.1. NCBI lineage: Eukaryota > Viridiplantae > Streptophyta > Polypodiopsida > Polypodiales > Pteridaceae > Ceratopteris > Ceratopteris richardii. Next base: position 108,952,120 of record CM035427.1, read on the forward strand.
TTGATGATAATGCTACTGTATGTTGTTTCTTTGAACACCAACTTACAAGCTTATCACCAATATATATCATGTAACCATGAGTTGATCTCCTGTCATCTTGATTACCTACCCAATCTGAATCACTATAGGCTCTCAACTTCAAATCTGATGTAAAAGGATAATATAATCCTTCCTTTATAGTTCCTTTGATATATCTGAGAACTCTTTGACCTTCAATCCAATTTGGGTCCTTTGGACAATGCATGAATTGTGACAAAACTCCCACTGCATAACTAAGATCAGGTCTTGTTAGTGTAGCATAAATCAAACTACCCACAAGAGATTGATACTTCCTCATATCTTTGTATTCTGTACCATCATATTTATTGAGCTTGTGATTAACTTCAAGTGGAGTTGAAGCTTCTCTGCAATTTTCCATATCAAACTTCTTCAACAAGTTCAGAAGATACCTTTCTTGTGACACATATATGCCATGATCTGTATAAGTAACTTCCATTCCAAGAAAGTATGACAACTTTCCTAGGTCACTGATCTTGAATTCTTTTTCAAGTAATCTCTTTACCTCCTTGATTCCTTCATCTGAAGTACCTGTGATTATAATGTCATCTACATAAATACAAATGTAGATTGTACCTTCCTCTGTTCTTTTGATAAGTAGACTTGAATCTGCTTTTGAATTTTGATATCCAAGATCATTGAGATACTTCACCAACCTATAGTTCCATGCTCTTGGAGCTTGCTTCAATCCATACAATGCTCTTCTCAACCTGCACACAAAATTTGGATACCTGGAATCTATAAACCCTTGAGGTTGTTAAATGTATACCTCATCTGATATGTATCCATTCAAGAATGCATTCTTTATATCCAATTGACTTAGGGTCCATCCTTTTGAAGCTTCAATAGCAATGATTGTCCTTAGAGTTGACATCTTAGCTACGGGACTGAATGTCTCATCATAATCTATGCCATAGGTCTGGGCATAGCCTTTCACCACCAATCTAGCTTTGTATCTGGCTATACTTCCATCTGCAAGCTTCTTCACTTTATAAACCCATTTATTTCCAATTACTTTCTTACCATTTGGTTTAGGAACAAGTTCCCATGTCTTGTTCTCCTCCAGTGCATTGAACTCTTCCTTCATTGCTTCTTCCCATTGCTTCTTCTCATTGCTTCTTACCTTTAGCGTCATCATAGTTCTGAGGTTCTTCATCATCTTTGACCATATATGCATAGTTATTCTGAGTTATGTAAGAAGTATCATAAGAATACCTTTCTGGTTGTCTTCTAGTCCTGCTTGACCTTCTTGGTTCACATTCTTCATAAGTGTCTGGATACACCTCTTCATCAAATATAGGAGCTTCTTCATTCCTTCTTGTTAATCCACTTCTGGATGTACTTGCTTGCATATAGTCTTCATCTCTATTTACCTGCACAATTGATTTTCCTTTCTCACATCTTCTTACCTCTTCTTCAAATTCTTCAGCTGTATGACTTTGATCTGCATACCAACTTTTCTGTTCATCAAATGTAACATCTCTAGAAACAAGAAATTGGTTTGTTAGAGGATTCCACAACCTGTAACCCATCTGCTTTTCATCATAACCAATGAACACATATTTTTCTGCCTTTGGTTCAAGTTTATGCCTAAGCTGTGATGGCACATAAGCATATGCAATTGATCCAAACACTCTACAATGATCTAGTGTTGGTTTCTTACCCCACCAAGCTTCATATGGAGTCATTCCATTCAGAGCTGCACATGGTAATCTATTCACAAGATATGTGGCTGTATTTACAGCCTCAGCCCAAAGATAATTTGGACAGTTCTTCTCTTTTAGCATAGCTCTAGCAAACTCAACCAAAATCTTGTTCCTTCTTTCTGCTACACCATTTTGTTGTGGTGTATACCTGCAAGTTATTTCTCTCTTAATACCTGCATTCCAAATATAATCATTGAACTCTTGGGAGAAGTATTCTCCCCCTCCATCAGACCTCAGTCTCTTAAGCTTTTGACTTGTGACTCTCTCTGCATATGCATGAAAATGCTTGAAGGCTCCAAACACTTCTGATCTTTCCTTTAAAACATACAAAGTTATCCATCTTGTAGCATCATCAATGAAAAGAACATAATACCTTGAGCCACTGATAGATCCTTCTTTTGTTGGTCCCCATACATCTGTATGAATGAGCTCAAGTACTCCATCATGTTTGAATCCTTTCTTTTGAAATGGTAACCTGTGTGCTTTACCCATTTGACATGCTTCACATTTATAAACCATATGTTGACTTTGCACATTTGGTAATCCTAGTACAGACTGATTAGCAACCATAGCTTTAATTCCTCTTTCATTGAAATGGCTTAATCTCTTATGCCAGAGATCAAGTTCTGTAATCACTGCTTCACCATGTGTGAGCAAAGCTTGACCAATGTTCCCTTGCACTCTTAAAGTAAAGAGTCTACCTTCTTTCTTACCAGAGACAATCTGATTATATCCATTCTCTGGATCTTCCACAAATACTCCTTCATTTCTAAACCTGACTTGAAAACCTTTTTCAACTATCTGTCCCACACTAATCAAGTTTTTAGGTATTGTAGGAACATACAAAACATTGGTTAGCAAATCTGCTCCACTCTTGCATTTCACTTTTCCAATTGAATGTACACTATGTCTTGTATTATCACCTGTTTAAACACTATGGCTAGAAATGCCTTTTTCCAATTCTGACATCAATTCTATGTTTCCTGAAAAATGATTAGAACATCCAGAGTCAATGTAAAATACCTTTAGATCTTCTTTATCTGATGTGCTTATTGAATTCATCATCAATGATGTATGACTTTCATTTTGTGTGTCATTTGCATAATTGTAGTAGCTGGTGTTGTAGGATTGATTCTGTCCCCAACTTCTTCCTCCACCTCTACCATAGCCTCCTCTTTGACTTTGTCTACCTCTTTGGAAATTACTTTGATATCTTCCACCTCGGCCTCTACTAATGTTGTTTTGATTTTGGTTTGATCCTTGTTGATTGTGCCAACAGTCATGAGCCAAATGATTACTCAATCCACAGATCCAGCAAGCCTTCTTGTTGTTATTTTGATTACCTCTTCCTCTTCCAAAACCTCTTGCTCTTCCTCTGCCAGTGCCTTTACCTCTTGCATAATAAACTTGAGAAGTTGACTCTTCTTCATCCTTTGCTTTACCTTTATCTCCTTTCTTCTTGTTCTTCATGTACATTGCAGAACTTTGTCCTTTATCTCCATCTCCCTTCAAGTCTTGCTCATATGTGAGCATCAAACCAAGCAACTGGCTCAAATCTGGAACATAATGATTCAAAGAAAGTTCTGTTGATAAGACAAAAGGTTTCCACCTTTCATCCCCTCTCAAACCTGCAAGTAGTTGAGCAATCAATCTGTGATCTTCAACATCTTCATCTATGGATCCAAGACTATCTGCTAGATCCTTCATCTTAGTGACATAATCACTAATACTTTGACTTGACTTCTTCTTGAAAGTTGTAAACTCTGACCATAGACTTGCTTTTCGTGCTTTAGTAGTGCTTTGGAAATGATACTCCAATGCATTCCATATATCTTCATATGATTCTAATCCTCTGATGTGTGGTAGCAAATGATATGAGATTGTATTGTAGATGTAGGCTTTTGCACTTGCATCCTTCTTTTGCCAATGCTTTAAAGCATCAAGTTCTTCTTTCTTTGGTCGGCTTTCATCTTCAAATATTGGCTTCTCTTCTTCACCTGTTACATATATCATGAGATCCTTACTCATAAGTAAGGCTTCCATTCTCATTACCCATGCGGGGTAATTATCTCTGTCCAGTTTGTCAATGGAGATATGATCTGCCATACTCCTTTCCTTCTGCTGCAACCTGTGAGCTTAAAGGATAAAGGATAATACCTTTTGAAGTTCTTTGTGTATGAGGATACTTCGAGAGTAATCTTTTGATGCCTTGTGTCTTCGAATGCTTCACCTTTGAAACTTTAATGGAAAACTTTCCAAAACTTCTCGTACCTTTGCCGCCTTCTATTCTTCAGGACCTTTCTGCTCTGATACCACTTGTTGATGTATGAAACACCACAAGAAATGAATTAATGTGACACTAGAACACCTCTATGGTCACCATTAACTCATTGACACTCCAAACTTTGAGAAATGATAGCCAAAAATGAGATCTTTGCTTCTACAGAAATTCCTAGTCACTGAAATGATATACCTTCAGTATTTTGCTAATTTCTCTTAGCTCAAATACTATTTCTCCATGATCTTTTAGATAATGAAACTAGAAGAGTAGAGCTTTCCAACAAGCTATCATATGGTTAAAATGGACCTCTAGAACTCAAGTTATGGCCTTCACAAGATGACCCTGTATGACTTGCTAAAATTGGAAATCTTGCCTTCTTTAGTAAATTTCTGCCTAGCATCGAATTTCAGCCAAGATCGATGCCGGGCATCGACTTTGAGCTTTTTTAGCCTCTTTTTCTGCATCAGAAATAGTCTCTTTTACACACACATGAAGAAGACCACTTGTATGCTAGAAGTCGATGCCAGGCATCGACTTTATGCTGAAACTCGATGCCAGGCATCGAGTTGCTCCACAAACCTCATGTTTTTAAAAGATTCAACAACAGGTAACACACAGAGAATGAAAACAATGACTTATCAGCCAAGATTCGATGCCAGGCATCAAATTGCTCAGAAAACTTGAACTTTTGAATTCATCACACAGTAGGCAAGCATGGAGATAATGGAGAGAGACTCATACACAGAACTTTACTCAGTTCTTTCTCATAGCTATGAAAACTCAGAAGTTTTACAGATGCTTTCTCACTCAGAGAAGCCCGACTATACTCCGTCGTATAAAATGAACTCCTTCTCTCTTTCTATCACTCTCTTCCACTTCTTCTCTCTCGCTCGTCACGTCAGTTAATACAAACTAACTTATATAGATTTTCTCATTCCCGTGACTTTTTAAAAAACTTCTAGAACTAAAGTGAACTAACTTTACAAATATGATACACGTGAATTTATCCCTTCACATAGGCATAGGGTTTTCTTCCTAAGATTTGACCTTCAAATATATGTCCAATTAGTGATTGTTTCTCCAACACTTTGACATTGCCTATTTTCTCCACAGGATGTTTTGTGTCATCTCCTATTTGTACCTCATGCTTATTCCTTGGATCTTCTAAATCTGATAGGAGTGCCACATTTCCTGCCACATGATTTGAACAACCTGAATCTATGTAGAAAACATGCTCATCAGATTTACCTTGTGGCATAGCCATGTTCATGATCAATAATAAATCCTCTTTGTTTGAGTCTTTTGTATAGTTATTGTAGTCTCTCCTTCCTTTGTAGCCTCCTTGATAGTTTGAATGACTGTAGTTGTTGTAGCTGCCATGATAATTGTTGAACCTTCCTCTTGAGTAGCCCTTGATATGTACCTGCTTCATCATCCACTTTCTTTGCATTTCCTTTGTTATCTTTGGACTTGCTTTTATCGGTGTATAAAGCTGAAGATTGATTACCTTTAGAGCTTTCTCCATTTTTGATAAGCTTTGCCTCTTGAGTAAGTAGTTGTCCAATGAGTGTATTGAAATCAGGTACATGCATGTCCATGTACAAATCCAGAGCTGTGGTGAATGCTTCCCACTTGTCATCTGCCTTCAAGCCATTGATGACCTGCCTTACAATTTGCTCTTCATCTATTACCTCTCCAATGCTTCCCAACTGATCCGCTATGTCCTTGAGCTTTGTGACAAAATCAGTCACATTTTGTTTGGGAGCCTTCTTGAGAGTTGTGAAATCCAGCCATAGTTGATGCTTCCTAGCTTTAGTACTTGAAGAAAATAAAGCTTCAAGTGCATCCCACACTTCCTGAGATGTCTTACAACTTCTAATGTGAGGCCAAAAAAAATCTGAGATAGATTTGAGGAGATAAGACCTTACAAGTGCATCCTTGGAGCACCATGTGCTCAATCTTTCTTGCTCTTCTTGTGTTGGTTGACTTTTGTTCCTGAAACTTGACATAACTTCATCTTCAGCCACATAACCATATAAACTTCTACCTTGGAGATAAGCTTCCATTCTTAATGACCAAGCTGAGTAGTTACCTCTGTCCAATTTGTCAATTGATGAAGGAAATCCATCTGCCATGTTGTCCAACCTTGCTCTAATACCACTGTGAAGAGATGGATAGGTATGTGCTTGAAGATGAAGAGGTGTTGCAAAATCCTTGATCTACACCAGCCAATTGAACTCCAGGAGTATATGGTGGGCCCTTTTAGCTTGCCAATGGATGTATTAAGTCGGGTACCTGACAGAGAAGTGAAGATGAACAGACACTGTTGACTTCAACTGAACATAACTGAAGATTGCAACATCCAAATGACATGAAAATTTGTGAGCGTATAGTAGACTTATATATCTAATTGTACCAAGTTAAATCACTGAAAATGATGCACCAAGCTTAGAGAAAACATCTCTGCAATCTGACTGAGAAAACTGAGAGTAATGGCATTGAGTAGTACACTTCACAAGAACATGGACATATGAACCCAAATGATAATGAAAATGAAAGTATATTGCTTGTACAATACAATGGACTTACTGATACATATGTGTGCCTTGTAATCACACCTTGATATGGCATAAAGCTCAGCTCTTGGAGGTCTTCACATAGGTCTCTCTAATCACGACTAAAATTGTCATCTATTTATAGTTGAGTTTGGGAGGCTAACTTCCCTCAATCACTCTCCAATCAATCAATGATTGATTTGATTCTCTACCTACCACAAATCACAAATTTGTGGCTCCTCTTTCCCTTTTTGATCAAGTGGACTCAACCACTTAAGATTCTTTCACTTTTACATTAAGTAAACTCTTCAAAAGTTACAAGAGGTAGTTCACAAGTGAACTTTACATAGTCTTCATTTTGAAGCTTCTTTTATGACTTTGTGGGACTCAAGCCAATACTTAGGCTTGTCATAGACTTGCTCCAACAATCCTTACTTGGAGTATTTTGATTTTCTTGTAATTGCATATTTTCCTCTGTTGGCTTCTTCCCTTCTTTAATTATCCCTCTTTTCTCTTCCTGAGTTAATTTTGTATCTTCAAATTGTATCTGTTTATCATTTTTCTTCTCATTCTCCCTCCTTTGTCTTCTGGTTATTCTCCTATCTTGCTCGTCTATATCATCCTGCATATCATCTCGTCTTCGTTTCTGCTCAACATTGGCAATGTGAGAATACACAGAGGATCAATCAATGGGAGATTGCCATGCAGTTTTTATGCATTATTTCATCTCTAGCCCTCACCAGCACCTCAATCAAATAAGGATTTTGGCTTGCCATAGAAAGAGGCCTATCATCAGCTGGCTCTAATCTAGCAACCGAGGTATTGGAAGTTGCATTAGAGATCGTTAAATTTTCATACAATTTTTTCATACCCCCTTTGTCCCAATTAATGGCTAAAGGAAGTCGTGACCTAAAGTCACATAATTTTCTATCAATCTCAACTACTAATTGATTTTCTTTTGCACTCTTTAACTCATCACAAGCATAAGTTGCATGTTCTTGGCTATCACACCAAACACACCGTTTTCCGCCAGTTCCTTTTCTTTCAGTGTTCCTTTGGAAAGCTGGCTGAGCAGTGAACTGAGTAGGTGGAGGTGGCTGAAAAACTGGCTGAGGAGGAATGTACTGTGGCATAACCGACTGTATGAGTATTGCTTGCCCTATACCACTATTGCTAGCTCCAGGCTCATTGAAACTCATTGAATATACCTTATTATTTAATTGAGCAACCTCTTTGGAAAGAGATTCCTGCATATTCATAACATTTTCTATTTGTTTACATAAAATATCTAATTGAAATTCAATTGGAGCTTTAGGGGCAACTCTTGCATTAGCCGTAGCCATAGTCACAGGCATTGGCATATCAGTTTTCCCTGAAGTAGGTAACTTCCTAGGCTGAGAAGCATTAGATTTTTCATACAAAACAGATTTTTGTTGCTTCATTTGGGCGACAGCCTCTATTTTTCATTTCACTTTTTCACAATCATTAGTAAGACCATATCTTTTGCCAGGCTCTTCTATCCATCTCTCTAGTTTTGTTCTATCTTTTGGACTTACTATCTTAAGAAAGTGTATAATTAGATCAAGATTTAAGGGTTTTCTATCCTCTTCAGGAAGCTGGGCAAATCGTCTCATAAACTCACCATGAAGATGAGTTAGAGATTCATTGGTCTTTAAGGAGTTTACCCATCGCAAAAATCCATCACGACTATGTTGCCTAAAATCCTCAAGATAAAATATTTTGTATACTTCTTTCCTAAACTCCTCCTAAGGTTTATTAGCATGTACTTGAATGCTTTCTAGTATAGAACTAGAGACTACACGCCCAAAAGTACTTCACTGAAACATCATCAGGTAACCCCTAGATTTGCACTTGCTCTTCAAATGCATCTAGGTACTCTGTGATATTTAAACCAGTAAATTTGCCCTTTTCTCTTAAGATGGCTTGAATAGTACATATTCCTTGTTTCTCTATCATCATATTCTTAAACATTTCCTCCATCTTGCGTTCTTCATAGTGCTTCGAATGGAGTAATAAGTCTCTAATAGGAGGCTCTAATCTCTTTCTAAACTCTCTAAACCTATCCCTAGATGATAAAGTCAAGAATATTGGCTATACCAGATCCTAGGCTTTAATATTAATATATTCCTTTCTCAATATATATATTCAACTTGTTTACTTTAACGTGAGCTTAACCTAAGCTTGTAATATCTCTTGACTTGAAAATTTGATTTTATATTTTGTTCTCTTTTTAATTCTAGATGGCATTAAAAATAAGGTTAATCACTCTCTCATCAACCTCATGCAAGGCCCACTTGGGTTTAAGCTTGTTGTTGATGAGGAGGAGCTCTTTATGATGCCTGAAAGGGAGGATTTCTTATAGTTGGAAATTCTTTTACCGAGGAGGAACAACGATTTCTCATTGTTTGGGGGAGTTACCAAAGTTATAAGCATATCTTTCTCAGCAGATCTTCTAGAGGACCTCCCCTCTGATGGCATTCTAGAGAGTCGTCGAGCAGCCGATCCCTTCTCCCAGTAGAGCTTGTTTCTATCTGATATGCTTTTGAAGTCTAATTTTCTTTTCGACAATCTGCTACAGCGTGTAGAAGTTGGGATAAGTAAAGAAGATGTGACCAATATCTTCAATGGATTGGAAACAACACTTACACCAGGGAGGCGTCCCATAAATTTTGCTAGACTTTAGGCTGGTCTAGATTCCCCAATGAAGAATTTGACATAAGAGGAAAAACTTTTTGTTTTCTATGAGATGTGCCAGATAGTCATGAACTTCATATCCCACTATAGGCTCATCCACGACAGACACCACTTCTTATTGAGATTGACATGCTAATCAATGCTTCCTTTGATATTTAGGATTTTTGTTAGGAAATTATCATTATGCCATTTGAGACCCAGCGGGCTCGGCGAGCCATGTTCCATGAGAAGGTGAACTTTAGACTCATCCCAAGCAAGGCATCTGCTTTGTAAAATATTCCATTGTTCATAGGTAATACTGATCCTAGGATCAATATCCTCGAGGTTGATCCATTGGTTAGTGTCTTGTTTCCAGAGATGCGTTCATTTTTTGAAGCCCTTGTTCTAGAGCCTCTTGGAGCTTTGAATGTTCCAAGATTCCACATTCTTGATGCCATGGATCAGGAATCAGATAGAGTCATTCTATCTGATACCGGCTGCCCACTTCCAATCTTCATTAATTCTTATGAAGCTTTTGACTTTATTCCAACTCTTCCATAGGGAGCACACCAGATTTGAGCCTTTTGGGAAAACCAAGATCAAGAAAACAAAAGGGTCAGAATGTCAAGATTCTTCCAATTTGGAAATCCCACAAAAGTCAATGCGTTCTTGTTTCTGAAGATCAATTTAGCCCACGAAAATCTCCTCGTTGCACCATGCCTTAATCATCCATTTGTTCATAAGTTTGTTTGTCATGCACCAGATGTCCAGAATACCAAGACCCCCACTATCCCTTTAGCTAGTGCAGATGGACCATTTGATTTTAGGCACCCCCTCTTGTTGCGGTCTTCCATTAAGAGGAAGTTTTTGCAAATAATTTCCAGTGTGTATAGCTCTTGCTCTTTCGGTCTCTAACAAGAGAGGAAGTAAATGGTCAACGAAATAAGGAACGTGTTAATAACCATAGCACGACCTAGGAGATTGATTTGCATACCTTTCAAATAGTTTAGCTTGCTTTTGAGCCTGGCTAGGACCCAGTTCTATCACTGCTCCAACGAGATACCAAAGCCCAAGGGAATCCCAAGGAGCCAAAAAATTTGGCCTTGAGGAATGTTTTCATATCCATGCTCAAGGAGAAGGGCAAGTTGGATCCCGATGATAGTTGTGAAAGCGGTCTTTGAGTGGTTGATTTTGGATCGAGAGGCTTCAAAAAAAGTATCGAAGCACCTCCAAAAAGTCTCTAGGATGGTACAATCATTATGGATGAACGTGTTCATATCATCGATAAAAAGTCTCATGATGATGTGGTCCTAGTTATGGGGCAACGAGAGGCCTTTGATATTACTAGCTTCCACTTGTTGTTCCACTAGCAGGCTAAGCCATTCCGTGGCAATGGCAAAGAGTAGGGGAGTCAATGGGCACCCCTGTCTAATTGAATGTTTTAATTAGATTGCCTTCAAAAGATGGCCATTAATATCAATTAGAGTCAACTTGTTTTCCAATAGGGTCGAGATCATCTTGGTGAATTTCTGGCTGCAACTGAGATCTTTAAGTGATTGCAAAATATAGTCCCATCCCAGCCTATTGTATGCTTTATCAAAGTCAATCTTGATGAAAACCACATCTTGTCTTGACTCATCCGCTGTCAAGGGGTGTGAAAGGAGGCAGTGGTGTATCAGAACTGACTTATGTTAGCCTCACTAAGTGACTACACGCTTGATGTTTCATTGCGTATTTTAGGAACTAGGATAAGTTTTCAATATGTGAAGAGTTATTAGCTATATTTTAATATTCTATCTATATTTAGCCTATAAATCTAAGGTCCGTAAGGAAGTGTAGCTCTATACCTAGAAGCAACGTCTCGATATGATTGCAATATTAATTTTTCGTCAGTTATCCTATCTTTGATAATTTCAGCCACGTCATTTTTTGTTTGTTTAGGATGAGTATTTCCATTTAAGGGTGGAGGAAACAAAATCTTCCTATCCTCAGGTTCTATTGACACAATTGAATAGAAGTCCAAAAATTTAGATAAACAATAAGCATATAATGGAGAGTGTAAAGATTCAATAACAATACAATCTTTAAGTACTTCTTCTACTTCTAATTCTTCACTAGTCTCATTCTCGTTGGACTAAGTAGTCGTATTCTCAATAGGAGTAGGTAATAGAGTCTCTAAAATAGAAGCCATATGTAGGTTATGTTCATTAGAAGATTTACTTGAAGATGCATTATCTACAGACATGATAAATAAAGTGCAATATAACGTTTTGATTAATAATTGAACTATATAGTGATAATACTAAGATCTCATAACCAAACATAATCCTATGCAAGTGCTTTGAGAAAAAGTCCTAATACAGATACTTTGAAGATACTCGTATACAAATCCTTAGATAAAAAGCCTAATACAAGATTTTACATTTCAAATGTGATAAAATGAAACTAAGATAAGTGGCATAAATGTAGCTCCAAACTCGTAGATTTCGTCAAGTCATCACTGCTCATCAAGCCTTCTTCAATTGGTCTGCAAGAAAAGGCATTAGGAAAAAAAACATAAGTATGTCTCATAAAACATAAAACTCACATTTATATAGCACACTCATATATTAATTATGCTTACACACTTCGTTCATGATTACCATGCAATATTTATGCACTATACATACATCACATTCATGCATATATGCTCTCTCTTTAACATGCATGCTTTCATTAGCTTACATACATGCATTCTTACTAATATTTATTCATGTATGTATACATTCATACATATGCATACACATGTATCTCACATTCATATGCATGCATATAACTCATGCACACATTGATGTACTTCATATATGCAAGCTCTCACAATCATATATATGCATACAACTCATTAGATGCACTCATCAATTCTCATATGCACTCACCTACATTCACATGCACTCATCTCACATACACATGCACTCATGCACATGCATGCTCATGCATATGCATTCATACATACATGCATCTATACTTTTCTCATAAGCATACATGCATATTAGATAGTTATGTGTGTCACTAACAAGCATAAGCATACTCTTATGTACATACACATCATCTTAAATACACATGCACACTTAAATTTTATATTTATGCACATGATCATGCATACATTAAAGTTACTTATGCATGTAGTAATCATGTACATGCATATACCTATAAATCTGCTTATGCGCACACATATACATGCATGCATTCATACATTAGTTATGTACATGCATTTATCCTTAATATTAACATTCATTTATATAAACATTCTTCCAATCATTCATGCATGCATTTTACATAAAAAATTCTTACACTAATTAAATAATTTAAATGAACTTAAATCAAATTAATTTAACTAATTAAATTAGCATTCATATTAATCATTATATGTTTTATAACTCCTAATTAATATTTAATGATTAAAACACAATATAACTAAAAATAATAATATTTAATGATTAAAACACAATATAACTAAAAAAAATAACTACATATCTTTCTCTACCTCTCTCTCATTCTCTCTCTCTCTCCCTATCTCTCTCTCTCGGTACCTGCCTCTCTCTTTCTCTCTCTCTCTCTCTCTTTTTTCTCTCTCTCTCTTTCTCTCTCTCTCTCCCTCTCTCTCTCTCTCGGTACCTCCCTCTCTCTCTCTCGTTTTTTGTTGTGCCTCTGAATTCTATTGCCATCGAATCTCTGCAGCATGTGTCAATCGGCATCTTTCTCTCTCTCTACCTCTCTCTCTCTCTCTCCCTATCTCTTTCACTCTCTCTCTCTCTCTCCACCTCTCTGCGGGTCTCCTGCGCCCGTATACCTGCCAGATGAGGGGGGAAGACTCAAGAGTCTATTCTCTCTCTCTCTCTCTCTCTCTCTCCCCACCATCTCTTGTGCAGTCGTGGACTGTAGCCCATGCCGGAGTCTCTCTCGCTCCCTCATAGGCCTCACACATGAGAAAATATTGCCGCACTTCGGGTGAAATTTCACCTTTTTGGGTGACCGGAGGTTTGTGAGGCCAACGGACTGGTGCCCTTCAGCACCAATCCGTTCGGATGACCGGAAACCGGGTGCTACTTTTTATTTCCTATTTTTATGCATAAACTTTAAAGTGGACAGAGATTCAATACAGTTTTTTATTAAAATATAGAAAAAAGATGTCGGATTTTTATTAAAATATAGATTTTTAATAAAATATTAAAAAAAGACATCAGAGTTTTTGTTTTTTTCTGTGATCGATCTTCAATGCACTCATCGGAAATCCGGTCACCTGGTTATCATGTGCACCTGATGCACTTTTCGGATCACCCAAAAAGTGACATCCGGTCACCGAAATTTCAATCCATGTGCGAGGGCTATCAAAGGAATGTTCATGTGCACATCCGATAGCAGCCACTGAGCCCAATTCTCTCTCCCGAAATCTCTCTCTCTTCCAACCTGACACGTGCGACCTCTGTGTCTCCACCTCTCTTTCTTTCTCTCTCTCTCTCGGGTCTTTTTCTACAGCGCCCCGTGATGTTCTTCTCTCTCTCTCGGGTCTTTCTCTGCAGCATGCTGTCAGGGTGATTTAACCGCCATCATCTGTGGCTCTCTGCGTGTGTGAGCATAACAATTAATCTCTCTATGCTGTCAGGGTGATTTAACCGCCATCATCTGTGGCTCTCTGCGTGTGTGAGCATAACAATTAATCTCTCTGTTGATAGAAGCCGATTCCCTGGCATCTGTCGTGGCATCTTCTGCACGGCCCAACCTCAGCCTCGTCTCTTTCTCTCTGTCTCTCTCTCGTCCTCTCTCTCAATCTCTCTCTCTCCAGATCGTACGTACCCGCAACAAAAGGCATTAGGAAAAAACTTCATACAAAAAACACACATATAACTTCATACAGGCACGCACACACGCGCACACCACATGCATTTCTTTCTCATGCAAACTCATACACACAGTCACTACTCATACACACGTACACTCATACTTACCATGCACTCGTAGACACTCACACAACTCAAAAAAAACTCATATGCACACTTATTTCCATACACATCACACACAAATCTCACGTTTTTTTTTTCATAAAAGGAAGTTCGGCCTTGGCCTATTCTCCCGGACTTTAATTGAAATAAAGAAGAAAAGTTACACGTGAATGGGACTAGTGCCCATGGGACCCCCCAAATCCCACAAAGCAGGGGACGAGTTCGGTAAGCTATAGGGCATTACAAATGAGGCGTACAAAACTATCATCTCCCTCATGGGGGACCCATTTGAGTTTCAACTTGTTATCTACAAGGAGATAAATACAATGGTGCCTAAATGGAGGAGATCTCTTATCTCGGGAGATTCTTTTTCCTAGAAGAAATAAGGATTTCTCAATTGACCATTCCTTTGGGGTTTGGCCAAAGTTGACATCACATCGCTCCCTCCAAATTTTCCAAAGAGTCTCGCCTCTGATGGCATTCCACAGCCTTGATGAACAACCAACCGCCTCACCCAACAGCGCCTGTTGCCAATTGATTTGGTTCGAGAGATGCAAAATCCGTGTCACATGATGCCAGATAACACGAGACTTGGGGCAATCGAAGAAGAGGTGAACAAGGTCTTCGATGCATCCATGGCACCGCTTGCACCATGGAGGCACACCACAAATTTTGTTGGCCCTTGCATTGTACTAGATACCCTTATGTAAGATTTGCCACATGAGAGCGAACTTCATGATCTCAATAAGGGGGTGCCAAATTGACATGAACTTAAGTTCCCATCGAAGTTTGGTCCAAGAAAGGCACCACGCCTTGTTAAGAGTGTGATGACCATCTAAGTTTTCTTTGAAGTTGGGAATTGTGGATAGTTTCTTACCATTGCTCCATTTGAGATCCTCAAGGCAAGGAAGATCCTGTCCGCAGAGAAGGCGGGTAGTTGAGTGGTCCCACGCTAAACACTTGTTTTGAAGAGAGTCCATTCTTCGAGAGAAATTCTATGTCTCGGGTCTAAGTCTTCAAACCTAATCCACTGGCCGGTCTCCTGTTTCCAAAGTTGTTTCCACTGTTTGTACCCCTTGTTCCATAGCCGCTTAGCCGTTTGGAGGTTCCAAGACTCCACCTCCCTTAAGCCGCTGATTGGGAACCAGATAGAGTCATTTTGTCTTATCCCAGCAACCCACTTCCACTCATCACTGACTCTGATGAATTGTTTGGCTTTGTTCCAACTCTTCCATAAGGAACATACGAGGCTAGAGCCTTTAGGGGACACCGGGTGGAGGGAGAACAAAAGCGTGAGGATCCCAATGTCCTTCCAGCCGGGAAGACCAACTAAGGTAAGGTCTTTCAAATTTCTGAAGATCAATTTTGCCCAGGAGGACTCTCTATTGCATCAAGCCTTGATAAACCACTTTGTCGCCAGCTTGTCAGCTAACCCAGCAATATCCAAAATACCCAAGCCCCCCAAGTCTTTCGAGCTAATACAAGTTTCCCATTTGATTTTGGGAATCCCCCTCCTATTGGGGTCCCCAGTCCATAGGAAGTTCCTACAGATCCTTTCCACTTTGACCAATTCTTTCTCCTTGGGTCTCCAACACGAGATAAAGTAAATGATCGTAGAAAGCAAAAATGTGTTGACAATCATTGCACGCCCTGCCAAGTTAGCTTGCATACCTTTCCAATGATTTAGTTTGCTATCCAATTTGGCTAGAATCCAGTTCCACCTTTGGTCCATCGAGATGTTGAAGCCCATCGGAATGCCGAAGAGACGGAAGACTTGACCACTAGGGATAACTTGACACCCCTGATCAATCAACAGTTGGGGCGGGGGCCCATGGATTGCTCACACAAATCTCACGTTATTACACACAGACACACACATAATTATTACACACAGACACACACATAATTATTACACACAGACACACACATAATTACACGTTTGTTAATTGTTATTTATTTCGTTTTTGTTTCACTTTTTATTTAAATCATTTTATTGTTTATTATTTTTGCTTTTGAAATAATGGTTACATATTGTTAATGAGAGGTTCACATGCACATATTATTAAAACACAAAATTGGTGTACACACATGCACTCATAATGGAGATTCACATTTATAGCTCATACAACATGGGTCTATTCACATGGTGCACATTCATTAAATCTTACAGACCTAAGCACATAGGCACACAGAGAAAATACACACACACATTAGCACACAATCAAACATATTAACACACATGCACATACATGCTCACTTATGGAAAGCTAAACACATACTCACATATAGTGATGGTTAGTTAAATTCAAATATATAGACATACATAAAAGTATTTAACACATATGAGCATTCATGCTCACACACATATCACCATATAAATGATATTTAGACACATAATTCATAGGTTTAGTTGTACCCACGTACATCATGGTCCCACATATATATATTCATGCTTAGGTAGACAAAAATGCACAAACACATAGTCATATGTACACATATACCTATCTTTTAAGTATAAATATACAAGCACATACATATAGGCATAAAACTCACATTCATATAACACACTCACACTCATAGACACATGAACACATACATAATTAAGTGCTCTCACACACACACACACACACACACACATATATATATATATATATATATATATATATATATATATATATATATATATATATATATATATATATATATATATATATATATATATATATATATATATATATATATACAATCCCATACATACATAAGCATAGACACATGTACATATCCATACTTAAATTCACTACCATTCACACATAGATATCTTCATATGATCATGGACACACATAAAACTCACTTAGTGTTCACATAAACATATGTATGGTCATAAAATAAAGGGTTCAAGTGAGGGTTCAAATATAACTTCATTAAGTGTTCAGAACACATTCTCATCTTCTTTTGCTTACAGGTACTCAAGAGAATGATTAGTCAAGTCAAAAGAAATATAGCAAAAAGATTTGAGATAGATAAAAGTTAATCATCTTAAAACAAAAAGGTTTTTATTTTTCTGCACGTTAATTTGAGTGTGGAAATCCTTCCAACACCGCGAAGTCGAGGCCTTCCTAGATATCAATTATGGCTTCCAAGATTGACTTGCCTTTGACGAAACCTTTTTGGTCCTCACTTAGCCAACCTCTCAAGTGGCCAGATATTCTATTGGCTGTGACTTTAGAAATGATCTTATATCCTGTTTGAAGCATCGTAATCAGACCCCAGATCTCAATTCTATTATTTTCTCCTTTTTGTGGATTAACTTGATGATGCCATTGTTGAGACAAGTCGGAAGCACACCAAACTCGAGACTCTTGCCAGACCAAATGAAGAGGTGGCTAACACCAACTTGAAGGACTTAAAGAATGCGTTAGTGAGCCCGTCCGGCCCCGGGCTTTTCCCATTGGAAGGGCATCAATGACTTCAATAATTTCTTTTTCCAAGATAGGGGCATCAAGCAGGGATCAAAGGTTGTGTGGGATCCTATGAGAGGATACCCTAGAGATGGCCATCATGCAGTCCCATCTATGAGGGGGGAGGGGAGTTGAGATCCCTAGGAGTCTTGTAAAATGTTCTTCAATGATTTTGATATTTTCTTCTTTTGTATTGCATATATCGCCATTTGAGTCTATAAAAAAGGGGATCGATTCTCTATTTTGTTTCCTTTTAAGAATGTTGCACATCTCTTTGGTGGGCTTGTCAGCTTTGCCATCCCACCACTCCTTAATGAATATTTGCAAATTTTTCCTTTGTATTTCTTCCTCGTATCTCAACAGTGCTGTGATTCTTCGTAGACCCTTCTGCGATTGAGCTTTTCCTTTGTTCACTTCCTCCTCAAGTCTCCAGAGTCTATGACATAAATCTTCTCTACATCCACGCCAAACAGTCTGAAGCGTCTTCCTGGTTCTTATCATGATCTACTGTGACTTATCGACCACACATCTCCGGCTCTTGTATGGGGATGAACAGGTGGTGAATGCCTCCTTCCACACTTCACCAATTTCTTGATGGATAGCGTGGAGAGAGAAAGAAGTTGAACAGGCATGAAACCAAGGAGCTTATGGGTTTTTGTGAGAGGTTGGAATGAGATAATGATCAGGTAGTGATTAGAGATGGTAAGGTCAGTGCATTGCGAGAGGGAAGGATGGCTCCACTGATGAAAAATGCTCTGAGCAATGTAGCTTCTATCCATTCTAGCTTTCCTCAAGTCCTCACGTGTTTGGAGATTTGACCATGAGAAGCCATTCGAATCTTTGAATTCGACCAGATCCAAGTGCAGTTTGGTTTTGTCCAAAGTTTTTTTCTCATGACTATCCATGACATGGTGTCACTCTAGCACAATGGCAAGTACCAACATGAGGAGCTTCACCTCATAAATGTAAATCCACGGAGACGTGAGGACTGGTATGAAGACCAAGAGCAAGTGAAGTGCATGAGTGCGTGAGTGAAAGCACACAAACATACACACAGATACACACGCGTGCACAGGGTAAGAGCAAAGAGTGGAACAATGGAAGGACTTCGATTACCAAAGAGTTCTCTTACAAAGCTGAAATGTACAACAAGCTAACCCCCAAAAATGAGCTCTCCAGCCCTTTTTATAGTTTTTTTGAGTAGTTTTGGCCCTATCCAGACCTAGTGTCCAGCCTAATTAAAAATTATTTTCCAAGGCTTATTTGGGGACTCAAACGGAATCTAAAAATTATGAAAATTGGTAGGATGATACTTCTAATGCTCCTCAAGCTGAAGGACTCCTCGGCTTGAACAAAATGGAGTTGTAAAAATAGAAAACGGTATTTACAATGGTTTTTAGTGATAAAAATCACTATTTTTATAGGGATTTCTTATGAAAACTTGACATGTACTTCTTGGAGCTCCCTACATGCTCATTCTTCTTGTGTGTCCACTTCATTGATGCACTTCCATGCTTGTCCATGACCTTGACTGTCAACACTCCCCCCCTCTAGAGTTTGTCGTCCCTGACAGATCCTTGTTGTATTGGTTGTTCCATGGTGCTTGGAGAGATAGTGTCCATCATGTATCCACAAGAGGGGTCCATCTTCCAATTGTAGCTTGGGCAGTGGACTGGTTCTTCATTTTGTCACTGCTACCTTTGTATGTACTTCTTCCGTGTATTCGAGGTTGATGGTATCTTTGTGAGCTTTCCAAAGATTGTGAGCTACTCAAAAGAGGTTGTCAATGTTGGTTATGAGCAACTCTCGTGGTGGATTGCTTTCGTGCTCTTGTTGTTGTCACTGTGATGTCCTCTGGTTCTTCCAAAGATGGCTTTCCTCGTTTTCATGCCAAGTACTTGTGACCCATAATGGATGATGGGTAAGTGCATTAGTGCATGGGTTTAACAAGATATGTGCCTTGTGCATGGCCTTGTAATGTGGCCCTATGCATGCATACGTGGGGAATGCATTGGAAGAAGTATGGTGCAAGAATTTGGGTCTTGAGTGAAGTGCTCAAGGGTATGCTGAAGAAGAGGTTTCCTAAACTATCATGGTTATAATGTTGCCAAAGTAGGCAATCCTTACCATGGTGAAAGGTCGGTCTATGGTTATCTCTTCATGTTGTACTCCCCTCACCATGACTGATCATTAGCTTGTCTTTCTTGTTGATGGATGTCCTTGATGATGGTTCCTTGATGAGAATATTTGCACACTTGGTCCTGTTTCATCTACCCCTTTTTTTGTTGCTCTTTTTGTGCTCTCTCTCTCTCTTTCTTTCTCTCTCTCTCTCTCTCTCCCCTCTCTCTCTCTCTTGTTTGAACAATGGAATAAAACAAGAAAAAAGGTGTTAGCATCAATAAAATATTTTTACATATGTCAAATGTGTCGCATGTGCCTGGGATCCTCAATTGTATCTATGCATGGCCGTGTAATGTGGCCCTATATTAATGCATACTTTGGAAATGCATGACCTGAATGGTGCAAAAGACAAGGTTATGCCAAAGGCACATGGTTGTCGCACGTCAAGGCTTTCAATGTTGCTGGTGGATGTTGATGCAGTCTTTGTTGGAGGTAGCCAGTGGATCTTGAAATGATGTAATCCTTCCTATAGGAATCCATTTCAGGATAGTATTTGGCCCTATAGACATAAGCTCTGTCCTCTTTATCTTTGGGTGGTTTCTGAATTTTGGTATCCAGCGTGGTTGGCTCTTTGGCTCTGTGGAAGCTATTGGTACTTTTGGCTTCCACACCCATACCCTTTTTGGTTGTCTTTTTATTACCGATGAAGAGATGAATTTATCTTTTTTTGGTCTCAGTCCATGGTTTCGACTCTTTCTTCTTCGTGGTTTCTTTGCTGAGATTTTTCTCATGAAGGAGATCATATTGTCTTGTGCATGTAAGAGTGCCTTGGGTACCCACATTTGCAATCGCCCTTGTTGAGTTCCAACTAATTTCTGTGGCACCCAAATGTGTATGTTATTATGGTCGGCCTTCATCGATTGCTTTGGTACCCAAATCTATCGGAGACCTTGGGATTGAGCTTGTCCTCGTTTCTTGGTGCTTCTTTTAGCATGGTTAGCTTGCTTCAATGGGAATGGTTGTTGCAAAGCTGGTGGTTGTTCTCCTTTTTGCACCCACATCTGCTTCATGCCCTAAGCTTCTTTCTTCTTGAATTCTGTCTGTCTAGTTGATATAGCAGATGTCTTTTTGCTTGCCTCTTTGGTCGAGTTATGCTTGCATTAGTCTGTGAAGAAGAAGAGAGGTTTGCGGACCTTTGAGCGTGTCCTTCCATGATTGAGTCCTTTTGCTTCGTAGGCTTATTGACACACACAACATTTTCTTTGCAAAGATTAGTTTCGAACAAACTGATAGAATGTGTGACCTCTGGATTTGTGAGCATGCAATTTTCTAATTCTAATGTGATGCATTGTGCCTGTACCCAAACTTGAAGAAGTTGACTTCTTAGGTTCAAGTTGACTGCATGGTCATAAATCCAATCTTGACCCAGGACAAGTGGCTCTATAATGTCCTGATTGTGACATACTAGCATTTTGACTTTCATTGGAACATCTTGAAGGTAGATGGGAAGTTCCACCTCGCCCAAACAAGGGTTTTCCACACCTCCCAAACCTATAAGATAGGCTTCTATCGGCTTTATGTTCGATTGCAAGTCTTGGCAGTAGGATAGTCTAATTGCACTAGTTGTTGCACCTGAGTCAATCAATGCTCTCACAGTCCTTGCATTCTTCCCTTGTCCTACTGCTATGGTCACAAATGGACATCGATCAGTTAGTTGAGAAGCAATTGCACTTGATGTTTGACACATGGCCATGTGGTATCGTGGGGCCTCAAGATTGATATCTAGGCCTAGGCATCTTAACTTATTTCTCCTAATGCGTTCTCTAGCCTCTGCCTGTGCTTCTTCTCTAACCCTTAACTCTTCTTCTTTTCGCTTCTTAGCAGTGTTGAGTCTCATCAGCATATCCTCTGTAAGAGGTTCTTGATACAACTTGACTCGACATCCACTGATATAGTTTGGCAGGATATCACCTTCTAGTGTGGCCAATTGAACTACACTGCTAGTGGAAATTCTATTAATGATCATGGGTCCATATCCTCTTTTTTCCAATTTACGGGCATGTTGTTTTAGTGTGTAAACCAACACTAGGTCCCCCTCTTTCATTCCTTTATCTTTGATATGTGCATCGAAGTATGCCTTTTGTCTTTTCTTTGCAGCATAGATGCTTGCAGCGGCTCGTAGCCTTGTCTCACCTAAGCATTCTAGATCAAAGATCCTAGAGGATAAATCGTGTCCATTCCACTCATGCTCTTGTGCTACTTTTAAAGTTGGGATTAGGAAGTCCAATGGTAGCACAACATTTTGTCTGAAGACCATCTGAAATGGGGTGGCATTGAGTACCGTTTTATAGGAAACTCGGTAGGCCCAAATGTTGCAGAGCTAAAGAGCACACAAAGCAGAGAAAAAGACGGGCCCCAAAATTTTTCCGATTTGGACACACAACTTTTGTATCATAACCACTTTTGTATATAATTTCCGTTGTAAATGCACTAGAGGAGTCCTCTAGATGCATCCCCACAGAAGATTAGTGATTTACCCATGTACAATAGTAGGAAATTAGTCTTTTAGGGAATAAAGTGCCGGTCTCTTGTGTGAAAGGACCAAACTTAGGGCACTAGTATATAAGTCAAAAGTGACTCATTGTAAAAGACTTCTTGTCATTGTGAAGAAGGAGCACTTCTGAATTTTCGAGTTTGCCTCTTTCTTGCTGATTTTGATCTTCATTTTGCTCTTGAATGTGTGTGTGATGCTTGAAATGCAAGTGTAGGACTGTTGTCTACCCCTTCCCCCTTGTTTTGAGCTGCTGTAGTGCGTGCATAAGCTAGGAGAAGCTGAGGCGCGGGTGATTGTGACTCTCGTAATTCACTGTTTCTGTCATAACTTGAAGCAGAGTGGTCAGAATTGAGTGAAACCACCACCGTTGGATTCGTCTTGTCGAGAGCTTCGAAACGAGTACCCTATTGCCTATGTTCGGAGTTCTGGACTGGGAGAAAACCTCAAAATACCAAAACTGCTGAAAAGAGGCTTGCGGCAACACTTTCAGTATTTCAGTAGGTGTGGGTAGTAGTAGTCTTTTCTCATGTGTGGATAGCTAAACCACTTCATTTTCTATCACGTGTGCACACGTCTTCATACACTTGGTAAGTCACTCCTTAGGATTGACATTTAAAGGTGTGAAAAGAATCCCACTATATGCACTTGTATGGCAATTGAGGTATAGTCTCATTGGTACAAGTCCTTGAGTCATCGTGGCTTAAGTACACACGTTTTTGGCGCCGTTGCCGGGGAGTCACTCCAGCAAGGTGCCTTCGTGATAGTTAAAGAGCGAGTGTGATTGAATCGTACTTGTAGATGCAAATTTGTCCATTGGCAAGTAGGTCATCTTTTCAGCACTTGTCACTTCTCATCTTCTAGGTGTGTGTGATAAGTTTTAGGTTTAGGTGTAGGAGGAGGGAAGAGAAGAAGGAGTTAGGGTTAGGATAGAAAGAGAGGAGAAGTGAAGAGAAGAGGAGTAGGAGTAGGCCAAAATTCTCAGAAAATCACCAAAAATCCCAAAATTTTAAGTTCAGTCAAAAAAGTATAAAAACCAAAAAATTTGCTCATTTGACACTTCACTGCTCACTAGTATCGTCTGCGACAGCGACTGGTATCGCCTGAGTGGTATCGTGCAGAATAGAGTCTCAAAGCGTGTGCAAGAACTCTAGAAGCAAGCTAGGTAGACCCAAGGTGAGTGCCCACCAAGATTCAAAACCAAAAAACTCTTTAAACTTGCACAACAAATGATTAAAAAGAATGCGCAGTATCGCGGGGGGGAAAATCTTTGATTAATTGTGTGTTTGGTGAGAGACAGAGGCTTGGGAGTGAGGAGAAGGGTGAGAGGTGCAAGGGGGCACAAAAATTTTTAAGTTTGGAGATCTTTTGGCTTGAGTATCGCGATCGGTTGAGTTTTGGTATCTCGATACCAAAATTCCCTTGTATCGCGACACTCGCCAGAAGTATCGTATCGCTGGATATCTGCATTGGTATCGCGACACCATTTCGGTATCGTGACACTGAGTCGGTATCGCGATCGCGCTCAATCTCTGGTATCGTATCGTCCGGTACTAATACTTGGTATCGCGACACCATTGTGGTGTCGTATCGCCTAAGGTTTAGTATCGCGACCTCACTTTACCGGTTGGTATCGTATCGCTTGATACTGTGGTATCGCGACACTACTTTGGTATCGCGACACTACTTTGGTATCGCGATCGTGCCCTCCCCAAGTGTCGTATCGCGGGTCACATATCTTGGTATCGCGACACCGTAGTGGTATCGTGTCGCCAAGATTGGTATCGCGATCGCACTTATTTCGGTGAGATCGTATCGCCTGATACCTCTGGTATCGTATCGTCAGTACTTGGGAGATCGTGTCGTCCCTTGAGATTCTGGTATCGCGACACCACAAAGGTATCGTATCGCCTGTTCATCAGGGTAGTATCGCGACACTGTCATTGGTGTCGTATCGTCGAGCCTTTCAGGTATCGTATTGTGCATACTCGAGGTGTCGTATCGTTTGTCTTCCAGGATAATATCGCGACACCAGATTGATATCGTATCGTCTGGGTGTCTGGTATAGTATCGTGGTCAGTGCAGTATCGCCGAGTGTGGTATCGCCAGGAGGTGGTATCGCCCAGGTTCAAACCTTTCTTTGGACAGACTAATTGAGCCATTGAGAGAGTTACTTAAGGGAAATCTAAGAAGCATAAATAGAGGTTGTGGAGAGTGGATGAACCTGAGATCCGGAAGAACCCTAGGAAGCCGAAGAAGTGTGATCTCTTCTGTAGGGAGTATAGCCGAGCCAACCAGCCGTTCACACTATTCTGAGACCTCCAGTGAGTCAGAAGGAGAAATTCCCATGGCTTCAGAGGATATGCAAAACACTGTACCCATGATTAGCATGATGTCAATCATTGAGGGAGAATACAGAACTTCCTTGGAGTATGTGAACACAAACCACAACGAGATCCCTATCTATTTGGATGGTCTAAACAGATCAGTGGCCAGACTGAAGAAGGCTTCTGAGGCTTACATAGTGCCCAGACCAGCAGTCAAGTACGTAGGAGGTTTTTACATGGACAAACAAGATATTCAATACTTGGTCACAGAACACCCGGAAATCATTAATGAGCGTGGTGAGGAAAATAATGCTTCGAGTTTAAATGGAGGTGGAAACGAAGAGCAAGTAACTACTCCTAGAGGGAGATCTACAATTACTAAACTTTGGAGAGGAGACCTAATTCCCCAGGATGATACTCTAATAGATGTATATTTGATCAATGGGATGGAGCACCTGCTCAGAGCCCATTCCTCGATATGGGAAGCTGCTCCTAATCCAGTTACCATCTATGAGTTACAAGACCCTGAGTTCCCCACCATCATCACATATTTGGATAAAAATCACAGAAGATATTGGCCAATAACAGAATTAGAGAGAGCTGAGCTGAAATATCAGAACATCCTAGTGTTTCCCCCTAGGGACCAAGCCACTACGTCACGGAATCCACTAGGAACATCTCAGAATGATTCATATCAACAGTCGGGACAAACACAACAGACACAACAAACCCAGATCCCAGTCAGACCACATGTACAATTTGCAATGCCTGCCACTAATCCTAATTACCAGCCACAACCAGCTATTGACCCAAGACATGGAGTTCATGCTCCAGTTAGACCGCAGGTAGTAAGAGGACCAGGCATACCAATAGGAAGACCCATTTTTCCAGTAATGCCTAGACAACCTGAAGCAGGAAGACGGCTAAGGCCGATCCAAGTGGCCAAGTGCATGAGAAATCATTATGATGGCTCTAGTGAACCTTACAATCACATAGCAGAATTTAAACAAGTAGTTAGAGCCGAGCAGGTAGATGACTTTCTGATTCAGTATGAGTCTTTTGGCCTTACCTTGTCAGACACAGTTTTGGCCTGGTTTCAGCCATTGGACCCGAATACCTTTCAGAACATGGAGCAGGTATATCAAGAAATGATTGAAGAATTTACCAAATCGGGAATTAAAAACAATTCTTCATCATTAATCCACAGCTTCAAACAAGTCCCGACCGAGTCAGTGAGATTGGCAGCAAGGAGATTCAAGCAGTATGTGGATAGATGCCCCGTAGAAGAGAGACCGACGCAAAACAAAATGGTATCATTATTCTTGGAAGGACTGTTGAACGGAACTTTGAGGTCATTAGTGTACGTAAAGAGAGTTCAAACCTTGCAAGAGTGTATGAAGGAATGTATAGACTTAGAAGATAACCTTGCAGAAGACTTGAAAATACCTCAAGGTAGTTTGAAAAGCGAAGAGTCAGCCAGTAGCACATCAAACCCTAAAAACAACGTGGAGGAAATTGCCGACTTGTTAGCAAAAAAGCTGAACGTCCAAGGACAGAGGAATTATCCCACTAATCCCATGAGACTGCCTATGCTTAGAAGATGTATGCAGTGCGGAGGAGATCATCCTTCTCATTTGTGTACTAGAGGAGTAGTCCTACCACCTGCCTATGCTCCTCATAGACCCTCTGTCCCCGGACCGCTACAATATTGCAGCATAGAGCAGAGATACACAAACCATAGCACCGAGAACTGCCCTTACAATAGGCAAACCAGACCCACCCAGCATTATGTGAGACCATATGGATACCCACAAAATCAACAGGGAGGTGAAGCCTTTAGGTATCCTTCTTATCAGCCACAGGCACCCATACCAAGACCATACGCATATCAGGGATATACGCAACCACAACCAGTACTAGGACAACAACCGCCCCACCCTCAGAACGTTGTCCCAGTCAAGATTGCACAACCAGAGGAAAACCTAGAAAGGGCTATAGTGCCAGCCACACCTTTGACTAGTAGTGAACCATATGACTCATTTTATGACCCTAGTCAAGGAGCATACCCTAGTTATGAAAGCTCAATAATGGAATATGGACAACTGCATGAACCATATGCTTATGGCATGGAAATATCAGACAGTTCATACGGACACGAGCAGGATTATGTGTCCTTGATGTACACAGCTCCTAGAGCAACCATGCCTCCTCGACCAATGAATAGACAGCCTGTACCCAGAGGACCATGCTACAGATGTGGAGGTGAACACTATATTAGAGAATGTACATTACCAAACCCACCACCACCACAACGAATTTGGGAAGGCTACTGTAGCGATTGTGGTAAGGAACATCTTTTCAGAGATTGTCCTAAGAACCCCAACAAAGTCACATCTAACGTACAGATTAATGTGATAGAAGTGATTGAATCATCAGGGAGCGATAAAGAGTACACCGTACCTTTGAAGGCCATAACAAGAGCCAAGGCCAGAGAGAACCCTGATAAAACAGACGAGAGTAATCAAAGTGACAAAGAGAGGGACTCACCCATCCCTCACAGAGTAGAAGACTCTGAAGAACCAGAGAAAAGTATCGCCAGTAAAAGGTCACAAAGATGGAAGAACCGGAGAGATAAGATAAAAGAAAAAAAGTTATTACAAAAGAAGGGAAATGAGCAGAATAAACAGAAACCAACGAAGGAACCGCAAGTGGAAGAAGAAAATAAAAATGAGAATAAAAGGGAGGAGGTAGGATCAGTCCTAGCAGACCCAATGCTTGAAGAATTATCCATGTGGATTCAGGCATACAAGGCGAGAATAAGAGCAAGACCTACCATAGAGCATCATGAGAGAGAATATCCGAGAGGCGACTTAGAGAAAGAAAGATTGGAAATCTGCAAAAAATTGATAGAGGTTGCCCAACGAACCTTAGAAAAACCCGCATCACCTTTACCAAACAACCGAATTTCTGAAGAAAAATTCCAAGAGTGCCTAAACGCTCAGGAAAAACCTGAAGTATATAGATCACAAAATGAAGAACATGATGTTGAGAGAAAGGAAGGATCCATAGTCCCCGAAGTAGAAGGAGACTGGACTAAGGATCTTTGGGCACGAGTCCAGGAGGACAAGTGGAAAAAGGTAGAAGGAATGGAACCACCCTTTGAAGAATTAGAAGCAGAACACGAAATAGAGGGTTCAATACCTGAACTAAATTCAGAAGAAATTTTTCCGATGGATGCAAGTGACAAGAAAGAAGAAAGTGTAAAGGAACTACCCAACTACACCGGGGAGTACGAGCATAACTCGGAATTGTATCGCATTCCATCAATAACGAGACGAGAAACGAACCCATCAGTTCAAACATCTGAGATCATACAACGTCTTAGAGAGGTGAAAATCCCATGTACCCTAACATTCGAGGAACTATTAAAGGTAAAACCACACTTAAAAGAGAAGTTGATCAATCAATGGGAAGTCAAGGAGGAAAAGAAAGAGGTAGCTGACGAAGTGAAAACAGTGAGAATTCCAGTGGATAAGGTAGGAGACTTTAGTGAAGGAGATGAAGGAAATACCTGTCTTCCAATCACTTATAGGGGTTACACTACCAAAGCCATTCTAGATTCAGGAGCTGGTGTTGGCATTGCTACCAAAGAAATTTGGGAAAAATGGGGACAACCAGCATTAAGACCAACACGCATGAAAATACAAATGGCAGATGGACATACGGAAAGACCCTTAGGATTGTTGGAACGAGTAGTCTTCACTACGTGCGGAGTGGAATTCGAACACACCTTAGCAATTTGTCACTTCGAAAGGCCAAGCAATTATGAAATGATCTTGGGAAGGCCATTCATGAGACAGCTAAAGGTCGTACAAGATTGGGGAAAAGATGCAGTATACCTACAACACGCCGGAACCACCACTAGGATAAACCTACATACATACACGTATCAAGATGTACCACCTCTACAATGGAATCAAATCCATAAAGAGGAAGATGATCAATCTGTTCATAGTGCAGGTTCTAGTGATCAATCCTGGATGAACGAGGACACTCATCTATGGATATGTCAAGCTGCAAAGAAGGAAGAGGAGAGAAGAAAAGGATGGCAGCAGAAACAAGGAATAGTGAGATCTGTAGAAGATCCAGCCTATATGCCACAAGTATTTCCGGATGAAGAATTCGAACCTCACGGTTGGATGGAAATCTTAGCCACCCTCGATGTCTGTGTAAACGAAGAAGTAGTAACCATGAACGAATGTATTGATGAAGAGGGTTATGATGTTAGTTTGTATATGGTAGTCCTTCAGGAGGCAGAAGAAGGAGAAGTGATCGAGAAAGACTGGAAGGAGGACTACGAGAGTATCGAAATGGAACCAGAACCCATGGATCTAGGGATTAGTACCACCAACATAGATATCACTGCCAATGAAAAACATAAGGAACTCACACAAAAAGAGGAATTAGAAGTTGAAAGGGAATTAGAAGATGAAGAAAACAAACCCCAAGACCAATTTGAGGTACCAGCTCATTTTAAAAAATACGAAGTGGAAGAGAGGAAAATTGCTATTCAAATGCCTAAAAGAGAAGCTCAACCTGGAATAGCATATGATAATAAGGAACAAACCAAGAAAATAGTGGTAACCATGGAAGGAGGAGAAGAACGATGTACTTTCATAGGACAGGATGTCTCACTAGAAGAAGAACAAGAGTTAAGTCGACTCATAAGAGAATACCGGGATGTCTTTGCTTGGACTTATAAGGACTTAAAAGGAGTAGATCCATCTATATGCGCGCATAGAATCCCCATGAAATCCGAAGCCAAACCTTCAAAACAGAGACCATATACTTATAATGATGTATATTCAGCCAAGATAAAAGAAGAAATAGATAAGTTGTTAGATGCCGGATTCATCTACGAAATTGAGCACACGGAATGGGTGTCACCCTTGGTGGTTGTACCAAAGAAGAATGGAAAGTTAAGAGTGTGCATCAATTTGAAGAAAGTAAACGCCGCAACCATAAGGGATAGCTATCCCTTACCAATCACTGATCATCTCTTGGAAAGGGTAGCAGGGAAGGAAGTCTATAGTTTTCTGGATGGCTTTTCAGGGTATAATCAGGTAGCCATTGCTCCTGAGGACCAACATAAGACTGCATTTGCAACTGAATGGGGAGTATACGCCTTTAGAGTCATGCCCTTTGGTTTAACGAATGCCCCAGCTACTTTCCAAAGATTGATGTGTCATGTGTTCAAGGAATTTCTGAGAAAAAGCATGGAGGTATACGTGGATGATCTTTGTACATATTCAGCTTTACGATCAGAGCACATCCCTGAACTAGAGAAGATTTTTGCCAAATGTCGACAATATCGAGTATGCCTCAATCTTGAAAAATGTGTCTTCATGGTGCGACAAGGGAAAATCTTAGGACATATTGTCTCTAAGAATGGAATTTCAACGGATGAAGACAAAATTAAAGTAATTTTAGATTTACCAAGACCAAAGACTACTAAAGAAGTTCAAGCATTTATGGGACATTGTGGATACTATCGAAGATTCATACATATGTACGCCATAATTGCTAGACCTCTTTATGCATTATTGACTCTATTCAATTGGACCGAAGAATGTGAAACAGCTTTTAATGAGTTAAAGAATCGATTGAGTTCAGCACCCGTTCTTCGAGTCCCCAACTGGAATAAACCGTTTCACATTCATGTGGATGCTTCCAAGTTTGCCATTGGTTGCATCTTAGCTCAACCAGCTCACACAGGAAAATTAGACCACCCGATAGCCTATGCCAGTAGACAGTTAAATCAAGCAGAACGCAATTATACTACTACGGAGAGAGAAGGCCTAGGGATGGTATACGCAGTCAAGAAATTCAGACATTACTTACTGGCAAACAAATTCAAATTCTTCATTGATCATCAAGCCCTATTGTACCTAGTCAACAAGCCTTGTAATACAGGACGACTAGTACGATGGTTTTTATTGCTAATGGAATTTGATTTTGAGGTAATAGTCAAGAAAGGAAACACCCACATCAGAACAGACCACTTATCTCGTATGACCCATGGAGAACCACCCATAGGAGTTCCGGATGATCTGCCAGATACTTATCTTTTTAACCTGGAAGTATGTCCTCAGTGGGCAGAAAAATTGATCCCTATACTTACACATGGACCTAAAGACGGGATCATGCCAAACCAAACGCAAGATCTCTGGAGGACCAAAAACCTTCACATCATTGCGGGAAGTTTGTACGACCAGGATTCCAGCGGATTGCTGATGAGATGCGTGGAAAAAGAGGAACAAGAAATGTGGCTTCAGAAAGCACACATAAACCAATGGAACACTCATTTGAATGCAAATGGAACGTGGCAAACACTCAAGAGATTTGGCATATATTGGCCAACCATGCAACGAGATGCACATAACTATGTGTCAACCTGTCAAACCTGTCAAGAACAAGTCCCAGACGAGAACTCTACATTATGCTATTCTACAATAGCACCAAAGTGGAGCATGCCTCTAGTAAAGTTCTTGAAAACTCGAGAGTACCCTGACGGAGCTACCTTGGCAAGGAAGCGTGCTCTTGAAGAACAGAGTAAGGATTATGCCATCATAGGAAAACAACTCTTTAAACGCGGGAAAGATAACCAATTAAGGATGTGCATTCATGAAAATGAATATCTCTCTGTCTTAGAGATGGCCCATACAGGAGCTGCAGGAGGACACTTCTCTGCAGACAAAACAGCAAAAATGATTCTCTTTGCTGGAATGTGGTGGCCAACTCTACATCAAGACGCCATAACATATGTGCAGAGGTGTGATACTTGTCAACGAACGAAATATCCTATTAGAAGAGATGAGATGCCACTTAGACCCATGATGAGTGCTAGAGCTTTCACGAAGTGGGGAATAGACTTCATAGGACCTATTAGCCCACCTGCAAAAGGTTCACATGCCGAATACATAATTGTAGCCACAGATTACCTGACCAAATGGGTTGAAGCAAAAGCGACAACAAAGAATGACGCAAGAACTACAGCCAAGTTTCTCTTCGAGAACGTCTTCACTAGATTTGGACTACCTATAGAGATTGTGAGTGATAGAGGTACGCACTTCGTTAATGAAGTGATAGAAGCCTTATTAAATGAATTCTTAGTAATTCATAAGAAATCTGCCCCTTATCACCCACAAGCAAATGGACAAGCAGAAAGTTCAAATAAAATCTTGTGTACTGTTCTCACCAAAATTGTCGACAATGGTAGATCAGATTGGGATAAGCAGTTACACCATGCTTTATGGGCATTCCGAGTAGCCTATAAAACTGCAATAGGCACTACTCCTTTTAACCTAGTATATGGGCAAAACGCTATTTTGCCAATTGATTTCTTGATTCCCACTCTTAGAGTTGCAACTACTTATGAGTGGACCGGACATGAACTATCAGCTCAATTGGACCAAATAGAAAAACTACACGAAACTAGGTTACAAGCAGTAGCAGGTATTTACGCTGCGAAAAGACGACAAAAAGCCTATTTTGATGCGCATATCAAGGACAAAAAATTGAAGGAAGGAGATTTAGTTCTGGTATACACTTTGAAACAACATGCTAAGAAGTTGCAAAAGAGAGGATATGGCCCATTAATCATTAATCGTATATCTACAGGTGGAGCCATCAGCTTAGCAACTCTAGATGGAGATGTGTTACCAAACTACATCAGTGGGTGTAGAGTAAAGAAATACCTAGAACCATTAACTGACGAAATTATGTCACGATTACTCAAAGGTAAAAATAGACGCATGGAAGAGGAGAGAATACGAGAAGAAGCGAGACAGGAAGCCCTTGAACGCATCAGAAAACGGAAAGAATGGATGAGAGAAAGAGACGAGAGATATCGAGTAGGAGAACAACTCATCCCAATGGCTAATTTTAGAGCCACTGAGAACTCAGGGCAACAAAGAAGACAACCATACTTGAATCTGGGAGCAGGACGAAAAGAGTACCACTTAGTGGATGCTCTCATAGACACAGGAGCAGCCATAAGCTGCATCAGATTTTCTTTGTCTCAGAGACTTAAAGAGGAGTTACGCCCATCAAAGGCACAGCTGATAGGAATAGGAGGAAAAATTACTCAATGTATAGGTGAGATAACCTTACCTTTACACATGGGGAACAACACTATGGAGCAGAGACTCTTAGTATGTCATGATCAGGATTTGCTCGAAGATGTTGTGTTAGGACAAGACTGGATTTATGAATATGAGGTAACCATTCAATTGGCTTTAGGATACATCTCAGCCAGAATAGGGCATCGTGAGGTATTTAGTTTGCTAGACGAACGACCACTCAAAACCGCTAATATAGAGCCAGAAGTTCATTCCAATGAACAAAGCCATGATTGTCTGAGCACTAGCAATATAGAAACCCCATTGTCCAGTGTTTCTCGTGAGAATACTGTAAATTCTGTGTGCTTTCCGTCTTTGAGTATAGAGAGTCACAAGAGTGCACATGAACATGAAACCAAGCCTAGTGACGCACAATGCACAAGAGAGAATACTCCTTTGCAAGAATTGAAGTCTACACCTATGAGAGTATACCCTATTCCACATTCTACACTAACTTGGATAAGAAAGGATCAAAAGAAGGCATATCTTCAACAACAGAAAAGTCTTCGACATCAGCGTGTCAAATCGAATAAGAAGACAAAGAATTTTGAGCACCACGATCAACCTCGACTCACTAGCAGATGGATCCCAAAGAAACTGATAACTGCACAACCGGATCGAACACAAATATGGATCCCAACGTCATGTACTTCAAGGACGACCAACCAAAACAATGAGCATCCTCAGAAGGGCAATCACCATCAACATGGTCAACAGGCACACCAGCCAAGAAAGAAGACCTATTGGAAAAAGAAGGAGTCTGAAGCTGCAACACAAGGAAGACCGAAATTCCAAAAGCAGATGGAGCAAACGCACTATAAGGGAAGAATCACATTCATCAAGAAGGCTCCGAAGGAAATACATCCCCACCAAATGAAGCAGATTTGGGTGCCGAAGGATCCCGTAACTTGTATGCATAAACTACAAAATCCAATTGCACACATGAAGAGTTATCAAGACCCAAAGTATGCATGATAGGGCCACATTACAAGGCCAAGCATTCGGCACAGGAAGTACATTATCAAACTAGTGGTGCACTATCTCCAAGTGAGATTAGATCTTAGCTTTACCTTGATAGGAATGGACATACTATGTACATAAACTACGCTTCGGCTATACTAACGATTGTCTTATTGCAGAAAAAATATATAAAAAGAGGCGGTAAGAAATCCCACTCTTGCAATAATGGGGAACGGAGTGATGCGCTACCATAATCAAAACAACACAATGTATGGTCTCATGAAAGCTTCTCAAGGTAATGCACTTTTCCTTGTAAGTGCAGATGGCTTCTGAAGACTCTGAAGCGACAATCCAAGAGGAGGTTCACGAATTCCCTCCCCAATGTCTTACGAAAGCAAAAGGCCACTGGTTCAGAGATGAGCAGCCAGTGGAAGAATACCTTTTCTTGGCCAACATAAAGATCATGGACACGGAGCATCACTTTCCGATCATGTCCCAGGACTTCAAAGTTTTACATGGAATGCCATCTACCATCGATATCATGAAGAAAGCAGGAGTTCATAAGTATTTTGAGCTACCTATCTACAAGCCGGACTTCCAACGCTGTACACAGGTCATGAACACTCTACGACCGGCACTACATGATCCATTGGTGCCAGAAGCCAATGTAATGGATAAGAATGGAGAATGGGTAGTCATTCAATTTTCCCACGAGTTAATTAAAGAAGCGTTTGGATGGGAAAAAGATGGTGTCAACACGGTCAAGGAAGAAAGTCGTGGAGCAAAAACAAGAACTTTTGTCGACATTAATAGGGTGGATATCGAAGAAGAAGTCAGGTTGATTCATCAACACTTCTGCTTCCCTAGTATGAACAGATACACGGCCCCTCAAAAGATCATCGTGCAATTATTGTCTCATGCCATAAAACAGATCGGAAACCAGGTAAATCTTACACCTTATGTGCAAGAAAGATTGTTCGAGGCAAAGAAGAAATGGGAAAATAAAAAATTCCTTAATGGGACCACTGCCCTTACAATTATGATTTACCACGCATTGGGCATGCGCGAGTACTTGAAGGAGATGCCATCTTCAATGGAGTTGGCTCAATTTGTCAAGAATGCTATTGTACCGAAACAGAAGAAAGGAAGCAAGCAAGTTGAAGAAGCAGAAACAAGTTCGCAACCCCGAATGAGAGGCACTATGAGAGGTACAAAACGACCTCAAGAAGTCCAATAAGCAGAAGAAGAAGAAGGACCAAAAACCAAGAGAGTACATGTATTGCCTACAACCACCACTCAAGGACCCCGAAAGATTACGGAAGAAGAATTAACCCAAGCACTGGAGGAGACTCACAAGTATACGGAAGGACAAATCAATTTGCCAGTGCAGGGTCATCATTATCAACAGTCCGCAAAAGCTCAAAAACCAAAAGGCAAACTCACTAAGGTACACAGATATCGGGAAATTGGGCTAGACAATTCAAGTTCAGGATCCGACGACCAAGAGAAGCAAACTACATCATTATTGGATGTAGATATTCAAAGTGAATCGAAGGATGATGGCCAGTGGGCCGAATTAAATGAGGTAAACTATGGCGAAGCCCAAGCTGACGACAAGGACAAAGGTCAATCACCGCTGGTAGACCAAAATACAACCACAGAGAAGGCAGAAGAAGAAAGGCAACACCCCATTCAACCGAAGGATGCCTCCATCACCCACACAAAAGAGGACAAATCTGATGCTGAGGTGCATGCAATGATATCAGAGGATAAGCCTCAGGAAGAAGAAAAAGAAGACGAAGAACCTTTCACCCCACTAAGGGTTGTGGCAGAACCGTCCCCACTGGATGTCACATTTCAAGGGAGCGCCACAAAGGTTCGTAAAGTGGTCGAAGATGAAACAGAATTGCAAGTACAACTACAGGTCCGACAACCACATAAAGAACTGATCCACGTAGCAAAAGGACAAGATGTACATACAGGAGAAACACCAGACATACCAAAGACATGGCTCAATGTGGACATAGCTCAGCTCAAGCCTGTAGTGCAGGATATGATTCGCACGGCACTAGACACTCAACAGTTGATGCTTGATGCTGATGAAGATTACGACCAAGCCATGCTCGACAAACAGGAGCTTCAGAAGGAAGGTATGAATTTGGCTAAGAAACTATCTAAAGCGGAAGCTCAAATTGCGAAGAAACACGAAGAAATAAAGACAACCAAAACACAGTACAGAATATTGGAAACTGAGAATGCTAAACTAAAAGAGCAAGTTTTGGAGCTCACGAAGAAACTAGAGGTGACTGAAAAAGAGCAAACAAGAATCCATGCTCGTAGCAAAATACTTGAATCACAGCTCAAGGTGAGCATGGAAGAAGCCGACCACTTACGGAACAGGAATAAGGAGCTCATGACAACTCTCCTCAGTGATCAACCACTGACTGATACGGACAAATCAAAGGAGGATATAAAAGACATGGAAGAAAAGTTGACCAAGCTGGCAGATCAGCTCAAACAGGAGCAAGAGACCATTGCAGAATGGGAACAAAGATACATGAATGACACTGCAGCTCTACGCAAAAAATGGAAAAAAGCAGAGAAAGATTATTTCCGACAATGCAAAGAAGACACAGATCACATGCATATAGTGGCACAGGAATTAATCAAACATCAAGAAAAGCTTACAAAGGCTGAAGAAGAGCTCAAGAATAAAGATGATATCATCAAACGGCTGCAGGAGCAGATAGAGCTAACAGGAAAACAGGGGACACCAGTAGTTCCTCCAGAAACCACGGCTACTGTGGAGGAAGAGGTACGTCCTCTCTCTCCCCCCTTGTATCATTCACCAATAAGGGCGGAAAAGAAGGTTCCATTAGAACCTAACACACGAGACATTGCAGAACTGAGCAGACCAGAAAGGGCACTACTGGTGTCCCAGCTCACTGCTGATTTTGAAGACCAAATAATCCAAATAATGAAAGAAGCTCGAATAGACAACAAACAGTTAGATCAAATTTTGAAGCCATTCAATGTACCATATGGTCTACTTAAAGAACAGACGCGGATGTATATAAAGACTACCACGAATAAAGATCCGGACCGCAACCTTCAATTCCAGCATGACACTTTCAAGTATACTCAAGAGGAATTTGAGAAGGCGGATCCTATATGGCGACGAAAAATTTTGGAGAAGAATCCGACATTGCGGGTACAGTGGGAAGCATCACCCTATGCGATTCAGGTGAACCCCTCTTTTTGTCCTGTACCCCGCAGACGTTCTTGGACGCAATTTTGGGAAGCACAGCGTCAAGGCACTATCAATAATCAATGGCTAAATTATCCGTTACTACCTAGTCCGCCACATAATTACCTACCTACCGAAGAATATATGGTGAAGACAATGGAATTTTGGATTACAAGGTATGCTACAGTGCCGGACTTAGCAGTCAAGATGACAAATAAAATATTTAGCATGCTCATTACAGTGTTGAAGGTGTTCCAGCACGCTAAGTATACATTTTTGAATTTCATCGGCATTACGCAAGGGTCGGAAGCTCTCATTTTTTATTTATCGACCATTCCGAGCCGACTCACTATTATGGCGTACTATTCTCGCCTTATGTTTCTGCCATCGACATATATGCAGACTTTCGAAGAAGCATTCTTTACCGGCTTCTTTGAAATGGATTCAAAGATTTTTGTGAAAATGACTTCCAATTTAAATGCAAGGCTGGTGGCCTATGAAACAAGCTTCTTCGCTGATCACAGACAGGCGCCAGAAGACGGAGTAAAGTCAAAACAATGGAAGGAATTCATGCTATGTCATGCCAATCTGCTGAACCAACGAGAGCAAACCGCAATTCAGACATACACGCGTCGCCTCAGAAAGCCTGTCGAGGACGACAGAGTTCAGGAGGAGGGACGTGTAGAGGGACAATCAAGCAAAAAGAAAAGAAGAAGAAAATCAAAGTCCAGGACGATTCATTAAGAAGAGAAAAAGAATATATCTCTGCAGGAAGCCCCGCAGGGGCACGCATCAGGCGAAAAGAGAAATCAGCCAAGTCATGCAGGGTGGAAAAGAAGTAAACAGCCTCAGAGCAATACAACAGGGTCAGATGTGTGCAACCAGGACAAATCAGAGGACCAAAAGTTACAAAGGATAGAGGCTGAAAAGTTTAAGAGGGTGACTAAGAACAGCACATTCCTAGTCACTGGTGGCGTGCATGGCAACCCAAGTCAACAGGCAAGACAAGTGCATCAAGCTCTCGAGTTGTAGAGCTTGAATCAAAAAGGCCATCGAATCTGCATGTCTGTTTAACTGCAGACAATACTGACCAAGGGGAGCGTGTGGAGAAAAGCTGAAGCGCCTCTAAAACATAATGCAAGATCAAGAATCAGGCAACACTACCCACGGGACGCGTTCGCGAAGCAAAGTCTGTCAAGGGACGACAGAGACGAAGAGGGGGAGAGTGTTGCAGAGCTAAAGAGCGCACAAAGCAGAGAAAAAGACGGGCCCCAAAATTTTTCCGATTTGGACACACAACTTTTGTATCATAACCACTTTTGTATATAATTTCCGTTGTAAATGCACTAGAGGAGTCCTCTAGATGCATCCCCACAGAAGATTAGTGATTTACCCATGTACAATAGTAGGAAATTAGTCTTTTAGGGAATAAAGTGCCGGTCTCTTGTGTGAAAGGACCAAACTTAGGGCACTAGTATATAAGTCAAAAGTGACTCATTGTAAAAGACTTCTTGTCATTGTGAAGAAGGAGCACTTCTGAATTTTCGAGTTTGCCTCTTTCTTGCTGATTTTGATCTTCATTTTGCTCTTGAATGTGTGTGTGATGCTTGAAATGCAAGTGTAGGACTGTTGTCTACCCCTTCCCCCTTGTTTTGAGCTGCTGTAGTGCGTGCGTAAGCTAGGAGAAGCTGAGGCGCGGGTGATTGTGACTCCCGTAATTCACTGTTTCTGTCATAACTTGAAGCAGAGTGGTCAGAATTGAGTGAAACCACCACCGTTGGATTCGTCTCGTCGAGAGCTTCGAAACGAGTACCCTATTGCCTATGTTCGGAGTTCTGGGCTGGGAGAAAACCTCAAAATACCAAAACTGTTGAAAAGAGGCTTGCGGCAACACTTTCAGTATTTCAGTAGGTGTGGGTAGTAGTAGTCTTTTCTCATGTGTGGATAGCTAAACCACTTCATTTTCTATCACGTGTGCACACGTCTTCATACACTTGGTAAGTCACTCCTTAGGATTGACATTTAAAGGTGTGAAAAGAATCCCACTATATGCACTTGTATGGCAATTGAGATATAGTCTCATTGGTACAAGTCCTTGAGTCATCGTGGCTTAAGTACACACCAAACAACATGATGAAGTTGCTTGTCCCAATCAGAGCATTTATTATTTACCAATTTTGTCAATACATTACATAGGATCTTGTTCGTGCTCTCAGCTTGTCCATTAGCCTGTGGATGATAGGGGGCAGACTTCTTATGTATCACCAAGAATTCTTGGAGAAGATTTTCAATGACTTCATTCAAGAAGTGTGTACCTCTATCACTCACTAACTCTATTGGTAGTCCATATCTAGTGAACACATTCTCAAATAAAAACTTAGTTGTATTTTGAGCATCATTCTTTGTTGTGGCTTTTACTTCTACCCACTTTGTAAGGTAGTCGGTTGCTACAATGATGTACTCTGCATGGGAGTTTCTAGCTAGGGGGTTAATAGGACCTACAAAGTCTATGCTCCACTTCGAGAATGTGCATCCTCCCATCATTGGCCGCAAAGGCATCTCATCTTTTCTTATCAGATATTGTGCACGTTGGCATGTGTCACATTTCTTCACATAGGCATGTGCATCCATATGAAGAGTGGGCCACCAAAGTCCTGAGAGTAGAATAGTCTTAATTACTTGGTCAGGACCAAAATGTCCACCTGCAACCCTGCTATGGGCAGTTTCTAAGATTTTCAAATGGTCTGATTCATGAACACACAATCTTAAGTAACCATCTTTGACTCTGCCGGATAGGTTATCTCCTATGAGGGCATAGTCTTGGGCTTCTTGCGCCATGCTTTGTTTCCTTGCTAGACTAGCCTGATTGGGTAATGTTCCCGATCTCATGAATTCTACCAATGGAGCACTCCAATCTGGAATCAATGGTACGTGATGAAGAGTCGCATGCTCCACAAGGGGTCTCTTCTGGCACACTGGACAATTCTAGATCCACTCATGAATATCTTTATCCATACTAGGCCAATACACTCCTAAATGTTTTAGATTTTGCAATGTTTGTTGTTTAGAATAGTGATTCCCTAGAAATTCTTCATGGGCTTGTTGCAACCAACTATTGTGTTCATCGTCCTCGACACAACAAACTAATACACCTTCTGTATCTTGTTTGTACATGCTTCCTGCCAATATTTGATATTTTTGTGATTTTACAATTTCATCTTTGTTTGTTTTTACATCCTTATTTGCAGGTCCGAAGGTTAGGACTGGTATAAGCTTATTTGTCCATTTAGGAACAAATTCTAGATTGAACAGATAAGCATCGGGCAATTCATCAAACACTTCTTGCGGTGACTCGCCTGAAGTGATGCGAGAAAGGTGATCTGCTCTGAGGTGGGTCTTACCTTTCCTAACAACCACGTCAAAGTCATATTCCATCAGTAAGAGGAACCATCTTACTAAGCATCCGGTATTGCAAGGTTTATTGACCAAGTATAATAAGGCTTGATGATCAGTGAAAAACTTAAACTTGTTGGCCAATAGATAGTGTCTAAACTTCTTTATGGCATATACCATGCCTAAGCCTTCTCTCTCAGTTGTTGTATAATTTTGTTCTGCAGCGTTTAGTTGTCTGCTCGCATATGATATAGGCAAATCTAGATTGCCTTCACTTGTGGGTTGTGACAACACACATCCTATAGCATAATTGGATGCATCCACATGTACATGGAATGGTTTATTCCAATTAGGAGTGGTCGGTATTGGTGTTGTGCACAACCATCTCTTCAGCTCATTGAAGGACTTCTCACATGTGAATTGCATACATGTGAATAAACATTTGGTAATATCCACAATGGCCCATAAAGGCTTGTACCTCTTTAACATTCCTTGGCCGCGACAACTCCGCTATGGCTTTTACTTTGTCCTCATCTGTTGATATTCCATTCTTAGAAACAATATGACCTAAGATTTTACCTTGACGTACCATGAACACACACTTTTTTGGGTTCAGACACACTCGGTAGTCTCTACACTTGTTGAAGATCTGTCTGAGCTCAGGGATGTGACATTTCCTTTCTTGAGAATGAGCACATAAATTGTCCACATATACTTCTAAGCTCTTTCGCAAGAACTCTTTGAAGACATGACACATGAGTCTTTGGAATGTTGCAGGTGCATTGATGAGCCCAAATGGCATTGCACGAAATGAGCATCACTAAAGCGATGATTTAAAAAAGTGTCGCATAAGCGATGCTTTTTTGTGTCGCGTAAGCAATAGTAAATAACATCACTTATGCGATGCCAATTGCAGTGCTTTTTACAATGCCTGATCATCGCTTACACGATGGCTTTTTGACGAAAAAAATTAAAACGTTGGAGGCTCTTCGATCTGCATCTTCATGCATCTGATCGAAGAGCTCTCCAATGTTCGCAATTGTGCTGCACTTACGAGCTCAAACAATCGCTTGCAGAATTGTTGTTTTGTCTAATCTCTGTCTTATTGTCTCTCTCTATCTTTGTTTCTCTCTTTCTACCTCTTTCTCTCTTTGCATTATCTCTCTCTCTCTCTCTCTCTCTCTCTTTATTGCAGGTTACTCAAGAAGCTAACCAAGCAGAAAATATGGCTAACTATTGTAAGTACAATTTCCATTCTTTATATATCATTTGAATTGTGTGTTTTTCATTAGTTAGCATACTCACACTTATTGATATGCACATATAGACTTATACATGATGAAGATGCACGTTCACACGTATACACATATACACATGCACATACACACACATATATACACACACATACATGTGCACATACACTTACACATACACACACATACACATGCATATGCACAAACATTTCTACAACCACATAAAAATACTTGCATGCATGCATTATTGCATAAATGTATATATACACATACACACATTAATATATACTTAAATACATATATATGCACATCCACATGCATGCACATGGATGCAAATGAAAATGCATCCACATGCACATGCATGTTTCATACATATACACATGCATATACATACACTTGTATATGTTTATACACATACACATACATATGCACATATGTATATATACACACACATACACATATATATGCACATACGTACACACACATATACACATACACACACATATGCATACATATACCCATATACATGCACATACACACATATACACATACACTTACACATATACATGCACATACATATACACACACATACACATGCACGTGCACATACACATATATGCACATATACACTTACACATGCACATGCACATGCACATACATACATATACACACACATACACATGCACATGCACATACACATACATACACATATACACTTACACATGCACATGCACATGCACATGCACATGCACATACATGCATATACACATATACATATGTACATACATTCATATACACACACATATTACACACATATACATGCACATACGTACACACACATATTATACACATATACATGCACACACTTACACACATATGAATGAATTATATAATTAAAGTACAAAAACGCATGCTTAATAAAAACAATAATAACAATCAATAGAACAAAACTTTTCATTACTTAATACCATACACACAATTCAAAACATAACTGAAATGAACAATATATAGATTATATATATATACATATATATATATATATATATATATATATATATATATATATATATATATATATATATATATATATATATATATATATATATATATATATATGTGTGTGTGTGTGTGTGTGTGTGTGTAAATACATATCCAATGTCATAATCAAGAATCCTAATCATCATCATCATCAGCAGCAACATCATGATCATCCTTGTCCTCATCCTCATCATCATGATCATTTGCATGATTTGATGTATATGTGTGAGCACCTTGTGATGATCGAGATCATCCCTCCTGTGTCTATCCCTCCACCTCATCCATATCTACCTCTCCATAATACTTTTGTATTACATATAACAAACATAAATAAGTAAAACAACTAAAACATCCATAAAAATAAAATAATTATATAAAATTTAATAATACTCACAAAGGCATCCAGATGATCTCGCAGATACTCGCTCAAACATCGATATCCAAAATGTGTAGCATACTCGATCTCATGTTTTGTACGATATCGGCCATAATCCTTTCGCTACATTGAAACAAATAAAAAATATTAGTTTCTTGCATTTTAACTAAAATAAAAAATATACTCACAATAACACATATACTTACAAATGTAGTTACAAAACCATGATGGCCCATTTGGCCTAGGTACGATGTGTGGCCCGACTCAACTCTCTTCTTTGCAGCAACCTATTTATTTAAAGAAAAAAGAAATACATAAATTAAATGTAAAAAATTACTAAAATATATGAAAACTATTTCAACTTATTTAAATACCAATATCAAATGAGTTTCATGGTCATGTATAGACCTACTATAAACT
The DNA here is from genome assembly GCA_020310875.1 of Ceratopteris richardii. Taxonomy (NCBI): domain Eukaryota; kingdom Viridiplantae; phylum Streptophyta; class Polypodiopsida; order Polypodiales; family Pteridaceae; genus Ceratopteris; species Ceratopteris richardii. The sequence continues at coordinate 108,995,716 of CM035427.1, forward strand.
AATAAGTCATCAACACTATTAATTTGTATACCTTCTGCTGAGGAAATGACTCCTGAAGACATAGTTGTCTACGAAAAAACTACCGCATCTCAGGTGGTATGTTAGGTCGCCTCTTATTTTTTTCCACCATACAATATCTCCTATTAATTTAATCTCAAATAGAAAAAAAGAATCAGAATACATACACTACACACATATACATACCCACATACACATATACATGCAAACATATACACATACATATATGCATACATATACACATATACATACATATAACATAAACACACATATACATATCCACATATATCCGTACACACATACACATGCGTGCATATACACTCATTCATACAAAATACATGCATTTATCCTAGAATAATGTGTATTTGTGTATATGTAAATATGCATGTATGTGTAAATGTGTATATGTGAATATGTGTGTATGTGTAAATATGTATATGTGAATGTTTATGTATGTAAATAATCAGATTATTAATATCAAATACCATTATTTGTAGATTCCGATCAATGAGATGGAACTCCACAACCATCTCCTAATCGTGCAAGGACTATATACTGTAAGTATATCAAACTTTTAATTTTAAATATATTTGATAGATACATAACTGATTTATTTTTTTGTTTCTTGTTATAATCAGATTTTGCTCAATCAGAGGGCACTCCACCACCTCCTACCCATGCAACGACTTCACATGTGTCCTCCGATGGGAATTATGATGAATTTTACTATCAAGAGCATATTATACGTTGGTGTAACTCTTGCTATGGCACGTATCGAAGACCACGATTAGAATGTATTGAACATGAGGCAGTATGGTACTTTTGAGCATGCACCATGATTTGGTCAATGTGATAATGTTTGGGTATGTATTTTTTCTATAAATTAATGTCATTATTTTATTTAAAAACCATATACAAAATCATATTACTGTTGATATATAGGAATACTTGCTCGATGATGATGATGATGATGATGATGATGATGATCATGATGATGATAATTTTTCTCATAATGTTAATATACCTCGTACATGTCATGGACTTGTTTTTCATCAATTACAAGCAGAGGTTTCTAGAAATCCTCTACCTCTTGGTTTAGAAACTGAAACGGTTGGAGATTATCCATTGCCAGCTCGTGATCGTTCTCTAGTACAAACATATGATAGAAGAAGATACTAAGGATGGAATAGAGGAGCACTTCCTTTAGATGGAGAGGTTTTCAACTTTTGGGGTAATCCCTATATGATTTCTCCATCCACTATTACTAATGTTGTTCATGGTCTCTTTATTATAGAGGATTTGTATGTGCCTCCGAACTCTGAAGTCACTCTTATGTCATTTTGTGGTCCTATATATGGATGGGGAGATTGGCATCGACGTGCACATTATGTTCAAAGCATGAGTACTTATGGAATATGCTTGAATGCAGCATCCCTTACTAGTAGAAGGATTTCACATGCAGAAAATGAAAGATTATATATTGATGGAAGACCTTACATGCATGGAAATATAGCAGGTTTAATAAATAGTAGTCGAGGGTTACATAATAGTTCAAGGACTAATTGCACATTTGAGGGGCATCAAAATAGTCATGAATCACCATACATGAGTAGAGATGTATCAAAATACATAGTTGTCAATGCTATTACTACATTACATGCTGGTGATGAATTATTAGTGAATTATGGATGGCGTAGACCTCCAAGAGCACCTTTTAGCTAGAGAGAGAATGAAAATTTTCTATCCATATTTAATAACTTATATATTTAATTTTATTTTTTAAGTTTACTTTTTATTCATTTATGGAATACTAATGATTTTTATTCATGTGTGTAGATTCCAACGTATGATGTTGATGATATTCCTCCACACCATTCACAATTGCCAATAAGACCTCATTTTCAGAAGCTTCTATGAGGAGGCTATGCAAAAGTGATCCTGTGGAATATGCAAGGTTGAAAGATCTATAATCAAAAGAACATAAAGTACAAGATTTGTGCGACAATAATGAAGATGATGGCATGGCAGATTTTATTGAGGATTGGTATCAAAATGACCAGTGAAAGCATTGATATTTCTAAAAATGAGAAATATTTTCGAGAGGAATGTATAAAGCATGTATATGAAGGAAGTCGTTTGACATGACTAAGTGCGAGCTTACTTATTCTAAATCTTCAAAATCATTTTGGATGGAGTACTGTATCTGTTTCGGCACTATTAAGATATAATTTTCAATTTTCTATCTATTTATATATATACATGCACAAATATATACATATAAATACATGCATATATAGACATACACATAATTATACATGAATGCATACACACATATAAACATACACACACATACACATGTTATGAGAGTAAGGTCAAATTATACATACTTGTATCAAATGAAGATGTTTTGTCCATCTAGCCTTTAGAACTATCCACCCAACCTTTAGAATCTTCTTGACACATATGTTTCTCCTATTCTAGTCGCTATGGACATATTAGGTCATTAAGAAAATGGGAGGACCAATTTTATCTTGAAGATTTTGAAGGATGGAAAAATAATTTTAAAGGATGGGCGGAAAGAAAGCCTCCATTCAATGCAGGTTTTTATTCTTACTTTAGCTAAGGTAAGAACAAGAACTTGCATTGAATGGACACTTTCTGTCCACCCATCCTTTAAAACTATTCATGCATCTTTAAAAATCTACAAGATAAATTTGGTCTTGCTATTTTCCAAACGGCATAATACCTCCATAGCTAACTGCTACTTTATATTTGTAAACAAATATGTAAGCCTTATTTAGCAAGGTAAGTAATAGATTGACTATAAAATGGGAGACAGCCAGATGATTCAACAATATTCTACAAACCACAATAAACAAAAAGAAAATTAGAAATGAAATCAAATATACACAGCTACACAGGCATACATACGCTTACGTACATACGCTTACATACATACACATATATATATATACAGATAAACATACATATACACATGTTATGAGAGTAAAGTCAATTATACATACATGTATCGAAGGAAGATATTTTGTCCATCTAACCTTTGGAATTGTCTGCCCAACCTTTAGAATCTTCCTGACACATATGCTTCTCCTATTCTAGTCAGCGTAATACATGTGCTGCTAACTCTTTTATGAACTTTGCATATAAAAATTAAGTATGAGTTAGCTATGGAAGTATTAAGTCGTTTGAAAAATAGGAGAAGTAAATTAATCTCAAAGAATTTGAAGGATGGAAGAATAATTTTAAAGGATGGGTAGACACAAAGTGTTCATTCAGTGCAGGTTTTTTTTTACCTTAGCTACAGTAAGAACAAGAACTTGCATTGAATGAACACTTCATGTCCGCCCATACTTTTGAATTATTCATACATTTTCCAAAATCGTCGAGAGAAATTTTCTTGTCTTATTTTCAAACAACCTAATACCTCCATAGTTAGTTGATACTTATGTTGATATATTTAGGTAGTGTTGTGTGTGAACACACTAGGACCATCGGGGCACTTTTTTCCCTCTTTAGGAGGTTTCTTTCCCCTGGCTTGTATATACGCCTATTGCCCTAATGGGCTACTTATCTTTGTACATTCTCTAGTAATACATTCAGTATTGTGTGTTGTGCTCCAAGCTTCTTCTTCTTCCTTGTGCTGTTTGTGTGCTTCCGCAGACGTCTAACTCCAACAATTGGTATCAGAGCAGGTCCTCACTTCATCTAGGGCGCCGTCGACACTCCTCCGTTTGCAGTCTCAGATTCACACGAAATTTGGTGAGCATACTCAGGGTGTTTCAGAGCTCGTTTTGGCCTTCGAATGCATTATTGTAGCGCTTGTGCAAGCTATTTTGTCTTTTTGTGCCAAAGGTATATACCAATTTCTGTTCGCCAGTATAAGCGTCTCAAAGTCTACTACAGGTCTACCAGAATCTCTCTGGGCAGTTCTATTCAACTTTTTGAGATACAATCAATTTTTTGCATCAAGATATTTTAGTCATTGGCCATGGCTGAAAGCAGTGATGTATTCCATATGTTGGCTGTTGAGGATAAGTTGGATGGTACCAACTACCCATTATGGGCTTATATGATGCGACATGTATTGGTTGCAAAAGGATTGTGGAACATTGTGCAAGGTGTTGAAAGACGTCCTGTTACACCTCTGACTATAGGTACTACAAATACTGGTGCTGGAGCTGATGAAGATGGTGTCGAAGATGATATTCCACAGATTCCTATTCGTGTTGTTGTTTCTGCTACACCTACTGCAGAGCAGATTCGCAGGGATGGCAGAGATGGCCAGGCACATGCATTGATAGCTTTGTCTATCAAACATGCCATTATTCCTCACATTCGCTCTTGTAGAACAGCTAAGGATGCTTGGGATACACTTACCACATTGTACCAAGCTAGGAATGAGGCTCGTGTTGCTTACCTCCGAAAACAATTGGAGAGTGAGCACATGAATGAAGGTGATTCTATGGATAGTTTCCTAACAAAGATCAAAGACTTGAAGGAACAGTTGATTTCTGCTGATGAGGTTATACCAGATAGCTCACTTGTGCAGACCGTTCTAAATGGTCTTCTTGATTCATATCAGAGTTTTGCTTCTACTCTTCGGTTGATGATGAAAGGCAATCCAAATGCCTTATCATTTGAGGAAGATCAGTCTAGACAAAATAGGTCCATTATGCGAGTTGCAGATCAAGCTTTCCTGGCTAGTTAGAAGGGCAAAGGAAAATGGAGCTCTTCAACTAGTAAGCAGAAATCTGCTAATTCTGCATGTTTTCGAAGAAGGAAGATAAAGATGAGAGGAAATCAGAAAAGCAGAAATTGTTTTGTAAATACTGTAAAGGGAATGATCATATCATAAAGAACTGTCCAAAATTGGCTGCTAAAGAGGCAAAGAAGAAAGAGGCTGGAATGGTTGTTGCAGAGGCCTCTACACCAAAAACAGAGTCTGCAAATCTTGTACAGGAAGAAGAATGGGCGTTTACTACTGTCTGCAGTTTTGACCCATCTTCTCATGAGCAGTGCTCTGTAGTAGACTCAGATGTTTGGTATTTTGACAGTGGGGCAACCAAACATATTACCTCGCAGCGCAGTTTCTTCTCTTCACTTGAGCCTGCCCCTACAGGGAATACTATTACATGCGCCAACAACTCCTCTTATCCAGTTATGGGAGTTCGTAAGATCATTTTGACTACTGCTGATGGTAGTTCTTTCACTTTGTCAGATGCTTTATTTGTGCCAGGGATAAAAAAGAACCTGTTATCAGTTTTTGCATTAGCCAAGATTGGCTTGGTTGTGAAATTTGTTGATGACAGGTGTACAGTTCATGATCTGTCAAATGGCAATGTGATTATTGCTTCTGGCATTTTATGTCGTGGGCTGTATAAGCTCATAGACTATGAAAGATCTATAAATGATTTGGCATGTGCAGTAAATGATTCTCAGGCTATGTCAGATGCAAAGCTTTGGCATGCACGCTTTGGTCATCTGAATTTTGCTAGTTTGTTATGCCTGCAGAAATCTGAAATGGTGTCCTCATTGCCCAAACTTGAGGCACCTGGAAAACATGTTTGTGAAGGTTGTATTTTGGGCAAAATGCAACGTTCATCCTTTCCAAAAGATGGTTCAGTTCGGGCTACTCAGAAATTGCAGCTTGTACATAGTGATGTCTGTGGTCCTATGCAGACACCTTCTTTTGGAAATTATCTTTACTTCATGACTTTCATTGATGATTTTTCCAGGCATGCATGGGTATATCCATTGAAGGCAAAGTCCGAAGTGTTCATGTGCTTCAAACAGTTTTTGGTTCTGGCTGAAAATCTGTTAGCCTGTAAAATGGGCACCCTTCGTTCTGATCGAGGGGGGGAATATATGTCTTCTGATTTTAATGCATTTCTAGCTGAACGTGGGATAAAACACCAGTGTACAATGTCATATACACCTCAACAGAATGGAGTTGCTGAACGAAAGAATAGGTCTCTCATGGAGATGGCGAGGTCTATGGTCAAGAGTCAGGCTTTACCTCATAGTTTCTGGCTTGAGGCTGTCATGTGTGCAGCATATGTACTGAACAGGTGTCCCACTAAAGCGCTGCAGCCTATCACTCCATATGAGGCTTGGCATGACGGCAAGCCATCTGTTGCTCATCTGCGTGTTTTTGGTTGTTTGGCATATGCACTAGTGCCTGAACAACATCGTAGAAAATTGGATGATAAGGAAGTAAAATGTTTTTTTGTTGGGTACAGTTCTAAAAGTAAAGGCTATCATCTGTATCATCCACATACTAAACGCATTCTGGTTAGCCGTGATGTTGTCTTTGTGGAAGATGCTATTCAGCCATTGCTTTCATGTACTAAGGAGACATCTATTAGCTCCAAAGACATGTATGATACTTTGATGCCTCTTTTTACAGGTGGACAGTCTAGTGCTGGTCCTAATGAGGCAACTTCTCAGCCTTTGCAGGTTTCATATGATGATGCAGATCATTCCATTTTTGATGCAGATTTACATGATGCACTTGTTGATGAGAGAGCTGATATTGAGCAGGCAAAAAACAATGCCAAAATGGTTGGTGCAGACTTTGTGTGATAGCAAATTAGATGCACCTTTGTCATATCGTACTCGTTCAGGCTCTCATAGTGCCTCCTTTGCATCAGATTGCTATGCTATGGCTGCGTCTAGTCTCTGTGATGAGAATGAGTCTGTTTCTTTTGATGAAGCACAGAATTCAGAAAATTGGATGGCTGCTATGCAATCTGAATATGATGCTATAATGAAGAATGGTACATGGCCTTTATGTGACTTGCCTCCTGGCAAGAAGGCCATTGGCACTAAGTGGGTATACAAGTTGAAGCGTAAACGTGATGCTACAATTGACAGGTATAAGGCTAGGCTTGTTGCAAACGGTTATGCGCAGGAAAGAGGCATTGATTTTGATGAGACCTTTGCACCTACATGCTGTATGACTACTGTTCGGAGCATTTGTGCACTTGCAACCCATCATGGTTGGAATGTACATCAATTGGACATTAAAACAACATTTCTGAATGGTGACTTGCATGAAGAAGTGTATGTTTTTCAGCCCCGTGGCTTTGTGTAGAAAGGGCATGAAAACTAGGTGTGCAAGTTAAAGAAGGCATTATATGGTTTAAAGCAAGCACCACGTGCTTGGTATGAGAAGATACATGCCTATCTGGTTGCACATGGTTTTGAGAACATTCCAACTAAAAGCACCTTATATGTTAAGCGTGCTAATGATGTGCTTCTGATCATTGTTGTCTATGTTGACGACATGCTACTCACTGGTCCTATTGAGAAGCATATTGCTGATTTCAAGGCTGATTTGCATGCCTCATTTGAGATGTCTGATTTGGGGCATTTGCATCACTATTTGGGCATTCACTTTATGCAAGTTGATGGTGGAATGGCTTTGTGTCAAATGAAATATATTGAAACATTATTGCAACGTTTTGGCCTTGAAGACTGTAAGCCTATTGCCACTCCTATGGAGACAGGTTTACGATTGAGTCTTCATGATGCTGGAGATGCATTTGATGTTGTTCTCTATCAGTAGGCTGTTGGATGCTTGATTTACTTATGCATTACTCGGTGAGATATTCAGTTTGTTGTCTCACATATGAGCAGATTTATGCATTGCCCAGGAGTAAAGCATTGGCAGGCGGTTAAGCGCATCTTTCGCTACTTGTGGTAATCGGCTACTTGGGTTGTTTTATCCCAAGGGGGGATCACTACTGCCAGATTTGCATGCTTTTTTTGACTCTGATTGGGCTGGTTGCTATGACACTCGTGTGTCCACTAGTGGCTTTTGCTTCATGCTTGGTAGCTCATGTATATCTTGGTTGAGCAAGAAGCAGCCTACTGTGGCCACTTCCAGTTGTGAGGCTGAGTATAGGGCAGCTTTCACAGCTACTGTTGAGTGTGTGTGGCTCAAACGCCTTATGGCTGATTTGGGTGTTGGTCAATCTTTTGCCACCACCATCTTCACTGACAGTCAGAGCGCATTCGCAGTTGCGAGGAACCCTATGTTCCATGCTCGCACTAAGCACATTGAGGTGCATTATCATTATGTCAGGGAGAGGTTCTCTGCTGGGGAGATCAGCTTGGCATATGTGCCCACACAGGAGAACATTGTAGACCTTTTCACGAAGGCTCTGCCTAGGGAGAAGTTTGATGCTTTCCGCAAAGCTTTGGGCTTACTTCCTTTTGTGGAGTGATTTCCACATAGCTTGGCACTTCCTTATACATGAGTGCCAGCTCCTTGTTCACCACATCACTCCCAGGGGTGATTTGTTGATATATTTAGGTAGAGATGTGTGTGAACACACTAGGACCGCTGGGGCACTTTTTTCCCTCTTTAGGAGGTTTTTTCCCCCGGCTTGTATATATGCCTATTGCCCTAATGGGCTACTTATCTTTGTACATTCTCTAGTAATACATTCAGTATTGTGTGTTGTGCTCCAAGCTTCTTTTTCTTCCTTGTGCTGTTCGCGTGCTTCCGCAGACGTCTAACTCCAACAACTTAGTCCTTGTAAACAAATATGTAAGTCTTAGTTAGCAAGTTAGGTAATAGATTGACTATAAAATGGGAGACAGCCAAACGATTCACTGGTCTATATATGAAAGTCTGCAAACCACAATATACAAAAAAAATTAAAAACAAAATCAAATATACACAGCTACATATGCATACATACATATACATACATACATATACATACATACATACATACACATTCATACATACATACACATACATACATACATACATACATAAATACATACATACATACACACATACACATATATACACACATACAAATACATATATGCATACACATATGCATACGTATATATACATAATAATACACCTATAAAACATATATACACACATACATACATATACACATATGCATACGTATACACATGCAAATGCATATACACATCCACATACACATACACATAAGCATACACATATATAAAATTATATGCATATATATGTATATTTATTTATTTATTTTTATTAATATGTCTTTTTTTTATGAACTTACAGGTTATATTTCTGAAAATTTTTTACCAAGTCAGAATATTCTTCCCACCTCACATGATGAAATGAAGAAGATAATCAACAATCTTGGTATAGATTATCAATGTATACATGCATGTCCTAACAATTGTATTTTATATAGAGGTGAATATGGAGACTCTTTGACATGTCCCCAATGTCAATCTCCTCGATATAAGGACGAAGAAGGTAAAATTCCAAAAAAGGTATTGAGACATTTTCCATTGGCTCCATGAATTAGACATATGTTTCAAAGCCCCGAATTATCAAAGCTTTTGACATGGGGACATGATCATAAAATTATTGATGGAATAATCAGAATTCCTCATGATAGTGTTGCTTTTCAACAGATTGATTCTACATGGCCTGAATTTGCACAAAATCCACAAAATCTAAAGTTTGGGGTTGCATTAGATGGGGTTAATCCATTCTCCATGAAATCCACCAAATGGTCAACATGGCTAGTGGTAGTCATAAACTACAATCTTCCACCTTATCTTAGCATTAAAAAGCAAGGTTGAATGTTTTCACTTTTAATCCCAGGAAAAAGACAAGTTAAAGATATGAATATATATCTTACTTCTCTCATTGACGATCTCCAAGAGTTATGGAGAGGTATTAATGTCATGGATGTATCGAAAAGCATCAATGAAAGACATATTAGGGTTCGTGGTATTGTGGCTTGGACTATTCATGATTTTCCAGGATATGGTGTTTGTTCAGGTATTGATGTAATTTTTTTAATTCAATATGCATACAAATAAATGTGATTTAATCTAATTATATTTTTATCATTTTCATGATGCAAGAATATCTACTAAGGGTTGTAAAGCTTGTCCATATTGTGGTGATTGGTTGAGATAAATCTATAGTAAAAATTTCAATAAAAATATTTATATTCGACATCGATGATTCTTTCTTGATGATCATCCATTAAGATCTAAAAGAGAAGCAATACATTCTAATGGAAAGCTTGAAATAGGTCAGTGTCCAAAACCTATGACGCCTATGGATTTGTATAAAAAATGGACAGATGGACCTCTGATAGATCCAGAATAAAAAATCTTCAGTGATGATGAAGATAATGAGTATGTGAAGAGAGGTAAACGAAATTGGCACTCGCAGAGAAGATATCAATATGGTATTCTCTAGAGTATTGGAAAGAGTTAAAAGTATGTCATCTTCTTGATCCTATGCATATATTCAAGAATACTAGTTATTCACAATGGCAACATCTTCTTGGACTAAAAGATACCATAGCATCAAAGAATGATTTGAAAGATCAAAACTCAAAACCAAAGTTATGACCAATTTTTTATAGACATCGACAAAAAATGACTTATGCACTTGCTCCTTGGGTACTTACAACAAAATAGATACATACTATCAATAATAGGATTTAATTGATTCAGACTCCTACAAGATATGGAGCATCTTTCCAAAACATGTTTACTATGTATGATAAGAGCTTATCTGGGTTAAAGACCCATGACTGGCATAACTTTTTGAAACATATTTTACCTTTGGTTATCGATGGATGTACAACGAAAGGAGTACGAGATGTGATCTATCATCTTGGATTGCTTATAAGGTAATTATGATACTTTTATATTTAATATATATGAATATTTGATATCTTTTATTTTTTTAACTTCTTTATAATTTTTTTAATGATATGTATAGATGGATTACATCAAAATAGATTGACAAAAACTCAATCCCACAAAAAAATGTGAATGCAAAGAGCTACTATGTTTGATGGAGAAAGAGCTTCTTACTTCATTTTTTGATATTCAAGTTCATTAATTAGTCTATCTTGTAGATGAAATAGAGATTGCATGTGTTGTCAACACTCGATGGATGTTTCGGGTTGAGCAATTTATGGGAATATTAAAAGGTTATGTGCGACAAATAGTGAAACCAAAAGTATCCATGGCAAAGGGTTGGACGCTTGAAGAGTGCATGTATTATGTTAGTGAGTACCTTGAAAGATTTCATGAAGAAGCTCACGTACATGGACCAACGAGTCTTCTTCAAAAATAAGAGATGAGGTATTATCAGGTAAGAGAGTTCCATTTTTATTTACAATTCAAGAAAAAAAAATGATGTTTCTACTTTTTTAGCATATAATAGCGAATGCATACAAGCATTCCTTAGCGAGTATGAACAGGAACTTCAAAATCTCTGAAGTAAAAGGCAAAGGAACAAAAGATATAGACGTTATCTCGATAATAATAAGATTACAAATATATCTTCTTTCATGGATTGGCTATATAGTCATTTGCAACGCGCCAACGCAAATTATGAAGAAATCTCATATGAGCAGAGAGAGTTAATGATAGGTTGTGAATGAAAGTTATTTTTATTAGTTTCTATTTACTAATTTAATTTCTTTTGCAGGCTCGAATGTTCACTAATATGTGGACTTTTCGACAACATATTAGAATCAAAACCATTGATTCTTTACGTAAAACAGAGGATTCTAGTATTGTTGCGTCTTTCAAGCAACTATCACGTGCTAGCTCAAAAGACACGAACCGTATAGATGGTGAACTTGGTTACATGGGAACTGTTGTTGGTATCTACGAAATATCATTTTCTACATTCAAACGGGTAGAAAAAAATTTATAATTTTTATGATAGAGTTAGTTATTTTTTTAAGCACCTAATAATGGGTTTTTGTTTTTATATATTTTGATAGGTCATTTTGAAGGTTGGCTGGTTTCGAGCCGAGTATAAAGGTAGTAATTCCACATTAAGAAAGGAATTATCTGGGTTTTGGGCAATTGATTCTTCCAAGGTAATGCGATCTACTAAAGAACCATATATTCTTCCTAGGCATATTGAACAAGCATTTTTTTATAAAAACCCAGATGCTCACCCTTGGTGGCAAGTCATTCATGTTCAACCTAGAGGTAGGTCATTGTTTGAACAGTTTATTGTTAGAGTGATTGAAGAAAGTCCTCTTGATGATTCACCATCAGATACTGATACATCAACATCTGAAAGAGAAATTAGATTATTATACATGGTAATGATACTAATCTTTTTGATGAAGAGGATAATAATCTACATACTGATTCTACTGATGATGAAGAGGAATTAGCAGAAATCGATATTAATCCATCAATAGATGATGTGACTCATGAGAACATAGATTTAACAATAGAAGATATAAATGAAATCAATAAGGATAATGAAGATGAGACTATATTGATGTCTTACCAAAATGATGGCAATAATTCTACTCTGGTTATTGATAAATAACTTGAAGCTTTTGAATGGATATCAGATAATAGATTCTTCTTTATTCAACTAGAATATCGATGAATCCTACTAGAGAGATGAAATCATATTCTTTTAAGTTAGAACATGAAGCTCGAGGGTATGCCTCAACAGGCTGGGATGGGACTATATTTTGCAATCACTTAAAGATCTCAGTTTTAGTCTGAAAACCAAGATGATCTCGATCCTATTGGGAAACAATTTGACTCAAATTAATATTAATGGCCATCTTTTGAAGGCAATCTAATTAAAACGTTCAATTAGACAGGGGTGCCCGTTGGCTTCCCTACTCTTTGCCATTGCCACGGAAGGGCTTAGGCAACTGGTGGAACAACACATGGAAGCTGGTAATATCAAAAGCCTCTTGTTGCCCCGTACTAGGGCCAGATCACCATGAGACCTTTTGTCGATGATATGAACACATTCATCCACAATGACTATACCACCCTAGAAACTTTCTGGAGGTGCTTGGATACTTTTTGTGAAGCCTCTCGATTCAAAATCAGCCACTCAAAGATCGCTTTCAGAGCTATCATCGAGATCCTACTTGCCCTTCTCCTTAAGCATGGATGTCAAAACATTCCTCCAGGCCAAATTTTATGGCTCCTTGGGATTCCCTTGAGCTTTGGTATCTCGTTGGAGCAGTGATGGCACTGGGTCCTAGCCAGGCTCAAAAGCAAGCTAAACTATTGGAAAGGTATGCAAGTAAATAGGGGTCTCACTCTCCTAATTTTTCAAGGTATTTTGGGTAATTTTAGCTATCTCGATGTACTCAAATATACAAAAAGAATATTGTACTCAAATATACAAAAAGAATATTTTTGAATTGAAGACTCCCTGAATGAATTTTTCTATCTTCATTTCATAGAATATACAAGAATATCTTGTTATATGTCTTATTTTCCCGTAATCTTCTCAAGGCCAAAATGAGCACATAATGCAAAAATGGGGGCTTCGACTTTGTCGAATGTTCAACCCCCATTTTTGCATCGTGTAGTTATGTTGGCTCTAAGGGCATAAAGGGAATTGAAGACATGGGATAAAGCATAAATGTATGCTTGTAAGCTTCACTTCCATCTTATCAATGAAACGTTTGTATGAAGCATCTCTGATTTGATATATGTATTGAAACATTATTCGTGTTTTGCTAGGTGCTTTTATATCCCTAAATATTATAAAATGAATTATCTCTATGCTCCTCTTCGTTTACATCCCTCAAGGCCAACATGACTAGATGATGCAAAAATGGTCATGCTTGCCCTGAGCGACTTAAATGAAGAGGAGATAAGCTTTTCCATTATATATAAAGCTTCTTATGTGGTTTGAGGCTTAATGATAAATCATGATCTAGTCCTTTATCCCTTGAAGGGTATGGCTAGGACAAAACAATCAACAAGGAAGTTGTATCCAAACCCTCCAATTCCTCCTATTGGTGATGGTGGTAGCAAGAAAGATGAAGCCACTTGCTTGAATCACAATCAGAAGTTGAAGAACTAAACTAGTCACGATACGAGCGAGGAGCTAAAGGGTAAAATCCAAACTAAAAAGCTCAAAAATGAAGAAGAGATTAAAGTATCAAGTCACGTTTCTCCATGAGATAATAAAGACACAAAGATTAGTCGGTCTTCTTATTCTAGAGCTACCATTTATAATACTTGTGACACACATATCATTTAGATTTTGCAATTTACTACACAAAAAAATGTATTTCAATACGTCAAATGATAGACTCAAGCCCTCCTTCATTTTCAATAACTAGATGGGGATTTTGTTATTGACTTCATAAATGATTCTTATCTTTGTGCAAAACATTGCCATATAGAGACTCTAATGGCAAAGGACTTTGTTATTGTCTCTACGGTGAGGTACAAGTCTGACAAAGCGATTGAAACTATAGCCATGAGTGACGATAGATTTTTTGATATAATTAATGTTCTCCTAATGCGAAAGAAAACAAAATCATCAGTGGTACTTGAAGATCTAACACATCTATACTCTACAAGGCATTCAGAGGAGAGGAAGTGGATTAAAGCAAAAAGAAGGATGAGAAATTGATAGAAGAGTATTATTTGCTTGGGAACTTCAAAGACGATAGGAAATGGACTTAGTTTCATTCAAGAAGTCCATTGGAAAAATATTAGTGGACGGGTCAATGCCATGAGAACTTAACAAAATGGGGGCTTATACAAAATCTGAACCCCCATTTTCATGTCATGTGGTCGTGGGACTTTTATTCTTCTACAAGTTTTTTAAGATTGAAAAAATTAACTTCAATGTGCCCATTATTTACTAAATTCTTTATATTCAATCCTCTGGTCATTCAGATAATACTTAATTAAGTTTGGAAAGCAAGAGAATTATATGAAGAGTTTTAATCTGGAGGCCAAATACGTCATATATTCATATGTTGAAAAGTATAGATGATTCTCAATAGTGATCGTTTCTTTACCTTTTTTGTTCTCTAACATATAAAAAGACTTTTTTTTCACAGGTCATTGGAGCCTGATTATCATAGAAATCCTTCAAAATCAAATGTTGTTCATGATTTCCTTGCTACCCTTGCATGAAAACTATAAAATGTGAGTTTTTATTCAAAAATAATAATATTACATTGAAACTATAAATGTTAGAACCAAGAAATGACATGCACGATGGTTGAACCACACCCTAGGAGGGTGGATTAGGAATTAATCCTCAATCATGGCTTTTGGGGCAATTGTTTAGCTCATCATACTTCTAGTTGGTAGCTCATGAGGTCAATCCCCCTTTGATACAATAATTGGAATTAGAGCCTAGGAAGTAGGCTTGGGCAAGGTGGGTAGATTCCACAAGGCTCACAGGCACCCAATAGCCTCTCGAAAAAGGTGTGTGGTAGTTTGTATCTGAAATGGTACAAAAAGTAGCATGCATTGCTTTGAAAAGTTAGCCCAATAAATATTAGAGTTGTATCTCCCAATCCATAGGTCTGATTTAGATGTGTAAGGTACCATTGGAAAGCTCTCAGAATGAGATTTCTATAAGGCATTAGATTGAGCATCCAAGATACCTAGCATGGGTGATAACCACATTCAAGATACTGAGGTCGAGAACAAGGGCCCAAGGCACCAAGGTTGCAAACAAGAAGGTTCAAGATGCCAACGTTGAGAGCAAGGGTTCAAGAGACAAAGACTAAGAACAAGAAGGTTCAAGAAACTATGCAAGGGTGAGGATATCAATTCAAGGGGAGATTATAGGCTGATCATTAAGGGAAATGATCTCTAGAAGGTGAAGAGAGTGTTAGACTCAAGAAATCACATGTAGGGGATGGTTGAACCATGCCCTAAGAGGGAGGATTAGGAAGTAATCCCCAACCATGGTTTTTGGGGCAAGTGGTTAGCCCATCCTACTCCTAGTCGGTAGTTTATGACTTCAATTCCCCTTGGATACAAAAATAAACTATGTGTTTTTTACCCATATTTACTTTTTCTCTTACAATTTTGCCAAAGTCATAAAAAATGAGATGAATAAATGTTTCAAGAATTATAAAAAATTGATGAAAGCAAACCCCTTGTCTTTATGCACGTTGTTGTGAACTTATAGAAAGATTCCACATATTATGGATGAATAACTATCGCTAATGCCTAGAGACTCGCTAAATGAAGGTTTAAATTTCATGGGCTTGATATTCATGATTATCTTGATGTTTGGTTACATTAGATAGGGGAGAAGGTGTGAGGAGGTATGACTAATGCACAAAGATGAGAGGGTATTGGCAAAAACCTGCTCTAGAACAGTCGTATATGCATTTTAGATCACCATAGTACTTTAGAACATCATTCTCAAAACTCTATGTCAAAACAAATAACTTTAGTGTATACTTCAACTTAAGAGAACCTTCTATTAATGGAAGAAGGTACTCAAAGTTTTACTTAGAGCTCACAACCTCGTTGGAATTGGCCTAAGACCTTTTGCACACTTTCAAATGAAGTGTTCAAGTTATTTCATGAATTTAAGAGGGATACACTGAGAGCAATATGCATAAGAAGTCAAGGGGCGAATCCCAACTTTCATGAAGATGCACAAACATAGTCACCTTCATTTGTTCATAACTCATGACCTATATCTCCAATGACTATAAAACTCTGTATTCATGCTCAATCACATTTGTATCTTCGTATTTCAATCAATAGATTGGGTAACGAGACCATATATGGAGATAAATGATGCAAAAATTTTGACAAACTTTACTCCATACTGTAATAGTAGACAGAGATCAATGTAGCTATGGAAATGTGTTGTAATTGTATTGCTAATTGAGATATGATACAATGAGAGAGTGGCAGACTTCACAAGCTTCAATGCAAGTACATGGATCACTCAAATGAGTGTGATGATCAGCCTTTTTTTTTTCATTTCTATGACCAAAATGACTAGTGTATAACTACACTTTTTGTTCTGATTGTTGGTTTGATCTATCTAAAAGTAATCCATAGTTTTAGGAGTTTATTTTGAATTTTAATTCAAATATGCTCGTGGCATTTCTCTCTCAGTATGACCATGAGATTCTAGCCAAATATTCTCTTTACTTGACCAAGATAGATTCTGACATTAACCTTAGAACTCATTCAATGTACATAGGCATAAGTACAAGATTATGCCTCAAATAACATGTGAAGTCCTAATGCATAAAACAAGCACTTAGTCTTGCTCCATGCACCAATAGCTCCCCCTCAAACCTAAGATGCTTCATTCTTCAATCCATTAATATTTCTTGAGGTCCAATCATAGCTTTGGATTTTCTTAGCTTCACTCCATCCAATGCTTTGGTCATCATATATGCACATTGTCGTTGAGCAGATACATATGATAGTTCAGTTTCCTTGCTTGTGAATTTCTCCCTAACATAATGATATTAGACCTCAATTTTTTTGGTCCTATCATGGTAAATTGGATTTTTGCAAGGTGTAGGTAGCTTATGTTTTCCTCAGAGATATGAGGAGTGGAAGACTTCACACCCAAGTCTGAGTATAATGTCTTAATCCACATGGCTTCTTGAGTTGCATTTGCTAAACCTCTATATTCAACTTTATTAAATGAAAGAACAATAGTTGGTTTCTTTTGTATGACCATGAAATGAGCTTTGTACCTAAAAATGTAAGATAGCTTGAAGTGCTCCTCCTATCATGTTTTGATCCTGTCCAATTTTCACTAGAGAATAGTTTTATATCTACATCAGAGGTATATGGATTAAATAAGCCTTCTATCCTATAAACAGGTTACAAGTCTATGACTCCAAGCTCTTGGATCTTACTTTAGACCATATAGGCCATTTCATAACCTGCATACATGTTCAAGAAAATGTGATTTATCAAACCCATGGGGCTGATCCATATGTACCTCTTCAAATATCCATCCATTTAGAAATGCATCCTTCACATCCATTTGATAGATCTTCCAATCCGTATCAGCTGCAATGCTCATAAGCACTCTAATTGTTGGCATCTTTGCCACAGGTGAGGTCTCCTCATATTCAGTACCTTGATTTTGAGCATACCCTTTAGCTAGAACTCTAGATTTTGTACCTATTAATGGTTCCATTGAAGTTTTCTTCACTTTATATATCCATCTGGATCCAAATCTTCATGGTTGGAGTCTTGGGCACCACTTCCCAAGTGCCATTCTCTAGCAAGGCTTTGATTTCTTCTTCCATAGCATTCATCTGCTCTGGTTTCTTCCTTGTTTCATAAGATGAGGGGCTCTTCAAAGTTTAATTCATGTGCTGAATAGATAGAATGTTTAGTCATTAATGATGTATCATAGCCATACCTTTGTGGCTTCTTCTTCTTCTTCTTCTTCTTCTTCTCCCTAGTAGATCCTCTGATGGTTTGTTGAGAGGATTCTGCAACATCCCTTAACTCTTGTATTTTGGCCTTGGCTTTGGAGTTCCATGAATTGATGTCCTTCCTAGGAGTCTTCTGATCATCTTCAGAATCACTTGCGGCTTCAAATGTATGTGTAATCTTGCTTGACAGTGTTGGAAAGTCTTCTTCTAAGTGATGTGCTAGCTTGATCTTCTTGCAATCATCTTCAAACCATGATTTTTTTTCAGCAAACACAACATCTAGACTAACTATGGGACCCTTTTTACTAGGTTTATATAGTCTATAACCTTTTTGTTTAACTCCATAGCCTAGAAAGATACACTTCTCCTCCTTAAGGTCTAATTTACCTCTGATTTGAGATGCGATGTGTGCATATGCAATGTGCCCAAATACCTTGCAATGCTCCAAGCTTGGTCTTCTTCCATTCCAAGCTTCATAAAGTGTCATAACATCCAAGACTTTTGTGGGTAGTTTGTTTATCAAGTATGTGGTGGTGGATACTCCTTCTACCCACAAATAATTTGATAGCTTCTTTTCATTCAACATGGACTTTGTGGCTTCAACAATGGATCGATTCCTCCTCTACTACTCCAGTTTTTCCATGTGTGTACTTGGTACTAATCTCTCCATTGATTCCTCTATCTTGCAAGTAAGAATAAAATTCATGGGAGAAGTATTTTCCACCTCCATTAGACTTTAGTATTTTTAGGTTTTTACCTATTTGATTCATAAAGTAGAGAATAGTTCATCTACTATAATCAGCTATAAATGACACATAATACCTTGATCTTGAGATTGAGGGCTCTTTGCTAGGTCCCCAAACATATATGTGTCTCCATGTATGTAACCTTTCTTTGTGTATGGTTTCATGTACGATTTTTCAAATTGACATGCACTACACCTATATATCATGTGTTTCTTTGAGATATTAGATAATCCAAGCACACTTTGATCTCTACTGATTTTTGTAGGGCTCTTTCTCAAATGTGAGCCAACCTTTTATGTCAAATCTCTAGCTTTGATAAGGTTTGGATATCGTAATTGAACAAAGCAATGTTCTTGGTGTCTTGGAGTTCAAATGTAAACACTATACCTATTTTCTCTCCCTTTGCTATTATCTTGAAACCTTGATATGGATCCTCTACATAGGCTCCATGATTAGTGAATCTCACATGCAAACCTTTCTCCACAATCTATCCTACTAGGTTTTTAGTGATACTCAGCACATAGAGAACTCTGCTCAAAAGTTTCATTTTACCATTGGCAGTCTTCACATTCCCTATCTTCTCCACAAGGTGCCTTGAATCATCACTTGTATGGACCTCATGCTTATTCTTTGGATCTTCCAAGTCAGAGAGCACGGGGACATTCCCTACTACATGGTTTGAGCATCAGAAATCAATGTAGAACACATGCTCATCAGACTTACCTTCCTTTATTTTCATATTCATAAGTAGAAGTGAGCTTGATCATCTAGGTAATTTTTGTAGTATTTCCTTGCTTTATATCCTCCTTGATAGTTTTTTGTTATTGCATTTTTGTTATTGCACATTCCCTCTTGAGCTTGATCATCTATGTAATTTTTGTAGTATTTCCTTCCTTTATATCCTCCTTGATAGTTTTTGTTATTGCATTTTTTTTGTTTTTGTATCCATATGAATTGTTGTATCTACCTCTAGGAGCTCCATATTCACTTGGGTCGTATCCTCTTCCTCTCTTATTCTTTAGTTTTTAAGGCAACTTTTTGTGATGTAATTTGATAAGCCACATTTGGCACAAGGTGAGGAGCTTTGAGATCTCCCCCTAAAAATTTTCCACCCCCTCTTCATCTTTGTCTTGAGCTTCTACCTCTACCTGCAAAGTTAGCTTGGGAGGTGCTTCCTTCATCATCAGATTTTTTTTTTTACCTTTTCCTTTTTTATCTTTGCCTTAAGTTTGCTTTTATTTGTGTAAAGGGAAGAGGATTGGTTACCTTTCTAGTTTTCACGATTCTTCATAATTTTGGCCTCATGAGTAAAGAATTTTTCCCATGAGAGTGTTGAAGTCTAGCACTTGCATATACATGTATAAATTCCATGGCAGGGGTAAAAGCTTCCCACTTGTCATCACCCTTGATTCCATTGAAGACTTGCCTTGCAATCTTCTCTTCATCAGTGATTTCTCCAAGGCTCCCAAGTTGTTCTACAATATCCTTCATCTTGGTGACAATCACACACACTTTGCTTGGGCAACTTCTTGATTGTTGTGAGCTCCATCCACAATTGGTTCTTCCTAGCTTTGGTACTTGAGAAGAAGAATGCTTCCAAAATTTTCCATGTCTCTTGAGAGGTCTTAAAATTCCTAATATGAGGAATTAAGACATCAGAGATAGAGTTTAGAATATATGACCTTTTCAAAGCATCCTTTGCACACCGTGTTCAACCTTTCCTGCTCCTCATGATTTGGTTTACCTTTGTTTCTTAGTACAAGCATCAACTCTATCTCCTGAGATGTATGAATACAAGTTTCTCCCTTGCAAGTAAGCCTCCATCTTTAGAGACCATGCTAATTAGTTGCTTTGATCCAATTTTTCAATTAACAATGGAAATCCATCACCCATAATGTCCAATCTATGACTATGCTCTCATACCACTCTAAGGAGTGATGGCTAATGCACAAATGCATTTAGATCATCATACTAGTTTTGAACATCATTCTCAAAACTCTATGTCAAAATAGATAACTTCTATGTATACTTCAACTTGAGAAAACCTTCTATTTATGGAAGAAGGTACTTAGATTTTTACTCAGAGCTCAGAACTTTTTTAGAATCATCTAGAGAAATTTTGTGCAATTTCAAATGAAGTATTTATTGAGCTATAACAAGTTCTTTCATGAATTTAGGAGGACTACACAAAGAGCAATATACATAAGAAATTGGAGGGGGGGAGCTCAACTTTTCATGAGAATGAAGATGCATAAACACAGCCACCTTAATTTGTTCATAACTCAAGGCATATAGCTCCAATGACTATAAAACTTTGTAGCATGATCATCATACTCTTAAATTCATATTCCATTCAATAGATCAGATACTAAGACTAGATATATAGAGCAATGACTCAAACAAGTTGAAAAACTTTACTCAATGTATTGTAACCATAGACAGAAATCAATGTAGCTATGGAAATGTGTTGTAACTATATTGCTAATTGAGATATAATACAATGATAGAGTGGAGGACTTCACAAGCTTTGAGGCAGGTACATGAATCACTCAAATGAGTGTAATGATCAACCATTTTTTCATTTCCATGACTAAAATGACTAGTGTGTAAATACACTTTTTGTTCATGATTGTTGGTTTGATCTACCTAAAAGTAATTCATACTTATAGAATGCTATTTTGAATTTGAATTCAAATATGGTCGTGGCATTTGTTTCTCAATATGATCATGATATTCTCTCCAAATATCCTCTTTACTTTCGGCCAAGATAAAATATAACATCAACCTTAGAACTCATTCAATGTATATAGGCATAAGTACAAGATTATGCCTCAAATAGCATGTGAAGTCCTAATTCTTAAAACTAGCATTTAGATTTGATCCATGCACCAATAGAAGGCAATAATTTGCATCATAAAAGATGAAAAATTTGTCCATATGATCCAAATTCACCACCTCAACTAAGAGGATCCCAAAAGGGTAAAGAAGTTGATCCACCTAAAAGGAAGATAAAGAAAGGGAAAGGTGCACCAATGTACTCCCCTCTCAAGCATGGAACCAAGAAGATGTATAAGTCAAATGAAACTCCCTCAAAGAACAATATTTCAAAGAACATGTGAGATACAAAGAAAAGATGAAATTTCTATTATCTTCTTTTTTGGTGCACCATGCATTCTTCCCATGTATGCCATATATGTATCATAGATAGATTTATACATATATGATATTCATTGTCCCCATCCTATATTGGAAAGCATTGTAAAACAAGCATTCTACACATATTGTGATGTAAATTCTATTTACATATGATTATTTTATCTTGGAATTAATTTTTGGAGGAGACTTGTGACGCAATGATAATTATCATCCTTGTCTCGGTATCTATGCATTCTTTAAGTCTTAGCATGGTGTTACATTTGATCCTTCTCTTAGTATAGTGTTAGATGTTTTCATATGAGTTTCTAAGCATTCGAGATGTTGATGAAAGATCAAGGTCCACACGACCATATGACATGAGAAAGGGGGTTGGATTTTTATGGTTTCCCTTTTTCCTATCATTTGGCCATGTAGACCTTACCCTTTCATAAGTCTCTTAAATGCGTAGAAACACGTAATGCACATAAGAAACACATGGTCATGATCACTTTTTTATACATATCTTCACCAATTTATCCATAGTCTTAGTTCTTTTTCTCTCAATGTACATCTTCCATGTGCACAAAAAAAAATTATTGACACTTGGTTGCATGCTAATCGGAGGACTAGTATCCTCAAACACCACTCTTCTCACTTCAACCTCCTTAATGGGATATTTATGCATCTTAGAATCATTGAAAATGACATCACTACTTCTAATCATTGATCATGTTTCAGGATCCCATAAGCAATATCCAAATTGTCTTTCTCGACCAAATTTAAGAAAAATGCATTTCTTTGACTTATGATCCAACTTTTGTCTAAGATAGAAACTTGTCCTTAGTGCCACTCAGATATCTTAAAATCATCTTGACCGCTTCCCAATGTTTCTTGCCAGGATTAGACATATATCTATTCACAAATCCCACTCCAAATGTAATGTCTGGTCTCGTAGCTACCATAGCATACATGAGACTATTAACAGCAGACTGATAGGGAATTTTGGTCATGAATTCCTTTTCCTCATCAGATTTGGGGCAATCATCCTTGCTCAATTTCACATATGTGGGTAAAGGTGTACTCAACGCCTTTCCACCCTGCATATTGAACCTGTGAAGTACTTTGGATATGTACTCACTTTGAGACAAGTATATGCATCTTTTGCTCCTATTCACGAGTAATGTGCATGCCAAGAATATGTTTGGCATCCCCCAAATCCTTCATATCAAATGTCTGACTCAACTTAGTTTTGAGAATTGACAAATCATAAGAGGACTTCCCAATAATCAGCATATCATTGACATAAAGTATCAAGCATATCAAACTACCATATGAGCATCTCTTTGTGTAGAGATAATGATTCTCATTGCTTCGAGAATATGAGACTTCATAAAAGCATCAAACTTTTGGTACCATTGTCTAGGGGACTGTTTAAGTCCATACAAGCTCTTCTTAAGCTTACAAACTAGACTTTCCTTGCCAGGAACTACATAACCCTCTCGTTGTTCCATATAGATCTCATCTGTAAGATCTCCATGCAAGAAAGCAGTTTTCACATCCATTTGGATTAGCTCTAAGTCCTCCATTGCAATGAATCCAAGCAACATGTGCAGGGTAGTCATCTTGACCACTGGAGAGAAGATTTCCTCGAAATCAACACCATGTTGTTGCTTAAAACCCTTTGCAACAAGTCGTGCTTTATACTTTGGAGAAGCACTATCTGATGTGAATTTCAGCTTATATACCCATTTACATGGTAAAGCTTTCCTGCCGTTTGGCAAAGGTACTAAATCCCAAGTACCATTCTTGTGAATAGAATCCAACTCACTCTTCATGGCATGCTCCCACTTGACATGATCCCCTGTGTGCATAGCCTCTTTGTAGCAAGAAAGCACACGGGCATCTGGTAGCATAACAAAATTGAAACCTGGGACATATCTATCAAGTGGATGTGATACATGTGCAGAACGTCTCAATGGTTGCTGAACAGGAATATGTGCGGACTGATTTGAATGGACATTCTCTTGAACATCCCTATGGGCAACATTTTTATGCATGCTAATCGGAGGACTAGTATCCTCAAACACCACTCTTCTCACTTCAACCTCCTTAATGGGATATTTATGCATCTTAGAATCATTGAAAATGACATCACTACTTCTAATCATTGATCATGTTTCAGGATCCCATAAGCAATATCCAAATCGTCCTTCTCGACCATATCCAAGAAAAATGCATTTCTTTGACTTATGATCCAACTTTTGTCTAAGATTCTTTGGTATATGAACATATGCTTCACACCCAAAAACTTGAAGATGATCATAATATGGAGGCTTCCCTATCCATAACTCTTGTGCCACTTTCAAACCAAGTTTGGCAGTACTAGGTGAAAGGTTAATCACATGAACTGCAGTCAATACTGCTTCTGCCCAAAAACCTTGTGAGAGGTTTGCATGATGCAACATAGAGACTACTCTATCTTGAATAGTTCTATTCATCCTCTCAGCTACACCATTCTGTACTGGGGTATAAGGAATTTGAATGTTCATGTTAAAATTTCAACGAGTTTCTAATCTAGAACATTGGATGAAAAAATATATGCAACATTTAAAGAAACTTCTTGAGAAATAGTAACGATATGAAAAAGTGCAAAAGAGATTTAGTGTAACAAGTTACTTATAATATAATAGAATATGTTGATGATCGTTAAGCACCAAATTCTTTTCACTATTTACATGTTGAACTTTACCAAAACAACTATGTCTCATTAATTTAAAACCTAGGGTATGACCGTTCAAATGATTTTTTGCGTTGCTGCTTTTCACTCGCTTTACTCTTTGTGCCACCTCTACAACTGGGTAACATTTTCACCCAATCATGCACTTGCACTGAAAGAGATTTCTACATAGAATCCTCTCTTTTGTTATAAACTTAACAAGAAGTGACATGGTTGGAAAGACAAAGTGAGGAAGAAGAAGAAGAAGAAGAAGAAGAAGAAGAAGAAGAAGAAGAAGAAGAAGGAGCCATTCGAACAGTTGGAGAATGTATACAAAAATATGAAAGTTCAAAATTGGTAAATTGAAACTCAACAAATTTGTGAGTATTTATAGATAGAGATATGAACATTCTAAGTCAATTGGTCCGCCATACCAAACATCACAAACAAGACATAGAATTTTGTGAACCCAAAAATATTTCATATCTTCAAACATATTTTTTCTCTTGAAACTTTAAAGACTTTGCATTATATATTGTGAGAAAGATTAATTTTTCTATGGAAACAAAAAATAGTACCCTAAATTCGAGATTTTTTCTTCCAAGTAAGTGCAACTTTTAGAGGTTGTATACTAAAACAAACCCTCCCTTTGTGTTTTCTTTATTTTCTTATATCGCTCAAACGTGTTGGTGGTTTGATATGGACTTGTGTCTATGTGGATATGCTCTAGCGACATTTTCCTTGGACTTCACGACCATATCTTATCTACCAACTCCCTCACTATTATCAATTATGTTTTCTCCTATGTGCTTTGATTTATATATTGGAACTTCTTCTAATACTTTTTTTGTATATAGTCCTTCGTAGTAGAAAAAGAAGTACTCTTTTGTTTTTGTCACCATTCATGTTTGCTTCACTCTTTTTGTTCATGAGTTTGTAAGTGCATAAAACTTCTCTAAACTCTTTCTTTCTCTCAGTACATGCATGCAAGAATGTATGTATGCATGCATTAATATATGTAGGAATGCATGCATGTATGTATGTATGTATCAATGTATGCATGCATTTATGTGTGCATGTATGTATGTATCTATGAATGTATGTATATAGTTATTTTTATATTTACGTATGTATGTAGCTATGTTTATATTTATGTACGTATGTATTTATGTTCATATTTATTGATAGTTTGACCAATGAATTCCTAAACGTATTTAAAGATTCCCTTGTAGGTCCCCTTTGCATGGTATGGGGAGATGCCCTCAATTTTGGAGCTTTTGTAAAGGTTTCTCAACAAAGGAGTGATAGAGTTAATTCATAAGAACTAACAAAAGAATTGAATTGATTATTGGGGACTAATAACCATGACTCAGGTAGTATACAAAGTCACTGAAAAAGCACTCATAAATTGTAACATGAATCACCTTCAATCTTGGGTTCATAAGGATCACAACCGCTTCATCACGGGAAGGTTGATCCTAGAAGCCATCATCTATATTTAAGAAGGTTTAGATCATGCCAAAAATTCATACCAAAACCTGATCTTTTTTAAGATTGACTTTGAAATATATTATAAAAGGCTGAGATGGGATTTCATCTATCAATCCTTCAAAAATTTGGGCCTCAAAATGATTTCCATGTTGTGGGGGAATTCATTAGATTGGATTAATATCAACATCAAGCTCTCCTCATCTATAGTCCTTAGGTCCATAAGGCAAGGTTTCCCACTTTTCGCTTTTCTTTTCTTTATTATTGTTGATGGCCTTAGTTGCATGGTAAATTATCATTTCTACTCAGGATAAACTAGAGGTCTATCTCTTCCTTCAAGGTAGGATCAGTAGAGGTCTATCTCTTCCTTCAAGGTAGAATCAGCTACTGCTCAGTATGTTTGCTAATGATTGTAATTTATTTCTCCACAATGAGATTAAGTGTATCAATCAATCTTGGAATTGCTTGGAAACATTTTTTATTCACTCTAGTTCATGTTGATATATTTAGGTAGTGATGTGTGTGAACACTCTAGGACCGTCGGGGCACTTTTTTCCCTCTTTAGGAGGTTTTTTTCCCTCGGCTTGTATTGTCTTTTTACTGCTAGACTCTCCAACTTCACTAGTTCCGGCTATTTGCTCATGATTAAGCTGTTGGTTCTGTAAGAGCGCTTGGGCTCTTGTTATAGCTTGGATAGGCACATATGTAGGGTTGGATCCATCTGCATTTTTCACAATACCTATCACGTTGATTGGTGTCACATTTGAAGCATTAGCAGGGTTCTTAGGACAATCTTTTATGATATGCTCTTTGCCACAATCGGCGAAAAAAACCTTGTACGTTATAGTATTGTGACTGTCCTGCTATTGGAGGATGTGGAAAATCCTTTATGAAGTGATCTCCTTGGCACCTAAAGCATGTTCCTCTAGGGCCCTGTGGTCTTTGCTATCTTAATTGGGGCCGCGGATTAGGGTTCGTATACATCACATTAGCGTAATCGGGCTCCCAACTGGGTTCCAATGGTGGACTATCGTATTGATATGTCTTTACGTGTTGTGGTGACTCTGTGTAATATGCGGGTGGAGTATCTACATGTGTAGAGTCAAAACTGTTTGAGTTTGGGTCACTTTCTGTGATCAAAGGTGAAGAAGGCACTAAAGCCCTACTTAGGTTCTCTTCTGCAGCAGCGTATTTAACTGAGATAACATTCGCTGGTGGGGGTGGATGCTGAGCTAAAACAGGTTGAGGTCTCTATTGAGCCTGATAAGGGTAGTTCTGAGGAGGCCTATAGTAATGAGGCTGAGCATTATACTGACCTTGATACCTACCTAGTTGTGCATATGCTTGCGGGTAGTTCTCTCTTTTTGCTTGTTTGTTATAGGGGCAGTCTTGTGCTGTATGATTTGTGTATCTTCTCTCGATCATATAGTATTGGCCACTAGGGTTGGCTTGCGTTTGTGTTGCATTGGGACACACATTCGCCATATGATCACCACCACAGGTGTAACAACGCTTGTTGGTTGTTAACCTAGGCATCTATTTACTAGAAACTCCTAGTTTTTGGGCCACTTTTTCTGCTAGGCCCTCAATTGAGCTAGACAGTTTTGTGGATGCTAGAGATGAGCAATCTGAGTCCTTATAGACCTTTGAGAGTTCCAACTCGTCTCCTAAGTTGTCCTCAATGTCTATGCAAATTCTTACACACTGCTCTGGCGTTCTGGGTTCCTTTAAGTATACATAGGAGCGTAGCTTAGAGCTCAACAGGCCGTCTAAGAATAATGACACTTGCTTGGCCTGTGAGGGTAACTCTTGCATTGTACATCTTTCAACATAGTGTCTAAACCTACATCCTGCCAGTCTAACTGTTTCTTGAGGGGTCTGTTTGAAACTATGAATCAACGAAGACGTATCATGTTTGATTCCACTTTTAGAGAATTCAGTGATGAATGACTCTAAAAAGTGATGGATATCACGAAATTGCCTTTGTTGCAATGGTTGGAACCAAGCTAAAGCGGTATTCTTTAACGTTAGTCCAAACGCATTGTATTGCATGAACATGTCTTCTACTTGCTCTGTTCGTAGCACTTGCTTAAATTCTGCCACATGGTCATAGAGATCTCCTGTCCCATCAAAGTAGTTTTTCATGGATTTTACTAACTGAGTGGGTCTTAGTATTTTTGCGTGTTCATGTGGTCTAGGTAGAGGAAAATCATCTCTACCACCTGGTATTCTAGGCTCTCTTTGTCTATCCACTCTCTCGGTGTCTATGGTGGTTCTATCTCTCCCTATGGGATGATTGAAGCTTACTTCGGGTCTCTCTTTATTTTTCTCTCTTTGAGAGCTGAGGATGTTTATGTTCGTTCGAGAAGGAGGGAATACCAACTCTCCTCTCCATGTGTAGGTATTTCTTGCGTGGTCTGGTACAACAAAGACTCTTTCTGAAGTTTCATCAGGTATACAATCTTTCCAGGTGTATCCGGGTCCTTGAACTCATATATCGTAATGGAGCCTGCCTCATTAGGTTGTTCTATCCTGTACCTCCAAAATGCTTCATTAGTTTCTTTATTAACAAACAACTCTATGCTTCTATTGTCCTGAGGGATCCACTCTGGGATTAGTACTCGTGTCAGTACAGATTTCCCTCTAGGTGTTCTAGGTTCATCTAATGGTTCTTTTCCTTGTACTCTCGCTTCCGTCTCTAAGTGGATTATGCCAAACTCATTGGTATTATTTGGCTGAGTACTTAAAATGTACATTGTTCCCTCTTTGTCTATGTATGCATCTCTTTCGAATTTCACCATTGGACGTTCCAATCCAATGGGTTGATCAGGGTTGTGCATTTGCACCACTTGTCTTCGCAAACCATCCTCATAGATGCGAGCACCTAAGCGAGTTGGTTTGGAGAAATTCTAACTGAGTCCTATAGGGTCCTTCAAGTCTTTCTAAGTATGCTATGTTTGACCCTCCTTCTGGTCTTTCCATGCTAAAAGCCATTTCTAATTCACTCGTGTCTAAGCTCAATTCATAGGGATAACTTTTATTCAACTATTGTGCCCACGATCCTGCAGTGGTTCCTACACTTGCTTCTGATGATCTAAGGCTTCGTCGGTCTGACTTACCTATGTGTTTGCCCGATCTAAGGTTCATGAATTTACCTCGCGGCACTCTCTGATTGTCAATGTTTCTTTTTTTTTTACTTTCTTGATTCCTTTTAAATCCCTTTAGATTCTTGTCTAGATGTATGCATCAAGAATTCGACTTTTCGTGGTACTTATGAGTTTTCGTTCTGTCAGACTTAAGTTCTTTTCCTTTATGTTTCCGTATCACACACCTTTAGTTTAGTCTTGGACTTGATAAATTAAATCTCTTGAACTTGGGGTGTTCCTATCGTCGGTAATCCACAATGCTACCGTTTAGCCTAAGCTAAGAATTGACTGAGGGGGTTGAGTAATCTTCCAACCTCAAGTCAGCTGCTTTGGTTGCTCTGATGCCCAAGAAGCCATGCTTCCCAAGCTTTGCGTTCTTCACTGCCTTGCCTTTATTGTCCTTGATTGTCTTTGCTAGACCTCTAAAATCCACTATTAGACCAATTCTCAAATGGATGATCAAGCATTTGAGTATATACACTTTTAAAGTCCCTTAACCTTTGACAAAATTTTCTTCCAAAGCCCCCTTTCTTTCCTAGTCCCACAAATGGTCAACCTCAAAAATATCCTCTCTAAAAATCGATGTATTCTTTTTGAAAAAAACATTTGATCTCACGTAGTACTCGTAAAGACCTTTCTAACAAGCTATAAAGCTAAAAAAACGGACTTCGGATGAAAAAGATATGACTATTCAAGCCCTCGGGGGTAAAAATTGACAAACAGGTTTTTCTCCAAATATGAGCTAAGGGGTCTCCTATGAGTCTAATCATCCAAAAATTTGCCAAAAATAGCCACAAAATTGGTCAAAAAATCAAGTCCTAAAAATGCGTTTGGGGTGGACAATCGCGATGGTATGAGATAATCGCGATGGTCTAGGTGAACCGTCACGATAGCGTGGAACAATCGCGATGGTCCGAAAAAGCGAACTGTCGCGATGGCGTGAGGTGAACAATCGCGATGGTCCGAATGTGAACAATCGCGATGGTGTGAATGAACAGTCGCGATGCCGTAAATATGAACAATCGCGATGGTGTGAATGAACCGTCGCGATGGCGTAAATGTGAACAATCGCGATGGTGTGAATGAACCGTCGCGATGGTCTAATCGACGAGCAATCGTGATGGTGTCGGTCAATGGTCAACGGGACAATCGCGATGGCGTGAGCCTATCGCGATGGTCACAAAGCACGATGGCGTGAGCCGATCGCGATGTTCAAATGTCGAGGCGTCGTGATGGTCTGAGGGTATTGTCGCGATGGTCTAGCTTGCCACGTGGTAGCATCGGCGCGATGGCATGAGCCAATCGCGATGGAGTGGGGTCGATGGGATCCTCGTGATGGTCCAAGTGAACCATCGCGATGGCTCAAGTGAACCGTCCCGATGGTGTGAGACCGTCACGATGGTCCGGCCGAGCCGTCCTGATGGCTTGAGCCAATCGCGATGGTGTGACACAATCGTGATGGTCTGAGCCAATCGCGGTGATCCACCAAAATGATGATTTTGCAAATGCGTTTGTGGATACGTGCAAGCGCTAGTGTCGCCTACCTCTTGGTGAACTCGCATACCAAAAATGCCGAACTTGGCATACCATCGCGATGGTCTGACACCCACGGTAGATTTCTGACAGAAAGTGAAATTTTACCTTTTGCAAGCTTTCCTGATGCACTGGAGCACTGTACCTGCAAGAAAACTCAAAAACACAATAGCACATGCAAGCACAAAAGCTCTCTCTCTCTCGCACATGCACAAATGAGGAGAAATGAGGAGAATGGGTGGATATGGTGAATTTTGTGATTTTTTTGGAGTGGAAGATGATGATGCGGTGATGAAGATGGAGTGTGGGGAAGATGAAAAACACAAAAAACTAAGTAAAAACAACAACAAAAACTGAAATTTTTACCTTCCAACGCCACTTCTTGCTATACTCTTACCATCACACATTCGTCCTAGACTTGATCCCCGGCAACGGTGCCAAATTTGGTGTTGCTCTAGCACAATGGTGAGAACCACGTTAAGAAGCTCCACCTCCTTAATGTCAATCCGTGGAAGAGATAGGAGTGATATGAAGATCGTGAATGTGAGATGAAGTGAGAGTGAAGGTGAGAAGCATCGAGATGCACACACACATACACACACACAACGAAGAGACAAGCAAGACACAATGGAAGGTGAGAAATCAACTCTATTGCTCAAGAACACTCTTACAAGCTCAAAATAGCTCTAAGCTCTTCTTTACTCAAACAAGCTAACCTCAAAACTAAGCTCTCTAGCTCTTTTTATAGATTCTAGACTAGTTTTGATCGGTTTCATATCTATTGACCGGCATAGTTAAAAAATAGGTTCTAGATGCTATTTGAAAGGGTAAACGGTGTCTAAAAATAACCAAAATTGGTACGCTCATTCTACCTAAGCTCCTCAAGCTCGAGGACTCCTCGGCTTGCACAAAATGGAGCTATAAATTACAAAAATGGTTTTTCTATGTTACATATATTACAAAAGTGATGAAAATCGCTGCTGGAGGTTTTGAAAAGTATTTATAAAACATAAAAATTTGAAAAATTGATTCGACTGACCCCCTGCTCTGTCTTTACATGCTTCCGCGTCTTCTATGCCTCTGGCTACTGCCAACATCAGGTATAAAGCACAATTGGTAGCTAAAGGATATGCACAAACATATGGCATTGATTATGAGGAAACATTCATAAGGATCACAAACGCTTCATCACGGGAAGGTTGATCCTAGAAGCCATCATTGATATTTAAGAAGGTTTAGATCATGCCAAAAATTCATACCAAAACCTGATCTTTTTTAAGATTGACTTTGAAATATATTATAAAAGGCTGATATGGGATTTCATCTATCAATCCTTCAAATATTTGGGCCTCAAAATGATTTCCATGTTGTGGGGGAATTCATTAGATTGGATTAATATCAACATCAAGCTCTCCTCATCTATAGTCCTTAGGTCCATAAGGCAAGGTTTCCCACTTTTCGCTTTTCTTTTCTTTATTATTGTTGATGGCCTTAGTTGCATGGTAAATTATCATTTCTACTCAGGATAAACTAGAGGTCTATCTCTTCCTTCAAGGTAGGATCAGTAGAGGTCTATCTCTTCCTTCAAGGTAGAATAAGCTACTGCTCAATATGTTTGCTAATGATTGTAATTTATTTCTCCACAATGAGATTAAGTGTATCAATCAATTTTGGAATTGCTTGGAAACATTTTGTATTCGCTCTAGTTCATGTTGATATATTTAGGTAGTGATGTGTGTGAACACTCTAGGACCGTCAGGGTACTTTTTTCCCTCTTTAGGAGGTTTTTTTCCCTCGGCTTGTATATACGCCTATTGCCCTAATGGGCTACTTATCTTTGTACATTCTCTAGTAATACATTCAGTATTGTGTGTTGTGCTCCAAGCTTCTTCTTCTTCCTTGTGCTGTTCGAGTGCTTCCACAGATGTCTAACTCCAACAATTGGTATCAGAGCAGGTCGTCGCTTCATCTAGGGTGCCATCAACACTCCTCCGTTTGTAGTATCAAATTCGCATGAAATTTGGTGAGCATACTCAAGGTGTTTCAGAGATCAAAACTGCTTCGCTTTGTGGTGCCGAAATCGCGATCTGAGCTCGTTTCGGCCTCCGAACGCACTATCACAGCGCTTGTGCAGGCTATTTCATCTTTTTGTGCCAAATGTACATACTTGTTTCTGTTCACCAACATAAGCGTCTCGAAGTCTCCTACAGGTTTAGCAAAATTTTTCTGGGTAGTTCTGTGCAACTTTTTGAGATACAATCAATTTTCTGCATCAAGGTATTTTAGTCACCGGCCATGGCTGAAAGCAGTGATGTATTCCGTATGTTGGCTGTTGAGGATAAGTTGGATGGTACCAACTACCTGTTATGGGCTTATATGATGCGACATGTGGTGGTTGCAAAAGGACTGTGGAACATTGTGCAGGGTGTCAAAAAACGTCATATCACACCTGCAACTGTTACAACTGCAGGTATTGAAGCTGATGTAGAAGGTGTCAAAGATGATGGTATCTGCATATTTGTGTTCGTGCTGCAGTTTTTGTTGCACCTACTACAAAGAAAATTCATTGGGATGGCAGAGATGCCCAGACACATGCATTGATAGCTTTGTCTGTCAAACATGCCATTATTCCTCATATTCGCTCTTGCAGAACAACTAAGGATGCTTGGGATACACTTACCACATTGTACCAAGCTAGGAATGAGGCTCCTGTTGCTTACCTCCGAAAACAGATGGAGAGTGAGCACATGAATGAAGCTGATTCTATGGACAGTTGCCTAACAAAGATCAAAGACTTGAAGGAACAGTTGATTTTTGTTGATGAGGTTATACCAGATAGATCACTTGTGCAAACCGTTCTGAATGGTCTTCCTGATTCATATAAGAGTTTTGCTTCTACTCTTCGGTTGAATGAAAGGTAATCCAAATGCCTTGTCATTTGAGGAGTTAGTCTCTGTTCTGTTGCAGGAAGATCAGTCCAGAAATGGTGTCCTCTTTGCCCAAACTTGAGGCACCTAGAAAACATGTTTGTGAAGGCTGTATTTCGGGCAAAATGCAGCGGTCGTCCTTTCCAAAAGATGGTTCAGTTCAGGTTACTCAAAAATTGCTGTACATAGTGACATGTGTGGTCCTATGCAGACACCTTCTTTTGGGAATTATCTTTACTTTGTGACTTTCATCGATGATTTTTCCATGCATGCATGGGTATATCCATTGAAGGAAAAGTCCGAAGTGTTCATGTGCTTCAAACAGTTTTTGGTTTTGGCTGAAAATCTGTCAGCATGTAAAATAGGAACCCTCCGTTCAGATCGAGGGGGGGAATATATGTCTTCTGATTTTAATGCATTTCTGGCTGAACGTGGGATAAAACACCAGTGTACAGTGCCGTATACACCTCAACAGAATGGAGTTGCTGAATGAAAGAACAGGTCACTCATGGAGATGGCAAGGTGTATGGTCAAGAGTCAGGCTTTACCACGTAGTTTCTAGCTTGAGGCTATCATGTGTGCAGCATATGTATTGAACAGGTGTCCCACTAAGCATTGTAGTCTATCACTCCATATGAGGCTTGGCATGACCGCAAGCCATCTGTTGCTCATCTGCGTGTTTTTGGTTGTTTGGCATATGCATTAGTGCCTGAACAACATCACAGAAAATTGAATGATAAAGCAGAAAAATGTATTTTTGTTGGGTCAATTCTGAAAGTAAAGGCTATCCTCTGTATCATCCACAGAGTAAACGCATTCCGGTTAGCCGCGATGTTGTTTTTGTGGAAGATGCTATTCAGCCATTGCTTTCATGTACTAAGGAGACATCTGTTAGCTCCAAAGACATGTATGATACTTCGCTGCCTCTTTTTACAAGTGGACAGTCTAGTGATGGTCCCAATGAGGCAACTTCTCAGCCTTTGCAGGTTTCATGTGATGATGCAGATAATTCCATTTCTGATGCAGATGTACATGATGCACTTATTGATGAGAGAGTTGATATTGAGTAGGCAAGAACTATGCCTAAATGACTGGTGCAGACCTTGTGTGACAGTAAATTAGATGCACCTCTGTCATATTGTACTCGATCAGGCTCTCATAGTGCCTCTTTTGCATCACATTGCTATGCTATGGCTGCATCTAGTCTCTCTATTGAGAATGAGCCTGTTTCGTTTGATGAAGCACAAAATTCAAAAAATTGGATGGCTGCTATGCAATCTGAATATGATGCAATAATGAAGAATGGTACTTGGTCTTTATGTGACTTGCCTCCTGGCAAGAAGGCCATTGGCACTAAGTGGGTATACAAGTTGAAGCGTAAACCTGATGGTACAGTTGACAGGTATAAGGCTAGGCTTGTTGCAAAGGGTTATGCATAGGAAAGAGGCATTGATTTTGATGAGACTTTTGCACCTACATGCCGTATGACTACTGTTCGGAGCATTTGCGCACTTGCAGCTCATCATGGTTGGAATGTACATTAGTTGGGCATTAAAACAGCATTTCTGAATGGTGACTTGCATGAAGAAGTGTATGT
Organism: Ceratopteris richardii; assembly: GCA_020310875.1. Taxonomy (NCBI): domain Eukaryota; kingdom Viridiplantae; phylum Streptophyta; class Polypodiopsida; order Polypodiales; family Pteridaceae; genus Ceratopteris; species Ceratopteris richardii. The sequence continues at coordinate 109,031,225 of CM035427.1, forward strand.
TTTTCAGCCCCGTGGCTTTGTGCAGAAAGGGCATGGAAACCAGGTGTGCAGGTTAAAGAAGGCATTATATGGTTTAAAGCAAGCACCACATGCTTGGTATGAGAAGATACATGCCTATCTGATTGCACATGGTTTTGAGAACAGTCCAACTAAAAGCACCTTATATGTTAAGCGTGCTAATGATGTGCTTATGATCATTGTTGTCTATGTTGACGACATACCGCTCACTGGTCCTATTGAGAAGCATATTGCTGATTTTAAGGCTGATTTGCATGCCTCATTTGAGATGTCTGATTTGGGGCATTTGCATCACTATTTGGGCATTCAGTTTATGCAAGTTGATGGTGGAATGGATTTGTGTCAAATGAAATATATTGACACATTATTGCAGCGTTTTGGCCTTGAAGATTGTAAGCCTATTGCCACTCCTATGGAGACAAGTTTACAATGGAGTCTTCATGATGCTGAAGATGCATTTGATGTTGTTCTCTATCAGCAGGCTGTTGGATGCTTGATTTACTTATGCATTACTCGGTTAGATATTCAATTTGTTGTCTCGTAGATGAGCAGGTTTATGCGTTGCCGAGGAGTCAAGCATTGGTAGGCGGTTAAGCGCATCTTTCGCTACTTGAGTGGTACTCGACTACTTGGGTTGTTTTATCCCAAGGGGGGATCACTACCGCTAGATTTGCATGCTTTTGTTGACTCTGATTGGGCTGGTTGCTATGACACTTGTGTGTCCACTAGTCACTTTTGCTTCATGCTTGGTAGCTCATGTATATCTTGGTTGAGCAAGAAGCAGCCTACTGTGGCCACTTCCAGTTGTGAGGCTGATTATAGGGCAGCTTTCACAACTACTATTGAGTGTGTGTGGCTCAGACGCGTTATGGCTGATTTGGGTATTGGTCAGTCTTCTGCCACCACCATCTTCACTGTTAGTCAGAGCGCATTGGCAGTTGCGAGGAACCCTGTGTTCCATGCTTGCACTAAGCACATTGAGGTGCATTATCATTATGTCAGGGAGAGGGTCTCTGCTGGGGAGATCAGCTTGGCATATGTGCCCATGCAGGAGAACATTACAGACCTTTTCACGAAGGCTCTGCCTAGGGAGAAGTTTGAAGCTTTCCGCAAAGCTTTGGGCTTACTTCCTTTTGTGGAGTGATTTCCACATAGCTTGGACGTGAACACTCTAGGACCGTCGGGGCACTTTTTTCCCTCTTTAGGAGGTTTTTTTCCCTCGGCTTGTATATACGCCTATTGCCCTAATGGGCTACTTATCTTTTTACATTCTCTAGTAATACATTCAGTATTGTGTGTTGTGCTCCAAGCTTCTTCTTCTTCTTCCTTGTTTTGTTTGCGTGCTTTTGTAGATCTCAAACTCCAACAATTGGTATCAGAGTAGGTCACCGCTTCATCTAGGTCATCGTCGATACCCCTCCATTCATAACCTCAGAATCGCATAAAATTTGGTGAGCATACTTGCAAGAGAATGAGGATTACGACCACCACGTGCTAGAGAGATGACTCCCCTCCCAACCTTATGCCTGTATATATAGCTGCTCGAATCAACAAGGACCACAAATGTAACTAGAGTCCACAAGTGCATGTGCAATCTCCTCCACTCCTTTCATACCTTCCACTAGAGTCCACTAGTGGTTGTTGTACTCACCTCTTGAGTTAAGTCTCCGTGGACTCAAGTTAACTCACCTTAACTTGAGTTAGAAGGCTCTAGAGCTCCTTGGGCAAAACTCTCTCCTCATGCTCTCCATGGGAGTTGAACCCAAGACCTCCTCCTTCACAACCATGAGACTTAACCACTAGGCTAAGTGGATTACTTGAATATGAGAGCACATGAACTTATGCTTGAGTCTATTCTTGAGATCTTTGGTCCTACAAACGAGTGACCAAATGGTGTCCGATATCAGATCTATCTGAACCGGCCAGACCCTTAGATCATAGACTTACTTTATTACATTCTTCCCCCCTTGGAAAAGATTTTCGTCCTCAAAAATAGAGCTATATACATACTATAGATATCCCCTGAGCCTCATGTTCCAAAATTGGAAGAACATGGTCATGTTCTAAAACTGGAAGAACATGTCTCATCTCTGTGGTGGCATCCCTGCCCAAATGATTCAAAACACTGTCTGAAGTTGCACTTTGATGAACTGGACAAAGTACAAACTAGTGAAAGAATAACAAGGGTGGATCTAAAAACATCCCTGGCCAATTCATAATTTCTGGATGTGCGATCTAGGCACAAACATGTGAACTAGGTGGATTCAAATTACTAGTCCATTTCTGGGTATGACTAGTGCATGGACTTAGTAATGAAGGTGGGATTCTTATCCCTCGCAAGACTTTGAGAAGTCTTGATTCACTTGAATTTGATTTGGAGCACTTAAAGTTTGGTTGTCTCAAACATCTAACTTGGATGTTTGTACAATGGTTAACTCTGATCCAACAGTTACTTGATTTTTTTACCCGGCTAGAGGATTACTTTGTCCAAATGGGTTTAAAAAATCCTATGTAAATTCTAGGAGAAAGTTTACCATTTCTATTGAGTCAACCATACTAACTTTACCAATTCAAATTCAAAATGAAAATTGTCCAACTTAGGACACTTTTCTCAAAGACTGTAACTGAAAAATCTTGGGAATTATCAATCTGATAAGCATTTCCTAACTTCTCTATTCTAGAGTATAATGGCCTCTAGGAAATCTTTTATGCTATAACTTGAAGCAAGAATAAGTCCATCTAGACTTATTATCTTTTGAAGATTGAAAAGGTTCTTGTACATAACATCTATCAAGGATGTTCAATTTAGTTATCCAATTCTAACCGGCTAACTCTAGTCTTTTTGCAAAAGAAATCAGATACCATGTCTGAGCCAATTCCAAAAGATTTGGAAAGCAGAAAGAAAAAACTATAACTATGTACAACCAATTCAAACTTCGAACATACGTAAACTTGCTATGAGTCAAAGTCGAGATGACTCAGGACTTTAACTTTTCAAAGATCTGTTTCAACAGGGTTTCAACAAGGTATTGAATCATTTTTTCTATCTTTAGAGAAATAAGTTGGATTCTCAAAAAGATTCAGAGCAAATTGAAAACATCATCGAACCACAAGATACTAGTGTGGTAACCAACATCAGTGTGTCGACCCACTGAGGTTTTGGTGATGAGTTTTGTATTCAAATAATGCTTCACTTGAGACTAAGTTCAGGTCATTCAGTCTTTCGGACTCCTTACTGGGAACTGGCTCCTTACTCGGAATGCAATTCTTGTGCATTTCTTTGAGTCAAAAGAGTGAATTTACCAAGTTATACTAGGAACTTGATGCTTGACTTAGTCAATCAAATCCTTTGGTTGAAAAGATCAACTCAAAATTAAAGTCCAAATTCTTTCAGAAATTTATGAAATATTTTCCGACTTAACAACACTTTATCTTGAAGTGTTTCAAGAAGATCTTGGAAGTTACTTACTTCATATCTTCTGTTTCCTTGATCTTGAAGTATCTTAGGATACTACTTTTATCCTTCTTGAATTAAAATCCTTCTTTGAAGTTTATATTTTCTTGAGGATCAGATCTAACTTCAAGATTCAATTTAGGACTAAAAAATAATTATCCTCCCACAGTCCGATGTCCCATACCATCCTATTTTATATTCACATTAATGTGTGGGTGATACTTATCTTAAAGTCAAAACATCTCTTAATAGAGTACCTTATTTCTTTAAATCTTTATGAAAATTTTGAAGTTTCAGGCATTACCTCTAACTAGATATTCTAGGTTTTGATTCCTTCACATGATCGTCTCACAATCATGTGATTTGCCTTGGAAACTTGAAAACCTTTTGATGGAATATCCATTCTTCTTTGCTAGGGTTTTCAAATGAAAACCAATCAGATTTTCAAGTACTTGAATTTTTATAGATTCAAGTTCAATTGGTTTATTCTTGACAAATTTGTAGTGACAAGAGTTTTTCACTTACTGTCTTTGGATTCATTTCTTTACTAATGCTTTAGGTACCTACTCTTGGGACTTTTATATAGGAATCTTTCTACTGCTTAAGTCTTAAGCATCCGCTCATGCTTTCTGGATTTGTACCAAAATCCCTTTAAGGATAGGCAAACATTAAGTTTTACCTTCCACAGACTTAATTATTGTCTTCATGATTGCAGACTACATTCTTGGAATTTCTTTACTCTGTTCAGACTTGGAACAACTTACTCTTTTCACATTTTTCCATTGGATAAATGGAACTTGAGTGAATATATCCCAAAAGGAATTTTTTATTGCCAATACTTGGGCAATCTACAGAGTAATTTCAATCGTATGTTCTTGGATAATCATGACCAAGCTTGATCAAGTCTGGTTGATCTTGCAACTAGAATAAAGACTTAGTCTTTATCTTTAAGATCTCCTGAACTATCTAAAGCTTCTTTGCTTACCTGCAGGATTTTTAGAGATCTTTCCCTTACTCAAGTCCAAGCATACACTAATGCGTCTCAGATTCCAAAACTAAGAATCCTTGATATACCTTTAGGTTATATCATAATTTGGACTTTAAGTACCACTTCTGGTGGTTTGGTGTTGGAGATAGACGCCTGCGGAAGCACGCGAACAGCACAAGGAAGAAGAAGAAGCTTGGAGCACAAACACACAATACTGAATGTATTACTAGAGAATGTACAAAGATAAGTAGCCCATTAGGGCAATAGGCGTATATACAAGCCGGGGGAAAAAAACCTCCTAAAGAGGGAAAAAAGTGCCCCGACGGTCCTAGTGTGTTCACACACATCACTACCTAAATATATCAACAAATCCCCCCTGGGAATATGTACTTCCTCCATGCTTCATAACTTGAACTTTCCTTCAGTCCTTGACTTCCAGACCTTCATTAAACTTCAATTGTTGATTGCCCTACACCAACAGCTCCCCCTCAATCATCAATTGAGGTTTTCTCTATCTTCTTTATGCCTGCCATGTCTTTAAATCTTTGTAGCTTTGGTCCATCCAAGCTTTTGGTTAGCATATCAGCTATCTGATCTTTTGTTGAAGTATGTATGACTTCAATCTCTTTATCCATCACCTTCTCTCTTAGAAAATGATACTGAATCTCAATGTGTTTAGTCTTGGCATGAAACACAGGGTTAGCAGCTAAATACAAAGAACTCATGTTATCTCCATGAATAGTAGGTATACTTTGAATGATGTCAAAACTCTTCATTGGAGTCTTAAGCCATATTACTTCCTTTGTAGCTTCCACCATACCTTTATACTCAGCCTCTGTGGATGATAAAGCAACTGTGTGTTGCTTCTTTGAACACCAAGAAATTAACTTATCTCCCACATAACACAAGTATCCATAAGTTGATCTCCTATCATCAGGATTTCCTGCCCAATCTGCATCACTATATATCTTGATGTTTGTATCTGATGTAAAACCATAATACAAACCCTCTTTGAGTGTACCCTTAATGTACCTCAACACTCTTTGTCCTGCAATCCAATGTTCTTTCCTAGGACAATGCATGAATTGAGACAATACTCCCACTGCATATGACAAGTCAGGTCTAGTTAATGTAGCATAGATTAGACTGTTAACCAAGCTTTGATAAAGCTTCATGTCCTTGAACTCTTCTCCTCCATATCTGCTTAATTTGTGATTCACCTCCATTGGAGTAGGTGCTACCCTACAATCATCCATTTTAAACTTGATCAACAAGTTTTTCAAATACCTTTCTTGAGTTACATACACTCCATGTTGAGTGTATGAGATCTCCATGCCCAAGAAATATGACAAGTCTCCCAAGTCACTGATTTTGGACTCTTTCTCCATTTGCTTCTTTAGGCTTTGAATACCTTTCTCATATGTACCTGTAAGAATTATATCATCAACATATATGCACATGTAAATGAACCCATCATCACTTGCTTTAACAAGTAAGCGACTATCTGCTTTAGATACTTGGAACCCAAGTTCTTTCAAGAACTTCACAAGTCTATAATTCCATGCCTTTGGGGCCTGCTTCAAGCCATACAAAGCTCTCTTGAGCTTGCACACATTATCTGGATACCTTTCATCTCTAAATCCTTGTGGTGGCTCCATGAAAACATCATCTGAAATATAACCATTTAGAAAAGCATTCTTCACATCTAGTTGACATAACTTCCAACCTTTACATGCAGCGATAGCTATGAGTGTCCTGATAGTTGTCATCTTTGCCACAGGACTATAGGTCTCATCATAATCTATACCATATGTCTGAGCAAAACCCTTCACAACAAGTCTAGCTTTATACCTAGACACACTTCCATCTACATACCTCTTTGTTTTGTAGACCCATTTGCATCCAATGATCTTCTGACTATTTGGTTTAGGAACCAAATCCCATGTCTGATTTTCTATCAATGCATCATACTCTTCCTGCATAGCTTTCTCCCAATTTTCCTTACCTTTTGCCTCTTCATAGGTAGAAGGGTCTTCATCTGCCTTTATCATATAAGCATAATCTTTGGTAGCCAAAAAAGAAGTGTCATAGCTATATCTTGTAGGTTGCCATTTGTGTCTTGATGACCTTCTGAGTTCTCCACTCCTTGAAGTTTCTGGTTCATCACACTCTGGATCAAATCTTGGCAGTTCTTCAACTTCAACCTGTACTTCATTGTTCACTTCTTCATCAAATATCTGAACCTTTGATTTACCTTTCTCCACAATTTCTTCATCACTTGCATAAATATTGATTGTACCTGCATACCAAGTACCTTGCTCATCAAACGTAACATCCTTTGACACTAGGAATTGTTTTGTGGATGGACTCCACAACCTATATCCCATCTGCTTATCATCATATCCAATAAGCACATACTTTTCAGCTTTAGGTTCCAATTTGTGCCTTAATTGAGATGGCACATATGCATATGCCAAACATCCAAATACTTTGCAATGATCTAGAGTAGGTCTCTTACCCCACCATGCCTCATATGGTGTCATACCCTGCAAAGCTTTACATGGTAATCTATTGACCAAATAAGTAGCTGTATTCACAACTTCAGCCCACAAATAATTTGGGAAATTTTCTCCTTCATCATGGATCTTGCAAACTCAACAAGAGTTCTATTCCTCCTTTCTGCTACACCATTTTGTTGAGGAGATTACCTGCAAGTAATCTCCCTTTTTATACCTGCATTCCACAAGTAATCACTGAACTCATTAGAGAAATACTCTCCCCCTCCATCTGACCTTAGTCTCTTCAACTTATGACCTGTAATTCTCTCTGCATACACATGATAATGTTTGAATGTATTGAATACCTCTGACTTATCTTTGATCACATAGATAGTGATCCATCTGGTAGCATCATCAACATAAATCACATAATACCTTGAACTATTGATACTGAAATCTTTTGATGGTCCCCACACATCTGTGTGTACCAATTCAAGCTTCTCTGAATACATAAAACCATGCTTGGAATAAGATTTCTTATGAGCCTTACCTAATTGACATGCTTCACATCTGTATGTCATATGTTGACCTGCAACATTAGGCAACCCAAGCACTGAACCATTATTAACCATATCTTTGATACCTCTTTCATTGAAATGTCCAAGCCTCTTGTGCCAAAGATCTAACTCAAATATCTTTTGTCCTCCATAAGTGAACAAGGCATGACCAACATTGCCTTGGATCTTCAATGTGAAGAGTCTTCCTTCTTTCTTCCCTGAAACAATTGGTTTATACCCATTGCTTGGGTCTTCCACAAACACTCCTTCATTAGTGAACCTAACTTCATAACCTTTTTCAACAATTTTTCCTACAGTTATCAGATCTTAGGAATTGTAGGAACATACAAAACCTTATTCAAGAGAGTACTACCATCCTTGGCCTTCACTGACCCAATTGACTTCACATTGTGCTTTGTATTGTCACCTGTTTGAATAACATGATTAGTTATCTTATTCTCCAAATCAGTCATCAAAGCTATGTTGCCACTCAGGTGATTGCTACACCCTGAGTCAATATAGAAGACTCTTTGGTCTTCACTTTGCTTTTCACAAGTTGCATTCATTATTAATGTTGAATCCTCCTTCTGATCTAAAGCATAATTGTAGTAGGTATTGTTGTATTGTTGACTTTGGAATCCTCTACCTGCATTTCTTCCAAAGTAACCTCTACTACCTCTACCTCTGAAATTACCTCTTTGATTTCTGCCACCTCTTCCTCTTGAATTAAAGTTCTGATTATATCCACCATTACTCTGAGTATTATGCCAACAATCATTAGCTAAGTGATTTTTCTTACCACAAATCCAACAAGTTTTGACTCCATCTTCATTACTCCTGCCTCTTCCTCTACCTTTGCCACCTCCTCTTCCTCTTAGGAAGTTAGCTTGGCTAGTTGTATCTTCATCTTCATTTACTTGTTGCTTCCCTTTGATATTCTTCTTCTTATCCTTTGAATACATTGCATGACGTGCACTTTTATCACTTTCACCTTTGACATGACTGAGGCTTTTCTTCTTCACCTGTGATATAACTTATCAAGTCTTTGCTCATAAGATGAGCTTCCATCCTCATTGACCATGCTCGATAGTTCTCTCTATCCAACTTCTCTATCTGAAGAGAATCTCCCATCCTTTCTTCTCCTGTGTATTGAATTCTTCAAACTTTATGAGTAATAGATGTACCTTTACTTTGAATGATACTCCTTTTGTCTTCCTTGATGTTGTATGGCCTCCTTCTCAAGCTTTGCTCTTAAGCTTTCACCTTTTGAACTTCAAGTATTGATTTCTTTACAGCTGCAGCAGTCGGGGTCCTCCTTTCTTCAATTATGATGCTTCCTGCTTTGATACCACTGATGGAGAGTGTTAATCTCCAAAATAACAACCTACTCTTGAAGTTAGAACACCTCTATATCAAGAGTAAGTCAAAACCTTTACCAATTTATAGGATTCATGATCAATTATCAAAATTTTGATCAAACTATGAAGAAGATGACTACACAGAAAGTCTGCTGCACATAACTCTTTCATTCACTTATCAAATGTGTAAAGTTTTTTATAAAACTTTGCACAAGGTGTCTCCTATAGTTTTCGCACCTCCTCCAAGTTAAATCACTTTAAAAGACTCAGTAGATCTTGAGAAATGACCTTAACAAGTCACCTATGTCTAAAACTATTCTTCTGAGAAGTCGATTCAGACACCTGTAATTTCTAACACTTGGTTCTCTTAATCTAGAACCCGTTTATGCAAATGCTTTTAGCCACAAGTAGCTTACCTTCCAAACTAAAGATTGAGTGCTTGCTTCCTCAAAACTTTACACTGTGGAAGGAGAACTGACCAAAACATTACCATCAAATTTTGCGCCTGTTTCAGGAACCAGTGAACACTTCTTCACATATGAATGTTCCTACTCATAATTCTCATAGCCTGTTTACAATTAGGCTCTCATAGCCTGTTTACAATTAGGCTCTCATAGCCTGTTTACAATCAGGCACAAAAACATCGGGCGCAATATTTTTCCATTTCTGAGAAATTTACATCCGAGTGATGAGAGAGATTCTACTCACTTCTAAAAATGTCTAATGACATCTAATTCTCCTCAAATTTTGTTCTCACATAATCTCTACTATTTGCCCCGACATTTTTTATAGTATATATAGGCAAATATTTACAAGCTCATGACTATACAAAAGTATAAGTGAACTATCTCTGAATTAATGTACATATGTATACATCTCTTTCAACTTCTGAATATGTACTTCCTCCATGCTTCATAACTTGAACTTTCCTTCAGTCCTTGACTTCCAAACCTTCATTAAACTTCAATTGTTGATTTCCCTACACCAACAAGAAGGCCATTGGCACTAAGTGGGTATACAAGCTAAAGCCTAAGCATGATGCAAGAGTTGACAGGTATAAGGCTAGGCTTGTTGCAAAAGGTTATGCTCAAGAGAGAGGCATAGATTTTGATAAGACCTTTGCTCCTACATGCAGAATTACTACTGTTCCTAGCATTTGTGCACTTGCAGCTCATCATGGTTGGAATGTACATCAGTTGAACATTAAAACTACATTTCTGAATGGTGACTTGCATGGAGAGGTGTACGTTTTTCAGCCCCATGGCTTTGTGTAGAAAGGGCATGAAAACAAAGTGTGGAGGTTGAAAAATGCATTATATGGTTTGAAGCAAGCACCACATGCTCGGTATGAAAAGATACATGCCTACTTGATTGCACATGGTTTTGAGAACAATCCAACTGAGAGCACCTTATATGTTAAGCATGCAAATAATGTGCTTTTGATCATTGTTGTCTATGTTGATGACATGTGGCTCACTGGTCCGAATGAGAAGCATATTGCTAATTTAAAGACTAATTTGCATGCCTCATTTGAGATGTCAGATTTGGGGCATTTGCATCATTATCTGGTCATTTTGTTTACGCAAGTTGATGGTGGAATAGCTTTGTTATCAAAGAAAATATATTGACATATTATTGCAACATTTTGGCCTTGAAGACTACAAACCTATTGACAGTCCTATGGAAACAGGTTTACGATTGAGCCTTCATGCATTTGATGTTGTTCTCTATCAACAGGTTATTGGATGCTTGATTTACTTATGTGTTACTCAGTTAGATATTCAATTTGTTATCTCACAAATGAGCAGGTTTATGCATTGCCCAGGTGTCAAGCATTGGCAAGCACATCTTTCGCTACTCGAGTGGTGCCCAGGTACTTGGATTGTTTTATCCCAATGGGGGATCACTACCACCAGATTTACATGCTTTTTCTGACTCTTAGTGGGCTAGTTGTTATGACACTCATGTTCACCAGTGGTTTTTGCTTCATGCTTGGTAGCTCATGCATATCTTGTTTGAGCAAGAAGAAGCCTACTATGGCCACATTTAGTTGTGAGGCTGAGTATAGGGGAGCTTTCACAATGACTGTTGAGTGTGGCTTATATGCCTTATGGGTGATTTGGGTGTTGGTTAGTACTTTGCCACCACCATCTTCACTGACAGTGAAATTGCATTGGCATTTGCAAGGAATCCTGTGTTCCATGCTTGCACTAAGCACATTGAGGTGCACTATCATCATGTGAGGGAGAGGTTCTCTACTGGAGGGATCAGTTTGGTATATGTGCCCACACAAGAGAACATTGCAGACCTTTTCACAAAAGCTCTGCCTAGGAAGAAGTTTGAAGATTTCTGTAAAGCTTTGGGCTTACTTCCTTTTGTGGATTGATTCCACATAGCTTGGCACTTCCTTATACATGAGTGCGAGCTCCTTGTTCACTGCATCACTCCCAGGGGGGATCTGCTGATATATTTAGGTAGTGATGTGTCTGAACACACTAAGACCATCGGGGCACTTTTTTCCCTCTTTAGGAGGTTTTTTCCCCCGCTTGTATATACGCATATAACCCTAACGGGTCACGTATCTTTGTACATTGTCTTGGTAATACATTTAGTATTGGGTGTTGTGCTCCAAGCTTCTTCTTCTTCCTCGTGTTGTTTGCGTGCTTCCACAGACCTCAAACTCCAACATCTTGCATATCTCATTTTTTCTTTGTTTTGACTTTAACTCTCAAGCACAAGATACTCGATGTCAAAAGTACTCTTCTTAGAAGATTTAAGTAATACATCTTTTGCTTGGAAATATCATATCAATGATACCTTTCTTCTCCCCTTAAAGAGTTTTCATCCTTGAAAATTGTTGGCTTTAAGGAAATTGATGATCAATCAATTTCCTAAATGAAAATCTAAATAGATCTTTATTTATGCTCAATCCTCTTTTTTTCCTAGTTGACTAAACAATTTATGGGATATCCTTGAGTTCAAGCTTCCATCATCTTTAAATCTAGCAACCATACCACCAAATCCACTTTACTGATAGTGTAAATGTAGACGTCCCATACCATCTAGTTTACACTCTCACCTTAGTGCATAAACTTAAAAGTTCTATACTTATCCACTCTCGATTTGTACTTGAAAATAATTTTTGACGATTGAGTATTAATTGAACCATTTCTTTGATCAGATGCAATCAAAAGTTTCTTCTCTATGTCATTTGATAATAAAGCTAGTAGACTCACATTGGGTATTATTTGTTGACATAGCTACATCTCTCTAAAAGGAAATGGTCAATGATAATATTATACAAATGACTACATCTCAACCATGTTGGTAAATTGTCCCTAGCTTGTAAATAATATTTTGGATTAGTGGTAGTTATAGTATCTTTCAACCTTTACTCTTCCTCTTCCCAAGCTATGTATTTATGAGTTTACAACTCTTCACTCTTGAAACAAGTTTCTTTATGTTTCAACAATATTTCTTGCCATCTATTCATGCTTTGGTAGGTTCTTTGTTCTTTGACGATTGTTCATTCATGTTCCAATGAGTTACAAGCTTGTAGAAAGATATTTAAGGGCTCCAAGCACTCACACTTGCTTCCAATCGCTCCATGGCTTATAATTAAAGTAGTAACTAAGGCATGACCTTGGTCATCCTTGGACTTCCTTGGCAACCTTGGCTCCTTGGATCCATGGCTCTGTTGCCACTGTTGGCTATACGGGAACCTCTTCAACCAATAAAGTGGCAACAAAGACTACCAACTTCACCAGGGGTGGGATTTGAACTCACTACCCAACCCACAAAATGAAGTGTTTTATCCACTACACTATGTATATGTGATGTCTCACTACACCTAAAATATACTATTTACTTTTACCAAGAAAACCACTCTCTACCTTATGACATTCCTAATGTTCACCCTTCTCTTTTCTTTTAAGCATATATTTTACTTCTACATTTCCACAAGTAATATTTACATCTATCAATGCATGGACCCTACCCATACTCTAGGAGACTTTGGTGAATCACCTCTACTCAACGTACCGATTGAGAAATAGCTTAAGCTCCTATGACACAAAGTCCAAAGTGTCCACAATGAAATAAAAAAACATGATGCTCTACTTCAATAGAGGTAAATTGAAGATGGCAACCTTGTTCAAAGGCCAACGAGATGGCAACATTCCAAGATTGGCACAAAGAATTTCCAATTTTCAAGATTTGATGGGTGGAAGGATGACCAATTTGTTTTATCATGGTTATCTTAGTTTGATGTGTTTTATTATGATGAAGCCTACTCAAAGATTGAGAAAGTGAATTTTGTCGCCAACTACTTGGTGTGTAAGGCACAATTATTGTGGAAAATATTATAAAATAGTGCAGATTGACCAATAATATGGAAGAAAGTTAAGGAGAAAGTAAAATATCTTCTTCTCCCTCTTCAATTCCCCTTACATGCTCATCACTCATGGACCATATTTGCATGACGGTGGGTGATATCCTTGCAATGTATATTGAGTGCTCTTCCAAACAATTACGTTTTGTTTGAATGCTTGAGACAGTTCCTAAAGACACTCTATATAGGAAGTATGAAGATGTTCTTGAGGTGGGGAGACAAAGAAAGCTCAAGATGCTACAGCATACAAGTCTTTATGAAGATATTTATTTTGCTCATGATGCAGGGAAAGAGTTTCAATCAATTGCCAAATCGATTTGTGTTCAAGAATTGCATCAATGAAAAGAAATGATTAAGCATGATTTCCCTTCAAAGTGCGAATTCTCTGCTTCTTTCACTCCTACTTTACCTCCGGCCCCTACTTTGCATTTTAAGTCAATCCATTGGTCTTCCAGATTCATATAAGAGTTTTATTTCTACTCTTTGATTGATGATGAAAGGCAATCCAAATGCCTGAACATTTGAGGAGTTAGTCTCTGTTCCGTGGTAGGAAGATCAGTCTAGGGTGAACATGTCCATTAAGCATGTTGCATATCAAGCTTTTCTAGCTAGTGAGAAGGGTAAAGATAAATGGAGATCTTTTAGTAGTAAGCAAAAATCTGCTAATTCTGCACAATCAAAGAAAGATGACAAAGATGAGATGAAAAATAGAGAAGCAGAAATTGTTTTGCAAATATTGTAAAGGAAATGATCATGTCATAAAGAGTTGTCCAAAACTGGTTGCAAAAGAGGCAAAGAAGAAAGAGGCTAGAATGGTTGTTGCAGAAACTTCTACACCCAAAACAGAGTTTGCTAACCTTGTGCATAATGAAAAATGGCCATTTACTACTGTTTGCAGTTATGACCCACTTTGTCATGAGAATGAGCCTGTTTTGTTTGATGAAGCACAAAATTCTAAAAATTGGATGGATGCTATGCAATGAGAATATGATGCTATTATGAAAAATAGTATGTGGTCTTTATGCAACTTGCCTCCTAGTAAGAAGGCCATTGGAGCTAAGTGGGTATACAAGCTTAAGTGTAATAAGCCTCATGGAACAGTTGACAGGTATAAAGCTAGACTTGTTGCAAAAGGTTATTCTCAAGAAAGAGGCATTGATTTTGATGAGACCTTTGCACCTACATGCCGAATGAATTTTGTTTGTAGCATATGTGCACTTTGTAGCTCATCATGGTTGGAACGTACACAAGTTGGACATTAAAACTGCATTTTTGAATGTTGGCTTGCATGAAGAAGTGTATGTGTTTTAGCCCCGTGGTTTTGTGCAGAATGTGCATGAAAACAGTGTGCAGGTTGAAAAAGGCATTATATGGCTTGAAACAAGCACCATGTGCTTGGTATGAAAAGATACATGCCCACTTGTTTGCACATGGCTTTGAGAAAAATCCAACTAAGAGCAACTTATATGTTAAGCATGCAAATGATGTGCTTTTGATCATTGTTGTTTATTTTGATGACATACTGCTCACTAGTCCTAATGAGAAGCATATTTTTGATTTTAAGGCTAATTTACATGCCTCATTTGAGATGTGAGATTTGGGGCATTTGGATCATTATTTGGGCATTCAAATTATGCAAGTTGATGGTAGAATAACTTTGTGTCAAACAAAATATATTGACATATTATTGCAGCATTTTGACCTTGAAGACTACAAACCTATTGCCACTCCTATGGAAACAAGTTTATGGTTGAGTATACATAATGCTAGAGATGCATGTGATGTTGTTCTCTATTTGCAGGCTGTTGGATGCTTGATTTCCTTATGCATTACTCGGCCATATATTCAATTTTCTATCTCATAGATGAGCACGTTTATGCATTGCCCCAGGTGTCAAGCATTGGTAGGTGGTTAATTGTATCTTTCTCTATTCGAGTGGTACGTGGCTACTTGGATTCTTTTATCCCAAGGGGATCACTACTGCTAGATTTACATGCTTTTTTTTATTCTGACTGGGCTCGTTGCTATGACACTCGTGTGTCCACTAGTGGTTTTTGCTTCATGCTTGGTAGCCCATGCATATCTTGGTTGAGCAAGAAGTAGCTTTGTGGCTGCATCTAGTTGTGAGGCTAAGTATAAGGTAGCTTTTACAACAATTGTTGAGTGTGTGTGGCTTAGAGGCCTTATGGCCGGTTTGGGTGTTGGTCAGTCTTCTGCCACCACCATCTTCACTAACAATCAGAGCGCACTGTGAGTTGCGAGGAATCTTATGTTCCATGCTTGCACTAAGCACATTGAGGTGCATGATCATTATGTCAGGGAGAGGTTCTTTGCTGGAGAGATCAGTTTGGCATATATACCCACACACAAGAATATTGCAGATCTTTTCACAAAGGCATTGGCACTCATGTATAAGAAAGTGCCAAGCTATGTAGAATCAATCCACAAAAGGAAGTAAGCCCATGAGGTGTGGATCTGTTTGGACATAATTAGAAAGGCTATATTTTCCAAATGTCTCGTAGTAAAGGACCTAGGTAGAAGATTGATCATGGAAAGTTTTACAGATAGTGGTTGAAGATAAGGATTTTTCACCCTTGTCTCAAAACAATTAGTTATGTTATGATACATGTAAACCTTGACTGGGTGTGTGTGTACTAGAATAGATGTCCCTCTTTGGCACATTTGGAGATCTATCATCTTGTGGAATGTTTGGTCTAGTAGGGATAAAAAAGTTTTTAAGTCTAGACATAAAGATTTTGTTTACTCTTGTGTTTCTCATATGAAAAAAGAGGCTAAATTTCGTATCAAATCCATTAGGGACATTCCTCGTGAAAATTTCACTACTTAAGTTCTTTTATGTAATCTTAATATCCATAAGTGGAGAGACAGTCTGATTTCATATGATGTATTCACTACTTAAGCTCTATCCCTAGATTCCATATGATGTATTCCCTGGAATAGCTTTGTTTTTGTGACTCTAGTGTGGGGGCCTACCCACTACACAAGTTGTATATCGCCTTTATTAGTACCACAAACAGTCTCCTTCACACACACAAGTTTTTTTTTGTTCGGTCGAAGCCTAATTTCTCTTTGCTTGAATTGATCGAAAAAGCAACTGTACAAGTGAATGGGCATAATACCCATGGGACCCTCTGCATCCCACAAAGCATGGGTTGAACTACTCGAAGACAAACACTAGAAAGAACTATCCGAAGGCATGTGGTTTAATTTTGCCGAAAGGCATTACACTGACCTTAGGCCCACACATGTCCTACCATAGAGGGGGGTTGAGCCCTCGCCTTTGCCTTAAGAGGCAAAAGGCCCAACAACCCACACTAACATGCACAAACACACACAAGTTTGAGTATCACCAAAAAGTCTCCTTCAAAGGAAACATTCACATATCATGAGGTTGAAGCATGTCACTAAAAACTCAACCACATGGTTAACGAGTGCATTAGTCTCATTCAAATTTAGGCTGGGTTCACATTAGATAATGAAACACGTTGTGTGTTCTTGTGACCCCATGAAACAAAACTTGTTTGATTTTGGAAATTCGCATGGGATGGTGGAACATATTTCTGAAGGTTGTCACATCATAAAACAAAATTTGGATCTTTGATCTTATATCCTTCCCTTAGCTCTTGAAACGTTATACCCTCTACATTGAAGAGCGAAACCTTAATGTTATACATTTTTTGAGTTAAAAACAAATTTTCATATTTTATTTTATTATTTAAAATCTTGTTTATTACTTTTGAATAATTTTTCACTTCAACCTAATGTTTGGCGTATACCATGGAACCTAGTCCACTTCGTGCCTAAAATTGTGTTGTGTTCCGGCACATCTCTACATACTTGTTGCTGGAACCAGCCTTAGTGTTTCTTTATTAGTGATTGGGATAATTTTTGATCACTTTTTACATATTATTTCCATATCACTTTCAAAAACAACGACAATCGAGCCATATATCTCTCCACCGGGCATTGGGAATTTCGAGTGTGAAGGGACAAAATCTGTCTTCCGAATTAACCCTACTAAGATTAGGTCCCTCCGGAAAGCCCTATGTAGAAATCCTGACATTCTCGCAGAGGTACTTCATTTCCCCCAGGGTCGGAGGAGGAGGAGGAGGAGGAGTAAGGAGGTGTAGTAGGAGGAGGAAGAAAGCACCAGCTAGTCAGATGAGCCACCGAAAGTTTGAGCATCCCAGGCATGGGTCGCTGGGTTTCCTCCCCCGAAAGCGTGCTCGCCGTCATAGAGGAAAGGGTATTTGCAGCTACTCTTCGATCTTTTTTGTTTACGTTTTGTTTGCTGTGTTTGGGAGGTCTATGCCTTATCTTCCTTGCACGTCTTTGCATTGGAAATCCGCGGCTCGCTCTAGTGCTTCATGTATATATGTTTTATCAGCCGAAGTTATAACAAATCATTTGTCATATTGTGCTGCCGCCTATGCATTAATTCTACTTTCTTCTCCTTTTTGAATCCTGTCCGACCCGAAAATGTGCCCGTGTATTTTGATTTTGTTTACAATCTATCTGGCTCGAGACAGACACGCATTATATTCGCTTATTCATGGGAAAGTTTTTACAGTCTATAATTAACTGGTGTATGTTTAGTTCACCTTGTACAGCATTATTCATCTTCGAATTTCGTAGCTAACATCTTGGTGTACGCGATAACCCTGTATATGATGGATTTGTGTGCTTAGAATCACTTTATCCATCACATGACCTCATTCTATATTTATTACCTTCAGGTGTTTGTTTGCGTTTTTTCCTGATGGTTTTCCTAGAAACGTATTTTTTATGCTTCCAATTGTTGAAGGGGATGCTGTTGTACTGTTTTAATTTATATGACGCCAACTCATGTTTTACTGTCCTCCCGAAGCATACAATTTTCGTTTGATTCATCTATGTTTATGCAGTCAAATCATTCCCCAAGGATGATGCGTCTAAAAAGCCTCACCTTACTGCCTTTCTTGGCTACAAGGCGGGTATGACTCATATTGTTAGAGAGGTGGAGAAGCCTGGATCAAGTGAGTTTTTAATCCAGCCGCTACTATTATCTGTTGTCTTTTAGATCAGTTTATGTTGTTAACACTTAATTTTTTTGAAGAACTCCACAAAAAGGAGACATGTGAGGCAGTTACAATCATTGAGACACCACCAATGATTGTCGTTGGACTTGTTGGCTATGTGAAGACTCCACGGGGCCTGAGAACCTTAACAACTGTCTTTGCGCAGCACTTGAGTGATGAGTTGCGCAGGCGCTTTTATAGAAATTGGTACAAATCTAAGAAGAAGGCATTTACAAAATATTCAAAGAAGTTTGATCAAGAACAAGGGAGGAAGGAAGTTGAGTCTGAGCTTGAAAAGATGAAAAAGTACTCTAGTGTCATCCGCGTTCTTGCTCACACTCAAGTAAGTGAATTGAATGCATCAAAAGCAAGTTGGTTTTGTTTCCCTTCCCCCAAATCTGAGAATTCTTTACTTACCTTTCATATATTATGCAGGTTAGGAAGCTGAAAGGGATCAAGCAGAAAAAAGCACATCTCATGGAAATTCAAGTAAATGGTGGTACTGTTGCTGAAAAGGTCGATTTCGGTTATAAGCTGTTTGAGAAACCAGTGCCCGTTGACTCTGTTTTCTCCAAAGATGAGATGATTGACACTATTGGTGTAACAAAGGGTCATGGCTATGAGGGTGTTGTAACAAGATGGGGTGTCACAAGGTTGCCACGGAAGACTCACCGTGGTCTTCGAAAGGTTGCTTGCATTGGAGCATGGCACCCTGCTCGTGTTTCATTCACTGTTGCAAGGGCTGGACAAAGAGGCTATCATCACAGGACTGAGATGAATAAGAAAATTTACAGAATAGGGAAGGTTGGTGAGGAATCTCACAAAGCCTCTACGGAGTTTGATCCCACTGACAAGGGTATAACTCCTATGGGTGGTTTTGCTCACTATGGTGTTGTCAATGAAGATTATCTGATGATCAAAGGTTGCTGTTTGGGCCCTAAAAAGAGAGTAATCACATTGAGGCAGTCCCTCTACAAGCAAACCTCTCGCAGTGCTTTGGAGGATATTAAATTGAAATTCATTGATACATCCTCCAAGTTTGGCCATGGGAGGTTCCAAACCTCCCAGGAGAAGGCAAAGTTCTTTGGTAGGGTCAAGTAAGCATGATGAGCGTAATTCTGATAATTTTGTAGCTATCATGGCCATGAGAGTATTTCTGAGCTTATTTTGAAATTACATTCTGAACTGCTATATTGATTTGAGATTATTAATTGGTACTGGTTTATGGGAAAATTGTCCTACTTGAGTACTAGTCTCAATTGTTAGTTACAGATGTAGCTGGTTGCTCTTTGCTACATTAATGTCACTTTTATTCTCTTGTCTTCAGTAGTTTTCACTCAAAAAGCTGAACTGCTTTGTTCTGCCTCTTGTCTATTGCCCATCTTTCTGGTTGAATCATCTGCTGTCTTGAGGTTATCAGTTGTTATATTTTTCCCCACATGAAATTGCATTTGCATTTTTATGGGAACATTTGAAATCTTCTTGTAGTACTCTTTTAATTTTCATTAACATTGTACTTTATTCACGAGGCAGTTTGATTAGGAACTATCTTGTTTCCAATTTTCTCTTTCTATTATCTCTGGAATATGGTTCCAGTAATATTGTGTTCCATTTAAATGAAGGTGATCCAACTTGACGAAAATATTGTGTCCCCAGCTCCTTTTTCTTGATCGCTGTAAAATGGTTTGAGTAATGTGCTCCCTTCAAAAGATGTTAATCCGATATGATGAATCTGAACTGCTTGTAAGATCAGTTGAATTCAAACTTAGAATGTCGTAATTGTATCCTGAGAATTTTAAAGGAGAAGTATGAAATCTGTACAATGGTAAGGGAAGAGTGTTGAATAATGATTTAAAACAGAACCAAGGTAGAGGTAAGCATATAATAACTCGAAGCAGTGAGGTTTTTGGTTGTGACATTCTCCTTATGGTTGGAGATATCTGTTTCTTTGACAAGTAGTTATATTGGTGATGTAGTTGGAACTAAAGAAGTGGCTGGGCACACCCATGTGGTGTATGTGAGCGGTTGATCTCACAATGTGCTGTGGAGTTCTGGTCTGTTTTGGCCTTGGTGTTCCTATGAATGTGATCTTCGGTTTGTATGGTAGTTTGTTCTTTTGGAGAGGGATATTGCTGTTTTTGGGAGGGGGATCTTGTTGTTTATGAGTGTTAACTGGTTCAAAGCACTCAATAAGGTTTATGCGGAATAGTTGTGGATTCAGCACATGTCAGTGAAGACCTTGGCACCGATAGGATGCACAGCAACAATGGTTGAACTTAAGGGATCAGGTTGTAGTCTTGGCATTGCAAAGGATCAAATTTCCTTTTTTGAATTTGTTCGTTTGAGAACAATGGTGATTGGCATTTTTGAATTATAAGTTTCTCGCTTTTGTCCATGTTGAGCTTGGTCTATTCTAGGTTGGTTTATTAATGTCAAAGGATTGCAATGCAATTGATGGTGAAAATGTGTAATGTGTGGAATTCGTGTTGAGAGAGTGGGACTGTTTTTCTCTTGCTGGTGGTAAGCTTGAATTGGGTCATGTTGGTGCTTGAGTGTATCAGTGTGTTGTTGTGAACCTTTTAAGATATCTAGACATTGGGTCTAATTCTTTTGATTAGCTTGGACAGTTGTGAATGTAATCCTGGTGGCTCTGTTAAAGGGTCCTTCTTAACCAACACAATGATACACTCGTGTTGGTGCCTGAGTGTAATATTGTGTTGTGAAACTTTTAAGATGTCTAGACATTGGGTCTAATTCTTTTCATTATAGCTTGGGACTGCGGGATTTATGGAAGTTGATGAAATGTTGTACTACTCGTGGTCATGGGATGGGTCTAGTGGATGATTGTTCCGATTTTGTGAGGGTCATCTCTCTACATAAGGTTTTAAGTTCCTTGGTGAGGTTGAAGGCCATGATCAACCACTTAAGGCACTCATGAAAGGTTGTCTTTTCTGCATTTGGCACGTTCCAGTCTAAGTTGTTTTGAGTCCCTTGATACTTAAAATTACATCCACATACCCAATTGAAGTCCACGGGCTGTATTATGTTGGCTAACATGAAAGGTGGCATGGTCCTATGTTGTCTTTATGCTCTCTTTGTTATATGCAACATGTGCATATCTTGCAAGAAATTGATTGCAAAATGTTAATTGTTCTCTCTTTTTATAACTATTCATAAGCATGATGGGTTATGGCAGGTCGAATGCTTAACACAATGATGAGTGAACTCTATATGAAAAAGGTAATGCTTCCAATGAGATTGATGATGGGAGACATAAGTGAAACATATACTTCGAAGTTTGGTTGGTGAGCTTGGGTTGTACATTGTTCTTCGGATGATTAGTGGTGACATGCACAAGTGGGTCTTCAACTTTTGGAGGATCATTTATCAATAAATAAAGTGAATTGTATCTACCACTAACAATTTCCTTGAGAGTTCAAAAGGTAACATGAAACCTTTCATAGTGGAAGAGTTGATATAAACCTCATCATCTTTGTGAGTTAAGCAATGATAGTCCAAATGGCATCATGATATTTTTGGGTTTGAGACAATCCCAAATAGGCCTTCATTTTGGTGAATCTACTTAGCGCAACTTTATGTAAATGACGTTGCACTTACGTTGTTTCACATACAATTCTCTTTCCTTAGGATGTGTAAGACGAGTTGAAGATGATGATGGTAGTCCTCTAGAATGTAGAGTCTTGCTTTACACCAAGATATGATCAATGTTACAATACTATCTGTTGGAGTTAGACATCTGCGGAAGCACGCAAACAACATAAGGAAGAAGAAGAAGAAGCTTGGAGCACAACATACAACACTGACTGTGTTACCACTAGAATGTACGAAGATAAGTAACCATTAGGGCAATAGGCGTATATACAAGCTGGGGGAAAAACCTCCTAAAGAGGGAAATAAGTGCCCCGACGGTCCTAGTGTGTTCACACACATCACTACCTAAATATATCAATAAATCCACCCTAGGAGAGATGCGGTGAACAAGGAGCTAGGATTCATGTATAAGGAAGTGCCAAGCTATGTGGAATCAATCCACAAAAGGAAGTAAGCCCAAAACTTTGCAGAAATTTTAAAACTTCTCCCTAGGTAGAGCCTTTGTGAAAAGGTCTGCAATGTTCTCCTGCGTGGGCACATATGCCAAGCTGATCTCCATAGTAGATAACCTTTCCCTGACATAATGATAATGCACCTCAATGTGCTTAGTGCGAGCATGGAACACAAGGTTCCTCGCAACTGCCAATGCGCTCTGACTGTTAGTGAAGATGGTGGTGGCAGAAGATTGACCAACACCCAAATCAGGCATAAGGCGTCTGAGCCACACACACTCAACAGTCGTTGTGAAAGCTTCCTATACTCAGCCTCACAACTGGAAGTGGCCACAGTAGGCTTCTTCTTGCTCAGCCAAGATATGTATGAGCTACCAAGCATGAAGCAAAAACCACTAGTGGACACACGAGTGTCATAGCAACTAGCCCAGTCAGATTCAGAAAAAGCATGTAAATCTGGCAGTAGTGATCCCTCCTTGGGATAAAAAAATCCAAGTAGCCGGGTACCACTCAAGTAGCGAAAGATGCGCTTAACTACCTGCCATTGCTTGAATCTTGGGCAATGCATACACCTGCTCATCTATGAGAAAGCAAACTGAATATCTGGCCAAGTAATGCATAAGTAAATCAAGCATCCAACAACATGTTGACAGAGAATAACATCAAATGCATCTCTAGCATCATGAAAACTCAATCGTAAACCTATCTCCATAGGAGTGGCAATAGGTTTAAAGTCTTCAAGGCCAGAACGCTGCAATAATGTGTCAATATATTTCGTTTGACATAAAGCCATTCCACCATCAACATGCATAAACTGAATGCCCAAATAATGTTGCAAATGCTCCAAATCAGACATCTCAAATGAGGCATGCAAATCAGCCTTAAAATAAGAAATATGCTTCTCATGAGGACTAATGAGCAGCATGTCATCAACATACACAACAATGATAAGAAGTACATCATTAGCATGCTTAACATATAAGGTGCTTTCAATTGGACTATTCTCAAAACCATGTGCAATCAGATAGGCATGTATCTTTTCATACCAAGCATGTGGTGCTTGCTTAAAACCATATAATGCCTTCTTTAACCTGCACACCTGGTTTTCATGCCCTTTCTACACAAAGCCATGGGGCTGAAAAACATACACTTCTTCATGCAAGTCACCATTCAGAAATGCTGTTTTAATGTCCAACTGATGTACATTCCAACCGTGATGAGCTGCAAGTGCACATATGGTATGAACAGTAGTCATTTGGCAAATAGGTGCAAAGGTTTCATCAAAATCAATGCCTCTTTCCTGCTCATAACCCTTTGCAACAAGCCTAGCCTTATACCTGTCAACTGTTCCATCAGGTTTACGCGTCAACTTGTATACCCACTTGGTGCCAATGGCCTTCTTGTCAGGAGGCAAGTCACATAAAGACCAAGTACCATTTTTCATGATAGCATCATATTAAGATTGCATTGCAACCATCCAATGTTCAGAATTTTGTGCTTCATCAAACGAAATAGGCTCAGTCTCCTCAGAGGGACTAGAGGCACCCATATCATAGAAATCTAATGCAAAAGAGGCACTATGAGAGATAATCGAGTACGATATGACTGAGGTGCATCTAATTTGCTGTCACATAAAGTTTGCACTAGCCATTTTGGCATAGTTTTTGCCTCCTCAATATCAGTTCTCTCGTCAATAAGTGCATCATGCAAATCTGCATAAAAAATGGAATGAGTTGCATCATCACACGAAACCTATAAAGGCTGAGAAGTTGCCTCATCAGGACTAACACTAGACTGTTCACCTGTAAAAAGAGGCAGCAAAGTATCATACATGTCTTTGGAGCTAACAGATGTCTCCTTAGTATATGAAAGTAACGGCTGAATAGCATCTTCCATAAAAACAATATCATGACTAACCAGAATGCGTTTTTTCTATGGATGATACATATGATAGCCTTTGATTTGAGAATTGTACCCAACAAAAATACATTTTACTGCTTTATCATCCAATTTTTTGCGATGTTGTTCAGGCACTAATGCATATGCCAAATAACCAAAAACATGAAGATGAGCAAGAGATGACTTGCGACCATGCCAAGCCTCATATGGAGTGATAGACTGTAGTGCTTTAGTGGGATACTTGTTAAGTACATATGCTGCACACATAACAACCTCAAGCTAGAAACTATTTGGTAAAGCCTTAATCTTGACCATATACCTCGCCATCTCCATGAGTGACCTGTTCTTCCGTTCAGCAACTCCATTATGTTGAAGTGTATATATGACAGTGTGAACTGATGTTTTATCCCACATTCATCCAGAAATGCATTAAAGTCAGAAGACATATATTCCCCCCCTCGATCAGAATAGAAGGTGTCCATTTTACATATTGACAGATGTTCAACCAAAACCAAAAACTGTTAGATGCACATGAAAACTTCAGACTTTGCTTTGAGTGGATATATCCATGCATGCGTCGAAAAATCATCAATGAAAGTCATGAAGTAAAGATAGTTTCCAAAAGCAGGTCTCTGCATAGGACCATAGACATCACTATGTACAAACTGCAATTTCTGAGTAGCCAGAATTGAACCATCTTTTGGAAAGGAGGAATGCTTCATTTTGCCTAAAATACAGCCTTCATAAACATGTTTTCTGGGTGTCTCAAGTTTGGGCAAAGAGGACACCATTTCAGATTTCTATAGGCGTAGCAAACTAGCAAAATTCAAATGACGAAAGCATGCATGCCAAAGCTTTGCATCTGAGATAGCTTGAGAATCATGTACTACACATGCTGAATCATCCATAGATTTTTCATAGTATATGAGCTTATACAACCCACAACATAAAATGCCAGAAGCAATAATCATGTTGCCATTTGATAGATCATGATTTGTACATTTATCATCAATAAATTTCATAACCAAGTCAATCTTGGCTAATGCTGAAATCGATAACATATTTTTATTGATCCCTGGCACAAATAAAGCATCCAAAAAAGTGAAAGAACTACCATCAGTAGTAGTCAGAATGATCTTACCAACTTCCATGATAGGATAAAGGGAGTTGTTGGCGCATGTGATATTATTCCCTATAGGATAGGCTCGAGTGAAGTGAAGAAACTGCACTGCGAGGTAATATGTTTGGTTGCCCCACTATCAAAGTACCATTCATTTGAGTCTACTACAGACATAAACTGTTCAGGAGAAGATGGATCAAAATTGCAAACAGTAGTAAATACCCGTTCTTCATTCTGCATAAGATTAACAGACTCTGTTTTTTGGTGTAGAGGCCTCTGCAACAACCATTCCAACCTCTTTTTTTCTTTGCCTCTTTTGCAGCTAGTTTTTGATTGTTCTTTATGACATGATTGTTTCCTTTACAGTGCTTGCAAAAGAATTTTTTCTTTTTTGATTTTTTCTCATCTTTGTCTTCTTCTTCGAATGTGCAACATTTGTAGATTTCTGCTTACTAGTAGATGAGCTCCATTTTCCTTTGCCCTTCTGACTAGCCAGGAAAGCTTGATCTTCAACATGCACAATGGACCTGTTCTGCCTAGACTGATCTACCTGTAATAGAACAGAGACTAACTCCTCAAATGAAAAGGCATTTGGATTGCCTTTAATCATCAGACAAAGAGTAGAAGCAAAACTCTGATATGAATCAGGAAGGCCATTCAGAACGGTGTGCATAAGTGAGCTATCTGGTATAACTTCATCAACACAAATCATCTGTTCCTTCAAGTCTTTGATCTTTGTTAGAAATTCTCCATAGAATCATGTTCATTCATATGCTCACTCTCCAACTTTTTTCGGAGGTAAGCAACACGAGCCTCATTCCTAGCCTGATACAATGTGGTAAGTGTATCCCAAGCATCCTTAGCTATTTTGCAAGAGTGAATGTGAGGAATAATGGCATGTTTGACAGACAAGGCTATCAATGCATGTGCCTGAGCATCTCTACCATCCCAATGAATTTTCTCTACAATAGGTAAAACAAAAATCGTAGCGCGAACAGGAATCGGAAGAATATCAGCATCTTCAACACCATCTGCATTGGCTTGAATGCCTGTATTTGCAGGTGTAATAGGATGTTTTTCAACACCCTGCACAATGTTCCACATTCCTTTTGCAACCAATGCATGTCGCATCAGATAAGCCCACAATGGGTAATTGGTACCGTCCAACTTATCCTCAACAACCAACATACAGAATGCATCACTGCTTTCAGCCATGGCCACTGACTAAAATACCTTGATGCAAAAAATGAATATATTTGAAAAAGTTGAATAGAACTACCTTGACGAGTTCTGCTAGACCTGTAGCAGACTTTGAGACGCTTATATTGGCGAACCAAAACCTATATATATCTTTGGCACAAAAAGACAAAATAGCCTGCATAAGCACCATGATAGTGCATTCAAAGGACGAAACAAGCTTAGATCGCGATTTCGGCACCAAAGAGCAAAGGCATTTTGATCTCCTAATCACCTTGAGTATGCTCACCAAATTTCGTGCAATTCTGAGACTGTGATCAAAGGGGTGTCGACGACACCCTAGATGAAGTGGCAACCTACTCTGATACCAATTGTTGGAGTTAGACGTCTATAGAAGCACGCAAACAACACAAGGAAGAAGAAGAAGCTTGGAGCACAACACACAATACTGAATGTATTGCCACTAGAATGTACAAAGATAAGTAACCAGTTAGGGCAATAGGTGTATATACAAGCCGGGGGAAAAAAACCTCCTAAAGAGGGAAAAAATTGCCCCGACGGTCCTAGTGTGTTCACATGCATCACTACCTAAACATATCAACACTATCCAATTTTTTACATATGGTTGAAAGAGATTATTTATCATTTACTAGAAGTGGAAGGTGAGTTGTGTCAAGAAAGGAGGTAACAAAGAGACACTCTCAGACTCAAAGAGAGGAATAGACATAGATTGAGGCAAGGAAGAATGATCTTCTTCTACTTCTTCTATTAAAGACAATGGACAAGAAATGAACCTAATACTACATTACAACCATTACAATATATAAAGAGCAATACATAGAGAAAACCCTAATGTCTGTGAATGAGTGAGTTTGAAGAAATGAATGTCTGATCACTCTCAATAGATAAATTTGGTAAAGCTCACTAAAAGTATCCCTTACATATACCAAAGTACTCCACTATACATGTTAGAGAAATGAAAAGTGATACATGTCATCCTCGATCATCACATGTTGAGCTTGATATCTCAACTTTCCCCCTAAACTTCAACATAATTTCTTCCTTTGGTGAAAATATCAACAACCTCCTCATGTTTCCTTGCATAAACAAGATCTATATCACCTACTAATACCTACTCTTTGATGAAGTGATAATGTACCTCGATATGTTTTGTTCTAGCATGAAAAATAGGATTCTGTGCCAATTGTAGGGAGCTAAGTTTATCACAATAAATGATGATAGGCTTCTGCGATTCTACACCTAACTCTCCAAGTAGCATCTCTAGCCATGACACCTCACATGCTGCCATTGTAACACCTCTATACTTTGACTTGTACTCGACAAAGCAACAATGGGTTTCTTCTTACTAGTCCATGTAACAAGAACACTCCAAAGTGAGAATAGGGATCCACTAGTAGATCTTCTATAATCCAATCTCCATCAATGTATCCATGAACTTACAAGTCTACCCTAGCTTCATGAAACAATGCATAATCCAAAGTAGCACTCAGATAACGTAGTGTGCGTCTCAAAGAATATAAATATAGTTTCTTGGGAACTTGCATGAACTAACTTTCAAGTCCTACAATGTGGTTTAGATCAGGCTTTGTAATTGTGAGATATATCGAAATTCCCACAATTTTGTTGAACATAGTAGTATTTTCCTGTTGATATATTTAGGTGGTGATGTGTGTGAACACACTAGGACCGCCAGGGCACTTTTTTCCCTCTTTAGAAGGTTTTTTTCCCCCGGCTTGTATATACGCCTATTGCCCTAATAGGCTACTAATCTTTGTACATTCTCTAGTAATACATTCAGTATTGTGTTTTGTGCTCCAAGCTTCTTCTTCTTCCTTGTGTTGTTCGCGTGCTTCCGCCGACGTCTAACTCCAACAATTGGTATCAGAGTAGGTCATCGCTTCATCTAGGGTGCTGTTGACACTCCTCCGTTTGCAGTCTCAGATTCGCACGAAATTTGGAGAGCATACTCAAGGTGTTTTAGAGATCAAAACAGCTTTGCTGTGTGGTGTCGAAATCGCGGTCTGAGCTCGTTTCGGCCTCCGAACGCACTATCCCAGCGCTTATGCAGGCTATTTTGTCTTTTTGTGCCAAAGGTATATACCAGTTTCTGTTCGCCAGTATAAGCCTCTCGAAGTCTGCTACACGTCTAGTAGAATTTGTCTGGGCAGTTCTGTTCAACTTTTTGAGATATAGTCAATTTTTTGGATCAAGGTATTTTAGTCACCGGCCATGGCTGAAAGCAGTGATGTATTCCGTATGTTGGCTATTGAGGATAAGTTGGATGGTACCAACTACCCATTATGGGCTTATATGATGCGACATGTATTGGTTGCAAAAGGATTGTGGAACATTGTGCAGGGTGTTGAAAGACGTCCTGTTACACCTGTAACAACAGGTACTACAAATACAGGTGTTGAAGCTGATGGAGATGGTGTCGAAGATGATATTGTGCAGATTCCTGTTCGTGCTTCTGTTTCTGCTGCACCTACTACAGAGCAGATTCGTTGGGATGGCACAGATGCCCAGGCACATGCATTGATAGCTTTGTCTGTCAAACGTGCCATTATTCCTCATATTTGCTCTTGCAGAATAGCTAAGGATGCTTGGGATACACTTACCACATTGTACCAAGCTAGGAATGAGGCTCGTGTTGCTTACCTCTGAAAACAGTTGGAGAGTGAGCACATGAATGAAGGTGATTCTATGGACAGTTTCCTAATAAAGATCAAAGACCTGAAGGAACAATTGATTTCTGCTGATGAGGTTATACCAGATAGCTCAATTGTGCAGACCGTTCTGAATGGTCTTCCTGATTCATATAAGAGTTTTGCTTCTACTCTTCGGTTGATGATGAAAGGCAATCCAAATGCCTTGTCATTTGAGGAGTTAGTCTCTGTTCTGTTGTAGGAAGATTAGTCCAGGCAGAATAGGTCCATTATGCGTGTTGTAGATCAAGCTTTCCTGGCTAGTCAGAAGGGCAAAGGAAAATGGAGTTCTTCTACTAGTAAGCAAAAATCTGCAAATGCTGCACATTCTAAGAACCAAGACAAAGATGAGAAAAAATCAGAAAAGCAGAAATTGTTTTGTAAGTACTATAAAGGGAATGATCATATCATAAAGAATTGTCCAAAACTGGCTGCAAAAGAGGCAAAGAAGAAAGAGGCTGGAATAGTTGTTGCCGAAGCCTCTACACCAAAAATGGAGTCTGCTAATCTTGTGCAGGAAGAAGAATGGGCATTCACTACTGTTTGCAGTTTTGACCCATCTTCTCATGAGCACTGCATGTCTACAGTAGACTCAGATGTTTGGTACTTTGACAGTGGGGCGACCAAACATATTACCTCGCAGCACAGTTTCTTCTCTTCACTCGAGCCCGCCCCTACAGGGAATACTGTTACATGCACCAATAACTCCTCTTATCCTGTTATGGGAGTTGATAAGATCATTTTGACTACTGCTGATGGTAGTTCTTTCACTTTGTTAGATGCTTTATTTGTGCCAGGGATCAAGAAGAATCTGTTATCAGTTTCTGCATTAGCCAAGATTGGCTTGGTTGTGAAATTTGTTGATGACAGATGTACAGTTCATGATTCAAAATGGCGATGTTATTATTGCTCCTGGCATTTTATGTTGTGGGCTGTATAAGCTCATAGACTATGAAAGATCTGAAAATAATTTGGCATGTGCAGTAAATGATTCTCAGGCTATGTCAGATGCAAAGCTTTGGCATGCACGCTTTGGTCATCAGAATTTTGCTAGTTTGCTATGCTTGCAAAAATCTGAAATGGTGTCCTCTTTGCCCAAACTTGAGGCACCTGGAAAACATGTTTGTGAAGGCTGTATTTTGGGCAAAATGCAGCGTTCCTCCTTTCCAAAAGATGGTTCAGTTCGGGCTACACAGAAATTGCAGCTTGTACATAGTGATATGTGTGCTCCTATGCAGACACCCTCTTTTGGAAATTACCTTTACTTCGTGACTTTCATTGATGATTTTTCTAGGCATCCATGGGTATATCCTCTCAAAGAAAAGTCCGTGAAAAGTTTCTATTTGGTTAAGGAGTTAAAGGTTGAGGAGCTAAGAAGAGATTTTTCTTGGTGGGGGTTGGTGGGTAAAAAGTTTCTATTTGGTTAAGGAGTTAAAGGTTGAGGAGCTAAGAAGAGATTTTTCTTTATGAAAAAGAAATCTCTTTCATTTTTCCAAGCATTGCAGCTCATTAGCTTGGACTACCATGTGAAAGAAGAGCCTCTATAACAGATTTATGTCTTGTTACTCAGACCTCTTGCCTCCTGAAAGACTCCATAGAAGTGAAGATGTTCTCACAACACATGAACACTCAACCTTTTGCTTCAACCAACTTGATTCACCACATGGAAATTGCCTCTCTTGTTCCTAAGTAAGACGCATGGGCTACATCCCGAATGAATTCCTTCTTCATCCTCGCCGACTGATATGGTTGCAATGGTGCCTTGAGGAAAGAACACTCAGGCATGTGCAAGGAGATGGCTTCCTTGAGGGCATCACATGTCCCGACTCCGATGAACACAATCCCACAACAACTCATTCTTGAACCCTTTAGAGAGGACAAGAAGGAATGTGAGGAGAGTGTGACTAGGATTTGCAATCAAAGTGGACTAGCTTTTTCAACATGTGTGGATTGGGGGATGCTCAACATATTACCTCCATCTCATGTTCAAAGGATGCACATACTAATGGTGGGAGGGCCGTAAGCCAGAATTATCGACTTGGGGGGGCTTTCAGAAGGTATTTCGTGCACAATTCATGCAAGATGATAAGAACGAGGTGCGAGATGGGGAGAAGGACATTGGATGCATACTCACAGGGGTTCATTACTCAAAGGAGTTAAAAAGAACTTTTCTAGAGAACCAGAGCCTTGGAGGAGCCACATATGTGGTTACAGATGTTGTATTTGTTTGGATTTCCATTGAATTACTAGAATAAGGTATTACAGAATACTATTGCATCTTTGGAGGATGTCCATAAGTTGTCCAAGAACTATGATGGTACCTTTGTGATTATGACAGCTAACTCGAAGGGGAAAGAGTCTTCTACCCCTAGTCACTTCGAGAAGGTTCAGGGTTCCAACACTGCATCTTCAACAATAGGACAATCCCATGGTGAACCATGTAAGGATGCGATTAGAGAAAGGTTTTGAGGGAACAATGAGTCAATGATCAGATGAAGGGTTGTTGCTTTGATTGCCACAAGACCACCCACATCCATGGGGATCCAATCTCTACATAGAATAGGACGAGTCCATCATCCTCTAATGTCTAGATTATGGACACAACTTTGAACATCATCCATCCAAATACATCTAGTCTCAATTCATAAGTATTTCATATTTGTGCATGTAGATGCCCATGTTGTCCCATTGATAGCTCTATGTTTGGCCCACACAATCTTCTTCATGTTTAGAGAAAGATCAATGGCTAGATAGTTATAGTGCTATCTGACAAGGGCTCTATGCATAATTTCATTTCCTCTCATGTGGTGCGTGACCTTAGTCTCAACATGAATCTTGTAGACCATCCATATGTGGTCTGTTATGCGGGAGAGAGTGAGAGATGGGAAGAAGCCATATCATGGTTGGATTTCCGTATCTAGCAGTATGGGGAAGCTTTCTACTTCCATATGATGAGCTTATTGTAACTAGATGTCATTCAAGGCACACCATGGTTTTTTCACAAAAGAGATCAACTTTTTGTGTATTATGTTCTGCATAGTTTTTTATTTTTTCATCATGGTAAATATTATGTGATCAATGGCTATACATCCTCTAAGATCAATGATGATTCTATTATAAATCTGATCACATTTATTGAATCCTAGGATTTTCTTTTGACTCCGAGATCTATGTGTACTTTTGTTATGTGAAGTTGTTCATATTTGGTGTTACTTTTTCCTCTCATTCTATGTGTGTCTTTGACAATATTTTTCTCTCATTCTATGTGTGTCTTTGACAATATTTTTCTTGGTGTGCACACTAGGAGTGGTATCATTGTGCATGAAGTCCAAGTTAAGGAGGATGTGGATTCATTACGCAGTGAGTTTGTGGATGTTTTTCCACTAGATCTAACGGATAAACTTTCACCATCTTGTGGATCTATTTTAGATAGTAGGATAGACATTGTGTCCAATAGCCATCTTGTCTCTCGACATCCTTATAGGTTTAGCTAGAGGGAAGAGGATGAGATAGCTAAGAAAAATTTAATCCTATCTTGCAGAGGGATTTATTAAGCCTAGCAAGTCTCCATGGGATGCATTTGTTTGTCCTGCGAAGAAGAAGTATGGTGGGATGTGCTTCTATGTGGACTAAAAAAGTCTCAATAAATTGATCAATAGAACAAGTATTCGTTATCGAGGATATGATTACTTTATAGATTGACTCAATCGTGCTCTACTTTGCCAAGAACTTTGATCTTAGATTCGGATACTATCAAATACAGACACACCTGACTTGAAGACCACATTCCATACAAGGTATGGATATTATCAGTTCTTGGTCTTACCTTTTGGGTTGACCAATGCACCTACCACTTTTGAGTACATGATGAATGTTTTCTTTCATCCATATCTAGGGAAGTGGGTAGTGTTGTTCCTTGATAATATCCTGCTATACAACATGACATTTGAGGATGATATTAAGCATCTATGTCTTGTTCTCCATATATTAAGGAGAGAGATTATATGAAAAATAGAATAGATGCAAACGTTTTTATATTGAGTTGGTTTATCTTGGTCATGTCATCATGGTTCATGGCATACATATAGATCATGATAAAGTGTGTGCTTTGCT
This sequence comes from Ceratopteris richardii, assembly GCA_020310875.1. Lineage (NCBI taxonomy): Eukaryota > Viridiplantae > Streptophyta > Polypodiopsida > Polypodiales > Pteridaceae > Ceratopteris > Ceratopteris richardii. Next base: position 109,064,685 of record CM035427.1, read on the forward strand.
TGACTGGCTTACAATCTTCATAATTCACCAAGTGAAGGTCTTCTTTGGATTTATTTGTTTTTTGGTAAATTCATCAGAGACTATGCCCATATTGCTTAGCCTTTCAAACCCTTGTTGAAGGGAATTCATAAGTGTATGCATAGTTCTAGTCAAGCTCTTCATTGGATGGAGAAACTTGACCAATGTGCTCAAACATTGAAGCGGCGAGTGACATCTGCACCAATGGTGCATATTGTGGATCAAGTTCGGTCACTTGTGGTTGAGATGAATGCCAATGAGTGACTTGTAGTCTTCAAGATCTGTAAGATTTTTGATGTCTAAACGTGCTACACTACACAAAAAAGGGTTATGAGCTAAGTTGTTCATGGTCTGAAGGTTTCAAAATGTTACTTTTATGGCTCAACTTCATTGTATGGACCAATCTTCACTCTTTGAAGTACATATGCTATCAGCTTGACTTCCTAGGGTAAAAGGTAAGGTGGGAAGAACTCATACCAATAGGGTGCTACCAATGTGGTAGTCAACACCCTGAGCAAGATCCCTGAGGTGAATGCTTTATCTTTTATAGACATTGGACTTATGACTCATTTTAGATAGGGTCTTGCAATACATTTAATCAAGTTGAGGTAGCCTAGATAGCTTTGGTTGTAACCTTTCCAAGGAGAGCAAGGTGTGTGTGCCTCACGATGAGGATCATGATTCATCGAGTGCAAGGACACCTTGCATACATCATACCTTGGCTTTGGTTGGCCAGCATTTTCATTGGCCACACATAAGGAACTTTTTTGAGGGATATGTGCATGAGTGTTCTAAATGAAAGCTTAATAAGGTTGAGAGGTTGAGACATGAACGATTCTTACATCCATGACGAATTCCCAATTTTAAATGGCCCTTCATTTCTATGAATTTTGTGATAGGATTTTGTGGACCCATAGATTTCATGATCCACTTTGATGTCTGTTACTGTTAGTGTCCATGTGAAAGGCCAAATAGCCACCGGACACTTTTTTGTATATGTTCTTTAATAAAACATATAGTGGTGTGGTCAGTCACTGACTGTAAGTTTGACCGCATTTGTAAGACCTAAGAAGTTTGTCTTCATGCTCCCTATGTACTGTGTTTTTTTGCGTATTTTGCAACCTCTGTGTAGAGTACTGTGTGCGGCCTTAGGAGCTTGGTTTTCTACTCCGAGGATATCATCGTGGAGCTCTTGAAAAAGGAGAGTGCACTGTGGTGGATCGCCATCAAAATACTTCAGTGGTATCAGAGTAGTAAAGCTTTGTTCCTTTTGTGCGAGCAAAGCGAGCACCCCCCACCCTCGGCTTTCTCCAAGGCTTACGACGAAGGCGGCGACCAAGGCATATACCTTGGCATACCTTGTCTTCCAAGTCATCGAAGTCATCGTTGGTGCCATTGGCTGCGCGAGAGGAAGGACCTCAACGATCAAGGAAGATAGAGGTTCCCGATACTTCTCGAGAGTTCACCCTCCTAGTACTATTCCCCCCAGAGCTCGCTTAACCGTGAAAATCTCTTGCCACTCAGTTACACTCTTGTGGTGTCTAAAGAAGGGGAAAGACTAAGGTTAGCATTATCTTGAACATGTTTTGGTCCCTCAAAGCTTTTCTTTGCTTTCAAAGCCTATTTTTGAAGCATTTTTAGGGTGTTTTTTGGAGCCATTTTGGAGTACTTTTGCACATAGTTCTCTTCACAAAGGTCCAAAAACATCAAGAAGAGTGTTCTTTGTACTTCTTTGACAATAGATATCAACCTTTTGGGCTATATTTTTAGCCAGAATCGTAAAACTACAAGTTTTTTGAAAGGTTTTCAGTTTTGGTGGGAGCAGCCGCTGCAAATTTAGCAGATTTTTTGAGCCTAAAACATCAGAGTTGATAGACCCTTGCAGGTGTTGTTGGCTAGTTTTTGGGCTGTGCATTCAACCTTTAGTGTCATTTTATTGCATATATTGAGCACATGCACACCATGTATGCTTCTGTGGATACCGCTTATGTACGTCCATGTGGTCATTGATATAGAGGTTACTTTTTTTGCATAAAGCCTTTTACGTTTGATAAAGAGGGTTGTGGTGAGGTTTTCTTAACTTGGAGACACCCAGATGTCAGGGTCTCTTCAGTGATGCAGGTGGAAGACTTACCCAACGTCACCATAGGAGATGTATGATAGTTGTTCATAGATGCTCGATAAGCCTAGTTGGGTTCTATTGGGTAACTGATTATATGCACTGGAGTCAGTGATTCACTATGCAGGTAAACATGTCAGTACTTGCAATTTTATGATATTTTGACACTGTTCATATGCTCATTTTGCAGAGGATACTCTGGCGAAATTCTTCTAGATTTTTGGTTTAGTCAACTATATAGTGGTCGATTTACTTCTTGATACACTTATTCATTGGTGTTTGGACTCTTCTAACTCCATTATCATTCGATTCAGTTCTCTACCATCATGGCATCAGATGTCTCAGGCACATCTTGTGGATCAGGGTCTAGTGCGAGTGTTCTGAGGAGGAGCTATAACTTGCAGGGCAAAGACCATTCTGAGATATGATAATTTGATTGCACAAACTTTTCTCTATGGAAGAATCAGATTAAAGATGTGCTGATTCAAAGGAGGCAATGGAAGCCAGTAAATGGAATTTCAAAGAAGTTTTCCATGTGACACCACACAGAGAATGGTTCTCTAATTATGCAGCAAAGTCTCTTGGTACTATGAGACTTGGTGACACTTACCAGTGTGACATTGCGGGGATTGGAGATGTGGTTGTGTAGTTCATTGATGGTTCAAAATTTACTATGCATAATGTATGCCATGCACCTCACTTATCATGGATTTTGATGTTAGTCGGTCAACTTGATGACCTTGGTTACAATGTCTTCTTCTATGCTCAATCCTTTCGTATATCAAAGGGAAATATGGTTATTGCAAAAGGAAGTAAAGTTGTCTCACTTATCCTTTATTTGTATCACAGAAAGAACACTTGTAGCTATTACTGAACAACCTATGGCTTGTATTTGGCATGGTTGTTTGGGCCATATATCTTGTAGTGGAATGGAAAATCTTTCTCGTTTTGGCTACTTACCTATGTTATCTTTCTCCCATTTTTCATTTTGTGAACATTGTCAATATGGAAAGCAAACCAGAAATGTTCATAGAACGCACATTGACTCTTCAATTCAGCCTTTAGATCTCATTCATACAGATGTGTGTGGTCTTTAATTTGTCACTTTCATAGATGATGTTACCGGAAAAGTTTGAGTATATCCCATCAAATCCAAGGATGAGGTATTCCCTACTTTCAAAAAATGGCTTGCTTCAGTTGAGACTGAAAAAGGAACTAAGCTTAAGGCTTTATGTTCAGATAATGGGGGTGAGTATACCTCACATGAATTCAGCCTTTTCTGTTAGCCTAGAGGGATTCATAGCGAGTTTACAACTCCTTATACCCTAGTACAAAATGGTGTAGCTGAAAGGATGAATAGAACTATTCAAGATAGAGTAGTTTCTATGTTGCATCATGCAAACCTCTCACAAAGCTTTTGGGCAGAAGTAGTATTGACTACAGTTCATGTGATTAACCTTTCACCTAGTAGTGCCAAAGGTATGAAAAAGGAACAAGAGTTATGGATAGGAAAGCCACCATATTATGATAATCTTTGAGTTTTTGGGTGTGAAGCATATGTTCATATACCCAAGAATCTTAGACAAAAGTTGGACCATAAGTCAAAGAAATGGATTTTTCTTGAATATCGTCGAGAAGGTCAACTTAGATATTGCTTATGGAAACACGATTAGTGATTAGGAGTGATGTCATTTTCAATGAGTCTAAGATGCATAAACAACCCATTCAGGAGGTTGAAGTGAGAAGAGTGGTGTTTGAGGATACTAGTCCTCCAAATTGCATGCATAAAAATGCTGCACATAGGGATGTTCAAGAGAATGTTTGATTAGATCAATCTGCACATGTCCCTGTTCAGCAACCATTGAGATGCTTTGCACATGTCTCACATCCACATGATAGATATGTTCCAGGTTTAGATTTTGTTATGCTAACAGATGTCGGTGAGCCTTCTTGCTGTAAAGAGGCTATGCAGACAGAGGATCATGTCAAGTGGGAGCATGCCATGAAGAGCGAGTTGGATTCTATTCACCAGAATGGTACTTGGGATTTAGTACCTTTGCCAAAGGGTAGGAAAGATTTACCATGTAAATGGGTATATAAGGTGAAATTCACATCAGATAGTGCTTCTCCAAAGTATAAAGCACAACTTGTTGCGAAATGTTTTAAGCAACAACATGGTTTTGATTTTGAGGAAAACTTCTCTCCAGTGGTCAAAATGACTACCCTGTGCATGTTGCTTGGATTCGTTGCAATGGAGGAATTAGAGATAGTCCAAATGGATGTGAAAACTGCTTTCTTGCATGGAAATCTATATGGAACAACTAGAAGGTTATGTAGTTCTTGGCAAGGAAAGTCTAGTTTGTAAGCTCAAGAAGAGCTTGCATGGACTTAAATAGTCCCCTAGACAATGGTACCAAAAGTTTGATGCTTTTATGAAGTCTCAAGGCTATTCTTGAAGCAATGAGGATCATTATCTCTACACAAAGAGATGCTAAGATGGCAGCTTGATATGCTTGATACTTTATGTCGATGATATGTTGATTGCGGGGAAGTCCTCTTATGACTTGTCAATTCTCAAAAAGAAGTTGAGTCAGAATTTTGATTGAGAATTGACAAGTCATAAGAGGACTTCCCAACAATCAACATATCATCGACATAAAGTATCAAGCATATCAAGTTGCCATATGAGCATCTCTTTGTGTAGAGATAATAATTCTCATAAATTTGCAAATAGCCTTGAGACTTCATAAAATCATCAAAATTTTGGTACCATTGTCTAGGGGACTGTTTAAGTCCATATAATCTCTTCTTGAGCTTACAAAATAGACTTTCTTTGCCAGGAACTACATAACCCTCTAGTTGTTCCATATAGATCTCATGTGTAAGATCTCCATGTAAGAAAGTAGTTTTCACATCCATTTGGACTAGCTCTAAGTCCTCCATTGCAACAAATCCAAGCAACATGTGCAAGGTAGTCATCTTGACCACTGGAGAGAAGATTTCCTCAAAATCAACACCATATTGTTGCTTAAAGCCCTTTGCAACAAGTCGTGCTTTATACTTTGGGGAAGCACTATCAGATGTGAATTTTGGCTTATATAGCCATTTACATGGTAATGCTTTCCTGCCCTTTGGAAAAGGTACTAAATCCCAAGTACTGTTCTTGTGAGATCCAACTCACTGTTCATGGCATGCTCCCACTTGACATGATCCGTTGTCTGCATAGCCTCTTTTTAACAAGAAGGCTCGTGAGCATTTGTTAGCATAACAAAATCCAAAATTGGAACATATCTATCACGTGGATATGAGACACATGTAGAACGTCTCAATGATTGCTGAACATGAACATTTGCAGACTGATCTGATCATACATTCTCTTGAACATCCTTATGTGCAACTTTTTTATGCATGCTAACTGGAGGACAATATCCTCAAACACCACTCTTCCCCCGTCAACCTCCTCAATGGGGTGTTTATGCATTTTAGACTCATTGAAAATGACATCACTAGTTCTGATCACTGATCGTGTTTCAAGATCCCATAAGCGATATCCAAATTGTCCTTCTCGAACATATCCAAGAAAAATGCATTTCTTTGACTTATGATCCAACTTTTATCTAAGATTCTTGGGTATATGAACATATGCATCACACCCAAAAACTCAAAGATGATCATAATATGGTGGCTTCCCTGTCCATAACTCTTGTGCCACTTTTAAACCTTTCGTAGTATTAGGTGAAAGGTTAATCACATGAATTGCAGCCAATACTGATTCTGCCCAAAAGCCTTATGAAAAGTTTGCATGATGCAACATACAAACTACTCTATCTTGAATAGTTCTATTCATCCTTTTAGCTACATCATATTGTACTGGGGTATAAGGAGCTGCAAAGTCTCTACAAATCCCTCTAGACTGACAGAAAAAGTTGAATTCATGTGAGGTATACTCACCCCCATTATTTGAATATCAAACCTTAAGCTTAGTTCCTTTTTTAGTCTCAACTGAAGCAAACCATTTTTTGAAAGTAGGGAATACCTCATCCTTTGCTTTGATAGGATATACTCAGACTTTTCTTGGAGAATCATCTATGAAAGTAACAAAATAAAGAGAACCACCTAATCATCTTGTGGGCATAGGACCACACATATTTGTATGAATGAGATCTAAAGGCTGAATTGAAGAGTCAACGTGCATCTTGTGCAAATTCCTAATTTGCTTTCATATTGAAAATGATCACAAAATGAAAAATCAGAGAAAAGATAACGCACGTAAGTAGCTAAAATGAGAAAGATTTTCCATTCCACTATGTGATATATGGCACAAATGGCCATGCCAAATACAAGCCATAGGCTATTTAGTAATAGCTAACAAGTGTTCTTTTTGTGATACAAATAAGGGATAAAGCGAGCCAACTTTGCTTCCTTTTGCAATAACCATATTGCCCTTTGATATGCAAAAGGATTGAGCATAGAAGACCACCTTGTAGCCAAGGTCATCAAGTTGACCGACTGACATCAACCTGCATGATAACTGAGGTACATGGCATACATTATGCATAGGAAACTTTGAACCATCAATGAATTGCACAAGCACATCTTTGATTCCGGCAACGTCACATTGGTAAGAGTCACCAAATGTTACAATACCAAGAGACTTTGTTGCATAATTAGAGAACCATTCTCTATGTGTGTTACATGGAAAGGAGCACCAGAATCTAGCAGCCACATGTGGGAAAGAGAATCATCCATAAGAGCCTCAGTTGCCAAAGTGCTATCAAGTGTCAACACATCAACATCATCAGAAACAACATTATTTTCTTCAATCTTCACAATCAAAGTAGATGGTACAAGTAGCTATTTAACATGCCCATCAACATTCTGTCCTTTAACTTTAGCATTTTTTAATGCATAATAGTCTTTCTTCATGTGTCCTTTCTTATGAAAATAATGAAATTCAATATCCCTCTTCCTTGATTTACTTCTACTCTTATTCCGTTGACCATTCTTTTACTTATTCTTTCTCTTGTCACGTTGTTGATTCTTTCCTTGGTAAGAATCACGAACATTATATGCATCTCCACTCTGAGTGCCAACCATAGATTTTCTACAGATCTCCTCACTCAAGAGTGCTCCACATATGTCATCATAGACTAGTTTACCACTAGGTGCACTATTGCTAATAGCTGTGCAAAACGTATCCCATGATGATGGCAAGGTGCATAACAACAAGATTGCTTTCATTTCATTATCCATATCCATTTTTTGAGCCTGTAACTGGAAGAATATAGCATCAAACTCATTTAGATGAGGAGCAACACTATTTGTGTCCTTCATGCGAAGGTCATATAATTTTCTCATCAGATATACTTAATTTGATGCCGTCACTTTTTCATATGTATTGCATAACTTCTTCCAAACCTCCTCTACACTTTCAGAGTATAATACTATAAAGTAAACATTATCTGCCAAGTGCAATCGAATGTTAGACCTGGCCATTTCATCTAACTCATCCCAATCATCTTCATCCATGTCAACATGCTTCTTTGAGATTCCATTTACTAGCTTCCATTGCCTCCTCTAAATTAGCACATCTTTAATCTGGTTCTTCCATAGAGCAGAGTTTGTGCCATCAAATTTTTGGATCTCAAAATGGTCTTTGCCGTGCAAGTTATAGCTCCTCCTTGGAACACTAGCACTAGACCCTGATCCATCAGATGTGCTTGAGTCCTTTGATGCCATGATGATAGAGAACTAAATAGAATGATAATGGAGCTAGAAGATTCCAAACCCCACTAAGGCTCAAAGAAGGATGACTAAGTGTCAGATTTTGGGAGACAATTCAACAATCTTGCCAGAGAAAGGAATTAATGAACAGTAATGACCAACCAAAAGGCATATGTGAGAATAAATGTGCTCACACTAATAAGTGTATCAAGGAGTAAATCGAGCACTATATAGTTGACAAAACGAAGATCTGGAAAAATTTTGCTAGGGTATCATATGAAGAACGAGCATATGAACAATGTCAATCATAAAACTACAAGTATTGACATGTTTACCTGCATAGTGAATCACTGACTTCACTGCATATAATCAGTTACCCAAAAGAAGCCAACTAGGCTTATCGAGCACCTATGAACAACTATCATACATCTCCTATGGTGAGGCTGTGTAAGTCTTCCACCTGCATCACCAAAGAGACCCGAACATCTGGGTGTCTCCTAGTTAAGAAAACCTCATCAAGACCCTCTTTATCAAATGTAAAAGGTTTATGCAAAAAGCATAACCGCTATATCAATAACCACAGGACGCACATAAGCGATATCCACAAAAGCATACATAGTACGTATATGCTCAATATATGCAGTAAAATGACACTGAAAGGCTGAATGCATAACCCAAAAAAATGTTTGTCAACTCTGTTGTTTAGGCTCTAAAACGTGCATAAATTTGGAGTGACTGTCCCACCACAACTGAAAATTTTTTGAGAAACCTGTGGTGTGGCTAAAAACACAACCCCAAAGGTGAATATTTATTGTCAGAGAAGTACAAAAACACTCTTCTTGATGTTCTTGAAATTCTATGAAGAGAACTATGCATGAATGTTACAAATGCGGTCAAACTTACAGTCTGTGACTGAATAGGCCACTATATGTTTTATTAAAGAACATATACAAAAGTTTCTGGTGGTCATTTGGCCTTTCACATGGAAACTAACGGTAATAGTAGATTTGGAAGGAAGAATCTTTAGAGAAGGGTTTGTCACATGGTGACTAAAGTTAAAAAAGGAAACTCTTACCTCAAATCTAGCCTTAGGAAACTCAAATGCATGTTACACTATGCATAGGAAATTAGGAGGAAGAAGCTTTAGATCTACTTTGAAGATTGATAGGCAAAGCCGACAAACCAATGAAAGAAATGTGCATACTTCTAAAGAAGTAACAAAGTAGAATAGATATTCCCTAAATGATTGACAAGATGGGTATTGAATCCCCTATTGATGAAGATAATTGTGCATTGATTATCAAACACTTCATTCAAGCACTTGAGTTTTGCACTCCGCTTTCCTGAAGGTATGATTGCATGGTTGTCATCTCAAGCATCAGACCCAAAAAGATTCCATAAGATAAGATGTATTTTCTGATACTCCTATTACTCAACACAAAATCTTAGAAGAAAATTACTCTCTCCCTAAAGGTAAAATCCGAGGGTTGGATTGTCTCATTAATGAGTTCTTAAAGAACTTCAAGGATGTTTTGATGGCCCCTCTCAGTTTGTTTTTTGTGAGGCTCCAAGTTGTAGCGTGCCTTCTAGATGCTTCAATGAAGGTGTGATCAAGCTAATGCACAAGAAAGATTGTAAAAGAAGGATAAAAAATTGGCACCCAATGACCATGCTTTAAATGGGATATAACACCTTTGCTAAGGTCCCCCAACCAGTTAGCAAGCCATCTTCACTCCTAGATCAATGAAGATAAAAAAAGGTTCCATTGAAGGAAAATGCATCATCGAAGCCATCATTGATGTTTGGCAAGGATTTTCTTATGCAAAAATTCTTTCAAAATGTGCTCTTCCTCAAAATCAACTTTGACAAAGCTTATGATAGACGGGAGTGGGATTTCATCCTTCAATATCTAAAGGAGTTTGGTTGTGGCTCTATATTTATTAGGATAATCTGCATGCTTCTTAGAAATTTCACCAGTGAGATAAACATTAATGGTTAGGTTTCCAAATCTATTTGCCTAAAGTGCTCTATTAGACAAGGATGCCCACTTGCTTCGTTAGTCTTTGCCATTGTTTTTTTTAATATAAAGGAAGTTCGGCAATAGCCTACTCTCCCGGACTTGAATTAAATTGAGAAACAAAGGTACAATAGAAGGGGACTAGTGCCCACGGGACCCCCCAAATCCCACAAAGCAGGGGAAGCTTGGATGAATCCTAGGTTGCATTACAGAGAAGGTTAATCACCCTCTCATCGCCCTCATGCGGGGCCCACTTGGGTTTGAGCTTGTTGTTGATCAAAAGGAGGACTTGATGGTGCCTGAAGGGGGGGGACTTCTTACTGTTAACGATCCTTTTGCCCAGGAGGAAAAGGGATTTCTCAATCGACCACTCCCTGGGGGGATCGCCGAAGTTGAGAGCACACCTCTCCCGCCAAATTTTCCACAGGACTTTCCCTCTGATGGCGTTCCAGAGTGTTGCAGAGCAGCCGATCGCTTCTCCCAAAAGGACTTGTTTCCAACTAAGCTGTTTTTGAAGTCTGATTTTCATTCCAACCGTCTGCCAGATTCTGTAGGAGTTGGGGCAAGTAAGGAAGATGTGTGGGACATCTTCGATAGCGCGGTGGCAGCGTTTGCACCAAGGATGAAGAATTTGCCATAAGAGGACAGACTTCTTAATCTCAATGAGGGGGTGCCAGATACCCATGAATTTCATGCACCACTTCTTGTTGAGGCTGATCTGGAGGTCAGCCGTTTCTTTGGTGTTCGGGATTTTGAGTAGGCTATTTCCATTGTGCCATTTGAGACCAAGCGAGTTCGGTGTGTCGTGTCCCATGAGAAGGCGAGTCTTGTGACGATCCCAAGCGAGGCATCTGCTTTGCAAGGTCCATTCTTCGTAGGAGATGTTTATGCGAGGGTCAATGTCCTCGAAGTTGATCCGTGTCACCCACTTGTTGCCATTGTTTTTTTTTTAATATAAAGGAAGTTCGGCAATCGCCTACTCTCCCGGACTTGAATTAAATTAAGAAACAAAGGTACAAAAGAAGGGGACTAGTGCCCACGGGACCCCCCAAATCCCACAAAGCAGGGGAAGCTTGGTTGATTCCTAGGTTGCATTACAAAGAAGGTTGATCACCCTCTCGTCGCCCTCATGCGGAACCCACTTGGATTCGAGCTTGTTGTTGATGAACAGGAGGACTTGATGGTGCCTGAAGGGGGGGGATTTCTTACTGTTGACAATCCTTTTGCCAAGGAGGAATAGAGATTTTTCAATCGACCACTCCCTGGGGGGGTCACCGAAGTTGAGAGCACACCGCTCCCGCCAAATTTTCCACAGGACTTCCCCTCTGATTGCGTTCCAGAGAGTCGCAGAGCATCCAATCGCTTCTCCTAACAGGATTTGTTTCCAACTAAGCTGTTTCTGAGCTCTGATTTTCAGTCCAACCATCTGCCAGGTTCTGTAGGAGTTGGGGCAATTAAGGAAGATGTGTGGGACATCTTCGATTGCACGGTGGCAGCGTTTGCACCACGGAGGGATTCCACAAATTTTGCTTGCCTTATGGTTAGTCCAAATTCCTCGATGAAGAATTTGCCATAAGAGGACCGACTTCTTAATCTCTATAAGTGGGTGCCAGATACCCATGAATTTCATGTCCCACCGAAGCCGCGTCCAAGACAGGCACCACTTCTTGTTGAGGCTGATCTGGAGGTCATTCGTTTCTTTGATGTTCGGGATTTTGAGTAGACTATTTCCATTGTGCCATTTGAGACCACGCGCGTTAGGAGCATCATGTCCCATGAGAAGGCGCGTTTTGTGACGATCCCAAGCGAGGCATCTGCTTTGCAAGGTGTTCCATTCTTCGTAGGAGATGTTTATGCGAGGGTCGATATCCTCGTAGTTGATCCAACTGTTGGTGTCCTGTTTCCAGAGGTGTTTCCATTTTTTGAATCCTTTGTTCCATAACTTCTTGGCATTTTGAATGTTCCACGACTCCACACTCCGGATGCCATGTATCGGGAACCAGATAGAGTCGTTTTGTCTGATTCCGGCCGCCCACTTCCAGTCGTCACTAATTCTTGTGAAGCTTTTGACTTTATTCAAGCCCTTCCAAAGAGAGCAAACGAGATTGGAGCCTTTCGGGAAGACAGGTATCGGGGAGAATAGCAGGGTCATGATGTCAAGGTTCTTCCAGTTCGGGGACCCCTTGAGGGCCAACTCATTTTTGTTTCTGAAGATCAGCTTGGCCCACGAGGCCTCCCTATTGCACCAAGCTTTAATCATCCATTTGGCCGCCAGTTTGTTAGCCATACACCCAATGTCCAGGATGCCAAGTCCCCCGCTATCTCTAGGGCTGGTGCAGATGGCCCATTTGATTTTAGGCACCCCCCTTCTGTTATGATCACCCGTCCAAAGAAAGTTTCTGCAGATGCTATTCAATTTGGACAGGCCTTGCTCATTCGGTCTCCAGCAAGAAAGGAAATAGATGGTAGACGAGAGGAGGAACGTGTTGATAACAATCGCCCGTCCAGCGAGATTGATTTGCATGCCTCTCCAGTAATTGAGCTTGTTTTCAAGTTTGGCCAGCACCCAGTTCCATCGCTGCTCCATAGAGACGCCAAACCCCAGGGGGATTCCCAGCAGCCGAAAGATTTGGCCCTGCGAAATGATTTGACAGCCATGATCAATGAGAAGGCCAGGTTGATGTCCCACAATGGCCCTAAAGGCGGTCTTATTGTGGTTGATTTTGGATCCAGAGGCCACACAAAAGGTATCAAGACACCTCCAGAAAGTCTCCAGGCTGGTATTATCATTGTGAACGAACGCGTTCATATCGTCAGCAAAAAGTCTCATGATGATTTGACTGTGGTCGTGAGGTAGCTGGAGGCCTTTGATATTGCCAGCCTCCACATGATGAGCCACCAGTCTACTCAGCCCCTCAGTGGCGATGGCAAAGAGAAGGGGGGCAAGAGGGCACCCTTGTCTAATTGATCTTTTAAGATGGATCGCCTTCGAAAGTTTGCCGTTAACGTTAATTTGGGTCGTTGCGTTGCCGAGAAGGGTCGCGATCATCTTGGTGAATTTCTGACTACATCCGAGGTCTAGGAGTGACTGCAGAATATAGTCCCATTCTAGCCTATCGTAGGCTTTGTCAAAGTCGATCTTGTTGCCATTGTTGCCAATGGCCTCAATTGCCTACTTAATTACTATGTTTAACGAGGTGTTTTTTGGGCCACTTTCTCTCCCTCATAGCTTGGACATGATGGTTATTCATCTCTTTGCCAATGACATCAATGTGTTTTTACAAAATGGTTCTAGGAGTATAACTATTGTTTGGCACTATCTTGATATTTTTTGGGTAAGATTTCATGTCTAAAATAAACCACACGAAGACCTCCTTCAAGTCCCTTATTGGGCCGCCTCTGTAGTTTATTCTTGACTAGGGCTATCAAGAACTTCCCAACAATCAAATATTTCGATTTCTTGAAATCCCAATGGGATTAAGTGTCTCAATGAGCCAACGTTGGTATTGGGTGCTCACCAAGCTAGACAAGAAGCTTTGTTATTGGAAGGGTATGTAACTCAATGTGGCTAGGCATGCAACGATTATTAACACTTTCCTTATCTCTTTGATAAATTATTTTGTGGTTTGTTGGAGGCCACATGACAAGAAGTTGGTGAAGATGGAAAGAGTTAGTAGAAATTTCCTTTGGAGGGGTGACCCAACATAAGGGGTGTGTCAAAAATCAAATGGACAATCCGCACAACCTAGAAAGACATAGGTGGTTTGGGTATTCTAGATGTTGAAGCCATGGTTGACAAGTTGGCAGCCAAATGGATGACCAAAGCTTGGAGCGACAAGAAGGCCTCATGGGTCAAATTGATTGTTCAAACATAGGGATCTCATCTCTTGTCGATCTTCCTAGATGGTGAGGGGTTGAGTTACTCACTCTCATGTTTCCTCTATACTTGGTGACTCCTAAATGGTCCGAATCTTGTGTGCTCTTTATGGAAGGGGTGGAAAAGATGAAAAATTATTGCACTGTCAGCAGCAATTGGAAGTGGGCTTCTGGCATCAGGCAACATGCCTCCACTTTGTTCCCATTGCGGGCATCAAAGGAGTTGATATTGAGAAGCTACAAAGAGCGACGAAGTTGATATTGAGCGAAGAGCTTATGGAACAAAGGATTTTTCATAAGCATTATAAAATTGTGAGATGAGCTTTCCTGTCTTATGAAGTATTAATTAATGTAGGTAGGACAAAAAATATAATGATACTTCCAGAAAGTATTCTCCATACGGTTCCTTATCGAGTTGAAAAATCTTTAGAAAAATTAAAGTATTAACTAACGTCGGTAGGACAAAAATTATAATGATACTTCCAGAAAGTATTCTCCATATGGTTCTTTATTGAGTTGTAAAAGCTTTGAAAAATTAAACTGTTATTAAATGAATGTGGGTCCTCAAATGTAGGATGTCTTCGATGCGTGTCAATATGTCAAACGGCACGAAAATCTTTGGACTTTAATATATCTATTGCATACACATTGTAATTGGCTCAAATATGGAGAATAACAGAATACTAATGGGTAGATCGAAAACTGGCGCCCGATCATGATGCTTCAAACTGGGTACAAGATTCTTGCAAAAGTAATTGCCAATAGAATTTCTTACCACTTGAAGAGGTGGTTTTCTGAGGAACAAAAAGGATTCATCAAGGATAGATCTATACTGAAAGCTATTATTGATATTTGGGAAGGCCTTGATTTTGTTGAAGAGTCCGAGCAAGTATTTCTTAAAATCGACTTCGATAAAGCCTACGACATACTAGAATGAGACTTTGTCCTTCAATCCCTCAAAGACCTCGGCTGTAGTAAGAAATTCACAAAGATGACCACTACTCTAATGAGAAATGCATCAACACAAATAAATATCAATGGTCAGCTATCAGAGGCTATCAAATTAAAACACTCTATTAGGCAAGGGTGTCCATTGGCCCCTCTACTCTTCACTATCGCCACAGAGGGGCTGAGCAACATCACTTGGAAATGGGCCACATTAAAGGTCTCTCTCTACCTCTCAACCAAGGCCAGATGATCATGAGGCTATTTGCAAATGACATGAGTGCATTTGTGCATAAGAATCTGACCACCATTGAAACCTTTTGGAGGTGCCTTAACACATTTTGTGTGGCATCTGGCTCCAAAATACACAATTCAAAAACCGCTTTCAGCCATCATCAGACTAATCACCCCAAATGTTGGTGAACCATGGTTGCCAAATTATCCCCAGGGGTAGGGTCTTTTGCCTACTTGGTATTCCAATGGGCTTTGGTGTCTCGATGGAGCAACGATGGAACTGGGTCATTTCCAAACTAGACAACAAGTTAGCATATTGGACGAGCATGGAAATCAACTTCACGGGCCGTGCCATGGTAATTAATACCTTCCTCATCTCCTCAACCATTTAATTTCTCTCTTGCTGGAGACCGAAGGATCAAGGGCTTAGCAAATTGGAAAGAATCTGCAGAAATTTTCTTTGGAGGGGGGACCACAATAGAAGGGGGTTCCAAAAATTAAATGGTCCACCCGCATCAACCAAAAGGATTGTGGGAGTCTGGGAATCATGGATATTGAAGGCATGGCTGACAAGTTGGCAGCAAAATGGATCATCAGAGCTTGGTGCAACTGTGAGACTTCTTGGGCCAAGCTCATTTTTAGGAACAAGAACAAAATTACATTGGTTGGCCTCCCTGGGTGGCATGACTTGGGCCTCCTTACCCTTTTATTCTCCTCGATTTAGGTTTCCCCTAAGGGTCCAAATCTTGTGCTCTCCCTATGGAAAAGTTGGAACAAGTTCAAACAATTTATCAGAATCAGAGAAAATGGGCTGTCGATATCAGACAAAATGACTCAATCTGGTTTTCAATCACCAACATTAGGGGTGTGGCTTCCTGGGACCTCCAAAATGCTAAGAGGCTCTGGATCAAGGGTTTTAGACATTGAAAACACCTCTGGAAACAAGAAACTAACCAATGGATTAGCTTTGAAGACATAGACCTTGAAATAAGAGTGAACTACGAAGAATGGACTCTCCTTGAGGGCAAATGCATCGCCTGGGAACGATCTAAAACCCGTCTCCTCAGTGGGTGGGATCTGCCGTGCCATGAGGGTCTCATTTGGTACAATGGCAATTGCTTGTCCAAAATTCCTAGAATCAAGGAGAACACTGACTATCATATCATGCTTAATAAGAAGTGGTGCCTACAAGATTATGACCACCAGGTGCTAGAGAGATGACTTTCCTGCTAACCAAATGCCTTTATATATATTTCTCTCCAGGGGACTACCTTCTTGGGCAGGTAGATAGTAACCATCCAAGTGTCAACCATGTAACTACATGTGTGCCAAGTGTCCCAATTAACCATAGTTAACTCAAGTGGATGCTTCTAGAAGGTTCTAGAGCTCCTTGGGCAAAACACTCTCCCCATGTACCCCATGGGGTTTGAACCCAAGAAATCCTCCTTCACACCCTTGGGTCTTAACCACTAGGCTAAGTGGATCACTTGGTTACAAGAGTAAATGACCTTCTAAGTCTAGACTGGAGATCTTTAGTCATACATACAGATGACCAAATGGTGTCCGATTTCAGATCTATCTGAACCGACCAGACCCTTAGATCATAGACTTACTTTATTACATTCTTCCCCCCTTGGAAAATATTTTTGTCCTAAAAAATAGAGCTATATATCTACTATAGGCAACCCCCAAGCATCATGTTCTAAAACTCAAAGAACATGGTCATGTTCTAAAAGTGGAAGAACATGTCTCATCTCTATGGTGGCATCCCAGTCCAAATGATTCAAAACACTATCTCGCTTTGCACTTTGATAAACTGGTCAATTTACAAAGTAGTGAATGAATAATAAGGGTGGATCTAAAAACATCCCTGGCCAATTCACAGTTTCTCGATGTGCGATCTAGGCACAAACATGTGAACTAGGTGGATTCAAATAAGTCGTCCATTTCTGGGCATGACTTGTGCATGGGCTTAGTAACTAAGGTGGGATTCTTATCCCTCACAAGACTTTGAGAACTCTTGATTCACTTGAATTTGTTTTGGAGAACTTGAAGTTTGGTTATCCCAAACATCTAACTTGGATGTTTGTACAATGGTTAACTCCTATCTAACAGCTACTTGATTTTTTCACCCGACTAGAGGACTAGTTTGTCCTAATGAGTTTAAAAATTCTATTTAAATTGTAGAAGAAAGTTTACTATTTACTTTGAGTCAACTGTACTATAACTTGACCAATTCAAATTCAAAATGAAAATTATCCAACTTAGGACACTTTTCTCAAAGACTTGAGCTAAAAATTCTTGGGAATTGTCAATCTACTGAGCAATTCCTAACTTCTCTATTTTAGAGTATAGTGGACTCTAGGAAATCATTTATGATATATTAAACTTGCTATGAGTCAAAGCCTAGATGACTCAGAACTTTAACTTCTCAAAGAACTTGTTTCAATAGGGTATTGAAGCATTTTTTCTATCTTTAAGAGAAATAAGCTGGATTCTCAAAAAGATTCAAAGCAAATAAAAAACATCATCCAACCACAAGATACTAGTGTGGTAACCGACATCAGTGTGTTGACCCATTGAGGTTCTGCTGATGGGTTTGGTATTTGAATAATGCTTCACTTGAGACTAAGTTCAGGTCATATTCAATCATTATGACTCCTTACTCAAAATGCAATTCTTGTGCTTTTCTTTGAGTCAAAAGAGTGAATTTTATCAAGTTACACTAGGAACTTGATGCTTGACTTAGTCAATCAAATCCTTGGTTGAAAAGATCAACTCAAAGTGAAAGTCCAACTTTTTTAGAAATTTATGAAATATTTCCGAATTAATATCACTTTATCTTGGAAGTTACTTACTTCATATCTTGTGTTTCCTTAAAGTTATCTTGAAATATCTTGAGATACTACTTTTATCCTCCTTGAATTAAAAATCCTTCTTTGAAGTTTTAATTCCCTTGAGGATCAAACCTAACTTCAAGATCCAATCTAGGACTAAAAGATAATTATCATCCATAGTCCGATGTCCCATATCATCTTTCCTACATTAATCCAGGTATAAAATCTAGTGTCCCATACCACCCTATTTTATATTCACATTAATGTGTGGGTGATACGTATCCTAAAGTCTAAACATATCTTGATAGAGGACCTTTTCACTTCAACTCTTTAAAAGAATTTTGAAGTTTTTAGGTATTATCTCTAACTTGATATTCTAGGTTTTGATCCCTTCACATGATCATTTTCACGATCTCGTGCTTTCCTTTGAAAACATCTATTCCTCTTTGCTAGGGTTTCAAATGAAAACCAGTTAGAATTCCAAGTACTTGAATTTTCATAGATTCAAGTTCAATTGGTTTATCCTAGCCATTTGAGAGCGTGGTTAAGCGAGGACCAAAGAGGTTTCATCAAAGGCATGTCAATTTTGGAAACCATTATAATTGATATCTGGGAAGGTCTTGACTTTGCAAATGAGTCTAATCGAGATGTGGTCTTCCTCAATATCGACTTTGATAAAGCCTACGATAGGCTGGAATGGGACTATATTCTACAATCGCTTCAAGATCTTGGATGTAGTCGAAAATTCACCATGATGATCGCGACCCTTCTCGGAAACGCATCGACCCAAATTAACATTAATGGCAAACTTTCAAAGGTGATCAAACTTAGAAGATCTATCAGACAAGGGTGCCCATTGGCTCCCCTTCTCTTTGCCATTGCCATAGAAGGGCTTAGCAGGCTGGTGGAGCATCAGGTGGATGCTAGTAATATCAAAGGTCTCCGTTTGCCTCATGACCATGGCCAGATCACCATGAGACTTTTTGCCGATGATATGAATGCGTTTGTTCACAATGATAGTACTAGCCTGGAGACGTTCTGGAGGTGTCTGGATACTCTTTGTGAAGCCTGTGGGTCCGCAATCAACCACTCTAAGAACATCTTCAGAGCTATTGTTGGGTCACAGCTCGACCTTCTCATCGATCATGGATGTCAAATCATTCCACAAGGTCAAATTTTTCGGCTTCTTGGGATTCCCTTGGGGTTTCGTGTCTCTATGGAACAACGGTGGAACTGGGTGCTGGCCAAACTCGAAAACAAGCTTAACTATTGGAGAGGTATGCAAATCAATCTTGCTGGTCATGCTATGGTTATAAACACGTTCCTCTTATCTTCTACCATTTATTTCCTTTCTTGTTGGAGACCGAAAGAGGAAGATCTGTCCAAACTGGACAGAATTTGTAGAAACTTCCTTTGGACGGGCGACCACAATAGGAGGGGGGTGCCTAAAATCAAGTGGTCCATCTGCACAAGCCATAGAGATAGTGGGGGCCTTGGTATCCTGGACCAATCTAAAGGCTAACAAAATTTGTGGTGTTTGGCGATGGTACAATCATTGCCATCATGGCATTGAGGATTTGAGTCACATCTTCTTTGCTTGCCCCAAGTCTCTCTGGCTCTTGCAAACCCTAGGGAATATTTTGTGTTTGCAGAAGCAAATCACCTGGAAGCAAGCGCTTTTGGGCGAAGCGATTGGCTTCTCAGTAGCTCTGTGGAACACGATAAGAGGGGAAACACTCTGGAACATTTGGAGGGAGTGGTGTGCCTACAATTTTGGACACTCTCCTAAAGAATGGTCGATCGAGAAGTCTCTGCTCCTCCTTAGCAAAAGAATCTTCAACTGCAAGAGGTCCCCACCCTTTAGGCATCATAAAATGTGTCTCATCGAGTACAACAAGCTTATATTCAAGTGGGCCCCACATGAGGGGGACGAGAGCATTATCAAACTCCTTTGCAACACTCTCTAAATCAGAAAGTTCTACCCCTGCTTTGTGGGATTCGGAGGGTCCCAAGGGCACTAGTCCCTTTCACTTGTATCATTTTCTTCCTTTTTAATTAAAATCCGAGAGAGTAGGCCACGACCAAACTTCCTTTTATTAAAAAAAAGAATACTAATGGATTGATATTTTTATAATCTTTTTAAACTTGTTTTCTTATTTTTGGTTTAACTTGTATCAGTCTTAAAAACTTGAAGAATCATGACTAGTCAAGACTACATGGATGCCTTAGGATTGTAAGCATTTTGAGTTCTCTGAAATCAATGCAATTTGCAGTTAGCCATACTACAGTATGTGTTTAGAGAGGTCCATGTTGAACGGACTAAACTGTTTGAGAAATTTATACCCAAAACGTTTATCATGTGTAGAAGTTATGCAGATCCCCATCAGCTTCTTGAGTGCAATAAAATAGCAAGTCAAATCCTATGCATACAAGAATATCGCAACTTCTCTCAAAAACTGTGAATGCCCAAGATTAAGAATATCAAATGAGCATCTGTTATAGGAAACAAATAACCATCAGAGATATCACTTCTGGAAACTTGCGAAACAAAAAAATTCGTGAATACTTTGGATTTCAGGTCTACTTTTTCATATCATACATAGCTCAACTTCAGAAAAAGTTGGTCTAAATTCTAATTCAAACTACCATTGATGATTTTGACATTTGAAAAGAACATGCGAAAGTTCAAATGAATGTTAATACGTATTTTCAGATTCTGTATACTTTTGTTAAGAAAGATTAAGAAATTGTGAGGTGGGCTTTTCTGTCTTGTGAAGTATTAACTAACATAGGAAGGACAAAAAATTATAATAATACTTCCAGAAACTATTCTCTAGATGCTTCTTTATTGAGCTGAAAACCCTTTCAAAAATTCAATTCTTTCTATATTAATGTGGGTCCTGCAATGTACGATGTCTTCGATGCATGTTAATATGTAGCATAGCATGAAAATCTCTGGACTGTTTAATATATCCATCTCACATATGGAGAAGGACAGAATACAAATAGGACGCCTAAATATTCAATCCATATTTGCAGTTTACCATACTGCAGTATGCAATTAGAGAGTTCCATGTTGAAAGGAGTAGAATTCTTGAGGAATTTACACCCAAAACCTTTAACACAAGTGTAGGTGTAACGCAAATCCCCATGAGAGCTTCTTGGGTGCAATAAAATAGTATATCAACTTCTCTGCATATAAAAATACCCCAAGTTATTAAAAGCCGTGAATGCCCAAAAACTAAGAATATCAAATGAATATCTCTTTTACCCAACAACTAACCATCAGAGATATCACTTCTGGAAGCTTGTAAGACAAAACCTTTGTGGACACTTTGAATTTTAAATTTACCTTTTCAGATTACACATAGTTCGACTTTCAAAAACGTTGTAACTCGTTACTATTCGATGATTTTGACATTTGAAGAGCGTATGAGAAAATTCAAATCAAAGTCTTCACAAAAAGTTGAGCATGATTCACGGCCTGAAAATCATAAAACCATTCTATGAAAACCAGAAAAGCTTAGAAAATATATGAAGCAATAAAAGTTAAGAGTCACATGTTTTTTTTTTTAAAAGAGGAAGTTCTGCGGAGGCCTATTCTCCCTTGCTTGAATTAATAAAAAAACACATACTAAAACGTGATGGAGGATAGTACTCTTGGGATCTCTCATATCCCACAATGCCAGGGTAGAATCAGAAACGGCTAGGATTCACTAGAAACATCAATTTAGTAGAGATCTACAGAGAAGGTTAACTATCTATTTGTCTCCCTCATGAGCAGCCCATGTACGTTGGATCTTATTATTTTCCATGATGAAGATTCCATGGTGAAAGGGAGAGGTCTTTTCACAATTACATATTGTTCTACCCAAGAGGGCAAGGGATTTTTCAATCGACCATTCTTGTGGAATGCTGTAAAATTGTCTGCACATCTTTTTTTTCCAAATCTTCCAAAGAGGTTTCCCATTGATGGCATTCCACAAGGAAGAGGAGTACCCAATCACTTCACCCAGTAAAGCTTGCTTCTAGCTGATTTGGCTCTATAACATCAAAGTCTTGGCACGAGCTTGCAAGATCGAGTGGCTTCTAGGGCACAAAAACAAAAGGCAACCAATATCCACTTTCCCACATAGACAATGTTTACACAACTAGGGGCCCTGTAGTTTTATTAGCTTTGACATTGGTCCGAATTCTTGACATTTGACATTGGCCCTGTAGTCTTATTAGCTTTGACATTTGACATGAAGAATTTGTCATATAAGAACTGCCTTTTTGTTCCAATGAGGGGCTGCCATAGGTCCACGAACTTAAATTGCCATATGATACTTGGCCAGTTGAGACACCATCTCCTATTGAGGGCTATATGTACATCCACACGCTTCTTGAAACTCAATGCCTTATCCAATCCGTGTCTGTTGTTCCATTTGAAACCTTCAATCAAGTGATCATGTACAAGAAGGATGCGAGCCTTAGAGTTATCCAAAGAATTAATTCTTTGTCTTAATAGGCACCAATATTCATAGTCGAATCTCCTCACTAGGTCTATGTCCTCGAATCTAATCCACTGTCCCCTCTCTAGATTCTAGAGATGTTTCCACACATGAAAACCTTTGTTCCATAGCTTCTTTGTTCTCTAGAGGTTATCCAATTTGATTTCTTTGATTCCCTTATGGGAAACCAAATACAATCATTGTGTCTTATCCTGGTTGCCCACTTCGAGTCCTCAGAAACCTTGATCTCTGGCTTCATCTTGTTCCAACTCTTCCACAAGGAGTAGAGCAGGTCCGAGGCTCTAGGCACTACTGGAAAAGGTGAAAACATTAAAGTGAACACGTCAAGGCCCTTCCATCTAGGAAGACCCACACGTGTAAGAGAAGATTTGTTTCTGAGGATCATTCAAGACTAGGAAGCTTTCGAGTAGTACCATGGCTTGATCATCCGTTTGACAGTCATCTTCTCTCCCATCCCCACAATGTCAAGAATGCCCAAACCACCTGCAGCTTTTTGGTTTGTACAAATTGGCCATTTGATCTTGGACATACCTCTTCTGTGAACGATCTATGCAGAAACTTCCTATGGACGGGCGATCCTAGCAGTCACATGTTAATTTCATTCCTCAATCCATCACTAAAGTGCATTACACCTTGAGGAGGACTAATATACATTTGTACCAGCCATTTGAAGATGGAGAGCGTCATATTGCAACCTACAATTAGTCCCCAAGTTCTAAGGCATAATTTTTTTTTGCCAAACGAGAAATCAACAAGAAATAATGTGATTATATTAAATAATATAGGCTATTCTGTGACAAGAAAATATTGGATGAGATTTTTCAGCAAGTGGAACATGAAGTATCCTCTGTGGAGTGCAATTGACATAAAGCAGTTGAAGCTCTACAATTCTCCAATCTTGCATCACTGTTTTGGGCTCATTTTCTAGCAAACTACCTTTTCCACGGAAAAACATTCAAGAAATCAAATGGAAAGCATCATGAATTTTGAATGGATTGAGATTTTCAGATTTTTATTATTTTTTTCATGCGTCCCTTTCAACGTTTTATATCCCTTTCATTGTTTTTCTGCTCATAGGTGAATATGATACTTCCAGAGGGCTTCAGTAACCTTTTCCATACTATGCATTAACAAGAATCATAAGGATGCTTTCATCGTGGAAGAATATGTGAGATAAATCTACTATTCTGTATTCTTCTTTCTATTCTATAGGGAGAAATAATATTATGTTATATGATAGAAATGTAAGGCAATGCAGTACACCATAGTCTAGATGAAGAGCAACATAAAAAGGATGATGCGAAATCACATTTTTTTAAATTATTTCAAGATAGCTATAGGAACAGCCACCCACAGACTTCCACACCTCAAGCCTTGATGGGAATATGGATGAATTCTCGCTAGAATCCTCTTAATTACTACCTTTGTTAGACCATGCACAAGCTTACAGCTTGAGCGGTGCATTTCCATCATATGTTTGTTTTAATACATCGCAAACATCATTGGGTTTGTATATTTAATGCGTGTATTTCCATCATATGTTTGTTTTAATACATCGCAAACATCATTGGGTTTGTAGGTGGCTTTTTCATTGGTCATTGGGGTTTCGAATCCACACATAGATCCCATATATTGGCAATGATTTTTTTGTTTTTCATTTTCAACAAAAGCGCTTTAAATTATAAACAAGGAAAAGATACAATAAAGAGTTACAAAGGAAAAGATACAATAAAGAGTTACAAAGAAGGTTTATGACCTTTTTGTTTTCGTGGTGGCGAGCCCACATGCTTTTCAACTTTTTTCTACAATAAAAACCCTATGGTATTTAAATGAGACGATTCCTTACAATCACAAATACTTCTATGTAATGAAGCTAGGGATTTTACTCTAGGCCATTTTTTGGGAGGCTTGCCAAAATCGTCTGCACATCTCTCCTTTGAAATTTTCTAGAGCGCTCCACTCATAATGGATCCACTTACATAACAAGTGAAGGTAAGAAGAGACATGGTGCTTGATAAAATGTGAAGCTTCTATGCAGATGTCAAAGGAATTAATCTTGACTCAAAAAGAAAAGGACATGCTGAAAAATCAAGTGTAGAATCTCAAGTTTTGAGTGAACCTGATGTATCACCAAGCAATAGTTCCAACTCAAATTCATGGAGTGGAAGATTGCATGGAAATTTGGGTCTAGTAAATTGATAGAATACATCCAAGAAAATTCATGATTGTGGCCTTTTATGCTGATGATGATTGTAGGTGGTGATAATGAAGAAAACATCAAACAGGTAAAGCAATTCCTTATGCAAGGATCTTGGTGTTTTGCGCTATTTCTTGGGCATTGAGTTTATACATAGAGAAATAGGTATATGGATGTTGCAAAGACAATATGCCTTGAGTATGCTGAAAAAGTATGGCATGGCTGATTGTAAGCCAATTTCTATGCCCTTAGCTCCGTATATGAAGTTGGATAATTGTTGTAGAAAAAATAAAGCACTAAAAAGGAGCCCCAAAATTTTCAAATTTATGAGTGCCAATTTTCTTCTTCAAAATCCTATGAAATTCCCTCGAAGCTATGTAAATGCACTAGAGGAGTCCTCTAGATGCATAAGCCCCAAATCCTTGTAACATAACCTTTGTAAAATAGTAGGAAATTAGAGATTAGTCAATAAAGTGCCAGTCTCTTGTGTGAAAGGACCATTTTTAGGGCACATGTATATAAGTCACTTTGTGACTCTTGTAAAAGACTTTTTGCCATTGTGAAGAAGAGAAGAAGAAATTCGAATTTGCTTCTTGCCTGCTAATTTCCTCCTTTTCCATGATCTTTTGTGTGTGTGTAATGCTTGGAATGTGTGTGTAGGACTGTTATCTACCCCTTCCCATCACTTTTGAACTACTGTAGTGTGTGTGTGTGAGCCATTACGAGTTGTGGAGCGAGTGTTGGTGTTTCCCACCATTCATTATTTTGCTTATAACTTGAAGAGCATTTGTCAGATTCGAGTGAAAATCCTAGCAATAGATGCGTCTCATTGAGAGCTTCGTAACGAATCTACTATTAGCCATATTCGGGGTTCGGAGCTAGGAGAAAAGTTTGAATTTGTGCTTATTGCTATAAATGGTATTGTGGCATGCATTTTCAGAGAATTAGTGAGTTAAAGAGGTAGTTAGGTCTTTTAACATCCATTGTAGCTTAGCCACTTCACTTTCCATCATGTGCACAAATGTCCTCACACACGTGGTTCATGTGGTTCCTCGGATTGATAATTAAACGTGTATTGAACCACCAGTATATGCACTTGTGGAGTGATTGAGATTTATTCTCATCGACACAAGTCCCTAAGGCTTCACAACTTAGGTACACACATTTTTGGCACCGTTGCCAGGGAAAAAACTTAACCAAGGTGCCTTCGTGATGGTTATAGCTCTGGAGTGAAGGAATCGTACTTATAGAGGTGAATTTGTTTAGTGGCAAGTAGTCATGCACTTCAACACTTGTTACTTCACACTCTTGAGGTGTATGTAATGAGTTTTTAGGTTTAAGGTTAGGGGTGAGGAAGAAAGGAAGAGTTGGGATTAGGCAAGAGAGAGGAATAGAGTAGGAAGAAGTAGAAAACATAAAAAAAAAATCCCAAAAAAGTGTCAGAATTAGTGTAGTGTAGGTCTCAGGCAACTCAAAGATATAAAAACCCAAAAAAATCAATTCAATTGAGCACTTGTGAGAGCAGGTATTGTGGGCAAGCAAGGATCAGTATCGTTAGCATGGTATTGTGCTTAGCGAGCTAGAGAGTGAAATTGAGAGCACAAGGTGTGGTTGAGGCATCATTGAAGGTAAGCTATACAAATTTTTGGTATCAAAAACACGTTATGAACACATACACGCATGATTAAAAGCTTTTTGGGTATCGTGGGATTGAACAGAGGGTTTTTTGGAAAGTTTTGAGTGATACAGAGAGTCAAGAGTGAAGAGGTGAGATAAGGAAACACTTTGCATCAAAAATTTTTGAGTTTAGATGAAATTTGGTTGAAGTATCGCGGTTGGTTGAGTTTTGGTATTGCGATACCAAAATTCCCTAGTATTGTGATACTCTCCTGGTATCGTATCGTTGCATACCCACTTGAGGTATCGTGATACCATTGTGGTATCGTATCATCAAGTGCTGGTATCACGATCATGGATTGGTTGGTGGTATCGTATTGTGGTCCACTTGGTATTGTATCTTCCCGATCACAGTATCGTATCATCCGATCGAGCGGTATCATATTGCGTGCAAGGTTGGTATCGTATCGTCAATTCGGTATCGTATCATGCCTATTTTAGTATTGTATCGTGCAAAAAAGCGGTATCGTATCGTCTGAACATTCTGGTATCATATCATCCATATTTCCAGTATTGTATCGTGAGAGTTTGAGTATCGTATCATGTGATTTGCTAGTATCGTATCATGCAGTGGTCAGGTATCATTTCATCCACTAACTTGGTATTGTATCGTCAAATGTAGAGGTATCATATCATGTAAATTCTAGTATCGTATCGTCTCACTCGGCGGTATCGTATCGAAAGAGCTTTTTGGTATCGTATCGTGCTACAACTGGTATCGTATCATCTGCGTGGTATTGCCAAGAGTGGTGTCGTCTAGAACCTCTTAAGCTATTTTAGGGAAGAAATTGAAGAGTTTGAGGAACTAATTGAGGGGAAGTAGGAAGCCAACATAAGCCCAAAAGGGTGAATGAACTTGAGATCAAGATGGGTGCTAAGTAGCCGGAGGAGTGTCATTTCATCGGTAGGAAGTGCAACCCAAGCAAGTCATCACTCTATCTATATGGACACCTCTAGTGATTCGGAGGAGAAGCTACCCATGGCCTCAGAAGACCTGCATGGTTCTGCCCCTACGAAGAACTTAATGTCAATTGTAGAGGGGGAATACCGCACCTATCTACAATATGTGTCCACCAATCCGCAAGGGATCCCTATTTACCTAGATGGTTTAAGTAGATCTGTTGCAAGGATTTTCGCTACTTGAGTGGTACTCGGCTACTTGGGTTGTTTTATCCCAAGGGGGGATCACTATCGCCAGATTTGCATGCTTTTTCTGACTCAGATTGGGCTGGTTGCTATGACACTCGTGTGTCCACCAGTGGTTTTTGCTTCATGCTTGGTAGCTCATGTATATCCTGGTTGAGCAAGAAGCAGCCTACTGTGGCCACTTCCAGTTGTGAGGCTGAGTATAGGGCAGCTTTCATAGTGACTGTTGAGTGTGTGTGGCTCAGACGCCTTATGGCTGATTTGGGTGTTGGCCAGTCTTCTGCCACCACCATCTTCACTGACAGTCAGAGCGCATTGGCAGTTGCGAGGAACCCTGTGTTCCATGCTCGCACTAAGCACATTGAGGTGCATTATCACTATTTCAAGGAGAGGTTCTCTGCTGGGGAGATCAGCTTGGCATATGTGCCCACGCAGGAGAACATTGCAGACCTTTTCACGAAGGCTCTGCCTAGGGAGAAGTTTGAAGCTTTCCGCAAAGCTTTGGGATTACTTCCTTTTGTGGAGTGATTTCCACTGTTCACCGCATCACTCCTAGGGGGGATTTGTTGATATATTTAGGTAGTGATGTGTGTGAACACTCTAGGACCTCCGGGGCACTTTTTTCCCTCTTTAGGAGGTTTTTTTCCCCCGGCTTGTATATACGCCTATTGCCCTAATGGGCTACTTATCTTTTGTACATTCTTTAGTAATACATTCAATATTGTGTGTTTGTGCTCCAAGCTTCTTCTTCTTCCTTGTGCTGTTCGCGTGCTTCCGCAGACGTCTATCTCCAACAAGAAGAATGTGAGAGATGGTAAGAAACCTGAGAAACCGGAAATACAAGAAGATAGACCACTTACGTCTCATACACGTGAACTAAACAAGCTAAGATAAATCTTAGCAGACCCAAGACCAAATGAACTAGACATGTGGCTGAAAGCTTACCAAGCTAGAAGCACGACTGGACCAAACGTAGAGTAGCATGAGAAACTTTACCCACAAGGGGAGTTCGAGAAGGAGAGACTTGAAATATGTAGAAAGCTTATACAGGTAGCTCAAGCCACTCTAGAAAAGACTATCCCAGTCCTCCCAGAGATGAGAATATCTGAGAATTAATACAATGAGTGTTTTAAAGAAAATGATCACAAACCAAAAGAGAAAGGTAGTAAGGAAGAACTACCTAGCACTCAGGGCAAATCAATTTATGTAATCCTTGAACTAGAAGCTGATTGGCCAAGAGAATTGTGGGCTAGGATTGGAGAAGACCGATGGAAAAAGAATAGAAATTCAAGACCACCCTTTGAGGAATTAGATGTTGAGAACAAACAACCAACTCGAAATTTGGATGAAGCATATGAACAGGTTTCCATGTTAGACTGAAATAGGGAGGAAGTACACAACATTTCTACCCTATCAAACTACATGGGAGAATATGAGAAAGGATCAATAATCTTCCATGCTCCCACAGTGCGAGGAAAGGAAAATGAGTGTTCAGGTAAGACCTCTCACAATCTAGCATAACTCAAGAAGACCAAGGTACAATGTCAGTTGACCGTGGAAGAATTACTACAAGCCAAGCCGCAAATATGGAAATAGTTAGCGGGATAGTTGAAGTTAGAGAATGAGGAGAATAAAAAGGAAAGTAAAGAAACTAAAGCCCTTTCTCCTATACAAACCCCTATGGATAAATTTAGAGAATTTAGCGAAGGAGACGAGGGCAACACATGTTTACCCATCACATATAATGGATACATGACTAAAGCCATTCTAGACATAGGAGAAGGTGTAGGAATAGCCACCAAAGAGATTTGGGAGAAATGGGGAAAGCTAGCCCTGCGACCAACATGCATGAAACTTCAATTAGCAGATGGCCATGTAGAGAGACCCCTCGGAATACTAGAGAAAATTAAGTTAACTACTTGCAGAGTGGAGTTTGAGCACACACTAGCTCTATGTCAATTTGGAAAAGTGAATAACTATGAAATGTTAGGATGACCATTCATGAGACAAATTAGGGTAGTACAAGACTAGGGAAGAGAGAGTTTATACCTACAACATCAAGGAACTACTACCAAGATCAATTTGTATACATTTGCATATAGGGATGTACCACCACTATAATGGAATCCCGTACACAAGGAAGAGGATGACTTGTCAATTCATCGTGCTGGTTCAAGTGACCAATCATGAATGCATGAAGATGCTCAACTATGAATGTGTAAGGAAGCAAAGAGAGAAGAGAAAAAAAAACTCAAATATGGCCTATCGGACATAAAAAATACCGACCTGTAGAGGACCCTATGTATATGCCTCAAGTTTTCCTTGATGAAGCATTCAAATCACACGGTTGGATGCAGACTCTAGCCACCTTGGATGTATGCATAAATGAAGAGGTATTAACCATGAATGGATGCATGGATGAAGAAGGTTATGATGTAAGTTTTTACATGGTAGTTCTTCAGGAGGTAGAAGTAGGAGAAGTATGAGAAAAAGAATGGAAGGAAGAGTATGAAAACATAGAGATGGAACCAGAGTTTGATTCGGAGGAACGGTATTTAGAAGCAATTCAAGCAGAAGACAAAGAAGGAACACTCAAGGTATTAGCAATAGAAGCAGCTCAAATGAGACCAAACCATGAGGAGATGTTAGAAAAGGTAGAACAAAAGCCATACCTATTTGGTCCCAAAGCACTTCAAAAGATATGAAGTGGAGGACAGGAAGATAGCCATTCAGATGCCTAAGAGAGAGGCAAGAGAAGGAGAAGCATATGACAACAAGGGAGCAAATGAAGAAAGTAATAGTGACCATGGAATATGGGGAGGAAGTATGTATGTACATAGGAAAATATGTGTCACATGAGGAGGAAGAAGAATTGATAAGACTGATTCGAGAGTATCGGGATGTGTTTGCATGGACCTACAAGGACCTCAAAGGTAAAGATCCATCCATTTGTTCTCATCAAATCCCAATGACACCTGATGCTAAACCATCGAAGCAACACCCTTACAGTTATAATGATGTCTATTAGGAAAAAAGTAAGGAGGAGATAGACAAGCTATTAGTAGCCGGATTCATTTACACGATAGAACACACAGAATGGGTGTCACCATTAGTGGTCGTACCAAAAAAGAATGGGAAATTAAGAGTGTGTATTAACCTAAAGAAAGTAAACATACCTACGATTCGTGATAGCTACCTGTTACCTTGTTGGTGCAAATACCAAGCCTACACACTTGACTAGATATAAAGACTTTATGTGCAAATGATTGAAGACCCATAAGAACCATTGCTATGGATTCTTTACCTTTTACCATTTGTAAAATTCTATTTAACTTAGAGGAATATTTGTAGCTACCACCAAACTCGTGGAGGTTGTTAGATGGAAAAGCTACAACTTTATTTGGAGAGATCTGATTGATGTATACTACTTGAATAAAAATCATTTATTTTATGAAAAATGCAGACTATTGTCAAAAAAAGGATTGAACAAGCTCCTAGAGCAGTGAAATATCCTATGCCGCGTTTCTCAGAGTCAGAACTGACTGATTGATCAGTAATCATTACAGCAAATACAATTAAAACATTTATAGCTCCTACATAAACTAGAAATTGTGTGGCCGCAATGAAATCCATATCTCCTAGATTAGAGGATCACTTTTTAGAGAAAGCCAATGTTGAATTCAAATTCAAAACTCAAATGAATAATCTATAAAAGATGAATGTAAAACTTGCGGAATAGATCAATCCATACCTGAGTCTTTGTTGATCTCATTGTAGGAGAGTGTGGCGTACTTCATAGCTTACACCTTTCATTATCATTGAGCATTGTTTATCATGCCAATGATCATGTACAACATTGTTTCATAATACAATAGATCATCCATTATATTTGCTAGTCTCTCTGTTATTGTCACTCAGAACATTCATTTTCTATGGCTCATATCTTAGTCAATTCACCATCAACTTCAATGTTTTATAGCTTGTTGGAATCAGCTCTAAGTCCTCTACATGCTCAGAAATTTTGAAGACAATCGATTTCGTAAATTTGGAGAAACGCACATCGAAGTACTCACTGGTCAAACTCTACAAAGGTCCTAAAAAATCAAGGGTAATGCTTTGCTTGCTAAATTGATTGCTTTGTGTATAGTACATCATTTTAAGGGATTCCACTTGTAATCATTAGCTCATTAAGCTAATTTGATATCTCCAAAAGGATTTTTTCTAATTCCTATTGTATTGGAAGAACTGAGCTTAACAAGCAATAGGTGTGTGAACAAAAATAGAAGCTTTCATTGATCCATGAATGTGGAAGTAGTCTGTTTTGTATCAAACATTACTTGCATAATTTCCAAAGTACATAGGAACTTATTTAGTGTCATTGGAAAGCTAAGAGGTCCTAAAACACAACTCTGGATTCTAAGTGGGCTGGTACAAAGCAGGGATTAGCAGTACCTACTCATTTCTTGGAGTGTGCATCCATCTTTCCCAATAGTGGTATCAGAGCAAAGCTAAGGTAAAATGGGAGACGGTTTTCCTTCTTTCATTGATAAATTGGACAGGAACAACTACCAAGCATGGTCCTTGAGGATGAAGACATACTTGCAAGGAAGAAGTCTCTATGGATACATCTCAGGAGATGAGGAGATGCCCATTTTCAGAAGCAAAGGACAACCTACAAGAGAGGAGCATGAAAGACTCAATTCATGGTGTGCCAAAGATGCATTAGCAAGATCATACTTACTTAACTCAATCTCTGATTTTCTTCTTCCACACATTAGGAAATTTAAGACATCCCAAGAGACTTGGGAAACATTGTCTTCATATTTCTCTTCCAACACAAGGGCTAGGAAGAACCAATTGTGGATTGAGTTTACCACTCAAAGAAAGCAACCCAAGCAAGGCATCTCAGAGTATGTGACCAAAGTGAAGGATGTAGCTGATCAATTGGCAAGCATAGGAGAAGAGATTGAAGAGGAGCAGATTGTGAGACAAGTAATCAATGGCATTAAGGCAGATGACAAATGTGAGAGCTTCACAACTGCCATGTACTTGTACATCCTCATGGGGCAACTCTTTACCCATGAAGCCAAGCTCAACAAGAATGGAGATTCATCAAGAGGTAATAGCTCTTCTGCCCTATACACAGATAAAAGAAAGTCTAAAGAGAAAGGAAAAAGCAAGAAGATTGAGGACGAAGGAGATACCTCCCAAGGCAACTATGCAGGGAGAGGTAGAAACTCAAGAGGTAGGGGCAGAGGAGGTAAAAAAGGTAGGGGGAGATCTTATAACTCCTCACCATGTAATATTTATGGTTTGTTAAATCACACTATAGACGCGTGTTACATGAACTTCAAGAATCAGAGAGGTAGAGGTTTCAAAAGAGGTGGATATACACAATCAAGAAGAAGATTCAACCATAATCAAGGCTACAATAACAACTGCAATAACAACAACAACTACAACAACATCAACAACATCAACAACAATAACAATAACAATTACCAAGGAGGCTACAAGTCAAGGAAAGAATACAACACTTATACAGAGGAACAAGAAGATTCCATTCTGATCATGAATATGACTTCAAAGCAAGGTATGAATGATGACCATCTCTTCCACATTGACTCAGGATGCTCAAACCATGTGGCAGGAAATGTAGCTCTTCTCTTTGACCTTGAGGAACCTAAGGGAAAACATCAGGTACAAACAGGTGATGACACCAATCACTCAGTGATCAAGGTAGGAAATGTTAAAACCTCTAAAGGATACCCAATGTATCCAAGCAACACATGATCTATAAATGTGGTGCTTGTCAGTTTGAAAAATCTCACAGGTTACCCTTCTCAAAGAAAGGTTACATGCATGAGGACTACCTAGAGCTTGTCCATACAGATGTATGGGGACCAAGTAAGGATCCCTCAATTTTTGAATCAAGGTATTATGTATCTTTCATTGATGATTTCAATGGGTGGACTATCTTATATTTTATGAAGCACAAAGATGAAGTATTCAATTGCTTTAAAAAGTATCTTGCACTTGTTGAGAACCAAACAGGAAGAAGTATAAAGAGACTAAGGTCATATGGAGGAGGTGAGTACTTCTCAAATGATTTTGATGCATTCTTGCAGGATAGAGGAATCAAAAGAGAAATTACAACAATGTATACCTCTGAGCAAAATGGGGTGGTAGAGAGGAGAAATAGACTAATTGTTGAAACAGCTAGGTCAATGTTAAATGAGAAAAAAATACCAAATTACTTGTGGGCAGAGAGTGTATCTACTACCACTTATCTTGTTAACAAGTTGCCATCCAAATCTCTTGATGGGATGACCCCATATGAAGCATGGCATGGTAGAAGACCCTCACTTGATCATTGCAGGATCTTTTGGATGTGTTGCTTATGTGCATATACCATCTCAAATAAGAGGCAAGCTAGAACCTAAGGCAGAGAAGTGTATCTTCATAGGGTATGACTTGAATCAGAAAGGATACATGTTCTACAATCCTTCGAACAAAGGATTTATGATCAGTAGAGATGTTGTCTTTGATGAGAATGATTCTTGGTTTGAAAGTGAATGCAAGAAAGTAAAGTTGCCTCATGACTTGGAAGAGGAATTTCCAAGCCTCACCAAGGAGGAACCAAACCAGATTAAAGACATCAACTCAGATGATAAGGACATCATCAACCTAGAATTCAAGGCATGGAAATCCAAAGGCAAAGTCAAGATGAAGAAGTTGGAGGATATACCTGAATCATCCAACCAAGCAATCAGAAGATCACAAAGGGAAAGCAAGAAGCCAAGCAGATATGGATATGAAACTTCTTTGGTTACTAAGAATTCTATCTATCTTGCAAAAGACTCATCATTTGAAGAGCCATCATCATATGAAGAGGCAAAGATCAAGGCAGAATGGAAGGAAGCTATGGATGAAGAAATTGAAGCACTCAAGGAGAATGATACTTGGGAGCTAGTGCCCAAGAAGGAGTTTATGAAAATAATAGGTCCTAGATGGATTTACAAGATCAAGAGAAACTTTGATGGATCAATAAGTAGGTACATGGCTAAACTTGTGGCTAAGGGTTTTGCACAAACCCAAGGAGTTGATTATGAAGAAACCTTCTCACCTATGGCCAAAATGCCAACCATTAGGGTATTGGTAAGTGTGGCTGCATCAAAGAATTGGAACATGTATCAATTGGATGTAAAAAATGCATTTCTAAATGGATGGATTTCAGAGGAGGTGTACATGTCTCAACCTCTTGGCTATGAGGACCCAATCAAGGTAAATCATGTGTGTAAACTGGACAAAGCTCTTTATCAACTG
The DNA here is from genome assembly GCA_020310875.1 of Ceratopteris richardii. Lineage (NCBI taxonomy): Eukaryota > Viridiplantae > Streptophyta > Polypodiopsida > Polypodiales > Pteridaceae > Ceratopteris > Ceratopteris richardii. The sequence continues at coordinate 109,099,315 of CM035427.1, forward strand.
AAGTAGGCACGTAGAGCATGGAACCATAGGTTGACTACATACCTTCAAGATCAAGGATTCATCATGAGTAGAGCAGATGGTTCTCTATTTATTAAGAGAAGTAATTAGAGGTGATATACCTATGTGTGTATATTGATGATATCATACTTACGGGTAATGATGATAATGGAATCAAACAGATCAAGAATCAAATGATGCAAGAGTTCAAAATCAGTGATCTAGGGTCACTAAAGTATTATCTTGGACTTGAGTTAGTCTATACTAACTCTGGAATTTACATTACACAAAGAAACTATGTATAGGATATGTTAAAGGAGTTTCATTTGCACGATGCCAAGGTAGCAAGCACTCTAATGGAGGTAAGCCAAAAATTAAGTGCTCATGAAGGTGAAGTGCTTGATGATATTGCAGGATACCAAAGCATAGTGGGAAGCTTGAACTATGCCACATTGACAAGGACTGATATTGCTTATGGGGTGTGTTAAGCCAATTTATGCGCAAACCTAGGGCACCTCACTTGGAAGCAACAATTAGGATTTTGAAGTACCTTAAGGGGACTCAAAATCAAGGTTTATATTTTCCTTATACTTCAGATCTAGAAATCAAGATATACTCTGATGCAGATTGGGCAGGTTGCAAAGATGATAGGAGGAGTACCTCAGGATACCTATCCTTTGCAGGTGACAAACCTATATCATAGTATTCCAAGAAGCAACCTATTGTTTCCTTGTCTTCCATGGAAGCAGAGTATAGAGGATTGGTCAATGCTACTCAAGAGGTAATATGGATCAGATTACTATATACAGATTTGGGTTTGCATACCACATCTCCAATGATTTTTGGAGACAATACAAGTTCGTTACATCTTGCAACAAATCCTATTTATCATGCTAGAACCAAACATCTAGAGGTTCACTATCATTATGTGAGAGAGAAGCTATTGAGCAAGGAAATTTAGTTGACATATGTATCAACTAATATGTAGTGTGGAGACTTATTAACGAAAGCACTTGATGGTAATAAACTTTGAAGGTTTAAAGCTATGATTGGATTGGAGGACATTCAAGAGGATTGAAGAAGAAGATCAAGCCAAGATGTTTGGCTTGAGGGGGAGCTGTTGGTGCAAATACCAAGCCTACACACTTGGCTAGATATAAAGACTTTATGTGCAAATGATTGGAGACCCATGAGAACCATTGCTATGGATTCTTTACCTTTTACCATTTGTAAAAGTCTATTTAACTTAGAGGAATATTTGTAGCTACCACTGAACTCGCGGAGGATGTTAGATGGAAAAGCTACGACTTTATTTGGAGAGAATATCTCCTAGGTTAGAGGATCACTTTTTATAGAAAGCCAATGTTGAATTCAAATTTAAAATTCAAATGAATCATCTATAAAAGATGAATGTAAAACTTGCGGGATAGATCAATCCATATCCGAGTCTTTGTTGATCTCATTGTATGAGAGTGTGGCATACTTCATAGCCTACACCTTTCATTATCATTGAGCATTGTTTATCATGCCAATGATCATGTACAACATTGTTTCATAGTATAATAGATCATCCATTATATCTGTTGGTCTCTCTATTATTGTCACTCAAAACAATCATTTTCTATTGCATATCTCAGTCAATACTCCACCATTTTCAATGTTCTATAGCTTGTTGGAATCAGCTCTAAGTTATCTACATGTTGACAAATTGAAGACAATCCATTTAGTAGATTTGGAGAAACGAGCATCAAAGTATCCACTGGTCAAACTCTGTAGAGGTCCTAAAAAATTGAGGGTAATGCTTTGCTTGCTACATTGATTGCTCTGTGTATAGTACATCATTTTAAGTGATTCCACTTGGAATCATTAGCTCATTAAGATAATTTGATATATCCGAAAGGAATTTTTCTAATTCCTACTGTATTGGAAGAACTGAGCTTAACAAACAGCAGTTGTGTGAACAAAAATAGAAGGTTTCATTGATCCTTGAATGTGGAAGTATTCTGTTTTGTATGAAACATTACTTGCATCATTTCCAAAGTACATAGGCACTTATTTATTGTCATTAGAAAGCTAAGATGTCCTACAAAAGAACTTTGGAGTCTAAGAGGGTTGATACAAAGCACGGATTAGCAGTACCTACTCATTTCTTGGAGTGTCCATCCATCTTTCCCAACATACCTATCACTGATCATCTCTTCGAAAGAGTCGCAGGTAAGGAAGTCTGTAGCTTCCTCGATGGATTGTCTGCATACAAAAAAGTGGCTATCGTTATAAAGGACCAACATAAGACTGCATTCGCAACTGAATGGGGAGTCTATGCTTTTAGGGTGATGCCTTTTGGACTGACGAATGCCCCTGCTACTTTCCAAAGGTTGATGTGTCACGTCTTCAAAGAATTCCTAAGGAAGAGTATGGAAGTATATGTAGAAGACTTATGCACAGACTCATGTCATAGACAGGAGCATATTCCGGAGTTGAGAAGGATATTTGAGAAGTGTCGACAATATAGAGTGTGCCTGAATCCTGAGAAATGCATCTTTATGGTGAGACAAAGAAAAATCCTAGGACACATTGTATCTAGGAACGGAATCTCTACTGACATGGATAAAATTAAAGTAATCCTAGATCTTCCAAGATCAAAACATGCAAAGGAAGTGCAAGACTTTATGGGTCATTGTGGATACTATCGTAGATTTATTCACATGTACGCCATAATTGCCAAGCCACTCTATGGATTATTGACCCAATTCACGTGGATGGATGAATGCGAGAAAACGTTTAGTGAACTAAAAAAATGACTTAGCACTGCACCTATTTTGAGAACACCCAACTAGAATAATCCTTTTCATATCCATGTAGATGCCTCCAACTATGCAATAGGATGCATTCTAGCTCAACTTGCAAATGAAGGAAAATTGGACCACCCTATTGTCTATGTGAGAAGACAACTGAATCAAGCTGAAAGAAACTATACAACCACGGAACGAGGAGGTTTAGCAATGGCATATGCAGTGAAGAAATTTAGACACTACCTTCTAGCCAACAAGTTCAAGTTCTTCATAGACCATCAGGACTTATTGTATTTAGTCAATAAGCCTTGTAACACGGGAAGGCTAGTAAGATGGTTTCTGTTACTAATGGAGTTCGATTTTGAAGTGATAGTAATAAAAGGAAATACCCATGTAAGAGCCGATCATTTATGTAGGTTAACACATGGAGAACCACCTAAGGAAGTAGCAGATGAGTTAGCAGACACTTATCTGTTCAATTTGGAAGTATGTCCTAAGTGGGCAAAGAAGTTAATTTCAATACTCACCCATGGTCCACAACACCCAATTTCAATACTCACCCATGGTCCACAACACCCGATTAACAAGGAGGTTAGGAAGGGAATTCTACAATCGCGTAACTTACACATTGTTTCAAGAAGTGTGTACCATAAAGAACCTAATAGTGTATTGTCAAGATGTGTAGAAGAAGACGGACAGAAGAACGTGATTGAGCAAGCTCACGTAAATAGATGGAGAATGCACAAGGGAACCGATGGAGCGCTAAGGGAATTAAAATGAATAGGAGTTTATTGGCCTAATATGCCTAAGGATGTTCATAAGTATGTTGGTAGTTGCTCGGAATGTCAAGGAAATACTCTAGAAGGCCATACATCATTACCATTCTCTACAATAGCACCCTCCTGGAGTAGGATATTGATGAAATTCTTAAAAACATGAGAGCATGAGGAAGGAGCAAGTCTAGCTAGAAAGTGATCCCTAGAAGAAATGAGTGACTATGTTATATTGGGAAGGCAATTATTCAAGAGAGGAAAAGACAATCAACTACGCTTGATGAAGAAACCATAGAAAAGGAAATAGAAGATGGATCAACCGAGAGCATGCCCAAAGAATGTCCTAATCTAGAAATGACTGCAAATAGAGATGTGTTGCATGATATCCAAGAAATAAAGAGAGGATAATGCTTCTAAATTTGACTATACCAAAAGAAGAACATCCACATGGAAGTCTACTACCACTACTCACAACTGCAATAAGTGAAAATGAGGAGAGGCAACCACTACTCACAACTGCAATCAGAATCTACTACCAACCCATAACTAGACAAGCTCGAGGAGACATTATGCCGACAAAACAAAACAAGGAGGTCCAAAAGGAATCAACACAAGCATAAAAGGAACACGATATCAACTGATAAGACTTCAAGAAAGAAGGCAAGAAGGACTAGAGAATGACTAGAATGACGGAACCAAATACCTCAAACACCAACTACAAAACGGATATGGAGACCCAAGAGGTAGCCATCACAAGAACAAGCTACTCAACAAGATTCCACTTGCACTCATGGCGGGTCCAATGCACCTAGAGTATGCATGACAGGGCCGCATTACAAGGCCATGCATTTGGCACATTGCCTTCTCGACGAAATTAGTGGTGCACATTTCTGTCCTTGGAATAGGTCTTAGTTTCTACTGCCATAGGAATGACCTTCAATGTAAATAAATAAATTCTTCTCCTAGAACTAACAGCTTTTGTTTTCTTTCAAGAATATAAATCAAAAGAAGTGTGGTAAGAGGCCTTACTTACTCAAGCAAAGGGAAACAGAGTGATGCAATAAATGACATATCATTGAGCCACACATAACACATGACTTGATTTCTACTAGAAGCTGATTTTCTCTCTATTACAAGTGCAGATGGCTTCTAAGGATTCCAAAGCAACTATTCAAGAAGAGGTGCTAGAGTTCCCATTACAGAGTGTGACAAAAGCCAAAGGTCATTGATTTTGAGAGGATCAACCCGTTGGAGATTATCTTTTCTTAGTGACAATAAAGATTATGGACACTGACCATCTGTTCCCAATCATGTCTCACGATTTCAAAGTCATACATGAACTTCCATCAACAATAGACATAATGACAAAGGCAGGTATTCAAAAGTAATTTGAACTACCAATCTACAAACTAGACTTCCAAAGATGTACTCAGGTGATGAATACCCTCCAACCGGCTTTACATGACCCATTAGTGCCAGAAGCAAGAGTTCTAGATGTGGTGGGAGAATGGGTAATCATCCAACTCACTCATGACTTAATCAAAGAAGCCTTTGGTTGGGAAAAGGATGGAAACACGGTTTTGAAAGATGAAAACCGAGGAGCCAAGACATAGACATTCACAGATATCAATCGTATATATGTAGAGAAAGAAGTCCGTCTAATTCACCAACATTTTTGCTTTCCAAATATGCATTGATACACAACACCGCAGAAAATCATAGTGCAAATGCTATCTCATGCTATTAAATAGATTGGTAATCAAGTGAACATGAAGCCATACATCAAAGAGTGTCTTTTTGAAGCTAAAAAGCAATGGAACCATAAAGAGTTCTTGAACGGAAGTGTCGCACTCATAATACTTATCTATCATGTTTTAGTATCCGGGAACATTTGAAAGAGATGCCCTCATCTTTGGAGATGGATAGTATGCTAAGTTAGCCACAGTTCAAAGGAAGAAGAAGGGTGTAAAAGTAGTGGAAGAAGCCGAGACGGGCTCACAACCAAGAATGAGAGGCACCAAAAGACTACGAGAAATGATGAAGGTAGAGAAACACTTTCAGCTTCAAAGAGGACACATGTACTTCCAAGGACAAGGCTAGAAGACAACACACCAATTACTGAAGAGGAGCTAAACAAAGCAATGGTGGCTACCCACCAATACATGGAAGGTCAAGTGAACCTGCCAATACAAGGGCATCATTACCACCAATCTCATGAAGACACTGAGCAAAGAAAGAGGCTGACTAAAGTTCATCGACATAGAGAGTTGGGATCGACCAATTGTAGTTCATCTTCTGATACGAAAGAAGAACAGAACCATCTATGATGAATGTGGAGATTAAGAGCGACTCAAAAGATGATGGTAATTGGGATGAATTAAATCAATTCACAGATGAGTTTGGAGTGGGAGGAACAAAGATAGACAACAAATCCTGATGACAATATCACAAACACTAGAAAGGAAGAAGCATCTAAAGAAGCAGTTCATGTAATTCAAATGAATGAAGAAATGAAGCTTCAAATCACGGAGACTTGCTTAGATGGAGAAACCCTCATAAAGCGACTGAAGCAAGAGAAAGAACAGGAAGAAGTGGAGGAGCCTGAGCCATTCACTCCAATCAGGGTGGTAGCGGAACCCTCTAATTTTGATGTTACCTTTCAAGGAAGCGCTACAAAGTAACCCACAAACAAGGAAGAGGAAAAAGAGAGATAAGTGCTCCTTCAAATAAGACAACCACACAATGAAACTATACATGTGGATTAAGGCAAGGATGTATGAACTGTGAAGAGAGATGGTGGATGCAATCCAAAGATGAGTAGGTGCTGCTACAACCAGCTTCACACCAGCCAACTGAGACTTCAGAGTTGATTAGTAGACCCTTTGAGCTTCCTAAATCCACCAAAATATTAGCCAAGTACTTTGGAACATGTATCCCAAAAGTTTAAGTCAAGACAGACTACTTGCGAAATGACTAGCTCCCAGAAACTTGCTATTTTTGGACATACACCTGCTGGAAAAATGGAACAATGCTCTCAACCTCGTAGGAACTAGCTAAATTCCTTTTGGGAATAGCAAATAGACTTAGCAAGCTTCCTAATCAAAGTTAAAACACTTTAAATGATGGGCTGAGCATTGAGAACAAGATTCATCAATTTCTGGAACATGCCCACCATTCTCGGGGCTCTGCAGAGATAGAACAACGAGCAGTAAAATGCAGATATCTGCAAAACTGTAAATCCAATGACCATGACATGCACAAACTAGTCAGTACGAGCTATCCAATGCGCATTAAAACACTGAAAAAGGTTGTGTAGAACTCGAGATATGACCTTCTGAAGTTACTGCTCTGAGTGAGTATAACAGAGAATAAAACAGAGAAGTAGATGATGATATATGTATAGATTCACATATGATTACAACCACATTGGCAATGAATATTGCACAATGGGAGTAGAATGATAGAGCTATGGAGTAAGCTATTTAATCTCTACAAAATGACATGAAGTGGTCACATACAAGGCTTGCTCATCACCTCTTCCTTCTTGCTCTTTTTATAGCTATTCTTGGAGGGAGTTTTGAATTCAAATTCGAATGGCTCAACCTAAAAGTGATCCCCAAAGTTAGGAGAGATTCCCTCAGCTCTAAAATTTGTGGTTTTAGGTAGTTAAGGCCACGAATTTTCTTTTACATCATGGATAAGGTAAGCCATCCTTTTCCTTTTTTCTTTTTCCATTTACAAAAGATAAAAATGAACTCTTTTACAAGAGGTGTTCACATGACTACACATGTGACTTACAAATGATCATAATATCAAGCATATCAAGCATGTAGGCTTGGGTAAAATGCACCAACAGCTCCCCCTCAAGCCTAACATGCTTGGCCTCACAATAAGTCTCCAATTGTCCTTGATTTCCTGCAAGCCAATCATCAACTTGAATCTACTTAACTTTGTACCATCAAGAGCTTTAGTCAACATGTCTGCACATTGCAAATCTGTAGAGACATAGGATAGTTGAATATCCTTGCTCATTAGCTTCTCCCTTACATAATGGTAGTGGACTTCAATATGCTTGGTTCTAGCATGGTATACCGGATTGGGTGCTAGATGTAGTGAGCTTGTGTTGTCACCAAAAATGTGAGGTAATGAAGAATGAAGTCCAAGATCTGTGTACAAAGACTTTGACCACATGATTTCCTGAGTTGCATTAGCCAAACCTCTATATTCCACTTCAGTAGAAGATAATGCCACGGTTGGTTGCTTCTTCAATGACCAAGAAATGATTTTTGAACCTGCAAATGATATATACCCGGATGTGCTTCTTCTATCATCTCTAGATCTAGCCCAATCTGCATCTGAGTAGACCTTTAGCTCAATATCTGAAGTATATAATAATATCATCAACATACACACATAAATAGATCACTTGAGATCCATTCCTCTTTATGAACAAAGAGGTATCCGCTTTGCTAGCTTTGAATCCTTGGTCCTGCAAATAAGTCACCAATCTTAAATTCCAAGATCTTTGAGCTTGCTTTAATCCATACAAAGCTTTCTTTAGTTTGCATACATAGTTAGGATGATGTGCATCCTGATATCCAGGAGGTTGTGCCATATACACTTCCTCAGAAATCCATCCATTCAAGAAAGCATTCTTTACATCAAGTTGATAGAGATTCCAATTTCTAGATTCAGCAAGACTAATTAGAACCCTAATTGTAGGCATTTTTGCAACAGGAGAGAAAGTCTCCTCATAATCAATACCATGGGTTTGATCAAACCCTTTAGCAACTAACCTTGCTTTGTGTCTATTTATACTTCCATCTGGATTCCTCTTGATATTGTATATCCATCGAGATCCAATTACCTTCATAGATGGATTGTTAGGTACAAGCTCCCAAGTGTCATTCTCCTTCAAGGCTTCCATTTCTTCATCCATTGCATCTGTCCAAGCTTTCTTGCTTTGTGCTGCTTCGAATGTGGTAGGTTCTTCATTGGTTGAATCCTTTGCAATGTAGATTGAGTGCTTGGTGACCAAAGAAGTATCATAACCAAACCTCTCAGGTTTCTTCTTCTCCCTTGAAGACCTTCTAAGTGGTTGATGTCAGCTCTCGGGTCCATATGTAGCATCTTGCATCTTTGCTTTACCTTTGTTCTTCCATAGCTTCAGTCTTTCCAAGTCTTCGAGGTCAATCTCCGAATCACTTTCTTCAATCTCCTTTGGCTCCTTTGGTTGAAGTGATAGAAAATCTTCATCCAAGTCATATGGCAGCTTCACTTTCCTGTCATCATCAAACCATGATTTGTTTTCATAAAAAATTACATCTCTACTCACAGAAAATCCTATATTGGTTGGATTGTACAATCTATATCCTTTTTGGTTTTGGTCATAACCAATAAATACGCACTTCTCTGCCTTGGGATCCAATTTCCCTCTTACTTGAGAAGGAATGTGAGCATAGGCTAAGCATCCAAAGATTTACAATGCTCTAGACTAGGTCTTCTTCCATTCCACACTTCATATGGAGTGGTTCCATCTAGTGACTTAGATGGAAGTCTATTTATGAGATATGTGGCTGTAGACACAGCCTCTGCCCAAAGGTAGTTTGGCAATCCCTTTTCGTTGAGCATGGACCTTGCATCTTCAACAATAGCTCTGTTCCTCCTCCGTGCAACACCATTGAGTTCGGGTGTATACCTTGTAGTGACATCCCTTTTAATGCCTCTTTCATGCAAGAAGGCATCAAATTTAGAAGAGAAGTATTCTCCTCCACCATCTGATCTGAGTCGTTTCAAAGTCCTACCTGTTTGGTTTTCAACAAGACCAATATACTTCTTAAAGCAATTAAACATTTCATCCTTGTGCTTCATAAAAAACAAAATGGTCCACCTGCTACAATCATCTATGAAATACACATAATATCTTGAGCCTGATATAGATGGCTCCTTACTTGGACCTCACACATCCGTGTGCACTAGATCCAAAGGATTTTGATACATATATCCTTTCTTATTGAAAGGTTGTCTATGAGCCTTGCCGAGTTGACAAGCTTCACACTTATAAATCATGTGTTGCCTTGTGATATTAGGCAAACCAAGTACACTTTGGTCCCTGCAAATTTGTTTGAGTGTCCTCTCACAAATGTGAGCAAGCCTTTGGTGCCATATCTCCAACTTTGTAAGAGTTTGAGATCCATAGCTAAACAAAGCTATGTTCTTTGTATCTTCCACTCCAAAAGTGAAAAGCCTTCCTGTCTTTTCTCCTTTGTCAATCCTTCTAAAGCCTTGCCTTGGGTCTTCAACATATGCTCCAAACCGGTTGAATCTAACCCGCAATCCTTTTTCAACAATCTGTCCAACACTTATTAAATTTTTGGTAATTGTAGGGACATACAATAATTTGCTAAAGAGGTTCATATTCCCATCTGATGTCTTCACATTACCTATCTTCTCCAGTGAGTGCTTTCTGTCATCTCCTGTCTGCACTTCATGCTTGTTATGAGGATCTTCCAAATCAGAAAGTAAAGCCACATTTCCTGCTACATGGTTTGAGCATCCCGAATCAATGTAAAATTTGTGATCATCATCCTTACCCTTCTTCAGTGATAGATTCATAATCAATAATCAATCTTCTTGACTTTGGTCCTCTGCATAGTATTGTAGTCTCTTCTTCCTCTATGGCCACTTTGATAGTTGTTGTTGTTGTAATTGTTGTTGTAGTAGTTGTTGTTGTTGTAGCCTCCATTGTATCTGCCTCTATTTGATCCATAGCCACCTCTATTGAATCCTCTTCCTCTTGAGTTCCTCGAATTCTTGAAACATTCTTCAGTAGTATAATTAGATAAGCCACATATGTTGCAAGGTTGAGATGATTGGAATCTCCCCCTCCCTTGCTTTCCACTTCTGCCTCTTCCTCTACCTGCAAAGTTTGCTTGGATAGAGCTACCTTCATCTTCATTCTTCCTATTCTTTGACTTGTCCTTGACATTAGCTTTATCAGAATATAAGGCAAAAGTTTGATTACCTCTTGAGGACTCACCACCTTTGCTAATCTTTGCTTCATGAGTGAAGAGTTGGCCCATGAGTGTGTTGAGGTCGGGTACATGCATATCCATGTATAAATCCATGGCTGTTGTGAATGACTCCCACTTGTCGTCTGCTTTGATTCCATTTATGATTTGTCTAATGATTTGCTCCTCTTCAATTACCTCTCCAGTGCTTCCAAGTTGGTCGGAAATCTCCTTCATCTTTGTGACATAATCAGTCACATTTTGCTTCGGGCTTTTCTTCATTGTTGTGAACTCCATCCACAATTGTTTAGAATATAGGACCTTGCAAGTGCATCCTTCGAACACCAATTCGAAAGTCCTTCCACTTCTTCATATGATGGTTGCCCTTTGTTCCTCATGGTTGGCATTGCTTCATCTCCAGATATGAATCCATATAGATTCCTCTCTTGAAGGTAAGCCTCCATCCTTAGAGACCATGCCGGGTAGTTGTTTCGATCCAATTTTTCAATTGTTGATGAAAATCCATCTCCCATGTTGCTTGACTATGCTTTGATACCACTGTGAAGAGAGATGGTGGATGCAATCCAAAGATGAGTAGGTGCTGCTACAACCAGCTTCACACCAACCAACTGCGACTTCAGAGTTGATTAGTAGACCCTTTGAGCTTCCTAAATCCACCGAAATATCAGCCAAGTACTTTGGAACATGTATCCCAAAAGTTTAAGTCAAGACAGACTAGTTGCGAAATGACTAGCTCCCAAAAACTTGCTATTTTTGGACATACACCTTCTGGAAAAAATGAAGTGCTCTCAACCTGGTAGGAACTAGCTAAATTCCTTTTGGGCATAGCAAATAGGCTTAGCAAGCTTCCCATTCCAAGTTAAAAAACTTTAAATAATGGATTGAGCATTGAGAACAAGATTCATCAATTTCTGGAACATGCCCACCATTCTCGGGGCTTTGCAGAGATAGACTAGTGAGCAGTAAAATGCTGATATCTCCAAAGCTGTAAATCCAATGACCATGAAAATTTATATGCAGAAAGGAGTCCGTAGGAGCTATCCAGCGCACATTAAAACACTGAAAATAATTGCGTAGAACTCGAGATATGACCTTCTAAAGTCACTACTCTAAGTGAGTATAGCAGAGAATAAAACAAAGAAGTAGATGAGTATAAATGTATAGATTCACATATGATTACAACCACATTGGCAATGAATATTTGCACAATGGGAGTAGAATGAAAGAGCCATGGAGTAAGCTCTTCAATCTCTACAAAGTGACATGAAGTGGTCACATACAAGGCTTGCTCATGGCCTCTTCCTTCTTGCTCTTTTTATAGCTATTCTTGGAGGGAGTTTTGAATTCGAATTCGAATGGCTCCACCTAAAATTGATCGCCAAAATTAGGAGAGATTCCCTCAGCTCTAAAATTCGTGGCTTTAGGTAGTTAGAGCCAATTTTCTTTTACATCATGGATGAGGTAAGCCATCCTTTTCCTTTTTTCTTTTTCCATTTACAAGAGATAAAAATGAACTCTTTTACAAGAGGTGTTCACATGACTACACATGTGACTTACAAATGATCATAATATCAAGCATATCAAGCATGTAGGCTTGGGTAAAATGCACCAACAACTTCCCCTCAAGCCTAACATGCTTGGCCTCAAAATAATTCTTCAATTGTCCTTGATTTCCTGCAAACCAATCATCAACTTGAATCTACTTAACTTTATACCATCAAGAGCTTTAGTCAACATGTTTGCACATTGCATATCTATAGAGACATAGGATAGTTGAATATCCTTGATCATTAGCTTCTCCCTTACATAATGGTAGTGGAATTCAATATGCTTGGCTCTAGCATGGTATACCGGATTGGTTGCTAGATGTAGTGAGCTTGTGTTGTCACAAAAAATGTGAGGTGTTGAAGAATGAAGTCCAAGATCTGTGTACAAAGACTTTAACCACATGATTTCTTGAGTTGCATTAGCCAAACCTCTATATTCCGCTTCCGTAGAAGATAATGCCACAGTTGGTATCTTCTTCGATGACCAAGAAATGATTTTTGAACGTGCAAATGAGTAGACCTTTAGCTCAATATCTGAAGTATATGAATAAAACAAACCTTCATTCATGGTCCCCTTTAGGTACTTGAGGACTCTATTGGCCGCTTCCATATGTGGTCTTCTCGGCTTATGCATAAACTGACTCAATATGCTAACGCTATAGCATATATCCACCCTTGTGAGAGTTGCATAATTCAAAACTTCCAACCAAGCTTTGATAGCTTCTGATGTCTTCAATTGGCTCTCCTTCATAAGCACTAAGCTTATGATTTTGCAGCATAGGTGTACCTGCACACTTGGTATTTTCCATCTTGAACTTGACGAGCATGTCATGCACATACTTCCTTTGTGTGATGTATGTACCTGAATCTGTGTAGATTAACTCCAATCCAAGAAAATAAGTGAGTGGTCCGAGGTCACTCATTTTGAACTCCTCCTTCATTTGACTCTTTACCTGTTTGATTCCTTCAAGATCATTGCCTGTGGTAATAATATCATCAACATACACACATAAATAGATCACTTCAGATCCATTCCTCTTTATGAACAAAGAGGTATGTGCTTTGCTAGCTTTGAATCCTTGGTCCTGCAAATAAGTCACCAATTTGAAATTCCAAGCTCTTGGAGCTTGCTTTAATCCATACAAAGCTTTCTTTAGTTTGCATACATAGTTAGGATGATGTGCATCCTCATATCCAGGAGGTTGTGCCATATACACTTCCTCAGAAATCCATCCATTCAAGAAATCATTCTTTACATCAAGTTGGTAGAGATTCCGATTTCTAGATGCATCAAGACTAATGAGAACCCTAATTGTAGGCATTTTTGCAACAGGAGAGAAAGTCTCCTCATAAACAATACCATGGGTTTGAGCAAACCCTTTAGCAACTAACCTTGCTTTGTGTCTATTTATACTTCCATCTGGATTCCTCTTGATTTTGTATATCCATCGAGAACCAATTACCTTCATAGATGGCTTGTTAGGTACAAGCTCCCAAGTGTCATTCTCCTTCAAGGCTTCCATTCTTCATAACCAAACCTCTCAGGTTTCTTCTTCTCCCATGAATACCTTCTAAGTGGTTGATGTGAGCTCTCGGGTCCATATGTAGCATCCTGCATCTTTGCTTTACCTTTGTTCTTCCATAGCTTTAGTCTTTCCAAGTCTTCTAGGTCAATCTTCGAATCACTTTCTTCAATCTGCTTTGGCTCCTTCGGTTGAAGTGATGGAAAATCTTCATCCAAGTCATATGGAAGCTTCACTTTCCTGTCATCATCAAACCATGATTTGTTTTCATCAAAAATTACATCTCTACTCACAGAAAATCCTTTATTGGTTGGATTGTACAATCTATATCCTTTTTGGTTTTGGTCATAACCAATAAATACACATTTCTCTGCCTTGGGATCCGATTTCCCTCTTACTTGAGAAGGAATGTGAGCATAGGCTAAGCATCCAAAGATTTTACAATGCTCTAGACTAGGTCTTCTTCCATTCCACACTTCATATGGAGTGGTTCCATCTAGTGACTTAGATGGAAGTCTATTTATGAGATATGTGGGTGTCGACACAACGTCTGCCCAAAGGTAGTTTGGAAATCCCTTTTCGTTGAGCATGGACCTTGCAGCTTCAACAATAGCTCTGTTCCTCCTGTCTCCTACACCATCGAGTTCGGGTGTATACCTTGTAGTGACTTCCCTTTTAATTCCTCTTTCATGCAAGAAGGCATCAAATTCAGAAGAGAAGTATTCTCCTCTACCATCTGATCTGAGTCGTTTCAAAGTCCTACCTGTTTGGTTTTCAACAAGAGCAATATACTTCTTAAAGCAATTAAACACTTCATCCTTGTGCTTCATAAAAAACAAAATGGTCCACCTGCTACAATCATCTATGAAAGACACATAATATCTTGAGCCTGATATAGATGGCTCCTTACTTGGACCCCACACATCCATGTGCACTAGATCCAAAGGATTTTGATACATATATCCTTTCTTATTGAAAGGTTGTCTATGAGGCTTGCGGAGTTGACAATCTTCACACTTATATATCATGTGTTGCCTTGTGATATTAGGCAAACCAAGTACAATTTGGTCCCTGCAAATTTGTTTGAGTGTCCTCTAACCAATGTGAGCAAGCCTTTTGTGCCATATCTCCAACTCTCTAAGAGTTTGAGATCCATAGCTAAACAAAGCTATGTTCTTTATATCTTCCACTTCAAAAGTGAAAAGCCTTCCTGTCTTTTCTCCTTTGGCAATCCTTCTAAAGCCTTGCCTTGGGTCTTCAACATATGCTCCAAACCGGTTGAATCTAACCTGGAATCCTTTTTCAACAATGTGTCCAACACTTATTAAATTTTTGGTAATTGTAGGGACATACAAGACTTTGCTTAAGAGGTTCATATTCCCATCTGATGTCTTCACATTACCTATCTTCTCCACTGAGTGCTTTGTGTCATCTCCTGTCTGCACTTCATGCTTGTTATGAGGATCTTCCAAATCAGAAAGTAAAGCCACATTTCTTGCTACATGGTTTGAGCATCCCGAATCAATGTAAAATATGTGATCATCATCCTTACCCTTCTTCACTGATAGATTCATAATCAATAATGAATCTTCTTGACTTTGGTCCTCTGCATAGTTATTGTAGTCTCTTCTTCCTCTATGGCCACTTTGATAGTTGTTGTTGTTGTAATTGTTGTTGTAGTAGTTGTTGTTGTTGTAGCCTCCATTGTATCTGCCTCTATTTGATCCATAGCCACCTCTATTGAATCCTCTTCCTCTTGAGTTCCACGGGTTCGTGAAACATTCTTCAGTAGTATGATTAGATAATCCACATATGTTGCAAGGTTGAGATGATTGGAATCTCCCCCTGCCTTGCTTTCCACTTCTACCTCTTCCTCTAGCTCTTCCTCTACCTTCAAAGTTTGCTTGGAAAGAGCTACCTTCATCTTCATTCTTCCTATTCTTTGACTTGTCCTTGACCTTAGCTTTATCAGAATATACGGCAGAAGTTTGATTACCTCTTGAGGACTCACGACCTTTGCTAATATTTGCTTCATGAGTGAAGAGTTGGCCCATGAGTGTGTTGAGGTCGGGTACATGCATATCCATCTATAAATCCATGGCTGTTGTGAATGACTCCCGCTTGTCGTCTGCTTTGATTTCGTTTATGATTTTTCTAGTGATTTGCTCCTCTTCAATTACCTCTCCAATGCTTCCAAGTTGGTCGGAAATCTCCTTCATCTTTGTGACATAATCAGTCACATTTTGCTTCGGGCTTTTCTTCATTGTTGTGAACTCCATCCACAATTGGTTCTTCCTTGCTCGAGTGTTGGAAGAGAAGAAAGAAGCAAGTGCATTGCAGGTCTGTCTTGATGTATTGCATCCCTTGACATGAGGTAAAAGAAAATCAGAGATTGAGCTTAGAATATAGGACCTTGCAAGTTCATCCTTCAAAAACCAATTCAAAAGTCCTTCCACTTCTTCATGTGATGGTTTCCCTTTGTTCCTCATGGTTGGCATTGCTTCATCTCCGGATATGAATCCATATAGATTCCTCCCTTGAAGGAAAGCCTTCATCCTTAGAGACCATGCCGGATAGTTGTTTCGATCCAATTTGTAAATTGTTGATGGAAATCCATCTCCCATGTTGCTTGACTATGCTCTGATACCACTGTGAAGAGAGATGGTGGATGCAATCCAAAGATGAGTAGGTGCTCCTACAACCAGCTTCACACCAGCCAACTGAGGCTTCAGAGTTGCTTAGTAGACCCTTTGAGCTTCCTGATCTACCAAAATATAAGCCAAGTACTTTGGAACATGTATCCCAAAAGTTTAAGTCAAGACAGACTAGTTGCGAAATGACTAGCTCCCAAAAACTTGCTATTTTTGCACATACACCTGCTAGAAAAAATGAACAGTGCTCTCAACCCGGTGAGAACTAGCTAAATTCCTTTTGGGCATAGCAAATAGACTTAGCAAGCTTCCCAATCCCAGTTAAAAGACTTTAAATGATGGACTGAGCATTGAGAACAAGATTCATCAATTTCTCAAACATGCCCACCATTCTCGGGGCTCTGGAGAGATAGACCAGTGAGCAGTAAAATGCAGATATCTCCAAAACTATAAATCCAATGACGATGAAAATTTATATCAGAAATGAGTCTCTAAGAGCTATGCAACGCACGTTAAAACACTGAAAAGGTTGCGTAGAACTCGAGATATGACCTTCTGAAGTCACTGCTCTGAGTGAGTATAGCAGAGAATAAAACAGAGAAGTAGATGATTATATATGTATAGATTCACATATGATTACAACCACATTGGCAATGAATATTTGCACAATGGGAGTATAAAGAAAGAGCTATGGAGTAAGCTCTTCAATCTCTACAAAATGACATGAAGTGGTCACATACAAGGCTTGCTCATCGTCGCTTCCTTCTTGCTCTTTTTATAGCTATTCTTGGAGGGAGTTTTGAATTCGAATTTGAATGGCTTCACCTAAAACTGATCCCCAAAGTTACGAGAGATTCCCTCAGCTCTAAAATTCATGGTTTTAGGTAGTTAGAGCCACAAATTTTCTTTTACATCATGGATGAGGTAAGCCATCCTTTTCCTTTTTTCTTTTTCCATTTACAAGAGATAAAAATGAACTCTTTTACAAGAGGTGTTCAGATGACTACACATGTGACTTACAAATGATCATAATATCAAGCATATCAAGCATGTAGGCTTGGGTGAAATGCACGAAAAGCTCCCCCTCAAGCCTAACATGCTTGGCCTCAAAATAAGTCTTCAATTGTCCTTGATTTCCTGCAAGCCAATCATCAAGTTGAATCTACTTAACTTTGTACCATCAAGAGCTTTAGTCAACATGTCTGCACATTGCATATCTGTAGAGACATAGGATAGTTGAATATCCTTGCTCATTAGCTTCTCCCTTACATAATGGTAGTGGACTTCAATATGCTTGGCTCTAGCATGGTATACTGGATTGCCTGCTAGATGTAGTGAGCTTGTGTTGTCACAAAAAATGTGAGGTGTTGAAGAATGAAGTCCAAGATCTGTGTACAAGACTTTAACCACCTGATTTCTTGAGTTGCATTAGCCAAAGCTCTATATTCCGCTTCAATAGAAGACAATGCCACAGTTGGTTTCTTCTTCGATGACCAAGAAATGATTTTTGAACCTGCAAATGATATATATCCGGATGTGCTTCTTCTATCATCTCTAGATCCAGCCCAATTTGCATCTGAGTAGACCTTTAGCTCAATATCTAAAGTATATGAATAAAACAAACCTTCATTCATGGTCCCCTTTAGGTACTTGAGGACTCTATTGGCCGCTTCCATATGTGGTCTTCTCGGCTTATGCATAAACTGACTCAATATGCTAACGCTATAGCATATATCCACCCTTGTGAGAGTTGCATAATTCAAACTTCCAACCAAGCTTTGATAGCTTCTGATGTCTTCAATTGGATCTCCTTCATAAGCACTAAGCTTATGATTTTGCTCCATAGGTGTACCTGCACACTTGGTAGTTTCCATCTTGAACTTGACGATCATGTCATGCACATACTTCCTTTGTGTGATGTATATACCTGAATCTGTGTCGATTAACTCCAATCCAAGAAAATAAGTGAGTGGTCCGAGGTCACTTAATTTGAACTCCTCCTTCATTTGACTCTTTACCTGTTTGATTCCTTCAAGATCATTGCCTGTGATAATAATATCATCAACATACACACATAAACAGATCACTTGAGATCCATTCCTCTTTATGAACAAAGAGGTATCCGCTTTGCTAGCTTTGAATCCTTGGTCCTGCAAATAAGTCACCGATCTGAAATTCCAAGCTCTTGGAGCTTGCTTTAATCCATACAAAGCTTTCTTTAGTTTGCATACATAGTTAGGATGATGTGCATCCTCATATCCAGGAGGCTGTGCCATATACACTTCCTGAGAAATCCATCCATTCAAGAAAGCATTCTTTACATCAAGTTGGTAGAGATTCCGATTTCTAGATGCATCAAGACTAATAAGAACCCTAATTGTAGGCATTTTTGCAACAGGAGAGAAAGTCTCCTCATAATCAATACCATGGGTTTGAGCAAACCCTTAAGGAAATAACCTTGCTTTGTTTCTATTTATACTTCCATCTGGATTCCTCTTGATTTTGTATATCCATCGAGATCCAATTACCTTCATAGATGGCTTCATCCAAGTCATATGGCAGCTTCACTTTCCTGTCATCATCAAACCATGATTTGTTTTCATCAAAATTACATCTCTACTCACAGAAAATCCTTTATTGGTTGGATTGTACAATCTATATCCTTTTTGGTTTTGGTCATAACCAATCAATACGCATTTTCTCTGCCTTGGGATCCAATTTCCCTCTTACTTGAGAAGGAATGTGAGCATAGGCTAAGCATCCAAAGATTTTACAATGCTCTAAACTAGGTCTTCTTCCATTCCACACTTCATATGGAGTGGTTCCATCTAGTAACTTAGATGGAAGTATATTTATGAGATATGTGGGGTGTAGACACAACCTCTGCCCAAAGGTAGTTTGGAAATCCCTTTTCGTTGAGCATGGACCTTGCAGCTTCAACAATAGCTCTGTTCCTCCTCTCTGCTACACCATTGAGTTCAGGTGTATACCTTGTAGTGACTTCCCCTTTAATGCCTCTTTCATGCAAGAAGGGATCAAATTCAGAAGAGAAGTATTCTCCTCCACCATGTGATCTGAGTCGTTTCAAAGTCCTACCTGTTTGGTTTTCAACAAGAGCAATATACTTCTTAAAGCAATTAAACACTTCATCCTTGTGCTTCATAAAAAACAAAATGGTCCACCTCCTACAATCATCTATGAAAGACACATAATATCTTGAGCCTGATATAGATGGCTCCTTACTTGGACCCCACACATTCATGTGCACTAGATCCAAAGGATTTTGATACATATATCCTTTCTTATTGAAAGGTTGTCTATGAGGCTTGCCGAGTTGACAAGCTTCACACTTATAAATCATGTGTTGCCTTGTGATATTACGCAAACCAAGTACACTTTTGTCCCTGCAAATTTGTTTGAGTGTCCTCTCACCAATGTGAGCAAGGCTTTTGTGCCATATCTCCAACTCTGTAAGAGTCTGAGATCCATAGCTAAACAAAGCTATGTTCTTTGTATCTTCCAGTTCAAAAGTGAAAAGCCTTCCTATCTTTTCTCCTTTGGCAATCCTTCTAAAGCCTTGCCTTGGGTCTTCAACATATGCTCCAAACCGGTTGAATCTAACCTGCAATCCTTTTTCAACAATCTGTCTAACACTTATTAAATGTTTGGTAATTGTAGGGACATACAAGACTTTGCTTAAGAGGTTCATATTACCATCTGATGTCTTCACATTACCTATCTTCTCCAGTGAGTGCTTTCTGTCATCTCCTATCTGCACTTCATGCTTGTTATGACCAAATCAGAAAGTAAAGCCACATTTCCTGCTACATGGTTTGAGCATCCCGAATCAATGTAAAATTTGTGATCATCATCCTTACCCTTCTTCACTGATAGATTCATAATCAAAAATGAATCTTCTTGACTTTGGTCCTCTGCATAGTTATTGTAGTCTCTTCTTCCTCTATGGCCACTTTGATAGTTGTTGTTGTTGTTGTTGTTGTAATTGTTGTTGTAGTAGTAGTTGTTGTTGTAGCCTCCATTGTATCTGCCTTTATTTGATCCATAGCCACCTCTATTGAATCCTCTTCCTCTTGAGTTCCTCGGGTGCCTGAAGCATTGTTCAGTAGTATGATTAGATAAGCCACATATGTTGCAAGGTTGAGATGATTGGAATGTCCCCCTGCCTTGCTTTCCACTTCTGCCTCTTCCTCTAGCTCTTCCTCTACCTGCAAAGATTGCTTGGAAAGAGCTACCTTCATCTTCGTTCTTCCTATTCTTTGACTTGTCCTTGACCTTAGCTTTATCAGAATATAAGGCAAAAGTTTGATGACCTCTTGAGGACTCACCACCTTTGCTAATCTTTGCTTCATGAGTGAAGAGTTGGCCCATGAGTGTGTTGAGGTCGGGTACATGCATATCCATGTATAAATCCATGGCTGTTGTGAATGACTCCCACTTGTCGTCTGCTTTGATTCCATTTATGATTTGTCTAATGATTTGCTCCTCTTCAATTACCTCTCCAATGCTTCCAAGTTGGTCGGAAATCTCCTTCATCTTTGTGACATAATCAGTCACATTTTGCTTCGGGCTTTTCTTCATTGTTGTGAACTCCATCCACAATTGTTTCTTCCTTGCTCGAGTGTTGGAAGAGAGGAAAGAAACAAGTGCATTACAGGTCTTTCTTGATGTCTTGCATCCCTTGACTTGAGGTAAAAGAAAATCAAAGATTGAGTTTAGAATATAGGACCTTGCAAGTGCATCCTTCGAACACCAATTCGAAAGTCCTTCCACTTCTTCATGTGATGGTTTCCCTTTGTTCCTCATGGTTGGCATTGCTTCATCTCCGGATATGAATCCATATAGATTCCTCCCTTGAAGGTAAGCCTCCATCCTTAGAGACCATGCCGGGCAGTTGTTTCGATCCAATTTGTCAATTGTTGATGGAAATCCATCTCCCATGTTGCTTGACTATGCTCTGATACCACTATGAAGAGAGATGGTGGAAGCAATCCAAAGATGAGTAGGTGCTGCTACAACCAGCTTCACACCAGCCAACTGCGACTTCAGAGTTCATTAGTAGACCCTTTGAGCTTCCTAAATCCACCAAAATATCAGCCAAGTACTTTGGAACATGTATCCCAAAAGTTTAAGTCAAGACAGACTAGTTGCGAAATGACTAGCTCCCAGAAACTTGCTATTTCTGGACATACACGTGCAGGAAAAAATGAACAGTGCTCTCAACCTCGTAGGAACTAGCTAAATTCCTTTTGGGCATAGCAAATAGACTTAGCATCTTCCCAATCCAAGTTAAAAAACTTTAAATGATGGACTGAGCATTGAGAACAAGATTCATCAATTTCTAGAACATGCCCATTCGCGGCTCTGCAGAGATAGAGCAGTGAGCAGTAAAATGCAGATATCTCCAAAACTGTAAATCCAATGACCATGAAAATTTATATGCAAAAATGAGTCCGTAGGAGCTATCCAACGCTCATTAAAACACTGAAAAAGATTGCGTAGAACTCGAGATATGACCTTCTGAAGTCACTGCTCTAAGTGAGTATAGCAGAGAATAAAACAAAGAAGTAGATGATGATAAATGTACATATTCACATATGATTACAACCACATTGGCAATGAATATTTGCACAATGGGAGTAGAATGAAAGATCCATGGAGTAAGCTCTTCAATCTCTACAAAATGACATGAAGTGGTCACATACAAGGCTTGCTCATGACCTCTTCCTTCTTGCTCTTTTTATAGCTATTGTTGGAGGGATTTTTGAATTCGAATTCGAATGGCTCCACCTAAAAGTGATTCCCAAAGTTAGGAGAGATTCCCTCAGCTCTAAAATTCGTGGTTTTAGGTAGTTAGAGCCATGAATTTTCATTTACATCATGGATGAGGTAAGCAATCTTTTTCCTTTTTTCTTTTTCCATTTACAAGAGATAAAAATGAACTCTTTTACAAGAGGTGTTCACATGACTACACATGTGACTTACAAATGATCATAATATCAAGCATATCAAGCATGTAGGCTTGGGTAAAATGCACCAACAGCTTCCCCTCAAGCCTAACATGCTTGGCCTCAAAATAAGTCTTCAATTGTCCTTGATTTACTGCAAGCCAATCATCAACTTGAATCTACTTAACTTTGTACCATCAAGAGCTTTAGTCAACATGTCTGCACATTGCATATCTGTAGAGACATAGGATAGTTGAATATCCTTGCTCATTAGCTTCTCCCTTACATAATGGTAGTGGACTTCAATATGCTTGGCTCTACTCATGGTATACCGGATAGGTTGCTAGATGTAGTGAGCTTGTGTTGTCACAAAAAATGTGAGGTGTTGAAGAATGAAGTCCAAGATCTGTGTACAAAGACTTTAACCACATGATTTCTTGAGTTGCATTAGCCAAACCTCTATATTCCGCTTCCGTAGAAGATAATGCCATGGTTGGTTTCTTCTTCGATGACCAAGAAATGATTTTTGAACCTGCAAATGATATATACCCGGATGTGCTCCTTCTATCATCTCTAGATCCAGCCCAATCTGCATCTGAGTAGACCTTTAGCTCAATATTTGAAGTATATGAATAAAACAAACCTTCATTCATGGTCCCCTTTAGGTACTTGAGGACTCTCTTGGCCGCTCCCATATGTGGTCTTCTCGGCTTATGCATAAACTGACTCAATATGCTAACGCTATAGCATATATCCACCCTTGTGAGAGTTGCATAATTCAAACTTCCAACCAATCTTTTATACCTTCCGATGTCTTCAATTGGCTCTCCTTCATAAGCACTAAGCTTATGATTTTGCTCCATAGGTGTACCTGCACACTTGGTATTTTCCATCTTGAACTTGACGAGCATGTCATGCACATACTTCCTTTGTGTGATGTATATACCTGAATCTGTGTAGATTAACTCCAATCCAAGAAAATAAGTGAGTGGTCCGAGGTCACTCATTTTGAACTCCTCCTTCATTTGACTCTTTACCTGTTTGATTCCTTCAAGATCATTGCCTGTGATAATAATATCATCAACATACACACATAAATAGATCACTTCAGATCCATTCCTCTTTATGAACAAAGAGGTATCCGCTTTGCTAGCTTTGAATCCTTGGTCCTACAAATAAGTCACCAATCTGAAATTCGAGGCTCTTGGAGCTTGCTTTAATCCATACAAAGCTTTCTTTAGTTTGCATACATAGTTAGGATGACGTGCATCCTCATATCCAGGAGGTTGTGCCATATACACTTCCTCAGAAATCCATCCATTCAAGAAAGCATTCTTTACATCAAGTTGGTAGAGATTCCGATTTCTAGATGCATCAAGACTAATGAGAACCCTAATTGTAGGCATGTTTGCAACAGGAGAGAAAGTCTCCTCATAATCAATACCATGGGTTTGAGCAAACCCTTTAGCAACTAACCTTGCTTTGTGTCTATATATACTTCCATCTGGATTCCTCTTGATTTTGTATATCCATCGAGATCCAATTACCTTCATAGATGGATTGTTAGGTACAAGCTTCCAAGTGTCATTCTCCTTCAAGGCTTCCATTTCTTCATCCATTGCATCTCTCCAAGCTTTCTTACTTTGTGCTTCTTCGAATGTGGTAGGTTCTTCATTGGTTGAATCCTTTGCAATGTAGATTGAGTGCTTGGTGACAAAAGAAGTATCATAACCAAACCTCTCAGGTTTCTTCTTCTCCCGTGAAGACCTTCTAAGTGGTTGATGTGAGCTCTCGGGTCCATATGTAGCATCCTGCATCTTTGCTTTACCTTTGTTCTTCCATAGCTTTAGTCTTTCCAAGTCTTCTGTGTCAATCTCCGAATCACTTTCTTCAATCTTCTTTGGCTCCTTTGGTTGAAGTGATGGAAAATCTTGATCCAAGTGATATGGCAGCTTCACTTTCCTGTCATCATCAAACCATGATTTGTTTTCATAAAAAATTACATCTCTACTCACAGAAAATCCTTTATTGGTTGGATTGTACAATCTATATCCTTTTTGGTTTTGGTCATAACCAATAAATACGCACTTCTCTACCTTGGGATCCGATTTCCCTCTTACTTGAGAAGGAATGTGAGCATAGGCTAAGCATCCAAAGATTTTACAATGCTCTAGACTAGGTCTTCTTCCATTCCACACTTCGTATGGAGTGGTTCCATCTAGTGACTTAGATGGAAGTCTATTTATGAGATATGTGGCTGTAGACACAGCCTCTTCCCAAAGGTAGTTTGGCAATCCCTTTTTGTTGAGCATGGACCTTTCAGCTTCGAGAATAGCTCTGTTCCTCCTCTCTGCTACACCATTGAGTTCGGGTGTATACCTTGTAGTGACTTCCCTTTTAATGCCTCTTTCATGCAAGAAGGCATCAAATTCAAAAGAGAAGTATTCTCCTCCACCATGTGATCTCAGTCGTTTCAAAGTCCTACCTGTTTGGTTTTCAACAAGAGCAATATACTTCTTAAAGCAATTAAACACTTCATCCTTGTGCTTCATGTTGGAAAAGATGGATGGATGCTCCAAGAGACTGAGTGGGTACTGCTAAACCTGCTTTGTACCAACCCTCTTTTGCTTAAGAGTTGATAAGTAGACCTTCTTAGCTTTCCAATAACACCAAAAAATAGCCTATGTACTTTGGAAGTGATGTGTGTAATGATTGAACCAAAACAGATAACTTTGAACTTCACAAACTCAAGAAAAACTTCTATTTTTGTCTTGAAACCTGCTGGATGTTTTACTCAGTGTGACCAGCAAAGTAGAAATTGATAAAATTCCTTCTAGGGGTATTTAATTAGCTTAGTAAGCTACCATTTGCAAGTGGAATGATGTAAAAAGATAAAATATGCTAAGAGAAATCAATTTAGCAAGTTTAGCTATGCCCCCGACTTTTTAGGACTGTAGCAAAAAATGATCAGAGTTCACCTTGACACACATTTCTCTGAAATGGCTGAATAGAATCACTTCAAACTTTGATACTGTGTAGACGACTTTGAGCTAAATCCAACAGGCTTTGAATCACTTGATTTGGTGAAGAATTGACCGAGATATGCCCTTGACAAGTTGACAGACTTTTGAGTACACTAACAGAGAACTCAGAGATTAATGATGTAAATGTATCTATTAATTAACACTTGTATACAATTCCATTGGCATGAATAACATTGCCTTATGGTGTAGAAGGGTGTAGGCTATGGTATAGTCCTTACACACACTCAAAATCAGTAGAATGAGGCTCGGGAATGATCTCTCTTACCCGCGACTTTTCATGTTCACTTTTTATATGAAGTGAGCAAAGATTTGAATTCAAATTCAAATTTTGGCTCCCTATGATTAAGCTCCTAAATGCTTGGAGATATTCCTTCAATCAAATGAGCTACTTTCTCCACGACTCACTTTGGTAGGTGATTACAAAAGAATCTAAGTCATTTTCACTTTTACAATGAGGTAAAGTGGTAATTAGCCACTAGAATATGTTCCTATGCTTCTTCATGTAAGTGTAGACTTTAATGCATCCTTTGAGCCAAATGTGTAGGCTTGCAATTTACACCAACAGCTCCCTCTCAAGCCAAACATTTTGGCTTAAGTCTTCATCTTCAATCTTCACCCGCAATCCAATCATGGATTTGAACCTGCAAAGTTTTGTTCCATGCAAAGCTTTAGTCAACAAATCTGCACATTGCATGTTTGTTGATACATAGGTAAGTTGAATGTCCTTGCTTATCAATTTATTTCTCACATAATGGTAATGAACCTCTATGTGTTTGGTCCTAGCATGATAGATAGGATTAGCTGCAAGGTGAAGAGAACTTGTATTATCCCAAAAAATAATTGGTGACCTAGTATACAATCCCAATTCTGTATACAAAAGTTTAATCCAAATTGCTTCTTGTGTGGCATTAGCCAGTCCTCTATACTCTGCCTCTGTGGAAGACAAAGCAATAGTAGGTTGCTTCTTTGAAGACCATGAAATTGGTTTGTCACCTGCAAAGGAAATATATACAGAAGTGCTCCTCCTATCATCCTTGCATCCTGGCCAATCCGGATCTGAATAAATTTTGATATCAATATATGAAGTGTAAGGGAAATACAAACCATGGTTCTGTGTACCCTTGAGATACTTCAAGATTCTCTTAGCAACCTCTAAGTGAGGTATCCTTGGCTTGTGCATAAATTGACTTAGCACACTTACTCCATATGCAATATCAATTCTTGTAAGAGTAGCATAGTTCAAGCTACCCACCATACTTTGATAACCTGTAATGTCTTTGACTTCATCACCTTCATGGGCACTTAGCTTTAGGTTCACCTCCATCGGAGTGCTTGCTACTTTAGCATCCCACAAGTGAAACTTCTTCAACACATCTTGTACATACTTTTTCTGAGTAATGTATATCCCTGAATTAGTGTAAACTAATTCAAGCCCTAGAGAATACTTCAATAAACCAAGATCATTGATCTTGAACTCCTTCATCATCTGGCTACCTGATTCCATTGACATCATTCCCTGTAATGCTGATGTCATCAACATAAACACAGAGATATATTACATCTGAATTACTTCTCTTAAATAACAGAGAAGTCTCAGCCTTGCTCATGACAAAACCTTGGTCTTGGAGGTATGTAGTTAACCTGTAATTCCATGCCCTAGGTGCTTGATTCAATCCATATAAAGCCTTTTTAAATTTGCAAACATAAGTTACCTTCTTAGGATCCTCATAGCCAGGAGGTGGTGACATATAAACTTCTTCTGAAATCCATCCATTCAAGAAAGCATTCTTGACATCCAATTGGTACATGTTCCAATTCTTTGATGCAGCCACACTTACCAACACTCTGATTGTTGGCATCTTGGCCACAGGAGAAAATGTCTCTTCATAGTCAATGCCTTGGGTTTGTGCAAAACCCTTGGCTACCAATCTGGTTTTGTACCTATTAATTGTTCCATCAGAATTTCTTTTCAACTTATAGATCCATCTGGATCCTATTACCTTCATAGAATCCTTCTTGGGTACTAACTCCCATGTGTCACTCTCCTTGAGTGCTTCAATCTCCTCATCCATAGCTTCTTTCCATTCTGATTTGGTTATTGCTTCTTCATATGAACCTGGTTCTTCATTTGACAAATCTTTGGCAAGATAAATTGAATGTTTAGTAACAAGAGATGTATCATACCCATATCTGATAGGTTTCTTGCTTTCTCTTTGAGATCTTCTGTTTGATTGAGTTGATAATTCAGGTATGTCTTCAAGCTTCTTCATCTTCATTTTGCCCTTGGACTTCCATGCCTTGAATTCTTCAAGGTTGATAGTGTCTTCATCATCTGAACTTGAGTCTTCATTCTGAGTAGGTTCCTCCTTTGCAAGTTTTGGAAATTCCTCTTCCAAATCATAGGGTAGTTTGACCTTCCTGCATTCATTCTCATACCAAGAATCATTTTCATCAAAGATCACATCTGTGCTTACCATAAATCCCTTATTGGTAGGATTATAAAACCTGTACCCTTTTTGATTTAAATCATACCCAATGAAAATGCATTTTTCAGCCTTTGGGTCTAGCTTACCTCTTATCTGAGAAGGAATGTGCACATATGCTACACATCCAAATATTTATCAGTGATCTAATGATGGTCTCTTACCATGCCATGCTTCATAGGGTGTCATACCATCAAGTGACTTAGATGGTAACCTCTTTATGAGGTAAGTGGCAGTAGAAACACTCTCTACCCATAGATAGGTAGGTAGTTTCCTCTCATTAAGCATAGATCTAGCTGTCTCAACAATTAACCTATTTCTTCTTTCAGCTACCCCATTCTGTTCAGGAGAATACCTTGTGGTTATCTCTCTTTTGATGCCTTTGTCCTGCAAGAAGTCTTCAAATTCATTGGAGAAGTACTCACCTCCTCCATCTGACCTTAGCCTCTTCAAATTCCTTCCTGTCTGGTTTTCAACTAATGCAAGATATTTCTTAAAACAATTAAATACCTCATCCTTGTGCTTCATGAAGTATAATACAGTCCATCTGCTATAATCATCAATAAAAGACACATAGTATCTTGATCATGAGATTGAGGGGTCTTTGCTAGGTCCCCATACATCTGTGTGTACAAGCTCTAGGTAGTCTTCATGTATATATCCTTTCTTGGAGAAGGGTAACCTGTGAGACTTACCAAATTGACAAGCACCACACTTGTAAATCATATGTTGCTTGGATACATTAGGTATCCCAAGCACACATTGGTCCTTGCACAGTTGTTTCAAGGTTCTTTCTCCTATGTGCCCTAACCTTTTGTGCCAAATCTCAAGCTCTGAAAGTGTTTGATCTTTATAACTGTATAGTGCAATGTTCTTTGTATCTTCCAACTCAAAAGTAAAAAGTCTACCTGATTTTTCTCCTTTAGCAATCCTCTTGAACCCATGTCTTGGGTCCTCCACATATGCTCCATATTGATTGAATCTGACCTGCAAACCATTCTCCACAATCTTACCAACACTCATCAAATTTTTGGTAATGATTGGTACATAAAGTACCCTACTCAACAAATTCTGAGTACCATCACACGTTTTAACATTTCCAACTTTAACTACTGAATACTTTGTATCATCACCTGTTTGGACTTGATGTTTACCTTTTGGTTCCTCAAGATCAGAGAGTAGTGCCACATTGCCAGCCACATGATTTGAGCACCCCGAATCAATGTAGAATAGGTGATCATCACTTGTACCTGACTTTGAAGTCATGTTCATAATCAGAAGAGAGTCATCCTGCTCCTCTGTGTAGCTGTTGTAGTCCTTTCTGGTTTTGAATCCTCCTTGGTAGTTGCCATTGTAATTGTTGTTGTAATTGTTGTTGTGGCTTTGGTCATGATTGAACCTTCCTCTTGACTGTGAGTATCCACCTCTTTGGTAGCCTCTTCCTGTCTGATTTTTGTAATTCCTGAAACACTCATCTGTAGTATGATTTGATAAACCACAAATGTTGCATGGTGATGAGTTATAGGGTCTCCCCCTACCTTGATTACCTCCTCTGCCCCTTCCTCTTGAAGATCTACCTCTCCCTGCATAGTTGGCTTGGGAGGTAGAGCCTTCATCTTCCATCTTTTTGCTCTTGCCTTTATCCTTAGACTTCTTATCAGTGTATAGGGCATAAGAGTTATTACCTTTGGATGTATCTCTATTTTTGGTGATCTTTGCTTTATGTGTAAATAGTTGTCCCATGAGAGTTGTAAGATTTGGAGTGTGCATGTCCATGTAGAGATCCATTGTAGTGGTGAAGCTTTCCCATTTGTCATCAGCCTTGATTCCATTGATCACTTGCCTTACAATTTGTTCTTCTTCAATTTCTTCTCCTATGCTTGCTAACTGATCTGCAACATCTTTGATCTTGGTCACAAATTCTAAAACAGCTTGCTTAGGTTGCTTCCTTAGTGTTGTGAATTCAATTCACAACTGATTTTTCCTAGCCCTTATATTGGAGGAAAAATATGATGAAAAGGTTTCCCAAGTTTCTTGGGATGTCTTACGATTTCTGATATGGGGAAAAAGAAAGTCAAAGATAGAGTTGAGTAAATAAGACCTTGCCAATGCATCCTTAGCACACCATGTGTTGAGCTTTTCTTGTTCTTCTTTGGTTGGTAATCCTCTCGCTTTGAATGAGGGCAATTCCTCATCTCCTGAGATGTATCCATAGAGACTCCTTCCTTGTAGGTAGGTCTTCATCCTTAGAGACCAAGCTTGATAGTTGTTCCTGTCCAATTTATCAATAAATGAAGGAAAACCATCTCCCATTTTACCTCTATTGCTCTGATACCACTGTTGGGAAAGATGGATGGATGCTCCAAGAGATTGAGTGGGTACTGCTAAACCTGCTTTGTACCAGCCCTCTTTTGCTTGAGAGTTGATAAGTAGACCTTCTTAGCTTTCCAATAACACCAAAAAATAGCCTATGTACTTTGGAAGTGATGTGTGTAATGATTGAACCAAAACAGATAACTTTGAAGTTCACAAACTCAAGAAAAACTTCTATTTTTGTCTTGACACCTGCTGGATGTTTTACTCAGTGTGACCAGCAAAGTAGAAATTGATAAAATTACTTCTAGGGGTATTTAATTAGCTTATACTAAGCTACCATTTGCAAGTGGAATGATGTAAAAAGATAAACTATGCTAAGAGAAATCAATTTACCAAGTTTAGCTATGCCCCCGACTTTTTAGGACTGTAGGAGAAAATGGCCAGAGTTCACCTCGACACAGATTTCTCTGAAATGGCTGAATAGAATCACTTAAAACTTTGATAGCGTGTAGATGACTTTGAGCTGAATCCAACAAGCTTTGAATTACTTGATTGGGTGAAGAATTGACCGAGATATGCCCTTGACAAGTTGACAGACTTTTGAGTACACTAACAGAGAACTCAGAGATTAATGATGTAAATGTATCTATTAATTAACACTTGTATACAATCCCATTGGCATGAATAACATTGCCTAATGGTGTAGAGGGGTGTAGGCTATGGTATAGTCCTTACACACACTCAAACTCAGTAGAATGAGGCTCGAGAATGATCTTACTTACTCGCGACTTTTCATGTTCACTTTTTATATGAAGTGAGCAAAGATTTGAATTCAAATTCAAATTTTGGCTCCCTATGATTAAGATCCTAAATGCTTGGAGACATTCCTTCAATCAAATGAGCTACTTTTCCACGACTCACTTTAGTAGGTGATTACAAAAGAATCTAAGTCAATTTGACTTTTACAATGAGGTAAAGTGGTAATTAGCCACTAGCATATGTTCCTATGCTTCTTCATGTAAGTGTAGACTTTAATGCATCCTTTGAGCCAAATGTGTAGGCTTGCAATTTACACCAACATCTCCCCCTCAAGCCAAACATTTTGGCTTAAGTCTTCATCTTCAATCTTCAAGTATATCCTCCAATCCAATCATGGATTTGAACCTGCAAAGTTTTGTTCCATCCAAAGCTTTAGTCAACAAATCTGCACATTGCATGTTTGTTGATACATAGGTAAGTTGAATGTCCTTGCTTATCACTTTCTCTCTCACATAATGGTAAATAACCTCTATGTGTTTGGTCCTAGCATGATAGATAGGATTAGCTGCAAGGTGAAGAGAACTTGTATTATCCCAAAAAATAATTGGTGACCTAGTATACAATCCCAATTCTGTATAGAAAAGTTCAATCCAAATTGCTTCTTGTGTGGCATTAGTCAGTCCTCTATACTCTGCCTCTGTGGAAGACAAAGCAACAGTAGGTTGCTTCTTTGAAGACCATGAAATTGGTTTGTCACCTGCAAAGGAAATATATCCAGGAGTGCTCCTCCTATCATCCTTGCATCCTTCCCAATCTGCATCTGAATAAATTTTGATATCAATATCTGAAGTGTAAGTGAAATACAAACCATGGTTCTGTGTACCCTTGAAAAACTTCAAGTTTCTCTTGGCAGCCTCTAAGTGAGGTATCCTTGGCTTGTGCATAAATTGACTTAGCACACTTCTCCATATGCAATATCAATTCTTGTAAGAGTAGCATAGTTCAAGCTACCCACCATACTTTGATAACCTGTAATGTCTTTGACTTCATCACCTTCATGGGCACTTAGCTTTAGGTTCACCTCCATTGGAGTGCTTGCTACTTTAGCATCCTGCAAGTGAAACTTCTTCAACATATCTTGTACATACTTTTTCTGAGTAATGTATATCCTTGAATTAGTGTAAACTAATTCAAGCCCTAGAGAATACTTCAATAAACCAAGATCATTGATCTTGAACTCCATCATCTGTCTTTTGATATACCTGATTCCATTGACATCATTACCTATAATGATGATGTCATCAACATAAACACAGAGATATATTACCTCTGAATTACTTCTCTTAATGAACAGAGAAGTGTCAGCCTTGCTCATGACAAAACCTTGGTCTTGGAGATATGTAGTTAACCTGTAATTCCATGCCTTAGGTGCCTGCTTCAATCCATATAAAGCCTTTTTTAATTTGCAAACATAAGTTACCTTCTTAGGATCCTCATAGCCAGGAGGTTGTGAGATATAAACTTCTTCTAAAGTCCATCCATTCAAGAAAGCATTCTTGACATCCAATTGGTACATGTTCCAATTCTTTGATGCAGCCACACTTACCAACACTCTGATTGTTGGCATCTTGGCCACAGGAGAAAATGTCTCTTCATAGTCAATGCCTTGGGTTTGTGCAAAACCCTTGGCTACCAATCTGGCTTTGTACCTATTAATTGTTCCATCAGAATTTCTTTTCAACTTATAGATCCATCTGGATCCTATTACCTTCATAGAATCCTTCTTGGTTACTAACTCCCATGTGTCACTCTCCTTGAGTGCTTCAATCTCCTCATCCATAGCTTCTTTCCATTTTGATTTGGTTATTGCTTCTTCATATGAACTTGGTTCTCCATTTGACAAATCTTTGGCAAGATAAATTGAATGTTTAGTAACAAGAGATGTATCATACCCATATCTGATAGGTTTCTTGCTTTCTCTTTGAGATCTTCTCATTTATTGAGTTGATGATTCAGGTATGTCTTCAAGCTTCTTCATCTTCATTTTGCCCTTGGACTTCCATGCCTTGAATTCTTCAAGGTTGATAGTGTCTTCACCATCTGAACTTGAGTCTTCATTCTGAGTAGGTTCCTCCTTTGCAAGTTTTGGAAATTCCTCTTCCAAATCATAGGGTAGTTTGACCTTCCTGCATTCACTCTCATACCAAGAATCATTTTCATCAAAGATCACATCTCTGCTTACCATAAATCCCTTATTGGTAGGATTATAAAACCTGTACCCTTTTTGATTTAAATCATACCCAATGAAAATGCATTTTTCAGCCTTTGGGTCTAACTTACCTCTTATCTCAGAAGGAATGTGCACATATGCTACACATCCAAATATTTTGCAGTGACCTAATGATGGTCTCTTACGATGCCATGCTTCATAGGGTGTCATACCATCAAGTGACTTAGATGGTAACCTGTTTATCAGGTACGTGGCAGTAGAAACACTCTCTGCCCATAGATAGCTAGGTAGTTTCTTCTCATTAAGCATAGATCTAGTTGTCTCAACAATTAACCTATTTCTTCTTTCAGCTACCCCATTCTGTTCAGGAGAATACCTTGTGGTTATCTCCCTTTTGATGCCTCTGTCTTGCAAGAAGTCTTCAATTTCATTGGAGAAGTACTCACCTCCTCCATCTGACCTTAGCCTCTTCAAATTCCTTCCTGTCTGGTTTTCAACTAATGTAAGATATTTCTTAAAACAATTGAATACATAATCCCTGTGCTTCATGAAGTATTATACAGTCCATCTGCTATAATCATCAACGAAAGACACATAGTATCTTGATCCTGAGATTGAGGGGTCTTTGCTAGGTCCCCATACATTTGTGTGTACAAGCTCTAGGTAGTCTTCATGCATATATCCTTTCTTGGAGAAGGGTAACCTGTGAGACTTACCAAATTGACAAGCACCACACTTGTAAATCATATGTTGCTTGGATATATTAGGTATCCCAAGCACACATTGGTCCTTGCACACTTGTTTCAAGGTTCTTTCTCCTATGTGCCCTAACCTTTTGTGCCAAATCTCAAGCTCCGAAAGTGTTTGATCTTTATAACTGTATAGTGCAATGTTCTTTGTATCTTCCAACTCAAAAGTAAAAAGTATACCTGATTTTTTTCCTTTAGTATTCCTCTTGAACCCATGTCTTGGGTCCTCCACATATGCTGCATATTGATTGAATCTGACCTGCAAACCTTTATCCACAATCTGACCAACACTCATCAAGTTTTTGGTAATGGTTGGTACATAAAGTGCCCTGGTCAACAAATTCTGATTACCATCACAAGTTTTAACATTTCCAACTTTAACTACTGAATGCTTTGTATCATCACCTGTTTGGACTTGATGTATACCTTTTGGTTCCTCAAGATCAGAGAGTAGTGCCACATTTCCAGCCACATGATTTGAGCACCCTGAATCAATGTAGAATAGGTGATCATCATTTGTACCTGACTTTGAAGTCATGTTCATAATCAAAAGAGAGTCATCCTGCTCCTCTGTGTAGATGTTGTAGTCCTTTTCTGGTTTTGAATCCTCCTTGGTAGTTGCCATTGTAATTGTTGTTGTGGCCTTGGTGATGATTGAACCTTCCTCTTGACTGTGAGTATCCACCTTTTTGGTAGCCTCTTCCTCTCTGATTTTTGTAATTCCTGAAACACTCATCTGTAGTATGATTTGATAAACCACAAATGTTGCATGGTGATGAGTTATAGGGTCTCCCCCTACCTTGTTTACCTCCTCTGCCCCTTCCTCTTGAAGATCTACCTCTTCCTGCATAGTTGGCTTGGGAGGTAGATCCTTCATCTTCAATCTTTTTGCTCTTGCCTTTATCCTTAGACTTCTTATCAGTGTATAGGGCAGAAGAGTTATTACATTTGGATGTATCTCCGTTTTTGGTGAGCTTTGCTTCATGTGTAAATAGTTGTCCCATGAGAGTTGTAAGATCTGGAGTGTGCATGTCCATGTAGAGATCCATTGCAGTGGTGAAGCTTTCCCATTTGTCATCAGCCTTGATTCCATTGATCACTTGCCTTACAATTTGTTCTTCTTCAATTTATTCTCCTATGCTTGCTAATTGATCTGCAACAGTTTTGATCTTGGTCACAAATTCTGAAACAGCTTGCTTAGGTTGCTTCCTTAGTGTTGTGAATTCAATCCACAACTGATTTTTCCTAGCCCTTGTATTGGAGGAAAAATATGATGACAAGGTCTCCCAAGTTTCTTGGGATGTCTTACGATTTCTGGTATGTGGCAAAAGAAAGTGAGAGATAGAGTTGAGCAAATAAAACCTTGCCAATGCATCCTTAGCACACCATGTGTTGAGCTTTTCTTGTTCTTCTTTGGTTGGTAATCCTCTTGCTTTGAAGGAGGGCAATTCCTCATCTCCTGAGATGTATCCATAGAGACTCCTTCCTTGTAGGTAGGTCTTCATCCTTAGAGACCAAGCTTGATAGTTGTTCCTGTCCAATTTATCAATAAATGAAGGAAAACCATCTCCCATTTTACCTCTATTGCTCTGATACCACTGTTGGGAAAGATGGATGGATGCTCCAAGAGACTGAGTGGGTACTGCTAAACTTGCTTTGTACCAGCCCTCTTTTGCTTCAGAGTTGATAATTAGACCTTCTTAGCTTTCGAATAACACCAAAAAATAGCCTATGTACTTTGGAAGTGATGTGTGTAATGATTGAACCAAAACAGATAACTTTGAAGTTCACAAACTCAAGAAAAACTTCTATTTTTGTCTTGACACCTGCTGGATGTTTTACTCAGTGTGACCAGCACAATAGAAATTGATAAAATTCCTTCTAGGGGTATTTAATTAGCTTAGTAAGCTACCATTAGCAAGTTGATTGATGTAAAACGATAAACTATGCTAAGAGAAATCAATTTAGCAAGTTTAGCTATGCCCCGGACTTTTTAGGACTGTAGGAGAAAATGACCAGAGTTCACCTCGACGCAGATTTCTCTGAAATGGCTGAATAGAATCACTTCAAAACTTTGACAGCATGTAGATGACTTTGAGCTGAATCCAACAAGCTTTGAATCACTTGTTTTGGTGAAGAATTGACCGAGATATGCCCTTGACAAGTTGACAGACTTTTGAGTACACTAACAGAGAACTCAGAGATTAATGATGTAAATGTGTCTGCTAATTAACACTTGTATACAATCCCATTGGCATGAATAACATTGCCTAATGGTGTAGAGGGGTGTAGGCTATGGTATAGTCCTTACACACACTTAAACTCAGTAGAATGAGGCTCGGGAATGATCTCTCTTACCCGCGACTTTTCATGTTCACTTTTTATATGAAGTGAGCAAAGATTTGAATTCAAATTCAAATTTTGGCTCCCTATGATTAAGCTCCTAAATGCTTGGAGATATTCCTTGAATCAAATGAGCTACTTTTTCCATGACTGAATTTGGTAGGTGATTACAAAAGAATCTAAGTATTAACTTTTGATGCACTGCAAGGTATTTTTGGAATGGGATTCCAATCTTCTGAGCTGTATAGTAGACCCAGTATGTGTAAAATTTGCCTTTTACAATGAGGTAAAGTGGTAATTCGCCACTAGCATATGTTCCTATGCTTCTTCATGTAAGTGTAGACTTTAATGCATCCTTTGAGCCAAATGTGTAGGCTTGCAATTTACACCAACAGCTCCCCCTCAAGCCAAACATTTTGGCTTAATTCTTCATCTTCAATCTTCAAGTATATCCTGCAATCCAATCATGGATTTGAACCTGCAAAGTTTTGTTCCATCCAAAGATTTAGTCAACAAATCTACACATTGCATGTTTGTTGATACATAGGTAAGTTGAATGTCCTTTCTTATCAAATTTTCTCTCACATAATGGTAATGAACCTCTATGTGTTTCGTCCTAGGATGATAGATAGGATTAGCTGCAAGGTGAAGAGAACTTGTATTATCCCCAAAAATAATTGGTGACCTAGTATACAGTCCCAATTCTGTATACAAAAGTTTAATCCAAATTGCTTCTTGTGTGGCATTAGCCAGTCCTCTATACTCTGCCTCTGTGGAAGACAAAGCAACAGTAGGTTGCTTCTTTGAAGGCCATGAAATTGGTTTGTCACCTGCAAAGGAAATATATCTAGAAGTGCTCCTCCTATCATCCTTGCATCCTGCCCAATCTGCATTTGAATAAATTTTGATATCAATATCTGAAGTGTAAGGGAAATACAAACCATGGTTCTGTGTACCCTTGAGATACTTCAAGATTCTCTTGGCAACCTCTAAGTGAGGTATCCTTGGCTTGTGCATAAATTGACTTAGCACACTTACTCCATATGCAATATCAATCTTGTAAGAGTAGCATAGTTCAAGCTACCCACCATACTTTGATAACCTGTAATGTCTTTGACTTCGTCACCTTCATGGGCACTTAGCTTTAGGTTCACCTCCATTGGAGTGCTTGCTACTTTAGCATCCTGCAAGTGAAACTTCTTCAACATATCTTGTAAATACTTTTTCTGAGTAATGTATATCCCTGAATTAGTGTAAACTAATTCAAGCCCTAGAAAATACTTCAATAAACCAAGATCATTGATCTTGAACTCCTTCATCATGTGGCTTTTGATATACCTGATTCCATTGACATCATTACATGTAATGATGATGTCATCAACATAAACACAGAGATATATTACCTCTGAATTACTTCTCTTAATGAACAAAGAAGTGTCAGCCTTGCTCACGACAAAACCTTGGTCTTGGAGGTATGTAGTTAACCTGTAATTCCATGCCCTAGGTGCCTGCTTCAATCCATATAAAGCCTTTTTTAATTTGCAAACATAAGTTACCTTCTTAGGATCCTCATAGCCAAGAGGTTGCGACATATAAACTTCTTCTGAAATCCATCCATTCAAGAAAGCATTCTTGACATGCAATTGGTACATGTTCCAATTCTTTGATGCAACCACACTTACCAACACTCTGATTGTTGGCATCTTGGCCAGAGGAGAAAATGTCTCTTCATAGTCAATGCCTTGGGTTTGTGCAAAACCCTTGGATACCAATCTGGCTTTGTACCTATTAATTGTTCCATCAGAATTTCTTTTCAACTTATAGATCCATCTGGATTCTATTACCTTCATAGAATCCTTCTTGGGTACTAACTCCCATGTGTCACTCTCCTTGAGTGCTTCAATCTCCTCATCCATAGCTTCTTTCCATTCTGATTTGGTTATTGCTTCTTCATATGAACCTAGTTCTTCATTTGACAAATCTTTGGAAAGATAAACTGAATGTTTAGTAACAAGAGATGTATCATACCCATATCTGATAGGTTTCTTGCTTTCTCTTTGAGATCTTCTGATTGATTGAGTTGATGATTCAGGTATGTCTTCAAGCTTCTTCATCTTCATTTTGCCCTTGGGCTTCCATGCCTTGAATTCTTCATCATCATCTGAACTTGAGTCTTCATTCTGAGTAGGTTCCTCCTTTGCAAGTTTTGGAAATTCCTCTTCCAAATCATAGGGTAGTTTGACCTTCCTGCATTCATTCTCATACCAAGAATCATTTTCATCAAAGATCATATCTCTGCTTACCATAAATTCTTTATTGGTAGGATTATAAAACCTGTACCCTTTTTGATTTAAATCATACCCAATGAAAATGCATTTTTCAGCCTTTGGGTCTAGCTTACCTCTTATTTCACATCCAAGTATTTTGCAGTGATCTAATGATGGTCTCTTACCATGCCATGCTTCATAGGGTGTCATACCATCAAGTGACTTAGACGGTAACCTGTTTATGAGGTAAGTGGCAGTAGAAACACTCTCTGCCCATAGATAGTTAGGTAGTTTCTTCTCATTAAGCATATATCTAGCTGTCTCAACAATTAAACTATTTCTTCTTTCAGCTACCCCATTCTGTTCAGGAGAATACCTTGTGGTTATCTCTCTTTTGATGCCTCTGTCTTGCAAGAAGTCTTCAAATTCATTGGAGAAGTACTCACCTCCTCCGTCTCACCTTAGCCTCTTCAAATTCCTTCCTGTCTGGTTTTCAACTAATGCAAGATATTTCTTAAAACAATTGAATACATCATCCTTGTGCTTCATGAAGTATAATACAGTCCATCTGCTATAATCATCAACGAAAGACACATAGTATCTTGATCATGAGATTGAGGGGTCTTTGCTAGGTCCCCATACGTCTGTGTGTACAAGCTCTAGGTAGTCTTCATGCATATATCCTTTCTTGGAGAAGGGTAACCTGTGAGACTTACCAAATTGACAAGCACCACACTTGTAAATCATATGTTGCTTGGATACATTAGGTATCCCAAGCACACATTGGTCCCTGCACATTTGTTTCAAGGTTCTTTCTCCTATGTGCCCTAACCTTTTGTGCCAAATCTCAAGCTCTGAAAGTGTTTGATCTTTATAACTGTATAGTGCAATGTTCTTTGTATCTTCCAACTCAAAAGTAAAAGTATACTTGATTTTTCTCCTTTAGCAATCCTCTTGAAGCCATGTCTTGGCTCCTCCACATATGCTCCATATTGATTGAATCTGACCTGCAAACCTTTCTCCACAATCTGACCAACACTCATCAAATTTTTGGTAATGGTTGGTACATAAAGTGCCCTGCTCAACAAATTCTGATTACCATCACAAGTTTTAACATTTCCAACTTTAACTACTGAATGCTTTGTATCATCACCTGTTTGGACTTGATGTTTACCTTTTGGTTCCTCAAGATCAGAGAGTAGTGCCACATTGCCAGCCACATGATTTGAGCACCCTGAATCAATCTAGAATAGGTGATCATCATTTGTACCTGACTTTGAAGTCATGTTCATAATCAGAAGAGAGTCATCGTGCTCCTCTGTGTAGTTGTTGTAGTCCTTTCTAGTTTTGAATCCTCCTTGGTAGTTGCCATTGTAATTGTTGTTGTAATTGTTGTTGTGGCCTTGGTGATGATTGAACCTTCCTCTTAACTGTGAGTATCCACCTCTTTGGTAGCCTCTTCCTCTCTGATTTTTGTAATTCTTGAAACACTCATCTGTAGTATAATTTGATAAACCACAAATGTTGCATGGTGATGAGTTATAGGGTCTCCCCCTACCTTGCTTACCTCCTCTGCCCCTTCCTTTTGAAGATCTACCTCTCCCTACATAGTTGGCTTGGGAGGTAGAGCCTTCATCTTCCATCTTTTTGCTCTTGCCTTTATCCTTAGACTTCTTATCAGTGTATAGGGTAGAAGAGTTATTACCTTTGGATGTATCTGACCAACAATCTGACCAACCTTTCTCCACAATCTGACCAACACTCATCAAATTTTTGGTAATGGTTGGTACATAAAGTGCCCTGCTCAACAAATTCTGATTACCATCACAAGTTTTAACATTTCCAACTTTAACTACTGAATGCTTTGTATCATCACCTGTTTGGACTTGATGTTTACCTTTTGGTTCCTCAAGATCAGAGAGTAGTGCCACATTGCGAGCCACATGATTTGAGCACCCTGAATCAATGTAGAATAGGTGATCATCATTTGTACCTGACTTTGAAGTCATGTTCATAATCAGAAGAGAGTCATCGTGCTCCTCTGTGTAGTTGTTGTAGTCCTTTCTAGTTTTGAATCCTCCTTGGTAGTTGCCATTGTAATTGTTGTTGTGGCCTTGGTGATGATTGAACCTTCCTCTTAACTGTGAGTATCCACCTCTTTGGTAGCCTCTTCCTCTCTGATTTTTGTAATTCCTGAAACACTCATCTGTAGTATAATTTGATAAACCACAAATGTTGCATGGTGATGAGTTATAGGGTCTCCCCCTACCTTGATTACCTCCTCTGCCCCTTCCTTTTGAAGATCTACCTCTCCCTACATAGTTGGCTTGGGAGGTAGAGCCTTCATCTTCCATCTTTTTGCTCTTGCCTTAATCCTTAGACTTCTTATCAGTGTATAGGGTAGAAGAGTTATTACCTTTGGATGTATCTCCATTTTTGGTGAGCTTTGCTTCATGTATAAATAGTTGTCCCATGAGAGTTGTAAGATCTGGAGTGTGCATGTCCATGTAGAGATCCATTGTAGTGGTGAAGCTTTCCCATTTGTCATCAGCCTTGATTCCATTGATCACTTGCCT
Organism: Ceratopteris richardii; assembly: GCA_020310875.1. Taxonomy (NCBI): domain Eukaryota; kingdom Viridiplantae; phylum Streptophyta; class Polypodiopsida; order Polypodiales; family Pteridaceae; genus Ceratopteris; species Ceratopteris richardii. Next base: position 109,140,362 of record CM035427.1, read on the forward strand.
TACAATTTGTTCTTCTTCAATTTCTTCTCCTATGCTTGCTAACTGATCTGCAACACCTTTGATCTTGGTCACAAATTCTGAAACAGCTTGCTTAGGTTGCTTCCTTATTGTTGTGAATTCAATCCACAACTGATTTTTCCTAGCCCTTGTATTGGAGGAAAAATATGATGACAAGGTCTCCCAAGTTTCTTGGGATGTCTTACGATTTATGGTATGTGGCAAAAGAAAGTGAGAGATAGAGTTGAGTAAATAAAACCTTTCCAATGCATCCTTAGCACACCATGTGTTGAGCTTTTCTTGTTCTTCTTTGGTTGGTAATCCTCTTGCTTTGAATGAGGGCAATTCCTCATCTCCTGAGATGTATCCATAGAGACTCCTTCCTTGTAGGTAGGTCTTTATCCTTAGAGACCAAGCTTGATAGTTGTTCCTGTCCAATTTATCAATAAATGAAGGAAAACCATCTTCCATTTTACCTCTATTGCTCTGATACCACTGTTGGGAAAGATGGATGGATGCTCCAAGAGACTGAGTGGGTATTGCTAAACGTGCTTTGTACCAGCCCTCTTTTGCTTCAGAGTTGATAAGTAGACCTTCTTAGCTTTCCAATAACACAAAAAAATAGCCTATGTACTTTGGAAGTGATGTGTGTAATCATTGAACCAAAACAGATAACTTTAAAGTTCACAAATTCAAGAAAAACTTCTATTTTTGTCTTGATACCTGTTGGATGTTTTACTCAGTGTGACGAGCGCAGTAGAAGTTGATAAAATTCATTCTAGGGGTATTTAATTAGCTTAGTAAGCTACCATTTGCAAGTGGAATGATGTATAAAGATAAATTATGCTAAGAGAAATCAATTTAGCAAGTTTAGCTATGCCCTCGACTTTTTAGGACTGTAGCAGAAAATGACCAGAGTTCACCTCGACGCAGATTTCTCTGAAATGATCACTTCAAACTTTGAGAGCATGTAGATGACTTTTGGATGATTCCAACAAGCTTTGAATCACTTGATTGGGTGAGGAATTGGCCGAGATATGCCCTTGACAAGTTGATAGACTTTTGAGTACACTAACAGAGAACTCAGAGATTAATGATGTAAATGTATCTATTAAGTAACACTTGTATACAATCCCATTGGCATGAATAACATTGCCTAATCATGTAGAGTGGTGTAGGCTATGGTATAGTCCTTACACACACTCAAACTCAGTAGAATGAGGCTCGGGAATGATCTCTCTTACCCGCGACTTTTCATGTTCACTTTTTATATGAAGTGAGCAAAGATTTGAATTCAAATTCAAATTTTGGCTCCCTATGATTAAGCTCCTAAATGCTTGGAGATATTCCTTCAATCAAATGAGCTACTTTTTCCACAACTCACTTTGGTAGGTGATTACAAAAGAATCTAAGTCAATTTGACTTTTACAATAAGGTAAAGTGGTAATTAGCCACTAGCATATGTCCCTATGCTTCTTCATGTAAGTGGTAATTAGCCACTAGCATATGTCCCTAGTGGTCCACCTGCTACAATCATCTATGAAAGACACATAATATCTTGAGCCTGATATAGATGGCTCCTTACTTGGACCCCACACATCTGTGTGCACTAGATCCAAAGGATTTTGATACATATATCCTTTCTTATTGAAAGGTTGTCTATGAGCCTTGCCGAGATGACATGCTTTACACTTATAAATCATGTGTTGCCTTGTGATATTAGGCAAACCAAGTACACTTTGGTCCCTGCAAATTTGTTTGAGTGTCCTCTCACCAATGTGAGCAAGCCTTTTGTGCCATATCTCCAACTCTGTAAGAGTTTGAGATCCATAGCTAAACAAAGCTATGTTCTTTGTATCTTCCACTTCAAAAGTGAAAAGCCTTCTTGTCTTTTCTCCTTTGGCAATCCTTCTAAAGCCTTTCCTTGGGTCTTCAACATATGCTCCAAACCGGTTGAATCTAACCTGCAATCCTTTTTCAACAATCTATCCAACACTTATTAAATTTTTGGTAATTGTAGGGACATACAAGACTTTGCTTAAGAGGTTCATATTCCCATCTGATGTGTTCACATTACCTATCTTCTCCACTGAGTGCTTTCTGTCATCTCTTGTCTGTACTTCATGCTTGTTATGAGGATATTCCAAATCATAAAGTAAAGACACATTTCCTGCTACATGGTTTGAGCATCCCGAATCAATGTAAAATATGTGATCACCATCCTTACCCTTCTTCACTGATATATTCATAATCAATAATGAATCTTCTTGACTTTGGTCCTCTGCATAGTTATTGTAGTCTCTTCTTCCTCTATGGCCACATTGATAGTTGTTGTTGTTGTAATTGTTGTTGTAGTAGTTGTTGTTGTTGTAGCCTCCATTGTATCTTCCTCTATTTGATCCATAGCCACCTCTATTGAATCCTCTTCCTCTTGAGTTCCTCGGGTTCCTAAAACATTCTTCAGTAGTATGATTAGATAAGCCATATATGTTGCAAGGTTGAGATGATTGGAATCTCCCCCTGCCTTGCTTTCCATTTCTGCCTCTTCCTCTACCTGCAAAGTTTGCTTGGAAAGAGCTACCTTCATCTTCATTCTTAGTATTCTTTGAGGACTCTTGAGGACTCACCACCTTTGCTAATCTTTGCTTCATGAGTGAAGAGTTGGCCCATGAGTGTGTTGAGGTCGGGAACATGCATATCCATGTATAAATCCATGGCTGTTGTGAATGACTCCCACTAGTTGTCTGCTTTGATTCCATTTATGATTTGTCTAATTATTTGCTCCTCTTCAATTACCTCTCCAATGCTTCCAAGTTGGTCGGAAATCTCCTTCATCTTTGTGACATAATCAGTCTTATTTTGCTTCGGGCTTTTCTTCATTGTTGTGAACTCCATCCACAATTGGTTCTTCCTTGCTCGAGTGTTGGAAGAGAAGAAAGAAGCAAGTGCATTCGAGGTGTCTCTTGATATCTTGCATCCCTTGACATGAGGTAAAAGAAAATCAGAGATTGAGTTTAGAATATAGGACCTTGCAAGTGCATCCTTCGAACACCAATTCAAAAGTCCTTCCACTTCTTCATGTGATGCTTGCCCTTTGTTCCTCACGGTTGACATTGCTTCATCTCCGGATATGAATCCATATAGATTCCTCCCTTGAAGGTAAGCCTCCATCCTTAGAGACCATGCCGGGTAGTTGTTTTGATCCAATTTGTCAATTGTTGTTGGAAATCCATCTCCCACGTTGCTTGACTATGCTCTGATACCACTGTGAAGAGAGATGGTGGATGCAATCCCAAGATGAGTAGGTGCTGCTACAACCAGCTTCACACCAGCCAACTGAGACTTCAGAGTTGATTGGTAGACCCTTTGAGCTTCCTAAATCCACCAAAATATCAGCCAAGTACTTGGGAACATGTATCCCAAAAGTTTAAGTCAAGACAGACTAGTTGCGAAATGACTAGCTCCCAAAAACTTGCTATTTTTGGACATACACCTGCTGGAAAAAATGAACAGTGCTCTCAACCTGGTAGGAACTAGCTAAATTCCTTTTGGTCATAGCAAATAGACTTAGCAAGATTCCCAATCCAAGTTAAAAAACTTTTAATGATGGACTGAGCATTGAGAACAAGATTCATCAATTTCTAGAACATGCCCACCATTCTCGCGGCTCTCCAGAGATAGACCAGTGAGCAGTAAAATGCAAATATCTCCATAACTGTAAATCTGATGACCATGAAAATTCATATGCACAAACTAGTCGGTGGGTGCTATCCAACGCACATTAAAACACTGAAAAAATTTGCGTAGAAGTCGAGATATGGCTTTCTGAAGTCACTGCTGTGAGTGAGTATAGCAGAGAATAAAACACAGAAGTAGATGATGATAAATGTATAGATTCACATATGATTACAACCACATTGGCAATGAATATTTGCACAATGGGAGTAGAATGAAAGATCTATGGAGTAAGCTCTTCAATCTCTACAAAATGACATGAAGTGGTCACATACAAGGCTTGCTCATCGCCTCTTCCTTCTTGCTCTTTTTATAGCTATTCTTGGAGGGAGTTTTGAATACGAATTCGAATGGATCCACCTAAAAGTGATGCCCAAACTTAGGAGAGATTCCCTCAGCTCTAAAATTCGTGGTTTTAGGTAGTTAGAGCCACAAATTTTCTTTTACATCATGGATGAGGTAAGCCATCCTTTTACTTTTTTCTTTTTCCATTTACAGGAGATAAAAATGAACTCTTTTACAAGAGGTGTTCACATGACTACACGTGTGACTTACAAATGATCATAATATCAAGCATATCAAGCATGTAGGCTTGGGTAAAATGCACCAACAACTCCCCCTCAAGCCTAACATGCTTGGCCTCAAAATAAGTCTTCAATTGTCCTTGATTTCTTGCAAGCCAATCATCAACTTGAATCTACTTAACTTTGTACCATCAAGAGCTTTAGTCAACATGTCTGCACATTGCATATCTGTAGAGACATAGGATAGTTTAATATCTTTTCTCATTAGCTTCTCCCTTACATAATGGTAGTGGACTTCAATATGCTTGGTTCTAGCATGGTATACTGGATTGGCTCCTAGATGTAGTGAGCTTGTGTTGAAGAATGAAGTCCAAGTTCTGTGTACAAAGACTTTAACCACATGATTTCTTGAGTTGCATTAGCCAAAGCTCTGTATTCCTCTTCAATAGAAGATAATGCCACGGTTGGTTTCTTCTTCGATGAACAAGAAATGATTTTTGAACCTGCAAATGATATATACACGGATGTGCTTCTTCTATCATCTCTAGATCCAGCCCAATCTGCATCTGAGTAGACCTTTAGCTCAATATCTGAAGTATATGAATAAAAAAAACCTTCATTCATGGTCCCCTTAAGGTACTTGAGGTTTCTCTTGGCCGCTTCCATATGTGGTCTTCTCGGCTTATGCATAAAATTACTCAATATGCTAACACTATAGCATATATCCACCCTTGTGAGAGTTGCATAATTCAAACTTCCAACCAAGCTTTGATAGCTTGTGATGTCTTCAATTGGCTCTCCTTCATAAGCACTAAGGTTATGATTTTTCTCCATAGGTCTACCTGCACACTTGGTATTTTCCATCTTGAACTTGACGAGCATGTCATGCACATACTTCCTTTGTGTGATGTATATACCTGAATCTGTGTAGATTAACTCAAATCCAAGAAAATAAGTGAGTGGTCCGAGGTCACTTATTTTGAACTCCTCCTTCATTTGACTCTTTACTTGTTTGATTCCTTCAAGATCATTGCCTGTGATAATAATATCATCAACATACACACATAAATAGATCACTTTAGATCCATTCCTCTTTATGAACAAAGAGGTATCCGCTTTGCTAGCTTTGAATCCTTGGTCCTGCAAATAAGTCATCAATCTGAAATTCCAAGCTCTTGGAGCTTGCTTTAATCCATACAAAGCTTTCTTTAGTTTGCATACATAGTTAGGATGATGTGCATCCTCATATCCAAGAGATTGTGCCATATACACTTCCTCAGAAATCCATCCATTCAAGAAAGCATTCTTTACATCAAGTTGATAGAGATTCCAATTTCTAGATGCAGCAAGACTAATGAGAGCCCTAATTGTAGGCATTTCTGCAACGGGAGAGAAAGTCTCCTCATAATCAATACCATGGGTTTGAGCAAACCCTTTAGCAACTAACCTTGCTTTGTGTCTATTTATACTTCCATCTAGATTCCTCTTGATTTTGTATATCCATCGAGATCCAATTACGTTCATAGATGGCTTGTTAGGTACAAGCTCCCAAGTATCATAACCAAACCTCTCAGGTTTCTTCTTCTCCCTTAAAGACCTTCTAAGTGGATGATGTGAGCTCTCGGGTCCATATGTAGCATCCTGCTTCTTTGCTTTACCTTTGTTCTTCCATAGCTTTAGTCTTTCCAAGTCTTCTAGGTTATTCTCCGAATCACTTTCTTCAATTTTCTTTGGCTCCTTTGGTTGAAGTGATGGAAAATCTTCATCCAAGTCATATGGGAGCTTCACTTTCCTGTCATCATCAAACCATGATTTGTTTTCATAAAAAATTACATCTCTACTCAGAGAAAATCCTTTATTGGTTGGATTGTAAAATCTATATTCTTTTTGGTTTTGGTCATAACCAATAAATACACACTTCTCTGCTTTGGGATCCAATTTCCCTCTTACTTGAGAAGGAATGTGAGCATAGGCTAAGCATCCAAAGATTTTACAATGCTCTAGACTAAGTCTTCTTCCATTCCACACTTCATATGGAGTGGTTCCATCTAGTGACTTAGATGGAAGTCTATTTATGAGATATGTGGCTGTAGACACAGCCTCTGCCCAAAGGTAGTTTGGCAATCCCTTTTCGTTGAGCATGGACCTTGCAGCTTCGATAATAGCTCTGTTCCTCCTCTCTGCTACACCATTGAGTTCGGGTGTATACCTTGTAGTGACTTCCCTTTTAATGCCTCTTTCATGCAAGAAGGCATCAAATTCAGAAGAGAGGTATTCTCCTCCACCATCTGATCTGAGTTGTTTCAAAGTCCTACCTGTTTGGTTTTCAACAAGAGCAATATACTTCTTAAAGCAATTAAACAGTTCATCCTTGTGCTTCATAAAAAACAAAATGGTCCACCTGCTACAATCATCTATGAAAGACACATAATATCTTGAGCCTGATATAGATGGCTCCTAACTTGGACCCCACACATCCGTGTGCACTAGATGCAAAGGATTTTGATACATATATCCTTTGTTATTGAAAGGTTGTCTATGAGCCTTGCTGAGTTGACAAGCTTCACACTTATAAATCATGTGTTCCCTTGTGATATTAGGCAAACCAAGTACACTTTGGTCCCTGCAAATTTGTTTGAGTGTCCTCTCACCAATGTGAGCAAGCCTTTTGTGCCATATCTCCAACTCTGTAAGAGTTTGAGATCCATAGCTAAACAAAGCTATGTTCTTTGTATCTTCCACTTCAAAAGTGAAAAGTCTTCCTGTCTTTTCTCCTTTGGCAATCCTTCTAAAGCCTTTCCTTGGGTCTTCAACATATGCTCCAAACCGGTTGAATCTAACCAGCAATCCTTTTTCAACAATCTGTCCACCACTTATTAAATTTTTGGTAATTGTAGGGACATACAAGACTTTGCTTAAGAGGTTCATATTCCCATCTGATGTCTTCACATTACCTATCTTCTCCACTGAGTGCTTTGTGTCAACTCCTGTCTGCACTTCATGCTTGTTATGAGGATCTTCCAGATCAGAAAGTAAAGCCACATTTCTTGCTACATGGTTTGAGCATCCCGAATCAATGTAAAGTATTTGATCATCATCCTTACCCTTCTTCACTGATAGATTCATAATCAATAATGAATCTTCTTGACTTTGGTCCTTTGCATAGTTATTGTAGTCTCTTCTTCCTCTATGGCCACTTTGATAGGATGCAATCCAAAGATGAGTAGGTGCTGCTACAACCAGCTTCACACCAGACAACTGAGACTTTAAGTTGATGAGTAGACCCTTAGAGCTTCCTAAATCCACCAAAATATCAGCCAAGTACTTTGGAATATGTATCCCAAAAGTTTAAGTCAAGACAGACTAGTTGTGAAATGACTAGCTCCCAAAAACTTGCTATTTTTGGACATACACCTGTTGGAAAAAATGAACAGTGCTCTCAACCTCGTAAGAACTAGCTAAATTCCTTTCGGTCATAGCAAACAAACGTATCAAGCTTCTTAATGCAAGTTAAAACACTTTAAATGATGGACTCAACATTCAGAAAAAGATTCATCAATTTCTGGAACATGCCCACCATTCTCGGGGCTCTGGAGAGATAGACTAGTGAGCAAGAAAATGCAAATATCTCCAAAATTGTAAATCTAATGACCATGAAAATATATATGCAGAAAGGATTCCATAGGAGCTATCCAAAGAATGTTAAAACACTCAAAACGGTTGCGTAGAACTCGAAATATGACCTTCTGAAGTCACTGCTCTGAGTGAGTATAGCAGAGAGAATAAAACAGAGAAGTAGATGATGATAAATGTATAGATTCACATATGATTACAACCACATTGGCAATGAATATTTGCACAATGGGAGAAGAATGATAGAGCTATGGATTAAGCTCTTCAATCTCTACAAAATGATATGAAGTGGTCACATACAAGGCTTGCTCATCACCTCTTCCTTCTTGCTCTTTTTATAGCTATTCTTGGAGGGAGTTTTTGGATTCCAATTCGAATGGCTCAACCGAAAAATGATCCCCAAAGTTAGGAGAGATTCCCTCAGCTCTAAAATTCATGGTTTTAGGTGGTTAGAGCCACGAATTTTCTTTTACATCATGGATGAGGTAAGCTATCCTTTTCCTTTTTTCTTTTTCCATTTACAAGAGATAAAAATGAACTCTTTTACAAGAGGTGTTCACATGACTACACATGTGACTTACAAATGATCATAATATCAAGCATATCAAGCATGTAGGCTTGGGTAAAATGCACCAAAAGCTCCCCCTGAAGCCTAACATGCTTGGCCTCAAAATAAGTCTTCAATTGTCCTTGATTTCCTGCAAACCAATCATCAACTTGAATCTACTTGACTTTGTACCATCAAGAGCTTTAGTCAACATGTCTGCACATTGCATATCTGTAGAGACATAGGATAGTTGAATATCCTTGCTCATTAGCTTCTCCCTTACATAATGGTAGTGGACTTCAATATGCTTGGTTCTAGCATGGTATACCGGATTGGCTGCTAGATGTAGTGAGCTTGTGTTGTCACCAAAAATGTGAGATGTTGAAGAATGAAGTCGAAGACCTCTGTACAAAGACTTTAACCACATGATTTCTTGAGTTGCATTAGCCAAAGATCTATATTCCTCTTCAATAGAAGATAATGCCACGGTTGGTTTCTTCTTCGATGACCAAGAAATGATTTTTGAGCCTGCAAATGATATATACCTGGATGTGCTTCTTCTATCATCTCTAGATCTAGCTCAATCTGCATCTGAGTAGACCTTTAGCTCAATATCTGAAGTATATGAATAAAACAAACCTTCATTCATGGTCCCCTTTAGGTACTTGAGGACTCTCTTGGCCGCTTCCATATCTGGTCTTCTCGGCTTATGCATAAACTCACTCAATATGCTAATGCTATAGCATATATCCACCCTTGTGAGAGTTGCATAATTCAAACTTCCAACCAAGCTTTGATAGCTTGTGATGTCTTCAATTGGCTCTCCTTCATAAGCACTAAGGTTATGATTTTGCTCCATAGGTGTACCTACACACTTGGTATTTTCCATCTTGAACTTGATGAGCATGTCATGCACATACTTCCTTTGTGTGATGTATACCTGAATCTGTGTAGATTAACTCCAATCCAAGAAAATAGGTGAGTGGTCTGAGGTCACTTATTTTAAACTCCTCCTTCATTTAACTCTTTACCTGTTTGATTCCTTCAAGATCATTGCCTGTGATAATAATATCATCAACATACACACATAAATAAATCACTTCAGATCCATTCCTCTTTATGAACAAAGATGTATCCGCTTTGCTAGCTTTGAATCCTTGGTCCTGCAAATAAGTCACCAATATGAAATTCCAAGCTCTTGGAGCTTGCTTTAATCCATACAAAGCTTTCTTTAGTTTGCATACATAGTTAGGATGATGTGCATCCTAATATCCAGGAGGTTGTGCCATATACACTTCCTCAGAAATCCATCCATTCAAGAAAGCATTCTTTACATCAAGTTGATAGAGATTCAAATTTCTAGATGCAGCAAGACTAATGAGAACCCTAATTGTAGGCATTTTTGCAATAGGAGAGAAAGTCTCCTCATAATCAATACCATGGGTTTGAGCAAACCCTTTAGCAACTAACCTTGCTTTGTGTCTATTTATACTTCCATCTAGATTCCTCTTGATTTTGTATATCATCGAGATCCAATTACCTTCATAGATGGATTGTTAGGTACAAACTCCCAAGTGTCATTCTCCTTCAAGGCTTCCACTTCTTCATCCATTTCATCTCTCCAAGCTTTCTTGCTTTGTGCTTCTTTGAATGTGGTAGGTTCTTCATTGGTTGAATCCTTTGCAATGTAGATTGAGTGCTTGGTGACGAAAGAAGTATCATAACCAAACCTCTGAGGTTTCTTCTTCTCCCTTGAAGACCTTCTAAGTGGTCGATGTGAGCTCTCGGGTCCATATGTAGCATCGTCCATCTTTGATTTACCTTTGTTCTTCCATAGCTTTCGTCTTTCCAAGTCTTCTAGGTCAATCTCTGAATCACTTTCTTCAATCTGCTTTGGCTCCTTTGGTTGAAGTGATGGAAAATCTTCATCGAAGTCATATGGCAACTTCACTTTCCTGTCATCGTCAAACCATGATTTGGTTTCATAAAAAATTACATCTCTACTCACAAAAAATCCTTTATTGGTTGGATTGTAAAATCTATATCCTTTTTGGTTTTGGTCATAACCAATAAATACACACTTCTCTGCCTTGGGATCCAATTTCCCTCTTACTTGAGAAGGAATGTGAGCATAGGCTAAGCATCCAAAGATTTTACAATGCTCTAGACTAGGTCTTCTTCCATTCCACACTTCATATGGAGTGGTTCCATCTAGTGACTTAGATGGAAGTCTATTTATGAGATATGTGGCTGTAGACACAACCTCTGCCCAAAGGTAGTTTGGCAATCCATTTTCGTTGAGCATGGACCTTGCAGCTTTGACAATAGCTCTGTTCCTCCTCTGTGCTACACCATTGAGTTCGGGTGTATACCTTGTAGTGACTTCCCTTTTAATGCCTCTTTCATGCAAGGAGGCATCAAATTCAGAAGAGAAGTATTCTCCTCCACCATCTGATCTGAGTCGTTTCAAAGTCCTACCTGTTTGGTTTTCAACAAGAGCAATATACTTCTTAAAGCAATTAAACACTTCATCCTTGTGCTTCATAAAAAACAAAATGGTCCACCTGCTACAATCATCTATGAAAGACACATAATATCTTGAGCCTGATATAGATGGCTCCTTACTTGGACCCCACACATCCGTGTGCACTAGATCGAAAGGAATTTGATACATATATCCTTTCTTATTGAAAGGTTGTCTATGAGCCTTGCCGAGTTGACAAGCTTCACACTTATGGTTTGAGCATCCCGAATCAATGTAAAATATTTGATCATCATCCTTACCCTTCTTCACTGATAGATTCATAATCAATAATGAATCTTCTGGACTTTGGTCCTCTGCATAGTTATTGTAGTCTCTTCTTCCTCTATGAACACTTTGATAGTTGTTGTTGTTGTAATTGTTGTTGTAGTAGTTGTTGTTATTGTTGTAACCTCCATTATATCTCCCTATATTTGATCCATAGCCACCTCTATTGAATCCTCTTCCTCTTGAGTTCCTTGGGTTCGTGAAACATTCTTCAGTAGTATGATTAGATAAGCCAAATATGTTGCAAGGTTGAGATCATTGGAAACCCCCCCTGCGTTGCTTTCCACTTCTACCTCTTCCTCTAGCTCTTCCTCTACCTGCAAAGTTTGCTTGGAAAGAGCTACCTTCATCTTCATTCTTCCTATTCTTTGACTTGTCCTTGACCTTAGCTTTATCAGAATATAAGGCAAAAGTTTGATTACCTCTTGAGGACTCACCGCCTTTGCTAATCTTTGCTACATGAGTGAAGAGTTGGCCCATGAGTGTGTTGAGGTCACGTACATGCATATCCATGTATAAATCCATGGTTGTTGTGAATGACTCCCACTTGTCGTCTGCTTTGATTCCATTTATGATTTGTCTAATAATTTGCTCCTCTTCAGTCACCTCTCCAATGCTTCCAAGTTGGTCGGAAATCTCCTTCATCTTTGTGACATAATCAGTCACATTTTGCTTTGGGCTTTTCTACATTGTTGTGAACTCCATCCACAGTTGGTTCTTCCTTGCTCGAGTGTTGGAAGAGAAGAAAGAAGCAAGTGCATTCCAGGTCTCTCTTGATGTTTTCCATCCCTTGACATGAGGTAAAAGAAAATCAGATATTGAGTTTAGAATATAGGACCTTGCAAGTGCATCCTTCAAACACCAATTCAAAAGTCCTTCCACTTCTGCATGTGATGGTTGACCTTTGTTCCTCATGGTTGGCATTGCTTCATCTCCGGATATGAATCCATATAGATTCCTCCCTTGAAGGTAAGCCTCCATCCTTAGAGACCATGCCGGGTAGTTGTTTCCATCCAATTTGTCAATTGTTGATGGAAATCCATCTCCCATGTTGCTTGACTATGCTCTGATACCACTGTGAAGAGAGATGGTGGATGCAATCCAAAGATGAGTAGGTGCTGCTACAACCAGCTTCACACCAGTCAACTGAGACTTCAGAGTTTATTAGTAGACCCTTAGAGCTTCCTAAATCCACCAAAATATCAGCCAAGTACTTTGGAACATGTATCCCAAAAGTTTACGTCAAGAAAGACTATTTGCAAAATGACTAGCTCCCAAAAACTTGCTATTTTTGGACATACACCTGCTGGAAAAAATGAACAGTGCTCTCAACCTGGTAAGAACTAGCTAAATTCCTTTTGGTCATAGAAAATAGACTTATCAAGATTCCCCATCCAAGTTAAAACACTTTAAATGATGGACTGAGCATTGAGAACAAGATTCATCAATTTCTAGAACATGCCCACCATTCTTGGGGCTCTGCAGAGATATCCACCGCATGTTAAAACACTGAAAAGGGTTGCGTAGAAACTCGAGATATGACCTTCTGAAGTCACTGCTCTGATTGAGTATAACAGAGAATAAAACAGAGAAGTAGATGATGATAAATGTATAGATTCACATATGATTACAACCACATTGGCAATGAATATTTGCACAATGGGAGTAGAATGATAGAGCTATGGAGAAAGCTCTTCAATCTCTACAAAATGACATGAAGTGGTCACATACAAGGCTTGCTTATCGCCTCTTCGTTCTTGCTCTTTTTATAGCTATTCTTTCAGGATTCAAATCCAGAAAAAAACACAACAACTATACAGAAGAGCAAGATGATTCTCTTTTGATTATGAACATGACTTCAAAACTAGGTACAAATGATAACCATCTCTTCTACATTGACTCAGGATGATCAAATCATGTGGCTGGCAATGTAGCTTTACTCTCTGACCTTGAAGAACCAAGAGGTAAGCATCAAGTACAAACAGGTGATGACACCAAGCACTCAATGGTTAAAGTTGGAAATGTTAAAACTTGTGATGGAAATCAAAACTTGTTGAGTAGGGTACTATATGTACCAACCATTACAAAAAACTTGATGAGTGTTGGACAGATTGTGGAGAAAGGTTTGTAGGTTAGGTTCAACCAATTTAGAGCGTTTGTGGAGGATCCCAAGCATGGGTTCAAGAGAATTGCTAAAGGAGAAAAGACAGGTAGACTTTTTACTTTTGAGCTAGAAGACACAAAGAATATTGCACTCTATAATTACAAAGATCAAACACTTTTAGAGCTTGAGATTTGGCATAAAAGATTAGGCCATGTAGGAGAAAGAACTTTGAAGCAAATATGCAGGGACCAATGTGTGATTGGGATACCCAATGTATCCAAGCAACATATGATCTACAAGTGTGGTGCTTGTCAGTTTGGGAAGTCTCACAGGTTACCATTCTTAAGGAAAGGCTACATGCATGAGGACTACCTAGAGCTTGTCCATACAGATGTATGGGGACCAAGAAAAGACCCCTCAATCTCAGGATCAAGGTACTATGTATCTTTTATTGATGATTATAGCAGGTGGACTGTATTGTACTTTATAAAGCACAAAGAGGAATTGTTCAACTGTTTTAAAAGGTATCTTGCACTTGTTGAGAATCAGATAGGGAAGAATCTAAAAAGGCTAAGGTCAGATGGAGGAGGTGAGTACTTCTCCAATGAGTTTGAAGTATTCTTGCAAGACAGAGGAATCAAGAGAGAAATCACCACAACGTATACTCCTGAACAGAATGGGGTAGCTGAGAGAAGAAATAGGTTGATTGTTGAAACAACTAGGTCAATGTTGAATGAAAAAAGTTACCTAACTGTTTATGGGCAGAGAGTGTATCTACTACCACTTACCTCATAAACAGATTGCCATCTAAATCTCTTGATGGGATGACCCCTTATGAAGCATGGCATGGTAAGAGACCCCTCACTTGATCATTGCAGGATATTTGGATGTGTAGCATATGTACACATTCCTTCTCAGATAAGAGGTAAGCTAGGCCCTAAAGCTGAAAAATGTATCTTTATTGGATATGATCTAAATAAGAAGGGGTACAGGTTCTACAACCCTTCAAATAAAGGGGTATTGACTATGAAGAGACATTCTCACCTGTGGCCAAGATGCCAACCATCAAGGTATTGGTAAGTGTGGCTGCATCTAAGAATTGGAACATGTATCAATTGGATGTAAAAAATGCATTTCTTAATGGATGGATTTCAGAGGAGGTATACATGTCACAACCTCCTGACTATGAGGATCCAAACAAGGTAACATATGTGTGCAAGTTGAATAAAGCTCTTTATGGATTGAAGCAGGCACCTAGGGCATGGAATCACAGGTTAACCACATATCTTCAAGACCAAGGTTTTGTTATGAGCAAGGTAGTCACTTCTCTATTCATCAAGAGAACTAATTCAGAGGTAATATACCTATGTGTTTATGTTGATGATATCATACTCACAGGTAATGATGTCAATGGAATCAGACAAATCAAGAACCAGATGACAAAGGAGTTCAAGATCAGTGATCTTGGTTTACTAAAGTATTTTCTTGGACTTGAGTTAGTCTATACTAACTCTGGAATCTATATTACTCAGAAGAAATACATACATGATAGGTTGAAGAAGTTTCATTTGCAGGATGCCAAAGTTGCAAGTACTCGAATGGAGGTAAACCTAAAACTAAGTGCCCATGAAGGTGATGAAATTTATGATGTTACATGTTACCAAAGCATAGTAGGAAGCTTGAACTATGCTACCTTAACAAGGATAGATATTGCATATGGAGTTAGTGTGCTAAGTTAGTTCATGCACAAGCCAAGAGTACCTGACTTAGAAGCTGCCAAAAGAATTCTAAAGTATCTCAAAGGCACTCAACATCATGGTTTGTATTTTCATTACACATCAGAGTTGGATATCAAGATTTATTGAGATGCAGATTGGGCACGATGCAAGGATGATAGGAGGAGCACTTCTGGATACATTTCATTTGCAGGTGATAAACCAATATCATGGTCTTCAAAGAAGCAACCTACTATTGCTTTATCTTCTACTGAAGCAGAATATAGAGGATTGGGTAATGCCACCCAAGAAGCCATATGCATCAAGTTATTGTATACAGAATTGGGTTTGTATACTACCTCACCATTGATCTTTAGAGATAATACAAGCTCACTTCACCTTGCAGCTAATCCTATTTATCATGCTAGGACGAAGCATATAGAGGTCCATTACCATTATGTGAGAGAGAAGTTATTAAGCAAGGACATTCCACTAACATATGTATCAACCAACATGCAGCATTGGATGGAACCAAACTTTGCAGGTTCAAATCAATGATTGGATTGCAGGATATACATGAAGACTGAAGATGAAGACCAAGCCAAAATGTTTGGCTTGAGGGGGAGCTGTTGGTATGCAATTCACAAGCCTACACATTTTTCTTGTAGTTCATACACATATGAAGATGCATAGGAATCAATGCTAATGGTTAATTACCATTTTATCCTTTTGTAAAAGTCATATTTAACTTGGAATCTTTGTAAACACCTACCGAGAAGAACTCGTGGAAAAGTTAGGAGTTGATTGATGGAATATCTCCTATAATGGAGGATCACTTTTTAGAGAGAGCCAACAATTTGAATTCAAATTCAAATTGGAAGTGAACATCTATATAAACTTCTAAGAAAACATCACGGATGAGTTAGTCACTTTCCGAGCTCCTCATTCTCATATCTGAGTGTGTGTGAGGCATACAATATAGCCCACACCCTTCTCTACCATTAGGCAATGATTATCATGCCTATGGCATTGTACAACACTGTTCATTAATACATATATCTACATTGTTCATTTCTGAGTTCTCTGTCATAGTCTCTGTAAATCAGTTTACTTGTGGAGATCATATCTCACTCGTTCCTCAACCAAATTCAAAGATCTATAGCTTCTTGGAACCGTCTTAGAGTCTTCTACATGCTGTCAAAATTTGAAGGATTTCTATTCAGCCATTTCAGAGAAACGTCAGTCGAGGTGATCTCTGGTCGAAGTTAGCAAGTCCTAAAATATCAGGGGTAAAGGTTTACTTGCTAAATTAATTTCTCTGAGCATAGTTAATATTTTTAAGTGATTGCACTTGAAATAGTTAGCTTGCAAAGCTAATTAGATACCCCTAAAAGGAATTTTATCAATTCCTACTGTGTTGGTCATACTGAGCAAAAGATGCAGCAGGTGTATGGTAAAAAATAAAAGGTTTTCTTGAAGACTTGAAGTTCAAAGTTGTTTGTTTTGATTCAATCTTTTCATACATCATTTCCAAAGTACATAGGCCATTTTATGGTGTTATTGGAAATGTAAGAAGGTCTACTTATCAACTCTAAAGCATCAAAGGGCTGGTACAAAGCAGGATTTGGCAGTACCTACTCATCATCTTGAAGTGTCCATCCATCATTCCCAACATTAAACATGTATGGATCCACCACTATATCTACTTGTGGGGCGATTGAGATTTAGTCTCATCGACACAAGTCCCTAAGGCTTCATGACTTAGGTACACAATAATACATCAGGTGAAACATTGGAAAATGCTATTATGTGCAGGAAAATTATGGGAAGTTTGATATATCTCACAACTACAAGGCCTCATCTAAGCTACATTATCAAACTTGGAAGTCAATTTATGCAGGTTCCCAAGAAACCACATTCAAATGATTTTAGATGCACTTTGTGATATGTGAGTGCTACTTTGAATTATGCATTGTTTTATGAAGCTAGTGCAAAATTGTAGGTTCATGCATACGCCGATGAAGATTGGGCTCGTAGTATTCCAGATAGAAGATCTAATCAAGAACTCATCAAACTCTTTGGAGAAGTATTCTCCCCCTCCATCAGATCTGAGCTTCTTTAGTGATCTACCTGTATGATTCTCCACATGTGCAAGATACTTCTTGAAGCAATAAAACACTTCATTCTTACTCATGATGGAATCATAATCTTCTTGACTTTCAATGATAATGATCATTAACACATTCAAACTTTCAATATCCAATCTATTTCTCCATTTTTTTAATATGTGTATCTACACTAAATCCTCATAAGGCTGAAAAACCAACTAAAGGGATGTGTGGCATCCTCAAGAGGAAGCAAACAAGAGATTCTATTCCCTTCTTGATAGGTAGTAATGGGGTCGAATGCAAAATAGAAGAAGAAAACAGTGGTATTATTGTTGACCACTTAACTCTTGGGGGTTTCGATGCCCCTTTCTCTCCACAGGAGGGATTGCATGGAGACCACCTGGAGAGTCTCCCCCTTGAAAATACTGCATAATTTAAAGTCTCTCCTTGATTCACCCATTTCAAATAATGAGATTCTTAAAGTTATTGATATGCTCCCAAATGGGAAAAGTTCGGGCCTTGACGATCTCACAAATGAGTTTTTCAAATCTTTCACAAAGGTGGCAGTCACTCCAATGTGCTTGGTTTGGCAAGAGATGTTGGCTTTTGGGGTGCTTCTTGAATGCCTAAACAATGGTGTCATCAAGCTTATCCATAAAAAAGGTAACAAGAACATGATTGAAAACTGGTGCCCGATCTTGATGCTTCAAACAAGGTACAAGATTCTTGCAAAAGTAATTGCCAACAAAATTTCTTAACACTTGAAGAGGTGGCTTAGTGAGGACAAAGCAGATTCAGGGTAGATCAATACTGGAATCTATTAATGATATTTGGGAAGGTCTTGATTTTGTTGGAGTCCGAGCAAGATGTGGTATTCCTTAAAATTGACTTTGACAAAGCCTATGACAGGCTAGAATGGGACTTTCTTCTCCAATCTCTTAAAGACCTCGACTGGAGTTAGAAGTTCATTAAGATGATTGGTACATTGCTGGGGAATGCATCGACCTAAATAAATATCAACGGTCAATTATCGAAGGCTATTAGATTAAAATGCTCTATTAGGCAAGGGTGCCCATTGGCCCCTATGCTTTTCACTATTTCCATAGAGGGGCTCAACCGTTTAGTGCAACATTACATGGAAATGGGCCATATTAAAGGTCTCTGTCTACCTGTCAACCATGCCCAAATGATCATGAGGCTATTTGCAGATGACATGAACACATTTGTGCATAATCATTTGAGCAACATTGAAACCTTGTAGGGGTGCCTTGACACATTTTGTGAGGTGTCTAGTTCCAAAATAAACCACTCAAAAACTACTTTCAGAGCCATCATCGGACCGTCGCCCCAACTACTGGTTGACCATGGTTTCCAAATTATCCTTAGGGGTCTGGTCTTCTACCTACTCAGTATTTTGATGGGCTTTGGTGTCTCAATGGAGCAGCGATGGAGCTGGGTCCTTTCTAGACAAAAAGTTAGCATTTTGGAAGGGCGTGCAAATTAACCTCGGGGGGCATGCCATGGTAATTAATACCTTCCTCATCTCCTCGACCATTCACTTTCTCTCTTTTTGGAGACCAAAGGATCAAAAGCTTCGCAAATTGGAAAGAATTTGCAGAAACTTTCTTTGGATGGGGAACAACAACAAAAGGGGGTTCCCAAAATTAATTGGTCTACTTGAATCCAACAAAAGGATTGTGGGGGTCTGGGCATTATGGATATTGAAGTCATAACTGACAAGTTGGCGACAAAATGGATCATCAGGGTTTGGTGCTACTGTGAGATCTCTTGGGCCAAGCTCATTTTCAAGAACAAGAATGTGATTACACTCATAAGCCTCCCTAGTTGGAAGGACTTGGGCCTCCTTACCCTTTTATTCACCCTGATTTCGATTTCCCTTGTGTGCTCCCTGTGGAAGATATGGAACGAGTTCAAACAATCTATCAAAATTAGAGGAGATTGGAAATGGGCAGTCAATAGTAGACAAAATGACTCAATTTGGTTTTCGATCATGGGCATTACGGATGTGGCTTCCTGGAACTTGCAAAATGCTAAGAGGCTGTGGAACAAGGGTTTGAAACATTGGAAGCACCTTTGGAAACAAGAAACTAGCTAGTGGATCAGCCTTGAGGACATAGACCCTGAAATAAGAGTGAATAATGAAGAATGGACTCTCCTTCAGAATAGATGCATCGCTTGGGAATGATAACAAACTTGAGTCCTCATTGGGTGGGATTCGTGGTGCCATGAGGGCGTTATTTGGCACAACGGCAATTGCTTGTCCATAATTCCTAGAATCAAGGTGAACATGGACTACCATATCATGCTTAACAAGAAGTGGTGCCTATCTTGGACAAGGCTGCAATGGGATTTGAAGTTCATGTCTATCTGGCATCCCCTCATCGAGATCAAAAAGTCGATTCTCATGTGGAAAATTCTCCATTGTGGTATTTGGACCAATCTAAACGCTAACAAAATCTGTGGGGTTACGTCATGGTGCAAGCAATGCTGTTGCAACATTGAGGATTTTGGTCACATCTTCTTCATGTGCCCTAAGTCTCTCCAGATCTGGTAGTCCCTTGGGAATATTTTGAGATTGCAAGAACAAATCACTTGGAAGCAAGCACTTTTGGGCAAAGCGATCAACTTCTTAGGGACATTGTGGAACGCTATAAGAGGGGAAACTCTCTGAAAAATTTGGAGGCAGCGGTGTGCCTACAATTTTGGACATGCTCCTAAAGAGTGGTTGATAGAGAAGTCTCTCTTTCTCCTTGGCAAAAGAATCTCCAACTACAAGAGGTCCCCACCCTTTAGGTATCCTAAAGTGTTTCCCAAGTGGGCCCCACTAGAGGGGGACTAGAGGGTTATTAACCTCCTTTGTAACACTCTCTAGATCCGCAAGTTCTCTCCTTGCTTGTGGGATTCGAGGGGTCCCAAGGGCACTAGTCCCATTCACTTGTAAAATTTTCTTCCTCTTTAATTAAAGTTCGAGAGAGTAGGCCAAGGCCAAACTTCCTTTCTGAAAAAAAAAAATCTTGAGGAAGTTATACCCGAAACCTTTAACACAAGTAAAAATGTAACGCAAATGGGTGCAATAAAATAGCATATTAGCATATCTTTTTTGCATATAAAAATATCCCAAGTTATTAAAAGCCGTGACTGCCCGAAAACTAAGAATATCAAATGAACATCTCTTTTGCCGAACAACTAACCATCAGAGATATCACTTCTGTAAGCTTGTGAGACAATAACTTTGTGGACACTTTGAATTTTAAGTTTAGTTTTTCACATTACACATAGTTCGAATTTCAAAAAGGTTGTAACTCGTACGAGAAAATTCAAATCAAAGTCTTCAAAAACTTTCAGCATGATTCACGGCCTGAAAATAAAAAAACCATTCTATGGAAACTAGAGAATCTTAGAAAATATATGAAGGAATAAAAGCTAAGAGTAACATGTTTTCTTTAAAAAGAGGAAGTTTTTCGCGGGTCTATTATCCCTTGGTTGAACTAGTTAAAAAAAGACACACCAATATGGACCATAGTATCCTTGGGATCTCTCATATCCCACGATGTTGGGGTAGAACCAGAAATGGCTAGGATTCCAGAAACGTTAGTTTACGAAAGAACTACACAGAAAACTAATTATCTGTTCGTCTCCCTCATGAGCAGCCCCTGTACTTTGGATATTATTATTTTCCATGATGAAGATTCCATGGTGCGTGAAGGGAGAGGACTTTTTACAATTACATATTCTTCTACCCAAGAGAACAAGATATTTTTCAATTGACCATTCTTTTGGAATGCTGTCAAAATTGACTACACATCTTTTTTTACAAATCTTCCAAAGAGGTTCCCCTTTGATGGCATTCCACAAGGAAGAGGAGTAACCAATCACTTCACCAAGTAAAGCTTGCTTCCAGCTGATTTGACTCTATAACTTCAAAGTCCTCACAAGAGCTTGCCAAACCAAGTGGCTACTAGGGCATGAAAAGAAAAGGCGACCAATATGCACTTTCCCATAGAGACAATGTTTACAACATTGGGGACCCTATAGATTTTATTAGCTTTGACATTGGTCCAAATTCCTCCATGAAGAATTTGCCATATAGAACCACCTTTTTGTTCTCAATGAGGAGCTATCATAGCTCCACGAACATAAATTGCCGTGTAATACTTGACTAGTTGAGAAATCATCTCCTATTGAGGGATATATGTACATCCACACGAACATAAATTGCCATGTACTACTTGACTAGTTGAGAAATCATCTCCTATTGAGGGCTATAAGTACATCCACATGCTTCTTGAAACTCAATGCCTTATCCAATCTATGTCACTTGTTCAATTTTAAATCAATTTTAAACCTTCAATCAGGTGATCATGTACGAGAAGGAGACGAGTCTTAGAGTTATCCCAAGAATTAATTCTTTGCCTTAATAGGCATCAATCTTCTTAGTCTACTCTACTCATCAGGTCTATGTCCTCGAATCTAATCCAGTGTCTCCTCTCTTGATTCTAGAGATGTTTCCACACATGAAAACCTTTGTTCCATAGCTTCTGTGATCTCGATCTCTGGAGGTTATCCTATGTGAAACCAAATACAATCATTTTGTCTATTCGTGGCTGCCCACTTCGAGTCCTCGTAAACCTTGATCTATGGCTTCGTCTTGTTCCAACTCTTCCACAAGGAGTTGAGCACGTCCAACCCTCTAGGTGCTACCAAAAAAGGTGAAAACATTAAAATGAGCAGCTCAATGCCTTCCCATCTAAGAAGACCCACAAGCCTAAGAGAAGATTAATTTTTGAGAATCAATTAAGACTAGGAAGCTTTTGAGTAGCACCATGCCTTGATCATTCATTTGACAACCATCTTGTGTGCCATCCCCACAATGTCAAGAATGCCCAAACCATCTGCATCTTTTTAGTTCGCACAAATCGGCCATTTGAAGATGGAGAGCGTCGTATTGCAACCTACAATTAGTCCCCAAGTTTTAACGCATATTTTTTTCCAAGCGAGAAATCAACAAGTCATAATGTGATTATATTAAAAAATATAGGGTATTCTATCACAAGAAAATATTTTATGAGATTTTTCCGCAAGTGTAACATGAAGTATCTTCTGTGGAGTGCAAGTAACATAAAAGAAGTTGAATCCCTACAATTGTCCAAACTTGCATCACTGTTTTGAGCTCATTTTCTAGCAACCTACCGGAATAAAATGGAAAACATCATGTAACAAGAATCATAAGGATGCTTTTACCGTGGAAGAATATGTGAGATAAATGTACTATGCCGTATTCTAGAGGGAGAAATAATACTATGTATATGATAGAAATGTAAGGCAATGCAGTACACCATAGTCTACATAAAGGGAGAAATAATACTATGTATATGATAGAAATGTAAGGCAATGCAGTACACCATAGTCTACATAAAGAGCAACATAAAGCAGATGATGCGAAATCACAAAGTTTTTTTATTATTTCAAGGACAGCTATAGAACTAACCACCCACAGGCTTCCACACCTTAAGCTTTGATGGGAATATGGATGAATTCTTGCTAGAATCCCCTTAATTACTTTCTTTGTTAGACCATGCACAAGCTTAGAGCTTGAGTGATGTGTATATATTTAATGCGTGTATTTCCTTCATCTGTTTGTTTTAAAATATTGCAAACATCATTGGATTTGTAGGTGGCTTTTTTCATTGACTATTGGGTCTCGAATCCACACATAGAGCCCATATATGGAAATGAATTTTATGATTTGAATTTTCAACAAAAGCTCTTTAAATTATAAACAAGGAAAAGATACAATAAAGCTACCGAGAGTTACAAAGAGGGTTGATAAACTTTTTGTTCTCTTAGTGGCGGGCCCACATGTTTTCCAACTTTTTCTAGAATAAAAACCCTATGGTATTTGAATGAGATGCCCCAACTCCAACAGACTCTGGCAGACGGTTGGAAAGAAAATTAGACTTCAGAAACATCTCAGTTGGCAGCAAGCCCTTTTGGGAGAAGCGATCAACCGCTCCGCGATTCTCTGGAACGCCATCAGAGGGGAGGTCCTATGGAAAATCTGGCGGGAAAGATGTGCTTTCAACTTCGGTGACTCCCCCAAAGGGTGGTCAATTGAGAAATCGTTGTTCCTCCTTGGCAAAAGGATTGTTAACTGTAAGAAATCCCCCCTCCTTCAGGCATCATCAAGTACTCCTTTTGATCAACAACAAGCTTAAACGCAAGTGGGCTCCTCATGAGGGTGATGAGAGGGTGATTAACCTTCTTTGTAATGCCATCTAAGCTCTGTAAAAGCTTCCCCTGCTTTGTGGGATTTGGGGGGTCCCGTGGGCACTAGTCCCCTTCTCTTGTATTTTTCTTTATTTAATTCAAGTCCGGGAGAGTAGGCTAATGCCGAACTTCCTTTATATTAAAAAAAAAAAATTCCTTACAATCACAAATCCTTCTATGTAGTGAAGCTAGGGATTTTAATGTAGGCCATTCTTTGGGAGGCTTGCCGAAATTGACTGCACATCTTTCCTTTGAAATTTTCCAAAGTGCTTCAATCTTAATGGTGTTCCACAGAGGGGATGGGCATCTCATCATTTCTCCGAGCAAAGATTGTTTCTAGTTGACATAATGATCGATCACGAGAAGCTTGCTGAGGCTCCATCAAATTATGAGGCTCCTTAGACAAGAGAAGAAGAGGTTACCACCTTGTAAACCACCCCCATTGAAGGAATATCTTTATGGGGATTCTATTTTCACTAGAAGATGATTTTCTAAGGGTATAAAGGAAATCCACCACCTCTAAATCTTATATAACCTAAAACTCATAGATCTACCAATTTTGCACACCCTAACATGGTACCTCATGATGGGGTCCTTAAAACATAGATCATCATGTGAAATCGGAAGTTCCTCGCTAGGATAACACATTGCTTATATCTAATGAACCTCTTAATGTTCATCTATAAATGAATAGGTCCTCGATTTCATGCCAATGATACCAACAAGAGAACATTATCGATCCTTTGATGGTCATGACTTTGTGTTAGAGTTGTCAACATTTTCTTATTTGGTGGAGAATAGGCCATGTCCAAGATTTTAACCTCCCTTGGCTCACACATATAAACATATAGATTTCAACATGCCTTAAACTAGTTTCCTTGCAATCTACATGCAGCTTTGAGTCTCACACTTTAACCAAGCAGGTCCTTCCTTGGAAAATGTCAAAGAATCCTTCTGAATTATAATAACTCACAAGTAATAAAAAAAAAGGTAAACTATATTTTAGCTCTATTCAAAACAGTTCTTCATACCAACCCAGGACAAGAACTTAGATCCGAGAGAGAAGAAATAACCAAAGACTAACATCATAATTTCATCATGAATTGCCGATAACGTCCCTTACTATTAATCATTTACTTAAGTAGGCCATCTACCCTTCACCATAGCCAGAAAGATATATTTCTTGTTATCTGACTATATGTTCTTCAATTTTCATATAGTTTTTGAGCCCACAAACCACAACCATATGTTTTAAATTTTGAAACATGTTTTCAATTTTGAAACATCGGCCTTGTTACAGAATAAGTCTTTTTCTTTTAATATCCAAGAAGGGGTTGTTCAGAGCAAAATACAAGGTAGCTTTCGATACAACCGGATCATATGCACATCATATACAGTTAGGGCTGAGGTTTTAACAATCGAGGGGTGGAGATGATTTTCTTTTAATACAAAAGTGGCTTAGTGCTAGACCACGAGGATGATCAAAAGATAGAGACATCACAAGAAGACAATCAAGCTAGCTTAACGTTACCATAATGAGAGACATCATATAAATCATTAGCATAGATGAAATTCAGGGAAACTTTATCCGGAAAATTTCCATCCTTTGCTTCGAAATAATGTAAATCGATATAATTCTAATAGTTTTCCACAGAAGAGTATCTGTGAAATATTTTTCTCCAAGGAGGATTTCCTTCCAGTGGAAGAAAGTTTTTTCCGAGGGGAGCCACCGTATGTAAAGCCAATTCCAATAAGTTCTTGTATGGTTGCAGTCCACAAACAGGTGCATGATGGTTTCTTGTTGCTTACAAAATGTGCAGAAGACATTAGGGTGGTTTAACTTATTGAGTCTACTTCCACACCATATTCGTTGATGTAAAAGAATCCTAGCAAAGATTACCTCTTATGAAACAGGGACAAGGAACAAAGAATACGGAATCGGTAAGTCCATTGCGACTAGGACCATTGTAATTGTCAGATTTTGTTAAGATTGGCAACCAACCTTGTTCTAGAGGTCAAGCTGTCTGGGGAAGTAGTGATGTACTTCCAATGTTCTTTATGATCCCTTGCCATCTTGTTGGTGAGAGCTTTTTTATTAAGATGCTACTAGAGAATGAGATGGGCCTTGTGTGATAGGCGGATCTCAGATTGGAGGGACTCATAGCTTTTCATCTATAGTGTGTTATCTAGAATTTCTTTATAATGTACCATACCTTTCTTCATGAGCTCGTGGCCCATTTTGAAGAATTTCATGTCAAGGGGAGGTTGTATAGAATTGAACGAAAATATTCCTGTCAATGGGGGCGATAGGGGAAAAAAGAGCCCCTTTTGAGCTATTGCTAGGCACCAAATGCACGTCTAAAGAAAGTAGATCCCTTGAATCCCAATTCTTGATTATTGAAGCATATTGTGAAGAGATCAAAACCTATCCATGCTAGTTACTCATAGGGATGGCTTCTTGATATGTATGCTTGAGGAGGATTTCCCATACATAAAAGGAAATGAATGTCTTAGAAATAAGTATGAAAAATCTATAGAGAATTACAAAAAGAGTTCATATCCTTTTCATCCCCCTTGCAAGGGATCCACTTGTTTTTTAGCTTCTTCTTTTCTAGAATGAAAAACCTATGGTGCCTAAAAGGGGAGATTTCTTATACTCACGAATTCTTCTACCTTAAAAGACTAGAGATTTTTAAATCCACCAATCTAAGAGGCTTTTCAAAGTTGATAGCATAATTTTTCTTCCAAATCTCCTATATCGCTTCACTCCTAAAAATTTTCCACAAAGGAGACATATAGCCAATCAGTTCGTAGCTAATCTTGCTTCTAATTAACTTGATAAGGTGACAAAAAGATCTTACTCAGACACTCCAAAGTCAAGATGCTTTTAGGACAATAAAAGACAAGGTGACCCAAGTATTCCCTACCGCTAGAGCATTGCTCACACCACCGGGGAGTTCCATAAATTTTACTAGGTTTGACATTAGTCTATATCTCCCTATGGAGAATTTGTCAAGCAAGTTTCATAAGTCCTTGAGATTGAATTCCCATCAATCCTAGACTAGTTCAAAACACAGTGTTGCTAAGAAGCCGATCGCTTTGCACAGAAGCGCTTGCTTCCAGGTGATTTATTCGTGTAGTCTCAAAATATTCCCAAGGGTCTACCAGAACAAGAGAGACTTGCGGCACACAAAGAAGATGTGACCCAAATCCTCAATGCTACGGCGGCATCGCTTGCACCATTGTGAAGCCCCATAGATTTTGCTAGCCTTTAGATTGGTCCAGATACCACGGTGGATAATTTTCCACATGCGAATTGAATTTTTGATCTCAATGAGGGGATTCCTGATAAACATGAAATTCAGATGCCAATGTAGCCTTGTGCAAGTCAAGCTCCACCTTGTTAAACAGGATATGATAGTCTGTGTTCACCTTGATTCTAGGAATTTTGGACAAGCAATTTCCATTGTGCCAAATAAGACCCTCTTGGCACGATCCCGCGCAATGAGGAGTCAAGTTTTTGATCATTCCTACACAACACATTTGCTCTGAAGGAGAGTCCATTCTTTGTAGTTCACTCTTATTTCAGGGTCTTTGTCCTCATAGCTTGTCCACTGGCCAATTTCTTGTTTGCACTTGGGAATCTATGCAAAAGAAAGGATATCATTGTTTATGAAAATAAGCTTTGCCTAGGAAGATTTTTCATTAATCCAAACCTTAATCATCCACTTGTTTGTCATCTTGTTGCGATATTCTTCCACATCCAAAATGCTCAATCCACGACTAGAGAAAATTTCCCATTTGATCTTTAACACACCTCTTTCGTTGAAATTCCACATCCGGAGGAAATTTATACAAATCCTTTTCCAACTTCAGCATCTCCTTATTGCACCATCTCAAACAAGCCAGTAATGAAGCTTGTTGTTAAGATTGGCAAGAGAGTAATCCCCTCATTAGACCACCAAAACTCCAAATCCCATCGAGATGCCCCAAAGATGAAAAATGTGGCAAATGGGAAGCTCTATAAACGCTTGATTCTTAAAAAAAAGGTGGGGGTGGACCAACAAGAGAACTAAAAGTAGTTTTTGAGTGGTTGATTCTAGATTTAGTGGCCTCACAAAAAATGTCAAGGCAAAGAGAAGAACAAGAAACAACCAATATCATTCTATAGAAATTCATTAGTGGCATGGATGAAGAGACTTAGAACCATGCCATCTTTGATGTAGGGGAGAGAGAGACTCTGAATATATCCTAGCTTCACTTGGTTATTGACGAGGTAGCTAAGCCCATTAGCTGTTATAACAAAAATCAACAAGGCAAGCAAGCAACCTTGCATGACAGAGTGCTTATGGTAGATAGCTAGGAAGAATTGGCCATTAATGTTAATCCAAGTAAAAGCATTCCCTAGGAGCATGGAGACCACTTTAATAAACGTAGATCCACAATCGAGGTCCTTGAGCGGCTGAAAGATAAATTCCCCTTTCTAGCCTATCATAAACTGTGTGAAAAATAATCTTGAGAAAAAGAATGTTTTGGGGAAACTCATTTGCATAATCAATTCCTTTCCAAACATAAATTATGGCTTTGAGGATGGGACTCTCTTTGTTGAAGATTTTTTAATCTTCCTTGACCCACGAGCAAAGATGGCTTGCAATGTGGTTGGCAAGGACCTTGGCAAGGATGTTACAACATGTCTGACACATCCTTATAGGCCATCAATTTTCAATTTTGGAACTTTTAAAGGAATTTGTATCAATAAAATGAACTCTTTCCATTAAGCTTGAATTAATTGAAAGTACAATGAAAGGCAAGCATAGCATGTAGAGGAACCTTCATTCAATTTTGTTTTTATTTATGTTCTTGTTGTGATAATATCTTCATTCAAGCATCTCGATAGTGCAATGGAGCTAATTGCCTCTCACCAAACTAAGCAAAAGGGACTAGTAGAACATATTTAAAGGTTCAATGAGGCCATCAAGCCCAAGGCTATTACCATTGGGAAGGTTTTCAATCACTTCAAGGATCTCTTGGCTAGTCAGGGGAGTATCAAGAAAGTATCTAATTTCTTGTGGAATGTTTTTGGATATGAAAATGGAGATGATGGCCATACAATCATGCCTTCGAGGAAAAAACAAAGAAGAAACCCCAAGAAGCTAGCTAAAAATTGATTGAAAATTAGTAAGTAGTTTTCTTGATCCGAACTATATCCACTCCATTATTGTCAATCATTGGGGTAGAGCTTCTCTACTTTGTTTTTTCTTTAGGACTCTTCATGTTTCTTATTTGGTTTATGAGCCTTGCTTGCGCACCAGTATTTGAAGTAGAGCTAAAGTTTCTTCCTCATGATTTCCTTTTCATATCTAAGGAAGCTTGTAATCTTAAACAAGCCTTTTTGTAGGTGGGACTTGCCTTTATTGACTTTGGTCTTAAACGAAAAGAGCCTTCTATAGAGATTCTCCCTCTTAACCCTACATATATATTTGGATTTTCTTCTAAGCTTTGTGCACCTACAAATGCTACAAGAGAACTGAGATAATATAGGTATTTCATTCTTTCTCCTTCTCCCACAACCTTACCTTGATTATCTATAGTTCTACCCTTTTTTGGGCGATGTTGAATTACGTATCCAATCTATAATTGTTTCTAGTAATAGAGAAATTTTCTTATCTTGGGAATTCCTATACATCTTTCATCTTTTTTATCTCTCACCCTAATGTGTTAAATGCCCTTTGACTAGTCACATAATGTGTGACACCACTATTTCTCACCCATGAATCATGTTCTGGTGTTCAAGGCAAAGGTTTGAGTACTCGTTCTCGTCATAGAAGAAGAGGAAGCACTTAAAACTACTCAGAAGGTTGCATCTTGGCAACAATGTTTTTTATCACTAAAACAATGTAAGATATGTACATAGACTCAATTATCGTGAATGCGACTCCATTTTGTGCAAGCCAAGGAGTCCTCAAGCTTGAGGAGTCTAGGTAGAAAGCTCACACCAATTTTTGTAATTTTTGGGATAGTTCAATTTAGAGGTAAAACCTATTTTTTAACTATGACAGTCACTAGATGTGAAACCGGTCAAGACTAGGCAAAAAACTATAAATAGAGCTAGAGAGATCATTTTGAGGTTGTTGTTAGTTGATGATTGAATCTATGAGCTAGAGCTAGAAGAGTTATTGTAACTAGATGATGATGAATATGAGTATGAGTTCTCTTCTTACCTTCCATTGATCTCCATCGCGACTTCCCTAGTGTGTGTGTATGCTCTTGCATTTCTCACCATCTTCTTCATACACATCATTTGCTCTTGATCTTCATATCGGCCTAACCTCTCCATGGATTGACAATTATGAGGTGAAGCTCCTCATGTTGGTACTTTCCATTGTGCTAGAGTGACACCAAATTTGGCGTTGTTGCTAGGGATGAGCTCTAGGTTGAACGTGTGATGGCAAGTGTATTGGAGAAAATCATTGGAAGGTAAAATTTCTTTGTTGTTTCATTGTTTGTAGTTAGTTTTCATACACTTTTACTCCTGTATTCTTATAGTATCATTCCCTATCATTATCTCAAACTCCCAAACTCACAAAAAATCAGTCATATTCCCCCTTTCTCTTCTCTTTCCCTCATTTGTGTGTGTGCGAGAGTGAGAGAGAGCTTTTGCAGGTGTATCTTCATGTTTTCTGGTGCACTAATCTTGCAGGGCAGCGTCTGGACACCATGGATTTGCTGGAAATATAGGTAAAAACTCCATTTTTTCTCAAAAAATTGCCATTGAAGCTAACCATTGTGACTGTCAGGAAAGGTATGAATTTGAGCAAACCTTTTGCATGAAGGAGGAGCTTAGTAAGCACTTGCATATATCTATGCTTGATTTCATGATTTTTTGACCATCACGATGATGACACATCATCCTGACTGCATCTGACCATTGCGACGATCATTGACCATCGTGGCGATTGGCTCACGCCATTGCGATCGTGTCTCACCATTGCAACGATGACTCACCATCGCAACGGTGCTTGACAATCCTGATCTTGACTAGCCATCGTAGCTTGATCTTCACAATTGTGGCTGATCGTCATGACCCTGATCGTCGTTGCCTGACCATTGTGTATTGACCATCGAGATCCTCACTCATCATCGTGGGTTGATCGTCGAGATCCTTAGTGATCGTCATGACTTGACAATCATGACTGTGACTGATCATCTTGGGGCTTGACCATTGTGACTTTTGACCATTGTGGGTGTCACACCATCACGATTGTGAGTGATCACGTTTCATGAATTGTTGATGATTTCTTTGAGTATAGTTATATTGTGATCAATGGAGTGTCCTAGGACTCCTAGTGTAGCCAGGTATTGCCCTAGCTCATTGAGTGGTAAGTAGCTAACGAGACACAACGCTCAAATGAATTAAACTCAAAACATATCAAAACAATTCCTTACAACAAATGTAAAAAGGACAAGAAGCTCTAAAGAAAATTAAAAAAGAAATAAGTGATTGACCAAAGTAAAGGGGTGAGCACAGTAAGGCGAGATTAGGATTAATGAACCTGAGGTCTAGAAAATACTTAGGTAAAAGTGATAAACAGAGTGTCCGATCTTCTGAAGCTAGCATAAAAACTATAGCATGATCGTGGGCAGAATAGTTAGGCAGCTATCCATACGAGGTTAGCTCAGATGCAAGTGACTTGGAGATGTCTTTCAACATGAGAAGACTAGGAGTGCCGTTTAATGTAGCCCACCTAGAAAAGACAGAGGGACCCTACAAGACTTAGTTGGAGTATATTTGTACAAATAGATTGGGTGCCAGGGTATATAAGGATGGCCTTCATAGGTCAGTGATTCAACTACATAATCCCAATCAACCTATGGGATTAGAACATCCAGCCATTAAGTTTGGAAACAAGGCTTATATAGACAAAGAAGGGACTATATATATCGTCGTAATTAGTGAAAACTCAACCAATAACCTAGGAGAGATGGTAGAGAGTGCAGACATAGATGCGGAAGGACATGGTAAACAGATTGAGGAACCCAAAACACCGAGAGGAAAATCCGTACTAATAAGAGTGATAACTCCTAAGTGGATGCCCCAAGACAATAGGAGTATAGAATTGTTCTGGAATAAGGAGACTAACGAAGCCTTTTGGAGATATAGGCGAGAGCAACCTACCACAATAGGAACAAACACGATTTATGAACTTAAAGACCCAGAGATTCTAGGAAAGGTAGTATACTTAGATGAAACCTCAGAGCGGATGTATAAGGTTAGAAAACATGGACAACATGCATATACATGGAGAGGAGAATTAGTTTTCCCTCTAGTGAAATCACAAGCACCTAAGGATAGTTTGGGTGAAGGCACATCCCAAGGACATAGACAGAAGAACAAGGAAGGTGTAGAAAGTAGTTTCATCCATCATGTAGGTAGGGAGAGGACCCCCTACCGAAAGTGGAAGAGTTGAACAAGAACCTCTCAGAGATCATAGAGCGCATAGGGGTGGGGACGGATTTCCCCTACCTAGACCAAGAGACCATCCTAGAACCTTTAGGCCTACTCAATTGGTGAAGGCCATGAAGAATTGTTTTGACGGATCAGGAGATCCCTACGAGCTTGTAGCAGAATTCAAACAAGTGCTACAGGTTGAGCAAGTTGAAGACATGTTTACACAATTTACTGCCTTTGGACTCACTCTAAAGGGTGATGCATTGGATTGGTTCTGATCATTGCAACAACATCAATTTAGAGACATCCACCACATGATGGAGTCCTTTATTATAGACTTTTCCAAGAGTGGAATCAGACACAACACGTCTTCTTTGATACACACATTCAAACAAGCCCCGCAAGAGACAGTGAGGATGGCCGGTTGAAGATTTAGATGGTACATAGAAAGATGTCCCCCATTGGAAGTACCCACTCAAGCTAAATTGATAGCTTTGTTCATAGATGGCCTTTTGAGTGCTAAGGTGAGATCACACGTCTTCTTGAAGGATCCAAGAACCTCAGATCAATGTTTACAGATCTGTGTAGACATAGAAGATAACTTAGGAGATGAGCTAGACCTTCCTAAGGTTCATAAGGGTTTGGATAGCACCATAGAGACTTCATCCAGGCGTTCCAATTCAATTGAGGACTTAGCGGAACAAGTGGCCAAACGATTGGGAGTTTCTAGCAAACCAGGCACCAAATTAGCCCTCCTCGAAGGTGTTATACATATGGAGGTGACCATATGGGGAACATGTGTCAACATGCATTACAACGCATAGGAAACTTTAATGGAGTGTACTATACTATAGAGCGAAGATACACAAACCACACTGCTTAGGGTTGTCCATATAACAAACAAGTGGTTAGGCAGAACTACCCGCATCAATATTAGCTAGGTAGATACCAAGGGCAGTACCAGCCACAACAATATTATTGAGCCCCCCCTCAATATCAAGCACCATATCAAGCACAACCAAGAACGCAACCTGTCCTAGGACAACAACCTCCACCCCTTGCTAATGTAGTTTTGGTAAAGTATGCTACCCCAGAGGAGAATTCCAACATGTCTTTAGTACCCACGACCCCTTTAATGACAGATAATGACCCCAATGCAAATAGTTTTGACTCCACTCATGTGGATAACCCACCAGCGTATTACACGGAGTCATCGAAAAACTCAGACGCTTACTATGAGAATCTTGTATATGAGCAAAACTGGGAACCAGATTATGCTCAGGTCATGTATAAAAACCCCAAACAGAGACCACAAGCTAGAAAACTAAGACCATGAGCACCCAAAAGACCATGTTATAAATGCCAAGGAGACCACTTCATACGAGATTGTTCACTTGTGGCAACTACAATGCAGTTGCAATATTTCAATATTCAAGGCTTCTGCCCTAAATGTGGAAAGGATCACTTCATAAGAGATTTCCCCAAGAACCCTGCAAACACCCCTACAAAAGTGACACCCATCAATGTGATAGGCATAGTGCAGCATTCCGAAAGTTCTATACCTCAATACATCCCCATCCAGGTAGTTACTAGAGCCCAAGCACAAATGCAAACACAACCAAAAAACCCACGAAAGATAGTTGAAGCCAGTGAAGTAGGAGAATCAACAGGAAAGAAAACTAGAACTTGGAAAGAGTCACAAGAGTGACACAAGAGGAAATGGGGAAAAAAGATCAGTGAGTTAGAGGAGAGCTTAAAGGAAACTAGAGATAAAATCTTAGAAATGACATCACAAGAGGCTGAACCACGAATAATCACCTCTAAACGAGGATTAGTACTAGCCGACCCCACCCTAGAAAACCTTGATATGATGTTCAAAGCCTATCAAGCAAGAATACAAGAAGGACCCCAAGTAGGAGAATCTAGCAAGAATTACCCCCGAGCTGACTTAGAAATTGATAGAACCAAACTATGCATGAAAATGGTCCAATTAGCCCAGACAATGTTTGAAGCCTCGCAATACCTCAATTGGGAAATTATGGTCAAGCCTGAGCTACATTTTCAAGGACTCCTAGAGAAACTAGGGCAAGTCATATCTAACCCTACGAAAGTCAACTCTAGCACATAAACTAGCCCAACAGAACCCTTGAAGACCATTCCATTCAAACGGGTTAGGTCAGACCTAGAAAATCATCAAATTGGTTATATGGATTCATATGCCATCTTGAAAGAGATTCAAGAAGAAAGATGGAGACAGGAACAAGAATCTCGACCACCCATACTCAAGATGGATGATTCAGGAGAACGATTCCCTACAGATATCCCATCCATCTATGGAGATCAAGTGGATGATTGGCCAAGTGAGCACACTAGTTTTGAATCTAACTCTTTGCAAGAGCTACCTCACTTTACAGGCCCTTGGGAAGACTGTTCAGTTCAAGTGAAAGCCCCCACTATTTGAGTAAGGAGACAGAACTTAGTTCTTCCTAGGAACACATAAGTTTTTAGAAACACGAAAGTGCAATGTCATTTGACTTTGGACGAGCTCTTAAAGATCAAACCTGAACTATGGAAACATGTAGCAAACTAGTTCCCAGAAATAGCCACAACCTCCACCAGACCAAGTGCACGAGGAAAGGTGCCTTAGATACCCCCTAGATAAAGTGGGAATGAAAGTGAAGGAGAGGAAGGTAATGCTTATTTGCCTATTATGTACAAGGACCATACTACCAAAGCCATCCTAGATATAGGTGCAGGTGTAGCCATCACAACCACTTCACTGTGGAAACATTGGGGAAAACCAACTCTTAGACCCACGAGGATGAAGCTACAGATGGTAGATGGACACATCGAAAGACCCTTAGGATTGTTGGAAGGAATAACCTTATCTAATTGCGGAGTAGAATTTGATCAGACCTTTGCAATATGCGATTTTGGAAAGAACCAAGCATACAAGATGCTCTTAGGTAGACCTTTTATGTGACAGTTGCACATTGTACAAGATTGGGGAACCAACTCTTTGTACCTACAACACCTAGGAGTAACCATGAAAGTGAACCTCACAGACTATTCACAAAGGGATGTACCACCTTTGCAATGGAATACAGTACATAGGAACAAAGAGAAGAAGGAATCATCAGGAGTAGGACACCCATCTTGACCCATTGAGGATCTAGCATATGTTCCGGTAGTATTTTCAGATGAGGAATTCAAACCCCATGGCTGGGCAGGGATTTTAGCGACTATGGATATCGCAATTAACGAAAAACAATGGACCTTCCATTGTGACGAAGACAATTATGATATATCTATCTTCACTGTAGGCCTAGTAAGAGAAGAAATAGAAGCAGATCATCTTAAAGAAGAAAGGAAGGAGAAGAATTATGCATGTACATAGGACATGATTTAACTGCCAAGGAGGTAGAAAATTTGAGCGCTCCATTGAAGAGGTATAGGGATGTGTTTGCTTGGAGTTACAAAGATTTGAAAGGGGTAGATCCTGACATATGTTCCCATAGGATACCCATGACCATTGAGGCAAGACCCACTAAGCAAAAGCCCTATATGTATAATGACAATTATGCACTAAACATCAAGGAAGAAATAGACACACTCATAGAAGCTGGATTCATTTACGAAATAGAACACACCAAATGGGTTTCACCCATCCTAATCATGCCTAAGAGGAACGGTAAGTTGAGAGTGTGCATAAATTTAAAGAAGGTCAATGCTGCCACCATTAGGGATAGTTACCCTCTAACCATTATGGAACACCTGTTGGAAAGAGTCGTAGCAAGGAAGTGTACAGCTTCCTTGATGGATTCTTAGGCTATTATCAAATTGCTATTGCCCCGGAGGACTAGCGCAAGATTGCATTTTCCACTAAATGGGGTATCTTTGCAATTTTCATAAAGCCTTTTGGGCTAAAAAACACACGTGCAACTTTACAAAGGTTGATGTGCCATGTGTTCAAAGAATTTTTAAGAAAGAACCTAGAAGTGTATGTGGATGACCTGTGTGCTTACTCAATACTTAGACCACAACATATGCCTGAACTTGAATGCATCTTTGAAAAGTGTAGGGAATATCAAGTCTGTTTAAACCTAGAGAAGTGTGTCTTTATGGTCAGACAAGGCAAGATACTCGTCCATATAGTCTCAAAGAATGGAATCTCCACGGATGAAGATAAGGTACGAGTAATTAATGAATTAACTAGGCCAAAGAACATCAAAGAAGTACAAGCATTTATGGGCCATTGTGGTTAGTACCCATGCCTACAAGTGCTGATGTCACCATCACCCCAGCCCACCCCTAAAACCTCGCCTCAACAATCTCCAGTTCAACCCCAACCAATGATTCCCGCTCTTCGTGTTCACCTGAGTCGTTCTGCCACACTCCGTGAAGTTTCACAGGCAGAGACCACTGTGTCTACTACTGTTACAACTATGGCCACCATGATTGACGAAGTTCCCGTAGCAACTTTTACATTCCTATTTGATTCTTTTACCTTCCTAGTTACAAGCTTGGGCATTGAGGACATCAATACTACGTTCGATTTTGAGATTCCCGATGTATTGTCTAGTGATTTTCAGTTTTTAGATACCCATGTTGTCTCTCAAGAATTTGAATGCCTGGCTTATCCCACTACACCATCAGAGGGAGCAAATGTTGATTCAGAAGATAAAGATGATGGCCAGACAGTGATCGATGAAGGCAACACTGATATTGAAGCTAGCGAGGAAGAAGTACACCAATTGGAAGCACATGTTGAAGTTTTAGGAGAAGCTAGCACGTATGAAGAAGAAACAGCTGAAGCAACAACTTAGACCATAGCCATCCGACGGCTCTACAATAACATGAATACAGTTTGGGCACAAAACAGATTAACGGAAGAACAAAGCAAAGCCATCTTACAATAGGAATTGGTCAGTGGAGGCTTTGAAGAGACTTTTATCTCTGCTATGCATGAGTTGGTTAAATCTATTGGCGTGTTAGAAGCATTACAATTTTGGTTATGGAAGCCCTTACCCAAGTTCGACCCTCGACGGGTTCGGATTCTCAAATGCCCAGGTACATATATTCGCATCCCTACTGGTCCCATCACATACGCACCCACCGTGGGTTCCTCCATGATCGACTTGAGTGAGGAAGATTCTTCCCCTATATATACCCTTAGCAAAACCCTCCCTTACCACCTGGTCCCAACCCCTACCTCCCTTGATGTTGTACTTAGCCCTGAGGTTCGCATTCCGTCCCCTGTTTCTATTTCGCCCCCTGTCTCTAGCCAATTGTGACCACTACTTCCATTCCCCCTCTATCCATTCCAGCTATCATGACACCACCCCTCATTTCCCCTCCCTTGCATTTTCCCTCATACACCACTAATCCGTTATACTCCTTTACCGTCTCCACATAGCCAACCTCTTTCTATACTTCTTTCATGTCCTTTTTGCAACCCCGACCAACACCTTTTCTGTTCATGAGACCCTCCCAAGAATTTCGCCCACAAGTTCCCTTTCTATGACCACCACACTTCCTCACTCACCTCTCACCACACAGTTGCACCCACCACCATGCACCATAGCACGGACATCACTCTTTCATGTGGCAAACCGAAAGTTCCACTAGTGACATGGACATCTCACCCACTACTCCACCAAATGCACAATTACATGCATCCACCACACCACATACCACATCTCACACGTCACCTATTCGCATGTCACTCCCGTCACTCGCCATTGCATCCACTATCCCTACCCCTACTCCCGCTCCCATTGCATTACAAACCACCCCACATGTGGCATTCCCCACCCTTGCATCTTCTTTGTCATCCACTATTGATACGTCTCTCCAGCGAATGATATGGTGTATGCCGCAAATTCATGTAGAATATTCATCACTCGGGCAACAACATTCTACCCTACAATGGACTACACAGGAGTTAGAGGTACATTTAGATGCACTCACCCTATAGAATGAGGAGCTTAATCAAAAGTATCAAAACTTGGAGGTTGAACATTAGAAATAACAACAAACTTTGGAAACTCAAGTACAAGAATGGCTCAAGGAGGTGGAATCACAATTAGATGTTTACTTGATGTGAAATGCCCAATTGTCCCGCAATATGGCACTTCTTCGTTGACACCTCAACGTTGCAAAGGAGGAAAATCAATGTATGCAAACAGTAGAATTGCGAGAATTTTGAAGTTAGATTGGACAATCTAGACACACCTCTTAGTCCGTCTCGCTTTCAAGACATTCCTCCCGAATCGATGCAGATCCTATTAGAAGACCATGCACGTGTGCTTGAGGACTATGAAAATTTACAAGAAGAATGCAAAACCCTCAAGGACACCAATAAAACTTTGTTGTTTAAAGATTCTTTGGGACCCACTATTGTACAGAAGTGGCACCACCGACTCTCTTGGCAAAATTGACTACGCTACATATGAAAATACAAGAGTTACAGACTTAAGTATCTAATATGACTGAAACCCCTCGACTAGAGTCACCACCTGATCTATCGGAACTAGAGGAGACGATATCTATCCCTGTTGAGGAAACGTTCGAAGAAGAATATGTACCCTTACCTATTGTTCATGGTCGCTCATCCCCTGAAGGACAAGAAACTTATGAATTACCTCCGCCAACTTGGTTAAAGACCATTGAAGAATTGGGTAAGACACACTCTGCTCGTGTAGATGTGCAACTCCATGGCTGGCAAATCTTGAAGAAGTTATTTTGAAGTCACCTTATTTTGCCACTATTGCCCCCCCGAGACATATAATGTCCAGTTAGAAGCGCCCCACACACACCACACAATTCAAGCCCGAAGATGTCCCACTAGAAGCAGAGAATGGCCACATATATCAACCCACCTGGCACACATACTTACTACAAAAGTACCCAGAAATGATGCATACATGGATGTGTGCACCGACACATTTGAAGTACAACACATGTTATGGACCGATTCCACACAGACGTACATGGAAGGCATTTGCTTTTAAGGTTCAAAATAATCATCAATGCAGGGATTGGCTCAATTATCCCTATCTAGCACCTCCCACAA
Source organism: Ceratopteris richardii (assembly GCA_020310875.1). Classification (NCBI taxonomy): domain Eukaryota; kingdom Viridiplantae; phylum Streptophyta; class Polypodiopsida; order Polypodiales; family Pteridaceae; genus Ceratopteris; species Ceratopteris richardii. Next base: position 109,179,346 of record CM035427.1, read on the forward strand.
ATAATATTCTAACTTTCGGCTATATGATGGCCACCATTCGCCATTGGTTACCACGTCTACACCCGATGATCGATATTGCCACTTAGATGATTGTAAATATTTTTGATATGATGCAGATAGTCTTCAAGACCTTTTGACGTGTCAAGCTCCCACTACTATAACACCAAGCTTTGAATATCAGAACTTGGACCTAGTTTATGATGTGAGCATGACACCATCTCTCAAGGTATGCTATGCTTGGTACTGCAGATTGAAGTATATGCCCGCTTGCTACAAGTATACGTTTGAAGAAATGTTCACCACTGGCTTTTAGGAATATCACTCAGAAGTGTTCATGAGTCTTCCCACACATCTGCTACACCTGTTTGGTTATGAATGCATCATGCATTCAGAACATTATATGTGCCCACCTCTAGATGAACCCCAACCCATTGATTGGGAGAAACTTGAACGTGATCTCATGCTGGGACTTCGCATCACCGAACACACCTTGTCAATAGACCTGCTCACAAACTACATTACTCACGTGAAATTAGGTTTTATCAAGGACGATAGAAATGAGGAGGAGGGGAGTGTTCAAGGAAAAGGTTTGAGTACTAGTTCTCGTCATAGAAGAAGAGGAAGCACTTAAAACTACTCAAAAGGTTGCATCTTGGCAATAGTGATTTTTATCACTAAAACAATGTAAGATATGGACATACACTCAATTATCGCAAATGTGACTCCATTTTCTGCAAGCCGAGGAGTACTCGAGCTTGAGGAGTCTAGGTAGAAAGCTCACACCAATTTTTGTAATTTTTGGAAGCCGTTAGATAGTTCAAACTAGAGGTAGAACCTATTTTTTAACTATGCCGGTCACTAGATGTGAAACCGATCAAGACTAGGCAAAAAACTATAAATAGAGCTAGAGAGCTCATTTTGAGGTTGTTGTTAGTTTATGATTGAATCTATGAGCTAGATCTAGAAGAGATATTGTAACTAGGTGATGATGAATATGAGTATGAGTTCTCTTCTTACCTTCCATTGATGTCCATCATGACTTCCCTAGTGTGTGTGTATGCATGTGTGTGCATGCTCTTGCATTTCTCACCATCTTCTTCATACACATCATTCGTTCTTGATCTTCATATCGGCCTAACCTCTCGGTGGATTGATAATTACGAGGTGAAGCTCCTCACATTTGTACTTTCCATTGTGCTAGAGTGACAACCGGACATACTTGGGTTGAGGTGTACCTCCTCAATTATTAGTAGTACATCAACATCCAACGGTTTTCAAGACATACTGCTACACTACACCCATCTGGACTTTTAGTTTGATTTTTGTTACGTTCTTTATACCAATTCCTTTTTCATTTCCTATTATTTTCCAATTTTTTTTTGTTATAAAAGAAAAATATATAAAAACTTCCAAGGAAACCACAAACCACGTTGATAAACTTGTTGCTGTATCCAAGAGGGATCCATTTCCGATTTATCTTATCCCATAGTGTAATAAAGATAATCTTGTGTTGAAATGGGGATGCACTTTGATGGTTCTTGATCTTTCTACCACTGAACTCGTGCTTTTTCTATGGAAAATTTTGGGTCCATATTTCTAAAAATGATCATGCATTTTTCGTTCCAATTTTCCCACATGGATTCTTGATGGCATTGTAAAAGGACAACCAAACATCACAATGCCTACCATAAAAACAATGATCCAAGCTTCTTAGCTCTCCCTCTACAAGAAGAAGAAGAGATGCTTGATGTATTTTTCTGCTTTAAGATACCTTTTACACCATACTTTGCAGGCTTTCTGATGCATGTAGATGCCATTAAGTAAATTCACCAAAGTAAGACAAATTTCTTCGTATTAATCAAAGAACCACTTGATCCATGTTCAAAATTCCTCCCATTTTTTGGTTTACTTTAAGGTGAATAATTTTTTTTCATTGATTCTAGAGATTTTTTCATCATTCTCGTCATCTTTCTACCTCAATTCTCTCATGGGGGGTGGAGGGGAGGGTAGTTCTATATTGGAGGAGCCTCAAGTCTTCTCAACCCCAATCCAAGGTAAATCAATTGGAAATATTAAGTCAGCTTACTCAATTTTGATTCCAAGATAAATATCTTCTTTTTTTAACCCTTTCATATTTTCATGAATGCTTCAAATTGTTAGATTGCGGAGACATGAGCTTTTTTTATCTCAAGAGTTCTACTTGAATTATCAGGCTTAGTTACGTTTGTAAAAATAACAGAAAGAAGTTACAAGTGAATGGGACTAGTGCCCTTGGGATCCCCTCAATCCCACAAAGCAAGGGTAGAACTTGCTGGCCTATAGTGTGTTACAAAGGAGGTTAAAAATCCTCTCGTCCCCCTCATGCGGGGGCCCACTTGGATTTGAGCTTGTTGTTCTCGTTGAGAAACACTTTATGATGCCTAAAGGGTGGATACCTCTTACAATTGAAAATTCTTTTTCCAAGGAGGAATAGAGACTTCCCAATCGACCACTCTTTAGGAGGGTGTCCACAATTCATGGCACACCGCTCCCTCCTGATCTTCCAGAGGGTTTCCCCTCTTATAGCATTCCAAAGTGCCATTGAGAAGCCGATAGCTTCACCTAGTAGCGCTTGCTTCCAAGTGATTTATGCTTGTTGTCTCAAGATATTCTGGAGGGTTCGCCAGAGAAGGAGTAACTTGGGGCAAGCAAAGAAGATGTGACCAAGGTCCTCGATGCTACAGTGGCATTGCTTACACCACGGTAGAGCCCCACATATTTTGTTGGCCTTTTGGTTGGTCCAGATACCAAGGTGAAGAATTGTCCACATGAGAACCAATTTTTTGATCTCGATGAGTGGATGCCATAAGGACATGAACTTCAAATCCCAACGCAATCTTGTCCAAGTCAGGCACCACTAACTTTTGGTAAATTGTGAGGTGAAAGTCCATGTTCACCTTGATTCTAGGAATTTTGGGAAGACAATTGCCGTTGTGCCACCTAAGACCGTGATGGCTAGGCGGTTCATGTCCAATAAGGAGATGGGTTTTTGAACGTCCCCAAGCGATGCATCTACTCTCTAGGAGAGTCCATTCTTCATAGTTGATTCCTAAGTCAGGGTCTATGTCCTCAAATATGATCCACTGGCTAGTTTCTTGTTTCTAGAGGTGTTTCCATTGTATGAACCCCTTGTTCCAGAGCCTCTTAGCAATATGGAGGTTCCAAGAGGCCAAACCTCTGATGCGCATGATCAAGAACCATATTGAGTCATTTTTTCTAATACCACTCACCCATTTCCAATCTTCGTTGACTTTGACAAATTGATTGAACTTATTCCAACTCTTCCAAAGGGAGCGAACAAGATTCAAGCCTTTAGGTGAAACTGGAATTGGGGAGAATAATAGGGTAAGGAGGTCCAAGTCCTTCCAACCAGGGAGGCCCACCAACATAGGTAAGTTCTTGCTCTTGAAAATGAGCTTGGCCCATGAAGTCTCATAGTTACGCCAAGCCCTGATGATCCGTTTTGCTGCCAACATTTTGCCACCAACTTGTCGGCCATGCCTTCAATATCCATAATGCCCAGGCCCCCACACTCTTTTTGGTTGATGCGAGTAGACCATTTAATTTTAGGAACCCCTCTCCTATTGTAGTCCCTCATCCAAAGAAAGTTTCTACACATTCTTTCTAGTTTGCTAAGCTCTTGATCTTTCGGTCTCCAACACGAGAGAAAGTAAATGGTTGAGTAGAAGAGGAAGGTATTGATTACCATGGCAGGTCCCGCAAGGTTGATTTGCATGCCCTTCTAGTAAGCTAACTTGCAATCAAGTTTAGAGAGGACCCAATCCCATCTTTGCACCATCGAGACACCAAATCCCATCGGAATACCAAGTAGGTGGAAGACCTGTCCCCAAGGGATAATTTGGCAACCATGGTCAACCAATTGTTGGGGAGGCAGTCCAATGATAGCCCAACAAACAATTTTGGAGTGGTTGATTCTAGAACTTGATGCCTCACAAAAAGTTTTAAGGCACCCTCAAAAGGCCTCAATGTTGGTTGTATCATTATGTGCAAATGCGTTCATGTCGTCTACAAAAAGCCACTTGCTTTGAGCTTATTGATCTTTACAAGGAAGATTCTATTATGCTTGAGGGGGGTGATCTTTTGGAGTTCCTAATCCTTCTAGCCATGAGATCAAGGGAAGTGTCAATGTAACATTCTCTCCGTGAACTACAAAAGAGAGGCACATCTTTTCTTCAAAATTTTCCAAATTTGTTCACTTCTACTTGGATTCCAAAGCGATAAGGAACAACCGATGGTCTCACCCAACAAAGTTGATTTTTAGTTAATTAAAATATCTAGATTGAGATGATCAAAGGCTCCCCTCCATACAAGATCATTCTTAGGGCATGAAAAGAAGAGATGAATTATATCTTCATGTCCTTGATGACACCTTTCACACCACGATACAATATTGTAGTATTTGGGATCGGTGACGAAAGGATACGAAGAAGGCGGACTGTGTTGGCGATGGCGGACCTGTGATAAGACGGAAGCACACATCTGAGTGCTGCGCGGTACTGTGCTGGCGATGGCGGACCTGTGAACAAGCTACGAAGAAGGCGGACTGTGTTGGCGATGGCGGACCTGTGATAAGACGGAAGCACACATCTGAGTGCTGCGCGGTACTGTGCTGGCGATGGCGGACCTGTGATAAAGATCTTGAGCGTTTTGTCCCTTGAGTGTGCGGGTTCCGGGTCCGCGATCGTCTCCCCGGGTAACCCCTGGGTGGAGACTCGATCGGCGATACCTGTTGAACCTAGGCAGCGATCGCGATACTCGCTTGGGGCGACCCTCCGCGATACCTGCGATACCCATTCTCTGTTCCGGCGACACTCGACCTCTGCTCCGGCGATACTCAATCGCTGCTCCGGCGATACTCCGGCGGCATTCTGTGGCGACCGACGGCTTTTGAGTTGTCCGCCACGATACTTCACACTCGTCCGGCGATACTCGACTTCTGCTCCGGCGATACTCAACCGCTGCTCCGGCGATACTCCGGCGACTTTCTGTGACGACCAACGGCTTTTGTGCTGACCGCCGCGATACCTCATCCTCGTCCGGCGACACTCAATCTCTGCTCCGGCGATACTCGGGCGTGCATGCGCGATACTCCGGCGATACTCGGGCGTGCATGCGCGATACTCCGGCGATACGCGATCTGCGACGACCGACGGCCCAAGACTCGTTCCCGTCGATTACCGGCCGGAGACGCCCGACGATACTTGGTCGTGGTGGCCCTACCGACCACTGCCTGGGACCCCGCCGCCTGTCTCGTGGCCCTCTCTGCCGACCGTTATCCGCCGGGAGCCTGCGACACCTGACTCCTTCGTCGTGTATCGCCGGGAGCCTGGCGATACTCGGCAGTTAGGGGGCTCGAGCGACCGTTCGCCCCCGGGAGTGGAGGCTCTTTGCTTCCGTGCCTTGGGCGAAAGAGAGAAATCTAGGAAAATATAAAAAAAAAAAGAGCAAAAAAGAAGAAAAAAAAAAAAAAAAAAAGAAAAAAGGGAAGAAGAAAAAAGAAAAGAAAAAGAATGAAAGTTTAAAAAAAAGAGGAAAAAAGAAAAGAAGAGAAAGAAAAAAAAAAAAAAAGAAGAAAAAGAAAAGCCTTAAAAAAGTTGATGTGGGCCACCCTTTTCTGTGGGTTTGTAGTGTTTTTGAATCCAATGTGATCGGCGGGGGGAGTCTCCTTTGTCTACGATCAGCTTCCTCTCGGTTGGGGGGTCTCGCCGCTGGGCTCTGAAATTTCTCAGGGGTGCATGCTCTCTCGGCCATGGACGTGGCTTCGTCTTCTCTCGTGAAAAGTAATCGGGCCCCCCCCCCTGGGGTGACCGGCACTCTGGCCGCTCTGCTGGAGGGGGGATCATGTGCCGCCCCCGGGGCGTCCGAGAGTGTTGTATCCCCCATCGTGTCCCTCAGTAGACCCGCAATTTTGTCTGCCCAGGAGGACCTCAAGAAAGTTTGCCTTGTCGGCCAAGTGTTTGGCCCCAGGCCCCCGCTCGAAATCGTGCGACAATGGCTTCGAAAAGAGTGGTTCCCTCGGGGGCTAATTGTCAGCAAATGCCAGTTCTTACCAGCAAATCACATGCTGCTAGTCTTTGAAAATGAAGAGATGGCGTTCCAAGCCCTAAGCGTTGGCACCTGGCAGCTTGGTCGGTCGACCCTGTGCTTATTCAGATGGTCCCCGAACTTTACCCCCGACAAATCGAAATCACTTCGGTACCCTCTGTGGGTTGAGCTCCCTAATCTTCCATACTTCTTGTACAACTTCGTGTGGGACATAGTCTCCCCCATCGGCAAGCCATTGGCTTCTCGAGAAGACATTGGTGGTCTCATCTATGAGGGTGCAAGACACTCGTTCAACGCTAGATGGCACCCACAAATCTGTGTCGAGGCCGACCTCACTGCGCCGCTTCCATCAATGATCAAAGTGGACATGGGCGAAGGTGAGGTTTGGGAGCAGGATATCACCTACAAAAACCTCCCCAACGCGTGCTTTCGGTGTGGCCAGCAAGGTCACAGGATTAAAGACTGCCCTCTCAGGCAAAAAAACAAGCGCTCGCAAGAAGCCCCCAAAACTGCTCATGACAACAATGGCGAATTGACCCACCCGACTAAGGAAGGGGTAGACAAGGACCGCCTCAATCCAAAAGCTGATGCGGATGGCTTTACTGAAGTTAGAAGAAGAAGGAAGAGAAGTCCGAGGGCCTACGGTGAGAGAAACAATCTGCCACCTACCCCCAATAGCAATTTGTACTGCAATCTAGGAAATGAGATCAACGAGCTTGACTATCCAGGTGGGAAACCACTCGTGGTAGACACATACGATAATGCACTAGAGATCCCTGACAACAAAGAAACCCCCCAGGAGGGCTATACTACAAGCAAAGAAGATGGATTCACCAGTACGAATGAAGACAACATGGATAGTGAAAGTTCCATTATTGGATCGACGATCCCGAATACGGTGCCGAGCACGGGACCCAGCTCCACCCAGCAAGGAATATCCCGCAAAGGAAAACAGCCTATGGAGCTACCCTGGAAAAGCCCCCACAAGAATCGACTTCTAAGTCGGGTTCAGACCCCAGCGAAAAAGAAAGATGAAGCCAAGAGAAGAAAGGACAAGGCTCCCTCCCGCAAAGAGGGATCATTACAAAAATGATTGTCATCTCGCTAAACGCGAGGGGGCTAACCGACCCCTCAAGAGCGGCCATCATTGGTCAATGGCTCCGCGACATTAGCTTAAAACCAGACATCATATGCATTCAAGAGATTAAAATTGACGGAGAAGACCTTCTGAAACGGCTCAGACAGGTCTCCTCGGCCCATGTGTGGATCCCAACAAAGCACCAACGGGGGTCAGGTGGAACGGCTATCGGAGTTAAACAACCATGGCTTGAAAAGCTTGAGAACTCCATTGAAGATGCAAATCACCGCTGGATTGCGGTTTCTTTTGGTGCTCCCCTCTGTGTTACCATGGTTTCTTTGTACGCCCCTAACGGGGATTTGGAGAGGCTGAACACTTGGACTTCTCTTGACTCGCTTCCCCACAAAGTGCTTATTTGTGGAGACTTCAACATGGTGGAGGACCCTATGGACAGATGGATGGGCAAGGGCAAGGTCCTCGACAGTCGGGAGAAAGAAACGTGGGACATGACCAAACTCCACTTGGATCTGATCGAATTCAAAGACTCGAATGGCTTTTCCTGGTCGAATCTTCAAGCGGGCGAGGACCTGAGGAAAGCTAGACTTGATAGATGCTACATCTCTCAGAGTTTTACTCATCTGTGGGGCCACCCTTCCATCACGCAACGCACTGACCTCACCATTTCCGACCACTACCCGATCGTTATCACCTTTCAACCCCCCAACAAGACCCACAAGGCTCCGTGGTTCCATGCCAACGCTTCCACCTTCTCTCTCCCCTCTGTCCATCAAGAGATTGCCGAGGTGTGGAAGGTGGCATTCGCCTCTGGCTTGGCCCCAGCCAAGTGCTGGAGAAACGCGGTCGACAAGTCTCGCAAGATCATGATCAGAACCAAGAGGATGCTCGAGTCAGTGCGGCGGGCTCGCAGGGAAGCGCTTTACCGCAGACTCTGGCGACTCGAGGAGGAAGTGAACAAAGGAAAACACCAAGCCCAGAAAGGTCTCCGGAAAATCAGAGCAGCATTGAGATACGAGGAAGAAATACAAAGGAAGAACTTGCAAATCTTCTTCAAGGAGTGGTGGGCTGGAAAAGCAGACAAACCCACCAAAGAGATGTGCAGTATCCTTAAAAGGAAACACAACAGAGAGACAATTCCCCTACTGCTAGACCCACATGGCAATGTATGCGACTCGGAAGAAGATAATTTTGGCATAATCGAAGGACACTTCACGAGACTACTGGGAACCTCGAACCCCCTCTCCCACCATAGAAGAGATTGCATGGCTGCCATTTCTAGGGTTTCCTCCCGGAGAATCCCACCCAACCTACACTCCCTGCTTCATGCCCCGATCTCTGAATCAGAAATCATAGAGGTCATTGATGCCCTCCCTCTTGGTAAAAGCCCGGGACCCGACGGACTCACTAACGAGTTTTTTAAATCCTTCAAGCTGGTGGTTGCCACCCCTCTTCGGTTGGTTTGGCAAGAAGCGCTAAAATTTGGTGCTCTTCCTTCCTGTATAAATAATGGAATTATCAAGCTGATTCACAAGAAGGGGGAAAAAAATAGAATCGAGAACTGGCGGCCAATTACGATGCTCCAAACAGGATACAAGATCATCGCCAAAGCCATTGCCAACAGACTTGCGTGCCACCTGAGATCTTGGCTTAGTGAGGACCAAAAAGGTTTCATCAAAGGCAGGTCCATCCTGGAAACCATTGTGGATATTTGGGAAGGTATTCAATTTGCAAATGAGTCGAACCAAGATGTGGTCTTCCTCAAGATCGACTTTGACAAAGCCTACGATAGGCTAGAATGGGACTACATTCTGCAGTCGCTCCAAGACCTCGGATGTAGTCAGAAATTCACCAAGATGATCGCGACCCTTCTCGGCAACGCAACGACCCAAATCAACGTTAACGGCAAACTCTCGAAGGTGATTCATCTTAAAAGATCTATTAGACAAGGGTGTCCTCTTGCCCCCCTTCTCTTTGCCATCGCCACTGAGGGGCTGAGCAGACTCGTGGCCCATCATGTGGAGGCTGGCAATATCAAAGGCCTCCAGCTACCCCACGACCACAGTCAAATCATCATGAGACTTTTTGCCGACGATATGAATGTGTTCGTCCACAATGATAATACCAGCCTGGAGACTTTCTGGGGGTGCCTTGATACCTTTTGTGAGGCCTCTGGATCCAAAATCAACCACAATAAGACCGCCTTTAGGGCCATTGTGGGACACCAACCTGGCCCTCTCATGGATCATGGCTGTCAAATCATCCCGCAGGGCCAAATCTTTCGGCTGCTTGGAATCCCCTTGGGGTTTGGCGTCTCTATGGAGCAGCGATGGAACTGGGTGCTGGCCAAACTTGAAAACAAGCTCAATTACTGGAGAGGCATGCAAATCAATCTCGCTGGACGGGCGATGGTTATCAACACGTTCCTCCTCTCGTCTACCATCTATTTCCTTTCTTGCTGGAGACCGAATGAGCAAGGCCTGTCCAAACTGAATAGCATCTGCAGAAACTTTCTTTGGACGGGCGATCACAACAGAAGGGGGGTGCCTAAAATCAAATGGGCCATCTGCTCCAGCCCCAGAGAGAGTGGGGGGCTCGGCATCCTGGACATTGGGTGTATGGCTAACAAACTGGCGGCCAAGTGGATGATTAAAGCTTGGTGCAATAGGGAGGCCTCGTGGGCCAAGCTGATCTTCAGAAACAAAAATGAGTTGGCCCTCACGGGATCCCCGAACTGGAAGAACCTTGATATCATGACCCTGCTTTTCTCCCCGATTCCTGTCTTCCCGAAAGGCTCCAATCTCGTTTGCTCTCTTTGGAAGGGCTGGAACAAAGTCAAAAGCCTCACAAGAGTTAGTGAGGACTGGAAGTGGGCGGCCGGAATCAGACAAAACGACTCTATATGGTTTCCGATACATGGCATCCGGGGTGTGGAGTCGTGGAACATCCAAAATGCCAAGAAGTTATGGAACAAAGGATTCAAAAAATGGAAACACCTCTGGAAACATGACACCAACAGTTGGATCAACTACGAGGATATCGACCCTCGCATAAACGTCTCCTACGAAGAATGGAACACCTTGCAAAGCAGATGCCTCGCTTGGGATCGCCACAAAACTCGCCTTCTCTTGGGACACGATGCTCCGAACGCGCGTGGCCTCAAATGGCACAATGGAAATAGCCTACTCAAAATCCCGAACATCAAAGAAACGACTGACCTCCAGGTCAGCCTCAACAGGAAGTGGTGCCTGTCTTGGACGCGGCTTCGGTGGGACATGAAATTCATGGGTATCTGGCACCCACTTATAGAGATTAAGAAGTCTGTCCTCTTATGGCAAATTCTTCATCGAGGAATCTGGACTAACCATAAGGCAAGCAAAGCTTGTGGGTTCCCTCCGTGGTGCAAACGCTGCCACCGTGCGATCGAAGATGTCCCACACATCTTCCTTACTTGCCCCAACTCCTACAGAATCTGGCGGATGGTTGGACTGAAAATCAGAGTTCAGAATCAGCTAAGTTGGAAACAAGTCCTTTTGGGTGAAGCGATTGGGTGCTCTGCGGCTCTCTGGAACGCAATCAGAGGGGAAGTCCTGTGGAAAATTTGGCGGGAGCGGTGTGCTCTCAACTTCGGCGACTCCCCCAGGGAGTGGTCGATTGAAAAATCTCTATTCCTACTTGGCAAAAGGATTGTCAACAGTAAGAAATCCCCCCCCTTCAGGCATCATCAAGTCCTCCTTCTGATCAACAACAAGCTCAAACCCAAGTGGGTCCCGCATGAGGGCGACGAGAGGGTGATCAACCTTCTTTGTAATGCTACCTAGGTATCAACCGAGCTTCCCCTGCTTTGTGGGATTTGGGGGGTCCCGTGGGCACTAGTCCCCTTCTATTGTACCTTTGTTTCTTAATTTAATTCAAGTCCGGGAGAGTAGGCTATTGCCGAACTTCCTTTATATTAAAAAAAAAATATTGTAGTATTTGCTAGCTATTTCTTGCTTATTCATCTGCTTCAGAGGACAATCTTTAATCTCAAACTCTCAAAGGGAAGCAGGTCAGCCCAACCTTGGAAGAGAAAAAGAGGGCTGACCAAATCCCAGATTCTGACTCAGAAGGGTTTAGAGAGGATAGAAGAAGAAGGAAAGCTAGCCCTAGGAGAAGCTCAAGCCCAAGGAGACCCTCAAAGAAAACTTGCACACCAGAAAAGCCACTCAATAACCTCTACTACAACCTCGAGAAGGAGGTTAATGAGATAGATTATCCAGGGGGGGGTCGAGGACTTTGCGGGCACAAGTAACTTACCATTGGAGTGGCCCCCCTCTAATGAGGTCAATCAAGAGGACTAGAGAACTAGCAAAGAAGATGGATTCACCACAAGTAATGAGGACAATATGGACAGTGAAAGTTCCATCATTGGAACAATGATTCCAGAAATGGCCTCTCCAACCCCCCCCCCCCCCCACAGGAGGCTTCCCACAAGGCGAAACAGCTGGCAGGTATGCCCTGGAAAAGCCCAATTAAGCCGAAGGTGCATGGATGGGACCATCCCCCCTCAAGAAAGAAAGAAGACTCCAAGAGGAAAAAAGAAAAGTCCCACCCTTGGAATGAGGGAAGTGCAAGAAAATGATCATTGCCTCACTAAGCACTAGGGGGCTAACGGACCCCACAAGAGCCACCATTATTGGTCAATGGCTCCGCGACATAAGCTTAAACCCGGATTTCATTTTTCTTCAGGAGATTAAAATTGAAGGAGAAGACCTTAAAAAAAAACTTAAGGGTATCTCTCAGTCCCATCTGTGGTTTTCCACAACCCATCAGTGTGGTTCTGGTGGAACTGCCATTGGTATCAATCACTTTTGGGCTAACACGCTTGACTACACCAGTGAAGATAGAAATCATAGGTGGATGGTGGTTACATTCAACACCCCCTTTCAATTCTCCCTGATCTCTATATACGCTCCAAATGAGGAGGGTGCGAGGATTGACACTTGGTCCTCCCTGGACTTGTTTTCTCATAATGTAATGGTCTACAGTGACTTCAATATGGTGGAAGATCCTTCACCCTATGCCTTAGAAGGCACCAATCATCAAATTCCACTCTTCAAATTTGATCAATGTTTTTGAATCTTATCCAATTTCTTCTAGACTGGCATTAAAGGGCCTATCAATGATGAAAAACTTTGGATTAGAGATTTTTGGCTCTTTGTAGTTTTTCATTGTCTTCATTGACGCCCAAAATAGGAAACCAAATGGATTCATTGTATCTAATCCCTACCAACCATTTGAGTTGTTATTGATGATAAAATGACGGTTGTTCTTGTTCTATGTAGTCGATGTAGGAAATCAATATAGCACCCTTATGGGTCATCGATATTGAGGAGAAGAGAAAAGTGAAGACATTGAGTCCTTTCCACTTGGGGACTCTAGAAAACATAATAGTTTAAGGTATTTATGAAGATCAATGGGAGCCCTTCCATTTCCATTCGTTATTGATGATATAATGAGGTTTCATTGTGTTCCAAGTAGTAGAAAGGGAGAAAATCAATCTAGTGCCCCTAGGTTTCACTACTATTGGAAGAAAGTCCTAAGTGAAGAGGTTGAGTACTTTCCACCTAGGGAGCTCTAGAGAGCATCAAGGTTTGACTATTTCTAAAGATAAACATCAACTAAGATTCCTTGTTGTTGATCGTGTTTGTTATGGCCTAAACATCAAGAATACCAAGTTGATCTTGTTCCTTAGGATAAGGGTAGATATCCCACTTGATTGTTGGCATACCCCTGTGGTTTGGATATTTAGTCGAAAGAGAGTTTCCGCCAACCCTCTTCATCTTCATGAATGTAGAATCTTAATCTTCGACAAGGAAGGAAATGAATGATGGAGAAAGTAAAAAATGGTTTGATTATCATCTCTTGTCTTACCACGTTTCATTACCTACCCTTGGAGTATTGAAGCTTGGTTTCAAGTTTGTTAAGCCCAATCACATCTCTAACTGATGGAAACCTAAAAAATCCATGTAATCCCAAGTAGGCAAAAGATGACCAAAGGGTGGCTCGAGACATCCATGGTCACAAAGAAGTTAAGGTGGAGGTTGAGAGATATTCTTGAAAGCACTCTTAGCATTGTTAATTTTAGAGCCTCAATTAGTCGAAAAATAATCAAGGCATTTTGAAGACTGCAAGCCACATCATGCTTCATTTAGGATGGAGCTATTAGTGTCATCAACAAACATCCTAAGGAATATCTGATCTTTCCTCGAGGAAGACAAAGACCTCTAATTTGAGTAGAATCAACCTTTCTTTCCACAAGGTAGATGAGGTCATTGGTGGCTATAGCAAATAACAATGGAGCAAGTAGGGACCCTGCTCGATATATATATATATATATATATATATATATATATATATATATATATATATATATATATATATATATATATATATATATATATATCCAAATAGAGGAAAAAAGTGTGATCATTAATGTTTATTTTAGTCGAGGCATTGCCGACGAGAGTGGCAATAATCTAGGAAAAAGACCCAAGTTATTAAGAGATTGTAAAGTAAAATCCCACTCCAATCGATGATAGGTTTTCTCAAAATCAGTCTAAAAAAACAACAACTTTTGGTTGGAATCTTTTGTGCATTCAAGACGTTTTGGGATGTCCACAATTGCTTCTAAATTGGATCTACCCTTGATAAAACATCTTCTATCATTGTAGAGCCAAGCCCAAGGGTGGTTTGTGACAAAGTTAGCCAAGGCCTTGGAAATGACCTCGTAACCTGTTTGAAGCATGGCCATCAATCGGTAGTTGCCGATCCTAGTCTTGTTGTCTTTTGTGTGAATCAACATAGGAACTCGTTGTTCAAACATATCGGCAGGGCACACAACGTTCTAAGGGCTTCCTTCCACACAAGAGCTGAAGGGTCAGTAAGGGAACGTTTAAATATTTGGAAGAATTTTTTAGTGTGACCATCCAGCCTAGGCTTTTCCCCAACGGAAGGGCATCAATACCCTATTTGATCTTGCTACTGGAAAATAGGTCACCAAGATTCCTAGGAAGATCTTTTTTTATCTGAATCTTGAGATATTGGCCATACATTCCCAATGCACATGGAGAAAGGAGAAGCAACACCAATGATCTCGTAATATTAACTCACAAAGGTCCTAATTTTACTCCTCTATTATGCATTCCACACGATTCCTATTAATCATTGTAGGGAGGAATTGCTTGTCTTGATTTTTCATCATAACTCTACACGTTTCTCTTATAGACTTGTTTATTTTTCCTAGCGAACCTTCTTTGAAGTAGATATATAGCTTATTTCTTTGATTATCTTCTCCAAACCTAAGTTTAATCTTGATTTGGGGAAAGACTTATTGCACGTGCACTATTCGTTTTTTAACTTGCTCTTCCAAACACGTGAGTCTAAGCTATAGATCCTCTCCCAGCTTTATTTTCTAAATTTTTGAATAGTTTTTGCCTTTTGCATGATGTGTTTTAGAAGTCTTAACTTCACTAATCCAACGTCTAGCAGGGGATACATGATCCAAGAAAGTAGGGCCTAGGCATGCTCGATATCTTGATGAAAAAAATGAAGCGTGAACACATATGGATGAGCATGGAGCCACGAGGCCTTCCTTCCCTAGGAAGAGGACCGAAAGAAAGCAATAATCGGGAAGTGATCGAAACCATAATGTTAGTGCAAAGAGACAAAGACAAAGGACTCAGATGGTTGATAAACCCAATTTCATGATTGGCCCTTCGCCCTTGGAATCACATAAAAACCTCAAGAAGCTTAAATTCTAACAACAAAGATTAATAATAAAGTAGGTTATTCATTTACTGAGGTTCTTCATAGCACTCTTCTCATGGTTGATCTTGGACCATAACGTGGTGCAAGAAGTTTTAAGAAATGTGAACTTGATTTGAAGACGGATAAACTTGAACATAGGCATTCATCACCCTTTTAAGTATGGCTTCCCATACCATCATACCCACTTTGGTGTTGATGCAAAACGTGATGTTTTGGAGTACACATCCACACCATTGTGATTGCTTAGATGTTTATCTTCTGATAAGGATCATAGATTGATTGTTTATCAGATTTTCTTGTGCTTAAGCTTGAAAAGAAAATGACTCATTTCCACTACTAGAGTTAGAGTTCCTTGTGCACATTCCGCAAATGAAGGATTGATCATAAATGTCAAGTTAGAAAAAGCTCATGATTGAATATATATATTTTTATACACAAATTCCTTCGACGGTTAGTACATACTCTGGTTCCCTATACTCCAGCTCCGAATCCACCATATATAAGGCACTCTTCATTGTTTCTAAACGCCACTCTCTGCTCTACGTTAATGTCTCAATGAATTTCATCGCTTGGATGGAGGTTTAGTAGAGCAATGATCTTGGCGGAGCTTCTTAGAAGCTCTGCCAGGCACGCTTCATGACTTTGAGTTTTTCTGTTTAGTTTTTCATTTTGAGCGTAAAGGTTTAGATATATAATAAGGTAGGAGATGAAGAAAACAATATGAAAAAATTTGACTATACAGAAATGGGGATTATATATATATATATATATATATATATATATATATATATATATATATATATATATATATATATATATATATATATATATATATATATATATACTACTCACAAGAATTAAGTACGTTTTCTATAAAGTGATACAAAATAAAGCTGTTGAATCTAAATTATATAAGTCTTACATTTGCATTTGAAGGTACCCGTGATCAACCTTCCAGTCCAAAGTCATACGTTCAACTCTTTGAAAGAACATTAACCATACTTTCTTAGATAACCCAATTCATCACGCAACAATTTGAGCATAAACATTTTGAGCGTCTGTTCAAGACGAAAACATGCAAAAATATAACAATATAGTGCAAGTAAGCTGGCGTCTGCTCTTTGATTCATCAAAGCAGACGGCACATTCCAAAATTCAAACGAACGAAACACTCTTTCTAGTATCACAAGGTTTGTGTTGAAGACCGATGTTTGTTTCCTGCATTGCGATCCCTTTCTTTCTCACTAACTTCATTATGTTAAACATAAAAATTTTGAGGAATTTAACCATTCTTGGATTCAGGGTATCGCCTTTTGAAAAAGCTTGCGAACGTCATTCATCCCTTTCTCAGTATAGTAGTAAATCTCGATGATCCATGCAAAAAACAACTTGAAGAATGCGTGTAATCCTCAACGCATGCATCAAGCTGCCTGGCAAAACACACAAAAAATTTAATGTTGAACCCACAAAATCTAGACATATTACTCAATAATCCTCTAACTATCTCTGTTTGTGTATCGTAGCTTTTATCGCATTACCGAAACATAATCTTACACCCACAAAAGCTAAACATGCCCACCAGGATCTCAGTTCCCTGTAATCCTAAATGCATGCACCAAACCTGGAAATTACCAAAAAAAAAGAAAAAAGAACCCACAAAATCCAATCACATTGACCAATAATCCTACAACTATTTCTGTTTATGTTTTGTAATATAAAAATACTTGGAATCCTTTGTTCGAAATTTCATAGGTAAACTGTTGTGTTCCCGATGGCATGAGGAGACTTCTTCCTTTATCGTTATCGACTCCAGTGGAATTGGACTCTCTTTTTCTACCCAATCATTCGTCTGCAATAAAGGCAGGCGATTTAATCCGAAACAAGTTCAGCTTTGTCGCCTGGAGACGTTCTGGAAGTGTCTTGCTACTTTTTGTGAAGCCTCTGGATCCATAATCAACCACTCTAAGACCGCCTTTAGAGCTATTGGTGGGTCACAGCCCGACCTTCTCATTGATCATGGCTGTCAAATCATTCCGCACGGCCAAATTTTCCGGCTTCTTGGGATTCCCTTGGGGTTTGGCGTCTCTATGGAACAACGGTGGAACTGGGTGCTTGCCAAACTCGAAAACAAGCTTAACTATTGGAGAGGTATGCAAATCAATCTTGCTGGTCGTGCTATGGTTATCAACACGTTCCTCTTATCATCTACCATTTATTTCCTTTCTTGTTGGAGACCGAAAGAGCAAGATCTATCCAAACTAGATAGTATTTGTAGAAACTTCCTTTGGACGGGCGTCCACAATAGGAGGGGGGTGCCTAAAATCAAATGGTCCATCTGCACCAGCCATAGAGATAGTGGGGGACTTGGTATCTTGGACATTGGGTGCATGGCTAACAAACTGTCGGCCAAATGGATGATTAAGGCTTGGTGCAACGGGGAGGCCTCGTGGGCCAAGTTGATCTTCAGAAACAAGAATGAGTTGGCGCTCATGGGTTTCCCAAATTGGAAGAATCTTGACATCTTGACCTTGCTGTTTTCCCCGATCCCCGTCTTCCCGAAAGGCTCTAATCTGGTGTGCTCCCTTTGGAAGAGTTGGAATAAAGTCAAAAGCTTCACAAGAATAAGTGAAGACTGGAAGTGGGCTGCCGGTATCAGACAAAACGACTCTATCTGGTTTCCGATCCATGGCATCCGGAGTGTGGAATCTTGGAACATTCAAAATGCCAAGAAGCTATGGAACAAAGGCTTCAAAAAATGGAAACATCTCTAGAAACAAGACACCAACCGCTGGATCAACTTTGAGGATATTGACCCTAGCATCAACATTTCGCATGAAGAATGGAACACTTTGCAAAGCAGATGTCTCGCCTGGGATCGACACAAAGTTCACCTTCTCATGGGACACGACATGTCGAGCTCGCTTGGTCTCAAATGGCACAATGGGAATAGCCTATCAAAAATCCCGAACATCAAAGAAACGATCGACTATCAGGTTAACCTCAACAAAAAGTGGTGCCTGTCATGGACGCGGCTTCGGTGGGACATGAAGTTCATGGCTATCTGGCACCCCCTCATAGAAATCAAAAAGTCTGTCCTCTTATGGCAAATTCTTCATCATGGAATCTGGACCAACCTTAAGGCTAGCAAAATTTGTGGGATCCCTCCCTGGTGCAAACGCTGCTACCGGTCTATCGAAGATGTTTCACACATCTTCTTTACCTGCCCCAACTCCAACAGACTCTGGCAGGTGGTTGGAAAGAGAATTGGACTTCAAAAACGTCTTAGTTGGCAGCAAGCCCTGTTGGGAGAAGCGATCGGCTGCTCCGCGACTCTCTGGAACGCCATCAGAGGGGAGGTTCTATGGAAAATCTGGCGGGAAAGATGTGCTTTCAACTTCGGTGACTCCCCCAAGGAGTGGTCAATTGAGAAATCGTTGTTCCTCCTTGGCAAAAGGATTGTCAACTGTAAAAAATCCCCCCCCTTTAGGCATCATCAAGTACTCCTTTTGATCGATAACAAGCTTAAACCCAAGTGGGCCCCACATGAGGGTGATGAGAGGGTAATTAACCTTCTTTGTAATGTCATCTAAGCTCTGTAAAAGCTTCCCCTGCTTTGTGGGATTTGGGGGGTCCCGTGGGCACTAGTCCCCTTCTCTTGTACTTTTCTTTATTTAATTCAAGTCCGGGAGAGTAGGCTAATGCCGAACTTCCTTTATATTAAAAAAAAGTTCAGCTTTGTCGAAAAGAAAATTAGACTTCAACAACAAATCAGTTGGAAACAAGTTCTGTGAGGAGAAACGATCGACTACTTGACGACTGTCTGGAATGCCATCACAGGGGAGATCCTTCGGAAGATGGGGCAGGAAAAATGTGCTTATAACTTTGGCGGCTCCCCCAAACACTGATCGATTGAGAAATCATCGTTCCTTCTCGGCAAAACAATCGTTAACTCCAAGAAATCCCCCCCCCCCCCCCCCTCCCCTTTTCAGGCATCATCAAGTGCTCCTTTTGATCAACAACAATCTTGAACCCAAGTGGGCCCCACATGAGGGTGATGAGAGGGTGAGTAACCTTCTTTGTAATGCAATCTAAACTCTATAAAATCTACCCTCACTTTATGGGATTTGGGGAGTCCTGTGGGCACTAGTCCCCTTCATTTGTACTTTTCTTTTTATTTTAATACAAATCCAGGAGAGTAGGCTAAGACGAAACTTCTTTTATTAAAAAAAAAAAGTTCAGCCATTACTCGTATTCACTCAAAGACATTAGCTTCAGCCCACAGTGTGCTCTTGGTCTTCGGAGGTGGTGCGTCGAAACTCACGTGCATTGACAATCGATGCTCAATGCGCCCTTCCTGAAAGTTGATGCTGAATGGATGCCTAGCGATAGCCGTTTCTATTCAATCCCAAAGGAATGAATAATACGATATAAATTTGTTAGCAGTGCGGTCATAGACGTTATGGTGATGAGTATGCGACATTCAAAGTGCACCTCCAAACTCACGTGCATTGAAAATCGACGCTCAATGCTGAATGCGTGCTTTGCGACGGGACTTTTTTCTATTCGATCCCAAATGAATGAACAAAATATGACTGGTTCCTTGTCTAGAGCCGGACCACTTTTGGCTGCTAGGATCTTTCAACCTATATTATATATCAAGCCAAAACTCATCACTTGTTTATCTTTTTTCTTTCTTTTTCTTTTGAAGCAACAAAGAAAATTAAAACCAATAAGGGGTACTTAGATAATGTACAAAGGCAGGCTCTCACCATAACATGGTCTCAGAGGTCAGAGCATACATACAATTAGAGGGCTCAGAGATCATGACAAAATGCCCCTACCTAACAAGATTATTACAAGCATTAACCATATCAAAGAACATTACAAAAGCCAAGGATTTAAAATAAT
Organism: Ceratopteris richardii; assembly: GCA_020310875.1. Classification (NCBI taxonomy): domain Eukaryota; kingdom Viridiplantae; phylum Streptophyta; class Polypodiopsida; order Polypodiales; family Pteridaceae; genus Ceratopteris; species Ceratopteris richardii. The sequence goes on from CM035427.1 coordinate 109,199,261, forward strand.
CGACGGGAAGGAAAAAGAATATCACTTATTACAAAGAGAAGAACATAGCATATCACTCTACAGAGTACAAGTACAACAAAAAGTCTCTCCCTTCGTTAGGATGTTGCAATCTGAAAACATGATCCATTTGAATGCCTTCAAGCGGGGCATCTTTAATGGTCAGAATGCTTTTCATTCCCATTCTCTTGAGACAAGCTCTGTAAGAATGAAAAAGAACCTTATTTCATTTGTTTAATATATTCATAAAGATAGGCCATAATTCAAGATTTCTTGTGAGGGAAAGGTACAATTTCTTTCATTAATTCTAATGGGGATATAAAAAATATTTCAAATGTGTGGTATGTTCCACAAATCAAATGAAATCTACTTTCAATAGCTTTTATAATTGATCAAGGTCATGAAATATCTTTCACTAAGATAGGAGCTAAGAGTATGGATAGTAACATCAACGCTGTTGGGAGTGGCACAAGGAGGAACAACTTGTATGAGTTGTCTGCTCTTACAAACACTACAAGTGTGGAAACAAGTAAGCTATCACACAAGAGATTCAACCATATCAAGTACTATGTACTAAGAGAGATGCATCCTAGGGGTATGGTTGCACACCTACCATCCATTATGGACATAAAGGAACTATGTGAAGATTGTATGATGGGCAAGAAGAAGAGGAAGGTGTTTCCACAAGAAAGGAAGAACATGGCAAATTATCCTCTAGAGTTGGTGCATGCTCATTGTGTGTGGAAAAATTCCTACATAGGCCTTGGGCAGATCTTCCTAATTCATGTTACGTGTCAATGACAATAGGAAGAAGATAAGGGTGTACTTCCTTCACGATAAGACTCAAACTTTTGGTAACTTTAAAGATAGGCTTCAGCTTGTTTAAAAGATGAATGAAGATGAAGAATTTAAGATATATGGTGGTGGTGAGTTTACATAAAAAAAGTTTGAAGATATCTCCAATAGTAAACGAAGAATCTTCAGCTTGTTTAAACTAAAAGATGAATGAAGATGAAGAATTTAAGATATATGGTGGTGGTGAGTTTACATAAAAAAAGTTTGAAGATATCTCCAATAGTAAACGTACAAATCACCAATTCACTGGCACATAGCCTCCCACAATATATGTGCCATCAAGTCCTCCTTTTGATCAACAACAAGCTCAAACCCAAGTGGGTCCCGCATGAGGGCGACGAGAGGGTGATCAACCTTCTTTGTAATGCAACCTAGGAATCAACCAAGCTTCCCCCGCTTTGTGGGATTTGGGGGGTCCCGTGGGCACTAGTCCCCTTCTATTGTACCTTTGTTTCTTAATTTAATTCAAGTCCGGGAGAGTAGGCTATTGCCGAACTTCCTTTATATTAAAAAAAAAATATATGTGCCACCCACAATATGGTGCTGCAGAATGTCAATATTAAGCTATCATGGAGATGGAAAGATGCATGTTGAAGGGAAAGGGTTTGCCAAATCAATTTTGGGTAGAGATTGTCAACACTGCTATCAACATCTTGAATCCACGATATACCAAGGCACTTGATGGAAAGATTCTTGGAAGTGGAGTGGGCCTCAATAACAATTAATCACCCATTTCGCCTTGGTATGGAACATGGCTTTCGCCAATGGCACCTCACCGGCCAAATGTTGGAGGACTGCGATTGAGAAGACTTGCCAAATTTTGATCAAGACCCACACGATGCTTTGCAATGTTCGACGAAGGCCAAGAGAGAAACTCTATCGGAGGCTTTGGTGCCTTGAGGAGGAAGTGAACAAAAGGAACTACCAATACCAGATGGGACTACGAAAAATTAGAGGCATGTTAAGATACGAGGAAGAAATTCAAAGGAAAAACTTGCAGGTATACTTTCAAGATTGATGGGCGGGCAAAGATGACAAACCAGCAAAAGAGATGTGTGGCATACTCAAGAGGAAACAATGTAGAGACTCGATTCCCTTTTTGATTGGTAGCAATGGGGTCAAATGCAAAATGAAAGAAGAAAACAACATTATTATTGTCAATCATCTTACTCAGCTCCTGGGGGTTTCATCGCCTCTCTCTCCTAGGAGGGATTGCATGGCGACCATCTCGAGAGTCTCCCCCTCGAGAATACCACCTAGCATGAAGTCGCTTCTTGAGGCACCTATCTCAGTTAATGAGATTCTCGAAGTGATCGATATGCTCTCCGATGGGATCCTGATGGCCTCACAAATGAATTTTTTAAGTCTTTCAGGCAGGTGATGGCCACCTCATTGCGCTTGGTTTCGCAAGAGGCCTTGGATTTCGGTGCCCTCCCCGAATGCCTCAACAATGGTGTCATCAAGCTTATCCCATAAAAAAGGTAGCAATAGGTTGAAAACTGATGCCCAATCACACTGCTCCAAACAGGATACAAGATCCTTGTGAAAGTCATTGCCAACAGAATTTCATGTCACTTGAAGGGATGGCTTAGCGAGGATAAAAAAGGATTCATCAAGGGCAGATCCATACTAGAAGCTATCATTGATATCTGGGAAGGCGTCGACTATGCCAAAGAGTCTGAGCAAGACATAGTATTCCTCAAAATCGACTTCCACAAAGCATATGATAGGCTGGAATGGGACTTTGTTCTCCAATCCCTTAAAGAACTCGGGTGCAATAAAAAATTCACTAAGATGATCGCCACTTTGTTGGGGAATGCATCAATGCAAATAAACATCAATGGTCAGCTATTGAAGGCTATCAGATTAAAACGATCTATTAGGCAAGGTTGCCCTCTAGCTCCTATGCTATTCGCTATATCCACGGAAGGACTCATTCATCTAGTGCAGCATCACATGGAAATGGGCCACATTAAAGGTCTATCTCTACCTCTCAACCACGACCACATGATCATAAGACTTTTTGCTGATGACATGAATGCATTCATGCATAATGATGCTTCCAGCATTGAGGCCTTTTGGGGGTGCCTTAACACTTTTTGTGAGGTGTCTGGATCTAGAATCAACCACTCAAAAACTGCTTTCTGGGCCATCATCGGACCGCCTCCCCAACTTCTGGTTGACCATGGTTGCAAAATTATCCCTTGGGGAAAAGTCTTCCACCTACTCAGTATTTCGATGGGATTTGGTGTCTTGATGGGCTTGAGATGGGACTGAGCTCTTTCCAAACTCGATTGCAAGTTTGCATACTAGAAGGGCATGCAAATCAATCTCGCGGGTCATGCCATGGTAACCAATACCTTCCTCTTCTCCTCAAACATTTACTTTCTCTCGTGTTGGAGACCAAAAGATGAAGAGTTTAACAGACTGGAAAGAATCTGTAGAAACTTTCTTTGGAAAGGGGACTACAATAGGAGAGGGGTTCCCAAAATTAAGTGGTCTACTTGCATCAGCCAAAAATAGTGTGGAGGCCTCGGCATTATGGATATTGAAGGCATGGTTGACAATTTGGCGGCAAAATGGATCATCAGAGCTTGGTGTAATCGTGAGTCCTCTTGGTCCAGACTCATTTTTAGGAGCAAGAACTTACCTACATTGGTGAGCCTCCATGGTTGGAAGGACTTGGACCTCCTTACCTTGTTATTCTCCCCAATTCGAGTTTCACCTCTAGGCTTGAATCTTGTTCGCTCCCTATGGAAGAGTTGGAATAAGTTCAAACAATTTGTCAAAATCAATGAAGATTAGAAGTGGGCAGCCAATATTAGACAAAATGACTCAATATGTTTCCCGATCCCAAGCATTAGGGATGTGACAAATTGCTAAGAGGCTCTGGAACAAGGGTTTCAGACAGTGGAAACCCATCGAAACAAGAAACCGACCAGTGGATTAGATTTGAGGACATAGACCCTGAATTAAGAGTGAACTATGAAGAATGGACTCTCCTACAGTGCAAATGCATTGCTTGGAACATTAAAAAACACACCTCCTCATTGGGCAGGACCCACCTAGCCATCATGGTCTATGTGGCACAATGGCAATTGTCTTCCCAAAATTCCTAGAATAAAGGGGAATACGGACTTCCACAACACACTTAACCAGAAATGGTGTCGAATGTGGACAAGATTGCGTTGGGATTTGAAGTTCATGTCCTTATGGCATCCACTCATTGAGATCAAATAATCGGTTCTCATGTGGCAAATTCTTCACCGTGGTATCTAGACCAACCAAAAGGCCAACAAAACCTGTGGGGCTCTGCATGGTGTAAGCGATGCCACTGTAGCATCGAGGACCTTGGGCACATCTTCTTTGCTTTCCCCAAGTCGCCCCTTCTCTAGCGAACCCTCGAGAATATCTTGAGACTATAAGCATAGATCACCTGGAAGCAAGCCCTGCTTGGTGAAGCAATAGGCTTCTGAGTGGCACTTTGAAATGTTATAAGAGGGGAAACCCTCTGGAAGATATGGAGGGAGCAGTAAGCCATGAACTTTGGACACCCTCCTAAAGAGTGGTTGATCGAGAAGTCTCTATTCCTCCTCGGCAAAAGAATCTCCAATTGCAAGAGGTATCCACCCTTTAGGCATCATAAAGTGTTTGTCATCGAGAACAACAAGCTCAAATCCAAGTGGGTCCCGCATGAAGGGGACGGGAGGATTGTTAACCTCCTTTCTAACATGCTATAGGCCAACAAGTTGTGCTCCTACTTTGTGGGATTCGGGGGGTCCCAAGGGCACTAGTCCCATTCACTTGTAACTTTTTTTCTGTTCTTTAATTAAAGTTCAGGAGAGTAGGCCATGACCGTACTTCCTTTATTTAAAAGGAAACACATGAACCTCAGCATACAAAACTTAAAACTCAAAAAAGATGATGAGTGAGAGATAGAAAGAGATAGATAAGAGTTTCAAAGTGTATGGTAAACTAAAATGCGCACTAATAGTAACTTATATTCCAATGTCAAATTACAATGTGCAAATACGATACAAACTGAAAATATCTAAATCTAGACAAAAATAAAAACTAGATACAAAAAATTTTGTGTAAAATGTGTAAGAAATAAAATTGTGTGTAAATCTGAATCTCTCTCTCTTGATCTTGCAAGTGAAATTATAGATCTTATTTTCTTACCCAAACACTGCTTCCAATCCATGCAAAAACAAGTTTCAAGCCGCTCAAAGCTTCCAAGTAAGTTGAATTTTGGTTTTATTTCCTCATTTTTTTATTATATTGTTAATTATGTAATCTAGTTTAAAACGCCATTAAAAATAAAATAGATTAACAAAGAATACGCACGCACACATCTATACACACATACACACACATTAATACATTGATACACAGATTCATACACGCATACTTGCATATATACAGTCACGCAGATACATACACACATTCGTACACACATACACACTCACACACATATGTTGAGGACACTCACAGATACATAGACACATAAACACACACATATGTTGAGGATCTCACGGCTCTGAGACCACTGAAGATACTTTGGCTACGATACCACTTTCGGTATTATAGCACAGATACCACTTGTTATGGTTGACGTGGCAAAGACTTTAACCTTGTCAAGCCTGCGGAATTTGCTGTGCCACCGAAGAGAGCTAAGCTAGAGTGATATTAGAACACCTCTATAATCAGTAGTAGCTTAGCAATGTTCCTGTCACTCAAACGTATAAGACTGCATTTTGAATCTACTGATAAATTCACTAAAACTTCACCGGACTGTCACCAGACTGATACCGTAATTATACAGGAATCCTATCGGAATCAACTCCTATTCTATTTGTAATTACTTCAAGAGAATATACATGAAGTAAGGAAGTGATGCGTGAACTTCCTTCACTGAATGAACTCTTTCTGAAGTTTAAGGAAAAACTTCACCAGTTCAGAATGACTCTTTCCGGTCAGACTTTGTACTGTGTGTACATATCCATTTCACCGAAAACCTTGATGAACTGATAGTAGAGATGTCTAGCTATAAGATAAGCTATCTCTCATACAAAACTTTAATTTATTATGCGAGATATACTTTGTTGTTCTACCGGAAAACACGTTTACTAAGAGAACTGTAACTTGACCGAAAATACGTTTACTGAGGAAACTGTAACTGACCGAAAATACGTTTACTGAGAGGATACCGGAAAATATGTTTACTGAATGAACTGTAACTGTTAACTAACTTTATGCCGTAACATGAAAATACTCAGAGTTCTTCACATACGAACAGTGCGCGCAAACTTCCACATGAACATGTGTTTTCTATTAGAGAAGATGTGTACAAACTAGCTTGGCCTCTTCTTGCTCAAGCTATAGAAACTCTCCTACACTGAGTAGTTTCTTCTTACCATCTCTCTCAGATGAATACCTGACATTTCAGGTTTCTGTTATTCATCTGTACATACGCGATCTCTCGCATCTTCTAAACCTAGTCTTTGATCTCTATATGCGCTCTATTTCAAACTGCGCGCTCTTCTCACGCACGTTCTTGCTCACACTCCCTCTCTCTTTTCTTATGCACGTTCTCTCTTTATATACAGTTTGATTCGGTGTAACGAACTCTAACAAACTCTGATTCTGGAAGATTCTGCGCTGTACATAACGGTCGTGAATTTGTCCCTTCACTAAGGCTTTGATTTTCTGAACACGTTGATTCCGCTTTTCTTTATCTTTCTTTATCTTTATGTCTATCTGTATGTCAAATTCGTGAGTGGTTCTTCAAGAGCTCCCCCTCAATCACTAATTTGACTCTTCCTGTCTTTCATATATTTTCCTTTCTTTTATACCTGCCATTTCTTTGAATCTACTTGTCTTCGTTCCATCTGAGCTCTTTGTCAGAATATCCGCAATCTGATCTTTAGTCAGAGTGTATACTATTTCTATCTCCTTCTCCATTACCTTTTCCCTTAGGAAATGATACTGAATTACTATGTGCTTTGTTCTTGCATGAAATACTGGATTTGCTGCAAGATACAACGAGATCATATTATCTCCATGTATGATAGGTATACCTTGATCAATACCCGTGCTTTTGAACAAGGTCTGCATCCATATCACTTCTTTAGCTGCTTCTACAAGTCCTTTGTATTCTGCTTCTGTTGACGATAAAGCCACTGTGTGTTGTTTCTTCCAACACCAACTTACTAGCTTGTCTCCTAGGTATATCATATACCCATGTGTTGATCTTTTGTCATCTTGACTTCCTACCCAGTCTGAGTCACTAAATGCTCTCAGCTTCATATCTCACGTAAAAGGATAATATAATCCTTCCTTGATAGTTCTTTTGATATATCTAAGTACTCTTTGTCCTGCAACCCAGTGTTGATCCTTCTGATAATGCATGAACTGTGCGAGAACTCCCACTGCATAGCTAAGATCCGATCGTGTTAGTGTAGCGTAGATTAAGCTTCCCACTAACGACTGATACTTCCTCATATCTTTAAACTCTGCACCACTATATTTGCGGAGTTTATGATTTACTTCAAGCAGTGTTGAAGCTTCTCTGCAATTCTCCATATTAAACTTCTTCAATAAGTTTAGGAGATACCTTTCTTGCGAAACATATACACCATGATCTGTGTATGTGATTTCCATTACAAGAAAGTATGATAACTTTCCTAGATCACTGATCTGAAACTCCTTTTCAAGTAATCTCTTTACTTTTTTAATTCCTTCATCTGAAGTGCCTGTGATTATGATGTCATCTACATAAATGCAAATGTAGATCATACCTTCTTCTGTTCTCTTGATGAGTAGACTTGCATCTGCTTTCGAACTTTGGTATCCAAGTTCATTGAGATATTTCACAAGTCTGTAATTCCAAGCTCTTGGAGCTTGCTTCAGTCCATAAAGTGCTTTCCTTAATCTGCAAACAAAGTTTGGGTATCTGGAACTTACAAACCCTTCCGGTTGTTCCATGTAGACTTCATCTGATATATATCCATTCGAGAATGCATTCTTGATATCTAGCTAACTTAGCTTCCATCCTTTCGATGCTGCTATAGCAATTACTGTCCTTATGGTTGACATCTTTGCCACCGGACTGAACGTCTCATCATAATCTATGCCATGCATCTGAGCATAGCCCTTGATAACCAATCTAGCTTTGTGTCTGGCTATCCTTGCATCTCCAAGTTTCTTAACTTTGAAAACCCATTTGTTTCCAATTACTTTCTTACCATTTGGTTTAGGAACAAGCTCCCATGTCTTGTTCTCTTCTAGTGCGCTGAACTCTTCTTCCATTGCTTCTTCCCATTGCGTCTTGCCTTTAGCTTCATCATAGTTTTGAGGTTCTTCATCATCTTTGACCATATATGCATAATTTTTCTGAGTTATATACGAAGTATCATAGGAATACCTTTCTGGTTGTCTTCTAGTCTTGCTTGAACTTCTTGGTTCAAACTCTTCATGTGTATCTGAATACACTTCTTCATCAAATCCCTGTTCATCTTCATTTCTCATACCTGATCCGATCCTCGACGTACTTGCCTGCAAATAGTCTTCATCTCTATTCACCTGCACAATTGATTTCCCTTTCTCTTTTCTTCTTACTTCTTCTTCAAATTCTTCCGTTGTATGATTCTGATTTGTATACCAGCTTTTCTGTTCATCAAATGTAACATCTCTGGAAACAGTAAACTATTTTGTTAGAGGACTCCATAACCTGTAACCCATCTACTTTTCATCATATCCGACGAACACATATTTCTCTGCTTTTGGTTCAAGCTTATGTCTGAGTTGTGATGGTACATAAGCATAAGCTACTGATCCAAACACTTTGCAATGATCAAGTGTTGGTTTCTTTCACCACCAAGCTTCATACGAGGTCATTCCATCTAATGCCGTACATGGTAATATGTTTACCAAGTATGTAGCTGTATTTACAGCTTCAGCCCAAAGATAATTTGGACAATCCTTTTCCTTTAGCATAGCTCGTGCAAACTCAACTAGAGTTCGGTTCCTTCTTTCTACTACACCATTTTGTTGCGATGTATACCTGCAGGTTATTTCTCTCTTAATACCTGCATTCCAAAGATAGTCATTGAACTCTCGGGAGAAATATTCTCCCCCTCCATCAGACCTCAGTCTCTTAAGCTTTCGACCTGTGAGTCTTTCAGCATATGCATGAAAATGCTTGAAAGCTCCAAACACTTCTGATTTCTCTTTCAAAACATAAAGAGTTATCCATCTTGTAGCATCATCAATGAATAGAACATAATACCTTGAGCCACTGATTGATCCTTCTTTTGTTGGACCCCATACATCTGTATGAGTGAGTTCGAGTACTTCATCATGTTTGAATCCTTTCTTCTGGAAAGGTAACTTGTGGGCTTTTCCCATTTGACATGCTTCACACTTGGGAATCATATGTTGGTTCTGTACATTCGGTAATCCCAATACTGACTGATTCGCAATCATAGCTTTTATTCCTCTTTCATTAAAATGACCTAATCTCTTATGCTAGAGATCAAGTTCTGTAATTACCTTTTCACCATGTGTGAGCAACGCTTGGCCGATGTTCCCTTGTACTCTTAAAGTAAAGATTCTACCTTCTTTCTTACCAGAGACAATCTGATTATATCCATTCTCAGGATCTTCTACAAATACTCCTTCATTTGTAAATCTGACCTGAAAACCTTTCTCAACTATCTGTCCTACACTAATTAAATTTTTCGGTATTGTCAAAACATACAAAACATTGGTTAGCAAATCTGCTCCACTCTTACACTTCACTTTTCCAATTGAGTGTACACTGTGTCTCGTGTTGTCACCTGTTTGAACAGTATGACTGGAACTACCTTTTTCCAATTCTGACATCAGTTCTATATTTCCTCACAAATGATTAGAACATCCAGAATCAATGTAAAATACCTTTAGGTCTTCGTTATCTGATGTGCTGATTGAGTTCATCATCAATGATGTATGACTTTCATTCTGTGTGTCATTTGCGTAGTTGTTGTACGTGGTGTTGTAGGATTGATTCTGTCCCCAACTTCTTGCTCCACCTCTACCATAGCCTCCTCTTTGATTTTGTCTACCTCTTTGAAAATTACTCTGATATCTTTCGCTTCTGCCTTTGCTATTACTGTTCTGATTTTGATTTGATCCTTGTTGACGGTGCCAACAATCATGAGCCAGATGATTACTTAATCCACAAATCCAGCAAGCCTTCTTTTTGATATTCAGACTACCTCTTCCTCTTCCAAAACCTCTTGCTCTTCCTCTACCGGTGCCTTTACCTCTTGCATAGTAAGCCTGAGAACTCGACTCTTCTTCATCTTTTGACTTACCTTTGTCTGCTTTCTTCTTGTTCTTCATGTACATTGCAGAACTTTGTCCTTTATCTCCATCTCCTTTCAGGTCTTGCTCATATGTGAGCATCAAACCAAGCAACTGATTTAAATCTGGTACAAAATGATTTAAAGAAAGTTCAGTTGAGAGTACGAAAGGTTTCCACCTTTCATCTCCTCTCAAACCTGTTAGCAGTTGCGCTATCAATCTGTGATCTTCGACATCTTCATTTATGGATCCAAGACTATCTGCTAGATCCTTCATCTTAGTAACATAGTCACTAATGCTTTGATTCGACTTCTTTTTGAACGTTGTGAATTCGGACCATAAGCTAGCCTTCCTAGCTTTCGTAGTATTTTGGAAATGATCTTCCAACGCAGTCCATATGTCCTCCGCTTTCTCCAGACCTCTAATGTGCGGTAGTAGATGGTCTGAAACGGTATTATAAATGTAAGCTCTTGCCGTTGCATCTTTCTTCTGCCACAGCTTCAAGGCTTCTAGTTCTTCCTTTTCTGGTTGACTATCATCTTCGAAAGTCGGCTTCTTTTCTTCTCCGGTCACATACATCATTAAGTCCTTACTCATAAGTAAGGCTTCCATGCGCATTACCCATGCGGGATAATTATCTCTGTCTAATTTATCAATTTGGACATGATCTGCCATGATCTTCTTGTTTTTGTTACTTCAGGTGACCGTTTGAGAATATGTCTGCTCTTCAGAATCTTTCTCGTTCTGAAACCACTTGTGTGGTTAACTGGCTCTGATACCAATTGTTGAGGATCTCACGGCTCTGAGACCACTGAAGATACTTTGTCTACGATACCACTTTTGGTATTATAGCACAGATACCACTTGTTATGGTCGACGCGGCAAAGACTTGAACCTTGTCAAGCCTGCGGAATTTGCTGCGCCACCGAAGAGAGCTAAGCTAGAGTGATATTAGAACACCTCTATAATCAGCAGTAGCTTAGCAACGTTCCTATCACTCAAACGTATAAGACTGCGTTTTGAATCTACTGAAAAATTCACTGAAACTTCACCCGACTGTCACCAGACTGACACCGTAATTATACCGGAATCCTACCGGAATCAACTCCTATTCTGTTTGTAATTACTTCAAGTGAACATACATGAAGTAAGGAAGTGATGCGTGAACTTCCTTCACTGAATGAACTCTTTCTGAAGTTTAAGGAAAAACTTCACCAGTTCAGAATGCCTCTTTCCGGTCAGACTTTGTACTGTGTGTACATATCCATTTCACCGAAAACCTTGATGAACTGATAGTAGAGATGTCTAGCTGTAAGATAAGCTATCTCTCATACAAAACTTTAATTTATTCTGCGAGATATACTTTGTTGTTCTACCGGAAAACACGTTTACTGAGAAAACTGTAACTTGACCAAAAATACGAGGAAACTATAACTGACCGAAAATACGTTTACTAAGAGGGTACCGGAAAATATGTTTACTGAATGAACTGTAACTGTTAACTAACTTTATGCCGTAACATGAAAATACTCAGAGTTCTTCACATACGAACAGTGCGTGCAAACTTCCACATGAACATGTGTTTTCTATTAGAGAAGATGTGTACAAACTAGCTTGGCCTCTTCTTGCTCAAGCTATAGAAACTCTCCTACACTGAGTAGTTTCTTCTTACCATCTCTCTCAGATGAATACCTGCCATTTCAGGTTTTTGTTATTCATCTGTACATACGCGATCTCTGGCATCTTCTAAACCTAGTCTTGATCTCTATATGCGCTCTATTTCAAACTGCACGCTCTTCTCACGCACGTTCTTGCTCGCACTCCCTCTCTCTTTTCTTATGTGCGTTCTCTCTTTATATACATTTTGATTCGGTGTAACGAACTCTAACAAACTCTGATTCTGGAAGATTCTACGCTATACATAACGGTCGTGAATTTGTCCCTTCACTAACGCTTTGATTTTCTGAACACTTTGATTCTGCTTTTCTTTATCTTTATGTCTGTCTGTATGTCAAATTCGTGAGTGATTCTTCAACAACATACATACATACACACATACTTACCTATTTATGATCAAAGAGAATTCTCGTGTTCCTACTTACCTATTTATGATCAAAGAGAATTCTCGTGTTCCTGCTTGTGGGCTCTCGTCCTACGCAAAGGTAATATGATATGAATTTCTCACCAGTGATCTGCTCACAGATGTTATGAGTATGGGACATTGAAAGTGGTGCGCCCAAACTCGCGTGCATTGAAAATTGATGCTCAATGCGTCCCTCCTGAAAGTCGTGTCAAATGCCAATGAATAAAAACATGACTTCTGATGGGAGTTTGCAGTCAATCTGTGACTCGTTGCTTGTCTTGACAGCCCGACCACTTCCTGGCTGCTATGATTTTTTTAACCTATATTATATATCAAGCCGGACCTCATCAGTTGTTTATCTTTTTTGCCTTTCATTTTGCGCAGCTTTATGTCGTGTTAGTTTGAAAAGAATATAAGCAGTAAGAATAGATTCTGAATGCGCGCGCGACCTGATCAAGGACATGAATCAGAAAACATGAGCCGTCCCTCCCTCCTTTTACCACTTTTGGCTCCTATCACCTTTCTACCTATAATATATTGAAACAGCCTGCATGACTCCTTTATCCTCTTCTTTTCATTAAGAAACAAAGAAACTTAAAGTTAATCAAGACGAGACAAAGTACAAGAGAGCTACGAAGAACCTTTCTTTTTTGGTTACTATTCAATTTCCCTGCTGTGCAAGTGGGCCATCCCTACATCATGTCTCCCATAGAATCGAGACCCCTCATGAGTCATGACCATCATCAGTTCATTGCATGAATGTGCTTTGTGGGACATCTCGGGGCGAGGTCCGCTTGAGAGTGTACGAGGGATCAATACTGTGTACGAAGTCTATGAGGTGGGATTGGCTATCCTAGCACGACACATCTCAAATATCCCCTCATTATGCTTCTACATGAGCCTATCTCATTATGCATGAGCATTCCACACATCTTTTTTACCTGCCCCAACTCCAACAGACTCTGGCAGACGGTTGGAAAGAAACTTCGACTTTAGAAGCACCTCAGTTCGAAGCAAGCCCTGCTCGGAGAAGCGATCGGCTGCTCCGCGACTCTCTGGAACGCCATCAGAGGGGAGGTCCTATGGAAAATTTGGAGGGAAAGATGTGCTTTTAACTTCGGTGACTCCCCCAAAGAGTGGTCAATTGAGAAATCGTTGTTCCTCCTTGGAAAAAGGATCGTTAACTGCAAGAAATCCCCCCCTTTCAGGCACCATCAAGTACTCCTTTTGATCAATAACAAGCTTAAGCCCAAGTAGGCCCCACATGAGGGTGATGAGAGGGTGATTAACCTTCTTTGTAATGCCATCTAAGCCCTATAAAAGCTTCCCCTGCTTTGTGGGATTTGGGGGGTCCCGTGGGCACTAGTCCCCTCCTCTTGTACTTTTTTTAATTTAACTCAAGTCCAGGAGAGTAGGCTAATGCCGAACTTCCTTTATATTAAAAAAATATGATTCTCCCAATATTAATTGACATAAGAGAACCCACAAGTAGGTATATTTTGGGGATCTTCGTCATGCATGACTATTAAAAGATTTAAAACACCTCCAGAAACCTACTTCCCACATTAGCTTATGGGTGCATGGTATGGAGATTATGGGCATGAATTATGATGATGATTTGGAATGCATTGATAATGCATATTCACATACTTGCATGGCAACCATATAAAAGCATGATTCCATATTGGATGATACTATTACACCCACATTTGATGCATATAAGGGGTGTTTTGATGAAGTGGATAAAGATGATGATATTCTTTCCACCTTTGTGATGCATAGTAATGAAGGGAATGATGGCAAAATCATTATTTATGTTAGCACAAATGTTGCAACATTGATTGAGAATTTTGGGAAACATTATTTGTCATTTATGGATCATCCTAGCCACCCAATTAACTTTATGCTTCAGTTCTATTTCACTTATGAAGGAAAATTACCTCATAAGGAATGCATGAGTAGGTTTCCAAAGCATATCATACAAAAGGTAGCTTTGAAGTGTGCCACTCTTTGTTTGTTTATTGATTGGATAGATGAATATGGGATGGAGATGATGAATAGTAATCCATGTTCTCATTATTTTATGTGATTATTATCTCATTGTTATGATTTGGAGATTTATGAGTGGTTCATTCCCTCATGTACTAATGATATTCATGTTTGATGGAAGTATTTCCTTGTTTATGCATATTTTAGGTTGCCAAAAAGATACATTGATATCGAGCGTTTTGATTAATATTGAGAAATTTCATGTGCAATTTCAAAATTTGAAGCAGAGCATGCAACATGATGACATGAAGCATGTTGATATTAAAGTGATGATTGAAGACTCTCAACAAAGCATATGAAATTTCATTACATTGTATGACGCACTCTTATGGATTCAAACTCATATTTTGATCCTATGAGATAAATCTTGTTGTATCTGAAAATGTATTCACAAATGATGTATTTCACCCTTGAGAAAGAATGCATATGATGATGAGAAATCACCCAACCACTTTTTGCATTCTCATATAGAAACATACTTAGGATGGGTGGCTTGTTATATATATGAGGAGTATATTGTATATCTTGGCATACTCCGAGACACTGAACTTTGCCCCTCATATATGTGATTTGTTTGGATATGTATGGGCATTATTTTATCTTCCATACCATGGACCATGCACTTTGGTTGGTGGATAATGTGTCATAGGGTAGAAGCATTTAGAAAGCCTAGGATTGGTATGTCATGTGTGGGTTCCTATTCTAAGGCCCCAATTGAAGGGTGAAGGAGATCTAAAGGGGTATGAATCCTCCCCTAGAAGGATATATATGTAACTCATTTGATTAATGAAATATGATGCCCATTCATTCGTGTCTCATCTCTCTCTAACTTCTTGTCTGGGGATGCGTGCGATGTCTGATGAACTATCTGCTGCGCTACAAGTCAACACCCCTCTCTCATGCTACCCCTCAAAAACCATTTAGATTTCGATGAGAAAGAGAGGGGATAAAATTAAAAGAGTGAGTGATATTGCTCATGGAATGACAAAGGTTCATGAATTATCTGAAGATCAATCCGAATCTAGAGATAGAATCTTTGAGGGAAAGCTAAAAAATTTGATAGACAAATGTATGGTGGCCTCGATTAGACCTCCTGTACTGAGTTTTGAGAGAAATTGAGAGGGCTTGGCTTGAATAAAGGAGAAGAGAAACAATGGTACGTATGCATTAGATGATAAATGGGTTTTGGCTCAAGTTGTTCCATTTGAGATTCATAATATTGGAATATCGTTGATTTGAGTTGGTTATAAATGTTTTAGGAATATGCATATATGCGTGATCATTTTCTATGTGTTTACTTTTTCTAACTTAACGAGTGTCTCTTGTTTTGTGAAGCGGTAGAATAGAAGGTTTTGATTATTGATTATAGTTGTAGTTTGTTTCTTATTGCTCTGATTTCATTGTTAGGTTTGATTTATATCACCTCATTATGTGTTTCATTGTTGAGTTAAAAGTTTCAATGTAGGAGTTTGTATAATTTTAAACATGACATCAAGGAGGAAAGGGCACAAACGTATCAACTAAGTTAGGTTTTTGTCGATCTATTCTGAATTCTTAATCTCCGCCACACAATGAGAGATGAAGTGTCGATCCCCCACCCCTCAAACATCTCTTATGTAGCTTGACCTTGAAGGGTCTTCTCTACAAAAGTGCATACGTTTGCACCAAGTGTTCGAGTCCTCTCGAGTCCATTGTGTTTTCCATGTGTCTCAATTCGCTCGCGTTAACTCAACTCAAATTGGATGTTTTTGAAAGGTGTGAGGTCTCTTGAAGCAAAAAACTCCCCCATGCCTCTCCTAGGATTTGAATCCAATACCTTCTTTTTCCCATTCATTAGAATTAACCATTACGTCGAATAATACTTAGAGATTTTTAATATTTTCTTAACCTTAGGCCAAGTTATTTTTTAGTATTCTCCTTGCTAGAATTATAAAAATTATATCTAAACATCAGAAGGTGTTCAACACTAAGTCATAACAACCGAGAGAAAAGACATGTTCTCTTTTTAATTTGAGGAGAAACACATGAAATGTGGCAAAAAATCCTCACTTTCATATTTGACAGTGAAAAATATAGTTTCTTGTTCAATAAGTGCCATGAAAAGCCGTCCACTTGTCGTATCAGATTCATGAAGTAGCTAGCCAAATCATATTTTAGGATAGATAAAGCTGCCTAATGATGAAGTAGCTCCCAATAGAGCTTCGGATTCTAGAGAGTAATGGCAATAGTGCCAAAAAAACAAACAAATACATCTTCTTGATATATTGCTTGCTCCAGATGCATAGATAACTGTTCTCATTTCTAAGTACAATTTGTGCAACTCGACATGGAAAAATAAAATAGATTCTTTAAGGCTCAACATATATAATATCACATATTGATATTCACAAAGGTGTTCATTACCACTTCAAGAATATGACCCTAACCATCCATAAATATAAATGAGACCACACACCAATCCAACTGAAATGAGGAGAATGTGGATAAATGTAAGCACAAATAGAAAGATACTTTGAGCATTATATTCCAATGAACAAAACATTAAATGTGTATATTTACAAAGTTGGAGAGCTTTTCTACAATCAAAGATGACCTATGTTTGCTCCACCTCATACATATCATAGTCTTCAAGCACTTGAGAAGTCTTAGCAGGCTTTTCTTCCTCTAGAATTGGATCTTCAAGGTTAGCCATGTCTCTTGGCTCATTTGCCAATGGTGGCGCATGCTCCCTTGAGACAGGTAGAAATCTTTCTATGTGAACAATATGCTTTTTCTCAACCTCTTGGTCCTTCATTTGGCACTCATTCAGGCCATTAATCTGCATTATAATGAAGGTGACTTGGGCCTCATCTTTCTCTATAGCTACGCAAAACCCAACATTTTGAGTGCAGATGCGAGTATCATCCTTGAAAACAAATAGATCAATTAGAGGTGATGGCAAAAGAGATGTGGATGGGCAATCTTGCAAGTACAATTACCTATGCCAAAGTATACCTCCAAGACCCAATCATCATCATTAGAGAACAGTTGGATTAACCTCATTATAAGTTTTTCGAACTTTTGATAAGGATTTACTAATGTCTTGTCCCCTACCACATGATGAAGTTTCTTTATAATTGTAGGGAACATTTGTACATTTGAAATTCCATTCTCATTGCAATGTTTCTTGACCCTTCTTTTATTGACTTCATCATAGTAACCAATTGTAAGGCACTCCGTTGAACTAACAAACCTCTGGTGTGGGGTGTAATTTACATTGCTCTTTACCCTACAAACAAATAATTATAAGTAACAGGGGACATGAAATTTCAACATAGAGACAAAAAGCAAACAACTCTAAGAGTGAAAGTCAAAGAAAATACCATGTAAGACACTGTACAACATGCTACCTTGACTTCAATGCTATTGAGAGAGAGAGAGGAATTCTTCTGTGCTATGGAAAATGACAATCCTCGAGAGTGGTGACATGGTCAATTTAGCAAACTTTGTTACAATCCTAAACCCATAGGAGATATCTACTATGATAAGGGAATAATGTTTCCTAGGAGCTACGATACACATGTTATTTATATCATCATAGAATACACTCTAATACAATGTCCTTATAGGGTATATGGGGTTTAAAAAACACTTTACTCACAATGAATCGTCCTCGAAATCCTCCTTGTTGTCCTTTATTTTGAACTTCTGGTGCCTTGGCCTTTGGATATGTACAAGGAAGGCAATAAAACCCTCATTTGCCTCACCACTCTTCTTATTTTGAGGTTTCTAGAAAGAAAGGAGTGTCAATTCTAAAATTGATATAATGTGCAACATACATGAATGTGTCGATGCTTGGCATCCAATAAATGGATAAAGTCTTTGATAGGCAATTGAAATTAAAGAAAAAAAGAGACCTACAAAGCTTCAAGTCGATGCTAGCCACCAACGTCTTAGGAGAAGTGATGCATGGAATCATTTGTGTGCTCAAACTAGATGCCCAACATCATAATTGTAGTGTGACTTGATGCCTAGCATCGGATTGTACTGAGACTCGATGCCTAGCATTGGAATTCTTGTGAAACTTGATGCCTACCATCAAGGTTTAGCATGTCTCTTCCTATAGCTCGATGCCTCACATCAAATAGCACAAACTACTAGAAAAACACAATCTTATTAAATTTTGATAAGAAGGAGAACTCATCCAATTGTGCAACAATATAAAATATTCTGATAATGCTTTGTGCAATGAGGTGGTTGGGTACTCTGCCTCGACTTCACTCCACATGAAGCACCCATGCTTCCTCATTATGACCACTTGAATCTTCATATAAACCTTATGACTACATTGTGAAGTTTGAAGCTACATGATCAGTTAATAAGAAAGCAATGTAAACCATTTATTGATAAGATTCTACCTACTTGTTTAGCTCTTCGACCATCTTCTCAAGGCTCAGTTCTCTAGAAATGACCCTTGATAATGTCCACATTATCAAAGTATCATCTTTGATGGCTTGTAGAGCTCTCCAAGGTGTGAGCTTCATGTCCTCAATGGCTTCTTCAATGGATATATTTGACTTGTTTCCTTTTCCCTTTACATCTACCTGAGGATCTAGCTTTGCCTTCTTTTGTTTTTGGCCTTTCACCTCCTTGTTCTAGGACATGGTAAAAATTTTATCATGGAGCTCCTAGATTCCCCTTGTCCTAAAGGCGAATTGGAACCAGGATTCAAATTTCCAAAGTGATGTGACCACATAATCATCTATTGCAATCCTAACATCTATCAGAGAGTGCTTCCTCAAATTAGGATGGATCATGTCACCATTTGCTCTTAGTTCATCATTATATTCGTGGTGGAAAAAACACAAACACTCAATGGACAACATTTCTACCTCTAATCCTTGTGGTTGTTGTGGTCCCAAGCTAAGAGCTTTGCCTCCGTTGTAGTTAAACAACATAGATCTTGCACTCTGCATACCTAAAGAAGTATGCAGTTGGATGTTCTTCAACAAGCTATCTTCAGGCCACTGCAGAGTGTGATACTCCAATAACATAATATGTGTAATCCTTATACAAGTTGTCATTGAACTCCTCAATCAAACTGCACTCTTTTGATCGACCATTACCAAAAATGGTACACCAGTTGCATGTGGATTGATTTTCATCTTCTTCTTGAGATTCTACACATGGAGGTTATGGGGCCCCTTAAGAGCCCCCTTCCTATAAGTGGGTCAATGGGGGGTCTACGGATGATGGCTATAGGAAGGTGGAAAAGCTACCTCTTCCTCACAAGCTTCCTCTTCAAAATATCCTGTCTAATTTTATTTTCCTTAGTAAGAAAAATGTGAGATGCAAACTCTCCACCAGGGATAACGATATCTTCTTGCGAGTTTGAGCTCTTTGTTGATTCTACATCAATGTGCTTGGTCATCTTTTTCTAGGGCTTCTTTCCTATGAGTTGCTTGCCTTTTGAATTTACATGTGTTGACTTCAGTCGCTGGGTTGGCATGATGTTCCCTTGTATCCACGACAATGGACCAACAATCAAATTCTTAGACAACCTGCAAATTTGTGCAAGCCTCTCTAGCACACATCAATCTTGAAAAAGTAGTTCATCTTGGAAAAAATAGTCCTTAAAACTTTTGTAGTATCTAGGAGAAACAAAAGATTATCTAAGTCCTCACCCTTGTAATCCACATTGAACCCTAGACCCTATTGAAAAACCTGTGTGGTTGTCATCTTTCCCCTCCCATAGGACCTTGCAAATACAAGCAAACTAGCATTTTTCTCTTCTATATATTAGAGCCACTACTCCAAGTTTTCCATGTCTCATTGTAGCCTATCTTTCGTGATAATTTCAATCTCTTTGGACTTATCTTTCCTGATCGTCTCTTCCTCAATTGGCTTGACACTGCTATGGCCACCTCATGAGTGAGAAATTAGATTACTTGCACATTCATACGAGACAAAAATGATGGTCTTCTTGGGCTCCCAACATGATCAATGCTTGTATCCTGAGCATCCTCACACACACTAAGCTTCACCATTAACTTCTTAATAGATCTCTCCTCGTGCCTATCTATGTCCCTAATATTTTAAAAAAATCTTAGCCAAGGACATGCCATTAATTTCTTTTAGCCAACTTGATGCTAGGCATCGACCTTGAGAAGAACTCGATGCCAAGAATCTACTATATTTGAGGGCCAATGTGATGCTAAGCATCACTTTTGTGGACCATGTCAATGCTAAGCATCACTTTGTTGGAGCAAGTTCATGCTAAGCATTACTTTCCTACAGCAAGTGGATGCTAGGCATCAATTTGGTTGAGCAAGTGGATGCTAGGCATCGATTTTGAGGGCCAAGTGGATGCCACACATCGTGTTGGGCCACAAAGTTGATGCTTGGCATTGATTTGGGTGCAAGGTTGATGCCCCATATCAACTTGGGCTGCAAGGTCAATGCTTAGCATTTCATTTGGGCTACAAATTGGATGATTGGTATCAACTTGACTCTCAAATTTGATGCCTAACATCATCTTGCTCCACCAAAGGGATGCCTAGCATCTACTTGCTCCATGAAATCAATGCCCAAGATGATGCCTAGCATAGACCCCTTGGAGAATAGCTTTCATTTTATATGCATGAAATGGACATAAAATTGAAATTCTTTAAAACAAAATAAAGAAATTGCTAGGGTTGTAGCAAGAAAATCCCCAACTTATGCTCACCGCCAGGAGGAAAGATAGCATTCGATCATTGACGTTTAGGCTGTTTGATCGTGAAAATTTTTTGTGATAAAGGAAGTTCGGCCTTAGCCTACTCTCTCGGACTTGAATTAAATAAAGGAAAAATACAAAAGAAGGGGACTAGTGCCCACGGGATCCCCCAAATCCCACAGAGCGGGGGAAGCTTTTACAGGGTGTAGCTGGCTTTACAAGAAAAGGGTTAACCACTCATCACCCACAAGCGGGGCCCACGTGGGTAGAGTGAGTTCTTGATCACAAGGAATACTTGATGACTCCTAAAAAAAGGGGTGTTTCTTACAATTAGCAATCGTTTTGCCAAGAAGGAACAATGAAAACTCAATCGACTAGAGTTTCGATCGTTCCAGAGAGTCGCGGAGTGACCACTCGCTTCTCTCAGCAGAGCTGGTTTCCAACCGATCTGTTTCTGATGACTATTTTTCATTCCGATGATCTGTCATAGCCTTAGTGGTAGACCTTGCAAGGCTTACATGGAGTTATAGAGGAGGTTGATAAACCTCGCATCCCCATCATGTGAAGCCCACTTGGTTTTAAGCTTATTGTTGACATACTGTAGCTCTTTGTGATGTCTGAAGGGGGGGGTTTTCTTACAGTTAGCAATTCTTCTACCGAGAAGGAAAAGGGACTTCTCAATAGACCACTCCTTGGGGGTATTTCCAAAGTTTTGAGCACATCTTTCTCGCCAAATCTTCCAAAGGATCTCTCCCCTAATCGCATTCCACAATGCCGCAGAGCAACCGATCGCTTCACCAATGAGGGCTTGCTTCCAATTGATTTGTTCTTGGAGTCCCAAAGAACGACCAAGAACCCTCCATAACTGAAGGGATTTAGGGCAAGCAAAGAATAGGTGACCTATATCCTCTTTGCTACGACAACATCGCTTGCACCAGGGTGGAACCCCACAGATCTTGTTAGCTTTTGCATTTGTCCATATTCTTGATCGTGAACATTTACTTTTTCAGAAAAACCAACCCATAAGTTCACTGGAGATTCTACATAGGTGTTAAACACTGAATGAAATCTAAAACCCCATTTCATCATGGAGGTGCAGTCGTTGATCCATGTGTTATAGCTCCACAAATTTTGGTGTCCTAATAAGCGTATGTGTTAACTTGTTCTTTCTTGAATTCCAATTCCCCCACGTGTGCGGGCAAGGCTTGGAGTGTGGTGATTGTAAGTGAGGGAGCCCTGGCATAGTTGTTAGGGAGATCATGGATCACACTTGGATAACTTATGTGATGGATAACATGATCTTGTGATTGCATCACTCAAGTGATTTTCATTGCGTTGCATGAACTCGATATTCTTCTCTTCATTGATTAAGAGGTCATCATAGGTCCATCACTCTTACCTCATGGGGCAGGAGATCACACCATCCTCGGAGGGTCATACAAGTAGCTTTGTGAGATTCGTGCATCTATAACTTTTGTGATTGCGTCACTTGTTTGATGGCCAATAGATAGCTAGCATTAGAGATGGTGTCGAAAAAAAGCAAGTGTGGTTTTTTTAAGGAACTCAGTTCGCACTCCTAAGTGAATAAAACATTCAATTGAGAACACCACCATCCTAGTGTGCTTTGTTTTAAATGGATTCGATTTGCACTCCTAAGTAAATGAAACATTTTATTCAGGACACCATCATCCCAATGAATCAAGTCCTTCATCCACGAATCCTACTCATTTTAAGTTCATGTTCTTTAATGAACTAGGAAAATAAAAGGAAAATATAAGTTGATGTTCTCTAATGAACTAGTAAAATAAAAGCTAAACCCAATTAATGATCAATGTGGTTATGAATTATATAGAGGCATTATATTGTCTATGTCTTCTTCTAGAGGTTGCTTATCATCGAATAGTGATTGTAATGGATTGCCTATCATGTAACTCTTCTCCAATTATCCATTAACAGTCAAATCGTACCTCTTAATCTTGGTTGTCTACATCATAAAGTCAAGACATAAAGTGAAATCCTACCTCTTAATTTTTAATTCTAAAACTTATAGTAATGGGCACAATCCATCTTCATAATTATCTAGATACGTGATTTGGGGATGTAAGATGATGTTACACTTCCATAGCTTACACCATAAAGGGAATGCTCCAACATTTCTCTTTTAAGTCAATGAAGACAAGATCCCTCTTATGTTTAGATGCCTGGGATCACCTACCTCTAGTGATCTGAATAGACTTTCAAATTTTTTGTTTTGAATTGATCCTTTCCTGAAGGATGTCCATGGCTTAGAATGTGTCAATGATTTTGTGTTCTCTATTGAGTCATTTAAGTTAGATTCTCAATGCGATAGTTCTCATCCACCTATTGACCCTGATCCACCTATTGATCTCTCTTCGGATTCAAGTGCATGTGGAGCAAAAGATTTCAACAAAGAGAAGAAGAGCTAGGTTGCATTATTTGTTATTCGACAATTCGTTTATTTGTGAATAATTTTGGAATTTTACGACAAGCTCTTATTATTCGACCAAATTATTTGGTGACATGTCAGCTTATTCGGACACGCCCGAATAGTTTTTGCATGGGGATTCGAGCCTTTTCGATCGAAAACGCTTTGATCGATAATTTTTCGATCAAAGTTTTTTTCGATCGAAAAGCTTTCAATCAAAAAATATTTTGATAAAAAAAAATTGGTCAAATAATATTTTATAAAACAGTGAAACTAGACTCATTTTTTCATAAAAGCTACTTTGTTCTTTACGAACTTAAAGTGTCATAGAGAGAACAAGGTATAAATTTTTTCCATATTAAATAATTGAAACTATTGTGATTGTTTGACTCATTGATTCTTACTTCATAGTAGTATATATATGTGAGTTTAAAATCTTATGATTGATTCTTAATCATTTTTCATAAAAGATACTTTGTTGTTTATGAACTTAAAGTGTCGTAGAGAGAACAAGGTATAATGTTTTGCTATAAATATTAAATAATTTAAACTATTGTGATTGTTTGACTCAATATTGATTCTTACTTCACAGTAGTATGTGTAAATTTATGTGCATATTAGGAATTTAAAATCTACTGTGATTGTCTGATACAACATTGATTCTTACTTCACCAGGATATGTGTAAGTGTATGTGCATATGATTATGAATTTAAAATCTATTGTTATACATTATACTTATTATTCAAAGATGTAAGTAGATTATGTTTGAGTCAATATTGATTCTTACTTCATAATAGTATATGTATGTGTGTGTATGAGTATGTGTATGCATATGAGTGTATAATTATGAATGAAAAATCTATTGTGATTGTTTGACTCTATTGATTCTTACTTCACAATAGTTTGTGTAAATATTTGTGCATATGATTAAGCATTTAAAATTTATTGTGATTTTTTGATACAACATTGATTCTTACTTCACAATAGTATGTGTAAGCACGTGCATATGATTAGGAATTTAAAATCTATTGTGGTGCATTAGAATTAGGATTGAAAGATATAGGTATATTATGTTTGAATCAACATTGAGGATCACTTCATAATAGTATATGTATGTATGTGTATGAGTATGTGTATGCATATGAGTGTATAATTGTGAATGAAAAATCTATTGTGATTGTTTGACTCTATTGATTCTTACGTACAATAGTTTGTGTAAATATTTGTGCATATGATTAGCAATTTAAAATCTATTGTGATTGTTTGATACAACATTGATTCTTACTTCACAATAGTATGTGTAAGTGTATGTGCATATGCTTAGGAATTTAAAATCTATTGGTGCATTAAAATTATTATTGAAAGATATAGGTAGATTATGTTTGAATCAACATTGAGAATCACTTCATAATAGCATATGTATGTATGTGTATGAGTATGTGTATGCATTTGAATGTATAATTCTGAATGAAAAATCTATTGTGATTGTCTGACTCAATATTGATTCTTACTTCACAATAGTATGTGTAAGTCTATGTGCATATGATCAGGAATTTAAAATATATTGTGATTGTTTGACTCAATATTGATTCATATTTCACAATAGTATGTGTAAGTATATGTATGTGTAAATGTATATGTGTGTATGATTGAGAATTAAAATCTATTGTGATTGTTTAACTCAACATTGATATTTACTTCACAATAGTATGTGTAATTGTAATTTGTATATGGGTGTGTATGATTGAGAATTAAACTCTATCGCAATCTCATACAATCACAAAATTTTTGGCGTAATCTTGAAAAAATTGTTGGTATCACTAAAACTTTTGTGGAACTTTTACGAATGGTTGATACTGATAAATTTGTGATTGGAAAAGTTTATTGCATTATGTCAGAAGCTATTCAAAAAGTAAAAGACTTCAATCAATTTTCATTATGAGAGAAAACATAGATTGTATCATTAGCAGAGAAGAGATCGACACAAATGCATACTCATTTGCATGGAACACCATTCATTTTGGATCCAATATTTCAACTCAATGGTCAAGCGTCAAACAAAGAAGTCATAGAAAACTTCAAAACCACATGTCAGTTATTACTTCAAGGTACAGATGGGTGAGATGCATTCCACCAAAGAGTAGCGTATGTAAATCGAGAAGGATCTTTTGGAGATCTATGGCATATTGAAGCGATCCAAAAGCATCCACCTCCTATCTGGTGGAAAGAGTATGGAGGTGAAGCAGTGGAGTTGCAACATATAGCTATGAGAGTGCTTTTAGTAGTAGCTTCAAGTTTTAGTTGTGAACGTAATTGGAGTGCCTATGATTTTCTTCATTCAAAACGAAGAAATCACTTAAGTGTATCACGTGCTAATGATTTGGTATATGTATTTTGTAATATGCATTTGTTACATGCTCCAAGCAAGATAGCTTCTACAACAACACAACAAACTTTTGGAGCATTTAAAACTCATGAAAGTTTAACAAATGATTCATGGAGTGATCATGATTTAGATGTAGATGATAATGATGGTGTAGACATGGAAGAAATAGATGACATGGTACCTGTCATAGATGATGATATTCAAAATGAAGAAAGTGATGTACTATGAATCCTATGATTATATTCAATTGTTAAATCGAATACAAGTCATGTCTTTGATTACAAAAAAAGCTTGCCTACTTAGTGTTTTCTTGATTCAATAACTCATCGGGAGTAAACCGATCAAAAGATGATGATGCCTCTGAGAGCCTTTCATATTTGCTCTCATAAGCATCCACAAAAATTTGTAAAATTTTCACTTGATTTTCTAGATCATCAATCCTCTTTTTTTTATCATCGATTGTTCTTCGTAATGCAGGAATTGTTAATCCTTCATTGTATAAATCTGCCCCTTGTGACGACAAAACATGTATAAAATTATGTTCTTCAGGTAGCAAAATGTAGGGCTGCTTTCGAGGAAGAGGGCCTTCGCTTCCTTGATTACAAAATTCGGCTCGATTCTGAGGACGACCCAAACTGATACCTGCATTCTTCGGATGATCATCCCAATCTACACATCGATGAAGAATGTCTTGTACAAAAACCTTTTGAATGAAATCTAATGCTATTTGATTATTATTTGGTAATGATCTCTCAACTTGCACAAAGCGTCAAAGTAGCATTTCTGCTAATCCTTTATGTTGTAAGTTTGAAAGCTTTAAGGGTGCTATTTCTTTTGCCCTTCCTATAACCTGAAAGAGAACATCACGAAAAAAATAATTTGGACATAGGTTTTTTACTTCTTTCATTGATAATGCTTCTCCTTCTAATCCCTCTAGCTCTAAATCTTGATGGAATAAAAATGCTAATCTTGATTGTGCAAATTGAGCATTTTGCTCAGATAAAATCCTTTGAGATTTAGTATGATCAAGATCATCATTCACATCTGGCATTCTTGCCATGTTTTACTTCTGCAAAATAAAAACACTAATTTTATCTCAAGAGAATTCAAATAAATCCACAATATTTAATTCACATACAAATGATTACACTTCATTTCATCCACTTAACTCAAATGATACCACAACATTGACTCCACTTAATACAAATGATTACACTTCATTTCATTCACTTAACTCAAATGTAAACACTTCGTTTATTCCACATAATTCAAATGAATTCACAAGATTTAATTCACATTTGTTAAATGAATCCGCAACATTTAATCCACATAACTCAAATGATAGCACGTCATTACTCCACATAATTCAAATAAATCACATTATTTAATCCATATATTATAGATGATTACACTTTATTTCATCCACGTAACTCAAATGATACCACAACATTTACTCTAGTTAATACAAATGCTTACACTTCATTTCATCCATTTAATTCAAATGATACCACAACATTTACTCCACTTAATACAAATGATTACACTTCATTTCATCCACTTAACTCAAATGTAAACACTTCATTTAGTCCAGATAGTTCAAATGAATACATATCATTTTCAATATGGTCGTAATCTATCTGTCATGGATATCTTTAAACCATAACGAGTTAGATGCGAGAATACTCTAAGCAATTCATGTGCATCTACTCTTTTTTATACATCTTTGTCAGAAGCTAATCCTAAAACATACTTGAACTTGTAAATCCCATTCTTATCAGTAGTTGTAACAAGACTATCGAAATTGTAAATATCTCTTGACTCTTGTTAAAAGGTGGAGTACTTGAAATCTATATATTTCAGTAGTTGTAACAGGACTATCAAAATTGTAAATATCTCTTGACTCTTGTTAAAAGGTGGAGGACTAGTGGATATGCATTACGTGCAATCCACCAGTACTTTCGAATCCACTCATTTCTAGCAGATATATCTAGATTAGGTAGCTTCAAAAAACTTTTTTTGGTTTGTAAGTATGTCGCTCTACCAAAATCAAATAATCTGATGTAAGCTTATTGATCTTCAAAATGCAACAAGATGTTTCCTGGATCGAGATCATTATGGAATATATTACAGGTGTGTAAAATGATATTGTTTGTAATGGACTGTTGATCAACTTCCAAATGTTTGTTTTCATGGTTTTTATGTCTCCTTCTGTGTCCTTCACACCTCTACTTTGTGGTACGTTTAGGTATTCCTTCTTCATTCTTTCTAGCCACATGTCCAATGTACCACCATTCCAAAATCTGAAAATGAGGCATGGACTCTTGCTATGGTGTCTAGCCAAACCAACTGGACTAATAATTCCACTTTGCGTAATAGATAACACTGTGGCTTCATTGATGGCTTCATTTTCTCGTGTTTGTATGTCAACACCATGTAACTTGAATAGCTTGGCCACAAACACTTCATTGTTGAATCTCGGGTGGGATATTTTGACTTTATGGATCATTCCATATTGTTCTTCCCCCACGAGAGCTGCATCTTCAAAAAAAATAGAGGAATATGGGAGCAAACAAAGATTGTTTGATGTTTGATCTCCCATATTCACATACACATCTCTTGTATTTGGATCTACCTGTGCTCTCACAAAGTGTTCAATCGTATCCGGTTTTAATCACTTTCCTCTCTTCATAGTCTGATAATGTAAATCGATAGATTTAATTTTATCGATGAATCCGGGCATACTAGTGATATCCTCTGCTAATGACTCTGCTACTTTGATGATTTGTCCAAAGATACATGCAAGCTCTTTTGACATTTGCTCATCTAAGACCTCTGCTCCACCGGACACACTGCAAAATTTATCTTCCATATTAATAAATGTTGTTCTAGATAATTGCACAATGAAATATTTGTAACTAGAAGTGTCCATGGCTATAATGATTTCATCTTCTCTCATCTGATACATGTACGAGCACACAAATTCTTCTAAAAATTTTTGTTCTTGCTTGTTTATTTTACCTACCATCTTTGCAAAAATATAAAATAGATTATCAGTAAGTGTATGGATAAATAAATCAACGTTATGTGTACACAAATGATAGTATGCATAGTTAAATAAGTAGATTTATAATTAAATAGAAAGTGTAATTATAATCTTGAAGTGAATCTATGTAACTATTAAGAATGTAATAGTCAAGGAATCATACATTTATAATATTTCATATACATTTGCTATACTATGTATGAGTTTCATCACATAACTGTATATAGCTATTGTGATAGTAAGAGTCAAAGAATCAGATAATCACAATAGTTTCTATACACCTTGTTACCTACACTAAGTATTATCATCGGAATCTAAGTGACTATTGTGATAATAAGAGTTAAAGAATCAAACAATCACAATAGTTTCTATACACCTTGTGACCTACACTAAGTGTTCTCTTCAGAATCTAAGTGACTATTGTGAGAGTAAGATTCAAAGAATCAGACAATCACAATAGTCCCTACACACTCCCTATACTATTGAGAGAGTAGGAATCGAGGTGGCGATTCAAACAATCTCAATAGATCTATTGCTATGTCCTATACTATTGTGAGAGTAAGAATCCATGTAGCGAGTCAGACAATCACAGTGGTGGTTTATTTTTAAATGTTTTTCATCAATGTATACAAGTAAGAAATGCTTGTGTGAGTCGAACATGTATACAATTGATGATCAAAAGACACAAAACAAGTTATATAAATAAAAATCAATCATATGTAAGAGACGCATATGCGAATCATACAATATGCATGATATAAATAACAAAACAATAAATAAAAGTGCTGAATACGTTTTTCGATTGAATCTAAAAATCTATATTTTTCTACTAGAAAACACTTTTTGATTGAAAGCGCTTTTGATGAATAAATATTTCGATGGAAAGTGCTTTCGATCGAAAAAGTTTCAATCGAAAACGTATCTATCCCCATTTGTTTTTGGTGTTTATTCAGAAACCACGAATAAAACGAACAGATTCGGTATTTTTATTATTCGATCAAATAAATGCAACCCAGAGGAAGAGTGTACAAAGCATGTTGATGTGTTTTAAGCGAAGGACTCATGAAGTAAGTCAAAGAAGATTTCAATTCCTTAATTTGGATAAACAAGTTGCATTGGACATGGTAAAGCATTGTTGTGGTTTGAAATGTTTGTATAAATTAGGAGAGAAGAAAGAAAGGCAACTAAGAGAGAAATTTCTACCATTTAGATAGTGAGAAGCAAGATATATAACTTCATGATCACATGAAAATGACTAGAAACATTTCACTAGCACATGTTGCTTTTGAATATTACTTTGGTCAAGGAATCCGATGTTGTAGGGCTACATTTAAAATTGCCATGAGTGTGGAGAATTTGAGGATACATAAGATTCAACAAGGACTTATAAGTGGACATCTCATTTTCGATACATATCATGGAGTAGTGACCAAAGGACCACTAGTCGTAATGGAATAAGTTGGATGATGAACTATTCTAGTTTGCATTGCAAAGATATGCCTACTACTTGAAGGTTACACTTGTCAAATAACTTTACTCATCAAAAAGTATTTCAAGTCTATAAAGAAGAGATAGAAAGTAAAAATGAGAAGTATGTGTTGTATCAAAATTTTATTCGATTATGGAAAGAAGATTTTAACAATGTGAGTATTCCTCGTAAAGTTAGAATGGGTGAATGCTCAATGTGCACCACTTTGAGAAACATGGCAAAGGGGGCCACGACACCACAAGGAAAAGATAATTTTAAAAGTCTCCTAAAAACCATTGTGAAAGTCAAGCCTTAGAAAGAAAGAAGGCAATTCATCATCAAAGTAAATCACTCAAAAATCTAGATCATTTTATGTGTTTGTTGATTGATGGTATGGATCAAATGAAAACATGTCTGCCCCATTTTTCTCACATTCCTAAGGACATTAGAGATGAATTCCTTGTGCAAATGCATTTGGTTGGTGCTTTGCTATACAATGGAACCGTAAAGTCGAGGGTCTTCTTCACATATCCCAACGTGCATAATGATCCAAACCTTATAGTTATTGTGATTCATAAAGTTTTGCAATCATGGGAGGGCCTTTTGCACCAAATCTATATTCGTAACTTGATAATACTGTAGGAGTGTTTTAGAAGGTTAAGGTAAATTTCCTTTTGGTTGAGCACAATCATGATACAATTGATCAAATGTTCACTATGCTCTTTAAGAAAATGAGCCTTTTAATATTCCAATATTATCTATGTTGATTTTTGAAGCATATACAACAAAATGTGAAGTTCATTATTCAACACAAATTTATGACTTTAAGCAATTTTGCTCAGTAGTTCTTGATAATAGTACTAAGGTGTTGCCTTCCTTGCACAATATTAGTTTCAACCATGTATTTTGAGGAGGATACTTGATGACATAAATCTTTTATTTGAAAAGCAAAATTCATTTTCTCCTACTTGCAAGCCTAAATATGGATGTAGATTTTTATTGCATGTACCCAATTTGTTTGTGTATGGTACAGAACAAATAGCATGTGAAGATAAAAGCAATATGGAAAGATGTGGAAATGTGGTTGAGCAAAGGTGGATGCATTTACTTATTGAAAAGAAGAGACAAATTGAGTGTGTTAAAAATGTTGGGAATCAAGATGTATCTTTGTGGGATGAGTTTTTGAACCATCAAGAACAGACTATAAAGGATACCATTATATGCCATTGGCCAATTGATATTCCATTCACATGGGATTTTAGCATCAATGATTGTGGACCAAGCATGTATTGTAGATGCACTTCAAAGCTTTATACATCCACCAGAAAGGAATATATACGTAGGCCGAGGGATGAAAAAATAGGTTAAAGCATAATGGAATCGAGATTTGAAAGAAATAAATGTTGGAATGCTTAATAGAGTCCTTGCCAATGGTGATGAGGTTACCAAACCATTTTGGATTGCGAAAGTTTTAGAGGTCATTAAAGATATTGGTCAAAGAAGAATAGAGGCTTTGATAGTCCACTAGTATTATACTAAAAGTAACAATGCATTCACAAGTAAGTATAACTTATAAATGTTATGTGACAACAAATGAACAGGCTAAAAAAAGAAAAAGAATGTTCGAAGTACATCCCCTCTTAAAATGGATGATGTGGATATTCCTGTTTATGATTTTGCCTTGACAAAAAGAGGGCACTTGAGAATAACAACCATCAATATGATAAAGCAAAAGCTTCGAGATCTATGTGAGACAGTTAATCATAGGCATACAAGAAGATCTACGCATGTTTGTGCAGAATTTGGTATGTACTTTGATGAGGACAGAGATCTTCTTCATATAGAAGAAGAAAAAGAAGAGAGCTTGCAATAGTCTCAAACTAAATCAAATGCATTGGATGAGGGGGGTTGTGGACATAGATCAAGAAAGCTGTGACTTGGTCTGAAAATCTACAACATTTTTGGTGCTTATACAAATGCTTCAAAGTAGTTCATGTAATGAAACCATGTTCTATGGCATTTTGAATTCTGTATCCAAAATCCTCCATCGAATACACACTCAATATTTATCTTATGTATACAATTTTTAATTACTTTTTTATTTCCCATATAGATTGTGGAGATGTAAATTTTAAATACATAAAAATTTTGGGCACATTATGAGCTCTTAAATTTTTCAGAAAATGACAAAAAATGTCAAAAAATCACATGATTTTTGAAATATATGTATACTGGTATAAAGGGTTTTCAAACATAAGATGCAATTTATTTGATTTTTGAGAAAGGTATTTCTTTTTTATTGACATAGTTCTTGTTTGTTACGACTCGCTATTGTTCATGTTTGAGAAAACTAGGCTTAAAAGCAAGTGGATCCCTCATGAAGAGGACAGCATGATTATAATTCATCTTTATATCTATCTCTAATTCTCTTGTACTTTTCTCCCTTTTTTAATTTGAAGTTGTGTTGTTAAACGAAAAATCCTTACCAAAAGGTTTGATATTGGAAACAATTTTGGAGCTATGAAGGTCACGAATTGTTTAGACAAGAGAAGCTAGGTAGTAGCATGATGTTTTTTTTTAAATAAAGGAAGTTCGGCCTTAGCCTACTCTCCCGGACTTGAATTAATTAAAAGAAAAGTACAAGAGAAGGGGACTAGTGCCCATGGGATCCCTCGAATCCCATAGAGCGAGGGTAGCTTTTACAAAGTTTAGATGACATGTCATTACACAGAAGGTAAATCACCCTCTCATCCCTTGCATGCGAGGCCTACATGGGTTTAAACTTGTTTTTTATCAGAAGAAGCACTAGATGATGCCTTAAGGGGGAGGGGGGGATTTCTTACAATTAGCAATCCTTTTGCCAAGGAGGAACATTGATTTCTCAATCGATCACTCTTTGGGGGAGTCACCAAAGTTACGAGCACATCTTTCCCATCAGATCTTCCATAGGACCTTCCCTTTGATGGCATTCTAGAGAGTCGTGAAGCAACCGATCGCTTCTCCCTGCAGAGCTTGCTTCCAACTCATATGTTTCTGGAGTCTAATTTTCTTTCCAAGCCTTCGTGGAAGCCCTTGCAAAGCCTACATCAAGTTATAGAGAAGGTTGATAAACCTCGCATCCCATCGTGTAGAGCCCACTTGGTTATAAGCTTATTGTTGACATACTATAGCTCTTTGTGATGTCTGAAGGGGGGGAGGGGGGTTTCTTACAGTTCGCAATCCTTTTGCCGAGAAGGAATAGGGACTTCTTGATCGACCAATCCTTGGGGGTATTGCCAAAGTTGTGAGTGCATCTTTCTTGCTAAATCTTCCAAAGGATCTCTCCCCTAATTGCATTCCACAATACTGCAGAGCAACCGATTGCTTCACCAATAAGGGCTTCCTTCACCAATAAGGGCTTGCTTCCAATTGATTTGTTCTTGGAGTTCCAGAGAACGACCAAGGACCCTCCATAACTGAAGGGATTTAGGGCAAGCAAAGAACAGGTGGCCAATATCCTCTTTGCTATGGCAACGTCGCTTGCACCAGGGTGGAACGCCACAGATCTTGTGAGCTTTTGCATTGGTCCATATTCCACGGTGTAAAATTTTCCATAGGAGGATCGACTTTTTTGTTTTCAATGAGAGGGTGCCAAATAGACATAAATTTCATATCCCAATGAAGTCGTGTCCAGTTGAGACACCATTTCTTGTTGAGCGAAATGTGAATGTCATTGCAAGCTTCAACATATGGAAGCTTGGAGAGGCCATTACCATTATACCATTTAAGGCCCATTATGTCTGGAGCGTCCTGTCCCATAAGTAGTTGGATTTTAGAGTGGTCCCAATCATGGTGTCTACTCAATAAGACATTCCATTCCTCGTACGTGATTGCAACACTAGGGTCAAGGTCCTCAAAGTCCACCCATCTGTTTGTGTCCTATTTCTAGAGGTTCTTCCATTGTTTGAATCCCTTATTCTAGAGTCTCTTCGCACTTAAGACATTCGAAGGCTCCACGTTTCGCATGCCTTGGATCGAGGACCAAATAGAGTCATTTTGTCGTATACCTGCAGCCCACTTCCAATGTTCACTGATTCTCATGTGAGGTTTGAATCTGTTCCAACTCAACCACAAGGATCTTACGAGGATCGATCCTTTGGGTGAGACCGGAATCGGGGAGAATAAAAGGATGAGGATATCGAGGTTTTTCCATCCAAGGTAGCCCACTAGAGAAATTGTGTTCGTGTTTCTGAAAATTAATGTGGCCCAAGAGGAATCTCTGTTGCACCAGGCCTTAATCATCCACTTTGCCGCAAGTTTATTGGCCATGCTGCCAATGTTCATAATACCCAGACCTCCACTCTCCTTTTGGCTAGTGCATATGGACCATTTGATTTTAGGCACTCCCCTCTTGTTATGGTCCTCAGTCCATAGAAAGTTCCTACAAGTACTTTCCAATTTGGCTAATTCTTGATCCTTCGGTCTCCAGCAAGAGAGAAAGTATATGATTGAGGATATGAGGAACCTGTTGATAACCATGGCCCGGCCAACGAGATTAATTTGCAAACCCCTCCAATAGTTAAGTTTATTATTAAGTCTCGTGAGGACCCAAGCCCACCTTTGTTCTAGAGTAACACTAAATGCCATGGGGATACCAAGAATGTGAACGACCTAACCCGATTGAATGCTTTGGCATGCATGCACAGTGAGGAGATTGGGTTGATTCCCTTTGATAGCCCTGAACGCAGTCTTGGAATGGTTAATTCTGGACCCAAAGGCCTCACAAAAAGTGTCGAGGCACCACCAAAAGGTTTCAAGGCTGGTATCATCATTGTGAACAAAGGCATTTGTGTCATCTGCAAATAGCCTCATGGTCATTTGCCCAGATTCATGTGGCAAAGTGATGCCTCTTATGTGACCAAGCTCCATCTGTCGCTCCACAAGTCGGCTAAGTCCTTGTGTGGTGATGGCAAAGAGCAGTGGGGCCAATGGGCAACCTTGCCTGATGGATCTTTTCAGTTTGATTGCCTTTGAAAGTTGCCCATTGACATTGACTTTGGTCGAAGCATTACCAAGGAGAGTCGAGATCATCCTGAGGAATCTTTGACCACACCCGACGTCTTTCAGCGATTGTAAAATATAGTTCCATTCCAATCTGTTGTAGGCTTTGTCAAAGTCAATCTTGAGGAAGACAATGTCCTGATTAGATTCTTCAGTGAAGTCCAGACCTTCCCAGATATCAATGATGGCTTCTAGTATTGACCTTCCCTTAATGAAGCCTTTTTGGCCTTTGCTAAGCCACTAGTCTAAATGGCAGGATATCCTCTTGGCAATGACTTTAGCAAGAATCTTATATCCAGTTTGCAGCATTGTGATAGGTCTCCAGTTCTCAATCCTATACTTCTCCCCTTTTTTATGAATATGTTTGATGATGCCATTGTTGACACAAGCGAGAAGGGCACGAAACTCGAGTGCCTCAAGCCTATTGAAGGATATCGCCAACAGTGAGATGCAGTGGACACATGTGTAGATACGGTCAAATCGTCACATTTGGGTAGTGAAGGATGTGACCTTATGTGTCACAAGTTTATAAGTATTATTTTGATTATTGAATCTGCTTGTCTTAAGCATGTCATGCACGTTCATCTAACGTTTTGCATATTTGTTGCACGAGTTGGCAATGGATCATCCTTCCACATGAACTGAGGATGCTTATGGATATCCTCATGGATTTATTGCACTGTTGGAGGACTTGGAGGGATACAGTGTGGTGATTTCATGGGAGCATCTATGATGAAGTGAGCTTATAAACTTGGTTTGGTGTTTTTAGTTGTTTGTAATAAATATCATGTCAATTTGTCTCATTTCATGAATGTGTTTTGTTGTAAGACTATAGATATAGATGTTTCGATCCCTCTAGTTATGTGTATTAGAGTGGTGTGCCGCATTTTGTATTTGAATCATATCTGGCAATGGTGCATCATAATTTTGTATTTGGTTCCTATATGGTAGTGCTTTGCCACATTATGTATTTGGCTCGTATATGGTAGAGGTTTGCCACACTTTTGTACATGGTTCATTTATGCAATTTATATCTCTTTTGTATGTGATTCATTTATGGGATATTTCTTTTCTATACGGTTCATGGTTCATTCTGTTTATCTCTTTTGTGTCTAATAGTGTTTGGCTTTATCAAATCATGTTTTTCTTGCCGGTCAACTAAACACTAAATCGGCAACCAGTAGAGTATATGTCACATGTACTCAATTTTTTTGGGGCAAATTGTATTGTCTTTTGCTATAGAACAACATGGTACTGTTTCCGTAGCAAGACACAACACACTCTACCTAGAAAAAGAATCACAAGTGCCTCAAATCTTACAAGAAGTCCATGGTTAATTTAAGAAAAAAAGGGCTACATTTGGTTCCCCATTTTTTGGGCGAGGCACATTAGAGACACGGATGCTAACATAGCAAGGTGGATGTTTACCAAAGGTTTTTGATATTGAGAAAGCTTTGGAACTATGAAGCTAGCTAGTGGTCCAAACAAAAGAAGCTAGGCAATAGGATAAGGTCGAACTACAAAAGATTGAAGAGCGGAGACCAAAGGCTTCTTGAATATACAATTTTTCCTCATTCTAGGGTTCTTCTTTGGTAGAATGGAAAAAATATTGACCACAATCTCAAAGTCAAGAAAAGGAGAAACTTATATATCACTATGAATCATAAATGGAAAATGCAATGGTCTTTGATCCAATGGGAACTCGAATTCCCTTTCTTTTTTGAAATTACGCAAGATGAAAAAGAATTATGTTGTGAAAAATTCTCTATAGAGGCATCAGTATAAATGCTATAACCTACAAACAGATAAATAACCCGTTCACTGAAAGATTTTCCGCAAAGAAAACGGACATTGGGCTTCTACTTTACATGTTTCTTGAAAGTAAAAGAATCTAGAATGCGGTTAAAAGGAGTCTCATGCTTCAATTTGATTGAAAATCTCTTGGTTTGGGGGCATCTCTTGATTGGACTCCCTTTGGAATGCTATAAAGGGTGAAAGTTTATGGAAGATATAGAAGGATAGATGTTCATAAAACTTCGACAAAGCTCCTAAGTTGTATACCATTGAAAACTTCCTCTTCCACTTAAGCATTACAATGAAAATATGTAAGAAGGTCCACCGTTACGCTACTCCCTGACCTTTGCTTTATAACTCCTCTAAACTCTATTGTATTAGTTTCTTCTCTCTTGTACTAGTTTTCCTTATTTAGAATACCACACCCACATAGCCAGACTCTTGCCATGGTTGTGCTTCCTTGAACTTCTATGTGGTATGGTCATCTTTGGTATTGGAGCACCTGCACAGGCCCGCATGAAGAAGCTAATGGCATCATCGTCTGTAGATGATAGTAAGGTTTATAGTAGGAACTGTGTAGCAATAGCAATCGTTGAGAGCTAATGGTAGTCTGCCATGTTCCAACATCCTCTTCTTCAACTACCTCACACCCATCACAACAACAGATGTTTGTCCTTGCCACATGATGGAATGCACTGGCGATGAGCCATGCCATGTTTGCGATCATGATTGAGCCTCTCTTTTTGGGCATTCGTTTTTTGCCATGTGTCATGTGTTTTTATTATTATCTTCATTTTATTAAGACATCAATATAGTCACATCTTCATTATCTTTATTGATTTTTTTTTCTTTTATTGTTAAATCTATGTTCTTATAAATGACATCATTTGTTGATGGACTAATATTGATTTCTAGCAGTTCCTCTTCATTATTCATAGAGTCAACACCTAGATTATTATCGTTCTCATCAAGTAGAAAATTATCATTTTCATGTAGAATGATTCTAATTTCTTTATGAGACACCAGTATATCAATATTTCATGAAGAATCAGCAACATGACTTTCTTTGATCTCTCTAACAATAAAGTCGTCAAACAATGACCAACCTCTAGGTCACATGAATGACTTGCCACCAACGATGAGCATCAAAATTTTAATAAAAAAGTTCTTCTTCAATATTTTTTGGAAGAATATATGATTCTCTAGTTAATCACATTATTTTTGAAGA
This sequence comes from Ceratopteris richardii, assembly GCA_020310875.1. NCBI lineage: Eukaryota > Viridiplantae > Streptophyta > Polypodiopsida > Polypodiales > Pteridaceae > Ceratopteris > Ceratopteris richardii. The sequence goes on from CM035427.1 coordinate 109,237,693, forward strand.
GTGAATTGCCCAAGACCCAGATTATTCCCTTCTCAATATAGACTTAATACCTTTATACTCGGCCCAAAACCAATCAACCTTCAAAATAACCCATCAAAATATAAAAAAAAACTTCATTATTATGTATTCACAAAAATAATAAACATTATGATACAAAATATAATGTTTTTTACATGTTTGAATATATGAAACTATATTTTGTAGATACCAAAAAACATTCTGATGTAGTCAAGTTTGTTATCTGTAAGGTTCGTATCTTTTGAACTAACACCTCATAATTCCTTAATTCCTTGAAAAAAGCAACAATGCTAGATTCCTTTTTTTTACACAAAGAATAAATAACTTTGATTCTAATATGTATCCGTATTTCATTTAACATTATTATTTTTTACCTATCGGGTGACCCAAATGGACAGAAGCCAATCATTTGGGTCACCCAATGCCTCACAAGACACATCATCAGCCATACATATCTATGCTAGCAGAAAAGGTATGTTTATGACCGGACTTGTGATTGTCGAGGCCTCATTTGCCCCCCACAAGAGCTCTCTGTACGTTTCAGGGTTATCAATCTATAACGACCACTCATTGTGTATGGGCGAGGACATGTCTTCCATCTTTGGCTCAGCTCTTGCTTCATTTGGTCTTTTTTATTTTCATTATTATTTTCTTTTAAGCATTCATGTTACCTCTCGGGCCTTCTGTTCGTGGGTTTTTCTAGTCTTGTGGTTAAGTCCTTTTAATATTAGAAACAAAAAATCAAATCATTTAAAATTTCAAAACGAAAAAACAAAGTGAAAGGGCTAGCTTCTTAGAATTCTAGCAATAGTTTAGAACTAGAGTAGAATGGAATTCATCGGTGAGTTGGGAGGGTTTTTGGAGGCCCTCGCTTGTTTTGGTGTATCTCATCTTTAGTTGTTTTTGAAATGTTAAAGGCTTCGTTTTTTGTCAACTAAAACGTTGGGTTTTGGGATTTTTATTTGTGCCTTCTATCTGTAGTTAGTATTGAAGGTACAAAGGAGATTTAGTTGCAAGTCAGTATTCTAGATTTTCTCCCCCATGGACACGGCCAAGATGCTCATTGTGAGCAACATGTGCCCAATGGTTCTTGTGTGTGCTTCTGGGGAGTCTCATTCACTTTTTGGGATAGAATCTTAGTGAAGAAATACGGATGTTCAAGTGTAAGGTGGATGGGATATCACAGCTACACCTGCTTCCCCAAACCCTCAAGATCCTCTAATAACTTGAATCTCATAGTCAAGGACACAAAGGAAGGATGAAGCCACCAGAAGGTCCTAGAAGCTAGAGATACACTTACCACATTGTACCAAGCTAGGAATGAGGCTCGTGTTGCTTACCTCCGAAAACAGTTGGAGAGTGAGCACATGAATGAAGATGATTCTATGGACAGTTTCCTAACGAAGATCAAAGACTTGAAGGAACAATTGATTTCTGCTCATGAGGTTATACCAGATAGCTCACTTGTGCAGACCGTTCTGAATGGTCTTCCTGATTCATATCAGAGTTTTGCTTCTACTCTTTGGTTGATGATGAAAGGCAATCCAAATGCCTTATTATTTGAGGAGTAAGTCTTTGTTCTATTGTAGGAAGATCAGTCCAGGCAAAACAGGTCCATTATGCGAGTTGCAGATCAAGCTTTCCTGGCTAGTCAGAAGGGCAAAGGAAAATGGAGCTCTTCAACTAGTAAGCAGAAATCTGCTAATTCTGCATATTCGAAGAAGGAAGATAAAGATGACAAGAAATCAGAAAAGCAGAAATTTTTTTGTAAGTACTATAAAGGGAATGATCATATCATAAAGAACTATCCAAAACTGGCTGCTAAAGAGGCAAAGAAGAAAGAGGTTGGAATGGTTGTTGCAGAGGCCCCTACACCGAAAACAGAGTCTGCAAATCTTGTGCAGGAAGAAGAATGGGTGTTTACTACTGTCTGCAGTTTTGACCCATCTTCTCATGATCAGTGCATTTCTGCAGTAGACTCAGATGTTTGGTATTTTGACAGTGGGGCAACCAAACATATTACCTCGCAGCGCAGTTTCTTCTCCTCACTCGAGCCTGCCCCTACAGGGAATACTCTTACATGTGCCAACAACTCCTCTTATCCTGTTATGGGAGTTGGTAAGATCATTTTGACTACTGATGATGGTAGTTCTTTCACTTTGTCAGATGCTTTATTTGTGCCAGGGATCAAAAAGAGCCTGTTATCAGTTTTTGCATTAGCCAAGATTGCCTTGGTTCTGAAATTTGTTGATGACAGGTGTACAGTTCATGATCTGTCAAATGACGATGTGATTATTGCTTCTAGCATTTTATGTCGTGGGCTGTATAAGCTCATAGACTATGAAAGATTTGAAAATGATTTGGCATGTGCAGTAAATGATTCTCAGGCTATGTGAGATGCAAAGCTTTGGCACGCACGCTTTGGTCATCTGAATTTTGCTAGTTTGCTATGCCTGCACAAATCTGAAATGGTGTCCTCTTTGCCCAAACTTGAGGCACCTAGAAAACATGTTTGTGAAGGTTGTATTTTGGGCAAAATGCAGCGTTCCTCCTTTCCAAAAGATGGTTCAGTTCGGGCTACACAGAAATTGCAGCTTGTACATAGTGATGTCTATGGTCCTATGTAGACACCCTCTTTTGGAAATTACCTTTACTTCGTGACTTTCATTGATGATTTTTCCAGGCATGCATGGGTATATCCACTCAAAGCAAAGTCTGAAGTGTTCATGTGCTTTAAACAATTTTTGGTTTTGGCTGAAAATCTGTCAGCATGTAAAATGGGCACCCTTCATTCTGATCGAGGGGGGGAATATATGTCTTCTGATTTTAATGCATTTCTAATTGAACGTGGGATAAAACACCAGTGTACACTGCCTTATACACCTCAACAAAATGAAGTTGCTGAACGAAAGAACAGGTCACTCATGGAGATGGCGAGGTGCATGGTCAAAAGTGAGGCTTTACCACATAGTTTCTGGCTTGAGGCTGTCATGTGTGCAACATATGTACTGAACAGGTGTCCCACTAAAGCGTTGTAGTCTATCACTTCATATGAGACTTGGCATGACCGCAAGCCATCTGTTGCTCATCTGCGTGTTTTTGGTTGTTGGCATATGCACTAGTGCCTCAAAAACATCACAAAAAATGGGATGATAAGGCAGTAAAATGTATTTTTGTTGGGTACAGTTCTGAAAGTAAAGGCTATCGTCTATATCATCCACAGACTAAACGCATTCTGGTTAGCCGTGATGTTGTCTTTGTGGAAGATGCTATTTAGCCATTGCTTTCATGTACTAAGGAGACGTTTGCTAGCTCCAAAGACATGTATGATACTTTGATGCCTCTTTTTATAGGTGGACAACCTAGTGCTGGTCCTAATGAGGCAACTTCTCAGCCTTTGCAGGTTTCATATGATGATGTAGATCATTCCATTTCTGATGCAGATTTACATGATGCACTTATTGATGAGAGAGCTAATATTGAGCAGGCAAAAACTATGCCAAAATGGCTAGTGCAGACTTTGCGTGATAGCAAATTAGATGCACCTTTGTCATATCGTACTCGTTCAGGCTCTCATAGTGCCTCCTTTGCATCAGATTGCTATGCTATGGCTGCGTCTAGTCTCTGTGATGAGAATGAGCCTGTTTCTTTTGATGAAGCACAGAATTCAGAAAATTGGATGGCTGTTATGCAATTTGAATATGACGCTATAATGAAGAATGGTACATGGTCTTTATGTGACTTGCCTCCTGGCAAGAAGGCCATTGGCACTAAGTGGGTATACAAGCTCAAGCGTAAACCTGATGGTACAGTTGACAAGTATAAGGCTAGGCTTGTTGCAAAGGGTTATGCACAGGAAAGAGGCATTGATTTTGATGAGACCTTTGCACCTACATGCCGTATGACTACTGTTCGAAGCATTTGTGCACTTGTAGCCCATCATGGTTGGAATGTACATCAGTTGGACAATAAAATAGCATTTTTGAATGGTGACTTGCATGAAGAAGTGTATGTTTTTCAGCCTCGTGGCTTTGTGCAAAAAGGGCATGAAAACGAGGTGTGCAGGTTAAAGAAGGCATTATATGGTTTAAAGCAAGCACCACGTGCTTGGTATGAGAAGATACATGCCTATCTGGTTGCAAATGGTTTTGAGAACAATCCAACTGAAAGCACCTTATATGTTAAGCGTGCTAATGATGTGCTTCTGATCATTGTTGTCTATGTTGATGAGATGCTGCTCACTGGTCCTATTGAGAAGCATATTGCTGATTTCAAGGCTGATTTGCATGCCTCATTTGAGATGTCTGATTTGGGGCATTTGCATCACTATTTGGGCATTCACTTTATGCAACTTGATGGTGGAATGACTTTGTGTCAAACGAAATATATTGACACATTATTGCAGTGTTTTGGCCTTGAAGACTGTAAGCCTATTGCCACTCCTATGGAGATAGGTTTACGATTGACTCTTCATGATGTTGGAGATGCATTTGATGTTGTTCTCTATCAGCAGGCTGTTGGATGCTTGATTTACTTATGCATTACTCGGCTAGATATTCAGTTTGCTGTCTCACACATGAGTAGGTTTATGCATTGCCTAGGAGTCACGCATTGGAAGGCAGTTAAGCACATCTTTCGCTACTTGAGTGGTACTCGACTACTTGGGTTGTTTTATCCCAAGGGGGGATCACTACCGCCAGATTTGAATGCTTTTTCTGACTCAGATTGGGCTGGTTGCTATGACACTCGTATGTCCACCAGTGGTTTTTGCTTCATGCTTGGTAGCTCATGTATATCTTGGTTGAGAAAGAAGCAGCCTACTGTGGCCACTTCCAGTCGTGAGGCTGAGTATAGGGCAGCTTTCACAGTGACTGTTGAGTGTGTGTGGCTCAGACGCCTTATGGCTGATTTGGGTGTTGGCCAATCTTCTGCCACCACCATCTTCACTGAGAGTCAGAGCGCATTGGCAGTTGCGAGGAACCCTCTGTTCCATGCTCACACTAAGCACATTGAGGTGCATTATGACTATGTCAGGGAGAGGTTCTCTGCTGGGGAGATCAGCTTGGCATATGTGCCCACGCAGGAGAACATTGCAAACCTCTTTACGAAGGCTCTACCTAGGGAGAAGTTTGAAGCTTTCCGTAAAGCTTTGGGCTTACTTCCTTTTGTGGAGTGATTTCCACATAGCTTGGCACTTCCTTATACATGAGTGCCAGCTCCTTGTTGACCGCATCACTCCTAGGGGGGATTTGTTTGATATATTTAGGTAGTGATGTGTATGAACACACTAGGACCGCCGGGGCACTTTTTTCCCTCTTTAGGAGGTTTTTTTCCCCCGGCTTGTTTATACGCCAATTGCCCTAATGGGCTACTTATCTTTGTACATTCTCTAGTAATACATTCAGTATTGTGTGTTTGTGCTCCAAGCTTCTTCTTCTTCCTTGTGCTGTTCGCGTGCTTTCGCAGACGTCTAACTCCAACATCCACCAATCCTTTCAAAAATCATGAACTATCATCACTCCATTCTTTACCTTCCCCACCATGATGCTCTTTGTTTTAGCTCTGATCGTGCATGAATCTATTGCATTCAGGTTTGATCTCATGGCTTTTGTTGTGAGATTTCATCGCGTCTAGTACCTCTCATGTGCAAATATTTCCTACTCCTCTTTGGATAAATCTACGCCTATGCATGCTCCTATCCTACATGTATCTCCGTGGGTCTAATGTGTGATGAATCCCAAACAATATTTTAACACTCTGGCTTAGCGACATTTGACACTTCTGTTTCTTGGGTAGGTGCATGAGAATGGATATCTATCTATGTCTGTATCTACCTGATACATCTATCTATGCATCGTTGCTTACCTCCCATATGCCTGTTTTCCTATCTAGATGTATATTCCTGCATGTGTGTGTGTGTGAGTATCCCCCTCCCTGATTCCACTATAGAAGTCTCCTTATATATTATGGATCCCTCGGATTTCCTTTGCAAGATCTGATCATTCCCTATTACTCCACCTTGTTCTTATACTAGAATAGCTACGACCATTCCAACTGTCCATTCACATGGGGGAATTATATGGAAATCTTGGACTCATGCGCCAAGAAGGGTGTTGCAGATAGGGACTTTAAGTTGGTAGTGAAAATGTCGACTGGAGTTAGCGGGACAGATAATGCTGACATGAAAATACTTCTAATTAATCTACCTATGCTCTTCAATATTGTAGTGTTCTCTCTCTCTCTCTTTCTCTCTCTCTCTCTCTCCATAGTACTTCCCACCGTTCCATGCTTTGGGATTATGAAAAACACCGGACTTTGAAAACTCTTGCGATCTCCATATAAAATAATAGAAACCCTTTTTCCTATTACAAAAGTTAAATTACGAGTTTATGGTCATCCATTCCGAGGACTAACACTAGCACTCATGGTGGATCTGAACCCACCAAGTTACAAATAACTATTACAAATCATCATCATTAATTTGAAGTTTGGGTTTCATTATTCACTCTATATCATATTTAAGTTCCTTGAACATTTCTTTGAGATTTTGTTTGTCTAGTCTTATTTGTTTAGCAAAAAACTCCTTTGGCTCCAATAATTGCTAGCTAGCACTATGGTAACTTACTAGCGTGGCTTCTAATTTCAAAATTTAATTCTAAATCTTATCCAACATATTTTCGAATGCAATGGTTAATTTGGATATCTTTTATATGTAACCTTTTGTTAATTTCTTTGCTTCGCCTAGCATTGTTTTATGCTTCACCTCCAAAATTGCCCTATTCTTCTTCAACTCGGTGACCTGTGCTTCCTTTTTGTCCAAAACTAACTTTGCACATGTACATCTTTATTGCCAAACATCAATTTTATTTTCTAATTTTGTTTGTTTATTTATTTCCAAACATCAAAACACGGTTTTTCCAAAAACTTTGCAATTTTGCAACAATCATGGTCTCTATAGCAGCAATAATCCTTGTATTAGCTACAAGGAGCCGCTCTGATATCACTCTCAAGGATAGTTGAAAGGGCTCTCCTTGTCCAATTTGCAAGTAGATTTTTGGACTATTGAGATCATTTCCATCTATTGGGCGAGCAATATATATTGCTATATCTTTTGACAACGGGTGAGGTTGTGCCTCTCCATTCAATCAATGCACAGTTCAGCAATCCACGACACTTGAACTAGTCTACCTGTGGCTGTGAAAGGCTATCAGGGAAATTGAGCAAGTGGGCATCAAAAAATGTGACCATCATCGCTGCTTGTCTGCTTGGTCTACTGATTGCTCAATAACGTGTGATCATTGAGCACTCTAATTGTTTGTTTGCCAAATAATCTAGGTTAGGAATTGTTTATTGTTTATATATATATATATATATATATATATATATATATATATATATATATATATATATATATATATATATATATATATATATATATAGTGACTAATTACCGAAAGAGTGATAGGGCCGCAACTTGGACCCACTAATGACTAACATGGTCGTTTGGGCCACATATCTTGTACCAGAATGGAAAATCTTTCTCATTTTGGCTACTTACATGTGTCATCTTTCTATGATTTTTCATTTTGTGAGCATTTTCAATAAGGAAATCAAACTAGGAATGTGCATAAATTGCACATCGACTCTTGAGTCCAACCTTTAGATCTCATTCATACAAATATGTGTGGTCCTATGCCCAAAAGGTCATTAGATGGATCTCTTTACTTTCTCACCTTCATAGATGATGCTATTAGAAAAGTCTAGGTATGTCCTATCAAGTTGAAAGATAAGGTGTTCCCTATTTTTAGAAAATGGCTTGCTTCAATTGAGACTGAAAAAGGAACTAAGCTTAAGGCTTTACGTTTAGGTAGTGGGGGTGAGTATACCTCACATTAATTCATCTTTTTTGTGAGTCTAGAGGAATTCATAGACAATTTACAGTTCTTTATACCCTAGTACAGAATGGTGTAGCTCAAAGGATAAATAGAACTATTTAGGATAGAGTAGTTTTGATGCGCATCATGCAGACCTTTCACCAGGCTTTTGGGTAGAAGTAGTATTGATTACAATTCATGTGATTAACCTTTCACCAGTTTTGAAAAAGATTTAGAAGTGGCACAAGAGTTATGGATAGGGAAGCCACCATATTATGATCATATTCGAGTTTTTGAGTGGGAAGCATATGTTCATATACGCAAGCATCTTAGACATAACCTCGTACTGTCAAAGGTCTAAAAGTGGCACAAGAGTTATGGATAGGGAAGCCACCATATTATGATCATATTAGAGTTTTTTAGTGTGAATCATATGTTCATATACCCAAGAAATGCATTTTTCTTGGATATCATCGAGAAGGACAATTTGGATATCTCTTATGGGATCTTGAAACATGGTTGGTGATTAAAAGTAGTGATGTCATTTTCAATGAGTCTAAGATGCATAAACTGTTGAGGAAACACTCACAAATTTGACAAACAAACATAAAAGAAAAGGAAAGGAAACGAAATCAGCGCGCGGAATCAGTCCGTCTAATCAGAATCACAATTGTACAATATACGCTGTCAGGGCGTGGTGTGCGCATAACAGAGCAATTAACCGCGGCGGGTGCGTAAGGCGCGCATAACGTAAATTGAAGAGTAACAGCGCAAAGGAGCACCAAAGGAAAGTGTATATATATATACAGCAAGATTTGAAGAGGCACAGAGAAGAGACACGCACGGAGAAGGCGAGAAGAGAGGGAGAGAGATGATGCGTGCGAGATGCGCGTATGAGTGAAGAGAGATTTAGAAGTTCTCAGAAGACGCCATAGATCGCGTATGTACAGATGAATAACACAAGCCTGAAGTGTTGGGTTTTTTCATATGAAGAGAGATGGTAATAAGAAACTACTCACTGTAGGAGAGTTCTGTAGCTTGAGCAAGAAGAGGCCAAGCTTACTTGTACACATCTTCTCTAATCGAAAACACATGTTCATGTGGATGTCTGCGCGTAATCTTTACTTAATCTGAAGCTATTTTCGTGTTACGGTAGGAAGCTTTGTTTATCGTTAACTATCACGATTCGTTACTAAACGTGCTTCAGTACCCTCTCTGTAAACGCATGTTTCGGTGAATAACAGTTTACTCAGTAAACATATCTCAGTAATTTCCGGTCAGTTACAGTTTCTCAGAAAACAAGTTTTTTCGGTAGAACAACGAAGTATAACTCGTAGCAGAGTTCGAAGCTTTGTATGAGAGATAGCTCATCTTGTAGCTAGACGTCTCTATTTTAAGCTGGTCACAGTTTCCGGTGAAAAGGAGATGTGCATGCAGTACAAAATCTAACCGGAAAGTAGCACTTCAGAAAAGTTCATTAAGTGGAGAAAGCTCACGAATCACTTTCTTACTTCTTGTATGTTCACTTGAAATAATTATAACCAAAGTAGAAGTTCATTTCGGTAAAGTTCCGGTACGATTACGGTGTTAGTCCAGTGACAGTCTGGTGAAGTTCCGGTGGAACCTGTGTCGCAGGATAACACAGTTAAGGCGACGTTAATTAGGCTGAGCTACTATTGATTACAGAGGTGTTCTAAATCCCTCTAGTTTAGCATTCTATTGCGGTGGTGCGGCAATTTCCGCAAGCCTGACAGAGTTCAAGCTTTGTCGCGAAATCCACCTTCAGGGCGAAAGTAATTCCGCACCAGTGGTATTAGAGCTGAAGTTTTCGCCAACAGTTGGTATCAGAGCAGGTTAGTTTCCGAAGAATTGGTACAAGAGCCCAGAATATTATCTATCATGGCAGATCACGTCCAAATTGATAAACTGGACAGAGATAATTATCCCGCATGGGTAATGCGCATGGAAGCCTTACTTATGAGTAAGGAGTTAATGGTGTACGTGACCGGAGAAGAAAAGAAGCCGACTTTCGAAGATGATAGCCAACCAGAAAAGGAAGAGATAGAAGCATTGAAGCTGTGGCAAAAGAAAGATGCAACAGCAAGAGCCTACATCTACAACACTGTTTCAGATCATCTGCTACCGCACATTAGAGGTCTGGAGAAAGCAGAGGACATATGGAGTGCATTAGAAGATCATTTCCAAAATACTACAAAAGCCAGGAAGGCTAGCTTATGGTCCGAATTTACGACATTCAAAAAGAAGTCGAGTCAAAGCATAAGTGACTACGTCACTAAAATGAAGGATCTAGCAGATAGTCTTGGATCCATAAATGAAGAAGTCGAAGATCATAGATTGATAGTGCAAGTGCTCACAGGGTTGAGAGGAGATGAAAGGTGGAAACCCTTCGTACTATCAACTGAACTCTCCTTAAATCACTTTGTACCAGATTTAAATCAGTTGCTTGGTTTGATGCTCACATATGAGCAAGACCTGAGATAAAGGACAGAGCTCTGCAATGTACATGAAGAACAAGAAGAAAGACAAAGGCAAGCCAAAAGATGAAGAAGAGTCGAGCTCTCAGGCCTATTACGCAAGAGGTAAAGGCACTGGCGGAGGAAGAGCAAGAGAAAGAAGCCGCCAGATTACCACCAAGAAAGCTTGCTAGATTTGTGGACTAAGTAACCATCTGGCGCATGACTGTTGGCACAACCAACAGAGATCAAATCAAAACCAGAACAACAATAGCAGAGGCAGTAGCGGAAGAAATCAGAGTAATGCTCAAAGAGGAAGACAAAACCAAAGAGGAGGCTATGGTAGAGGTGGAGTAAGAAGTTGTGGACAGAGCCAATCCTACAACACCACCTACAACAACTACGCAAATGACACACAGAATGAAAGTCATACATCATTGATGATGAACTCAATCAGCACATCAGGAAACGAAGATCTAAAGGTATTTTACATTGACTCTGGATGTTCTAATCACTTGTCAGGAAATATAGAACTAATGTCAGAACTAGAGAAAGGTAGTTCTAGTCACACTGTTCAAACAGGTGACAATACAAGACACAAAGTGCAATCAATCGGAAAAGTGAAATGCAAAAGTGGAGCAGATTTGCTAACCAATGTTTTGTATGTTCCAACAATACCGAAAAATCTGATCAGTGTGGGACAGATAGTCGAAAAAGGTTTTCAGGTCAGATTTACAAACAAAGGCGTATTTGTAGAAGATCCCAAGAACGGATATTATCAGATCGTTTCTGGTAAGAAAGAAGGGAGACTCTTTACGTTAAGAGTACAAGGGAACATTGGCCAAGCACTGCTCACACATGATGAAAAGGTAATTACAGAACTTGATCTTTGGCACAAGAGATTAGGTCATTTTCACGAAAAAGGAATCAAAGCTATGATAGCGAATCAGTCTATACTGGGATTACCGAACGTACAGAACCAACATATGATTCACAAATGCGAAGCCTGTCAAATGGGAAAAGCCCATAGGTTACCTTTCCAGAAGAAAGGATTCAAACATGACAGTGTGCTGGAACTCATACATACAGATGTATGGGGACCAACGAAAGAAGGATCAATCAGCGGATCAAAGTACTATGTTTTATTCATTGATGATGCCACAAGGTGGATAACTCTTTATGTTCTGAAAGAGAAATCAAAAGTATTCGGAGCTTTCAGGCATTTTCATGCATATGCTGAAAGACTCACCGGACGAAAACTTAAAAGACTGAGGTCTAATGGAGGGGGAGAATACTTCTCCCGAGAATTCAATGACTATCTTTGGAATGCAGGAATTAAGAGAGAAATAACCTGCAGGTATACACCACAATAGAATGGTGTAGCAGAAAGGAGAAACCGAACTCTAGTCGAGTTTGCACGAGCTATGCTAAAAGAAAAAAATTGCCCAGATTATCTTTGGGCTGAAGCTGTGAACACAGCGACATACTTGGTAAACAGATTACCATGTACAGCCTTAGAAGGAATGACCCCTTATGAAGCTTGGTGGGGAAAGAAGCCAACACTTGATCACTGCAAGGTGTTTGGATCAGTAGCGTATGCTTATGTACCGTCTCAACTCAGACATAAGCTTGAACCGAAAGCAGAGAAATATGTATTCGTCGGATATGATGAGAAACAGATGGGTTACAGGTTATGGAATCCTCTAACCAAACATTTTACTGTTTCCAGAGATGTAACATTTGATGATCAGAAAAGCTGGTATGCAGATCAGAGTCATACAGCTAAAGAATTTGAAGAAGAGATAAAAAGAAAAGAGAAAGGTAAAACAATCGTACAGGTAAACAAAGAAGACGAGGCAAGTACGTCCAGGACCAGAACAGGTATAAGGAACGAAGATGAAGACGGGTACTCAGACACACACGAAGAATATGAGCTAAGAAGGTCAAACAGAGTAAGAAGACAACCGGAAAGGTACTCATATGATACATCGTATATAACTCAGAACGATTATGCATACATGGTCAAAGACGATGATGAACCTCAGAGCTATGACGAAGCCAAAGGCAAGAAGCAATGGCAAGAAGCAATGGCAAGAAGCAATGGAAGAAGAACTCACCGCACTCGAAGAGAACAAGACATGGGAGCTTGTTCCTAAACCAAACGGTAAGAAAGTAATTGGAAATAAATGGGTGTTCAAAATAAAGAAACTTGCAGATGGAAGGATAGCCAGACATAAAGCGAGACTGGTTATCAAGGGCTATGCTCAGACGCATGGCATAGACTATGACGAGACGTTCAGTCCGGTGGCAAAAATGTCATATGCATTCCTGAATGGATATATATCAGATGAAGTCTATATGGAACAACCGGAAGGGTTTATAAGCTCCAGATACCCAAGTTTTGTTTGCAGGTTAAGAAAAGCACTTTATGGACTAAAGCAAGCCCCAAGAGCTTGGAACTACAGACTTGTGAAATATCTCAATGAACTTGGATACCAAAGTTTGAAGGCAGATGCAAGTCTACTCATCAAAAGGACAGAAGAAGGAATGATCTACATTTGTATCTATGTAGATGGCATAATAATTACAGGTACCTCAGATGCAGGAATCACAGAGGTAAAGAAACTGCTAGAAAAGGAATTCAAGATCAGTGACCTGGGAAAGTTATCATACTTTCTAGGTATGGAAATCACATATACAGATCATGGTGTATATGTCACACAAGAAAGGTATCTCCTGAACTTACTGAAGAAGTACAATATGGAGAATTGCAGAGAAGCTTCAACACCGCTTGAAGTAAACCATAAACTTAGTAAATATGATGGAACAGAGTTTAAAGATATGAAGAAGTATCAATCGTTAGTAGGAAGCCTAATATATGCTACGCTAACAAGATCGGATCTCAATTTTCCGGTGGGAGTTCTCTCACAGTTTATGCATTGTCCGACAGAGCAACACTGGGTTGCAGGACAAAGAGTTCTCAGATATATCAAAAGAACTATAAAAGAAGGATTATATTATCCTTTTACGTGAGATATAAAGCTCAGAGCATATAGTGACTCAGATTGGGCAGGAAGTCAAGATGACCGAAGATCAACGCATGGGTATATGATATACCTAGGAAATAAGTTGGTAAGCTGGTGTTCGAAGAAGCAACACACAGTAGCTTTATCGTCAACAGAAGCAGAATACAAAGGACTGGTAGAAGCAGCGAAAGAAGTAATATGGATGCAGACTTTGCTTAAAAGCATGGGTATAGATCAAAGTATACCGATCATACATGGGGATAATATGAGCTCGCTGTATCTTGCAGCGAATCCTGTGTTTCACGCAAGAACAAAACACATAGAGATTCAGTATCATTTCCTAAGGGAAAAAGTAATGGAGAAAGAGATAGAAATTGTCTACACTCCTACGAAAGATCAGATTGCAGACATTCTGACCAAGAGTTTGGATGGAACAAAGACAAACAGATTCAAAGAAATGGCAGGTATAAAAGAAAGAAAGATATATGAAAAACCGGAAGATGTCAAATTAGTGATTGAGGGGGAGCTGTTGAGGAAACACTCACAAATTTGACAAACAAACATAAAAGAAAAGGAAAGGAAACGAAATCAGCGCGCGGAATCACTCCGTCTAATCAGAATCACAATTATACAATATACGTTGTCAGGGCGCGGTGTGCGCATAACAGAGCAATTAACCGCGGCGGGCGCGTAAGGCGCACATAACGTAAATTGAAGAGTAACAGCGCAAAGGAGCACCAAAGGAAAGTGTATATATATATACAGCAAGATTTGAAGAGGCACAGAGAAGAGACACGCACGGAGAAGGCGAGAAGAGAGGGAGAGAGATGATGCGTGCGAGATGCGCGTATGAGTGAAGAGAGATTTAGAAGTTCTCAGAAGACGCCATAGATCGCGTATGTACAGATGAATAACACAAGCCTGAAGTGTCGGGTTTTTTCATATGAAGAGAGATGGTAATAAGAAACTACTCACTGTAGGAGAGTTCTGTAGCTTGAGCAAGAAGAGGCCAAGCTTACTTGTACACATCTTCTCTAATCGAAAACACATGTTCATGTGGATGTCTGCGCGTAATCTTTACTTAATCTGAAGCTATTTTCGTGTTACGGTAGGAAGCTTTGTTTATCGTTAACTATCACGATTCGTTACTAAACGTGCTTCAGTACCCTCTCTGTAAACGCATGTTTCGGTGAATAACAGTTTACTCAGTAAACATATCTCAGTAATTTCCGGTCAGTTACAGTTTCTCAGAAAACAAGTTTTTCCGGTAGAACAACGAAGTATAACTCGTAGCAGAGTTCGAAGCTTTGTATGAGAGATAGCTCATCTTGTAGCTAGACGTCTCTATTTTAAGCTGGTCACAGTTTCCGGTGAAAAGGAGATGTGCATGCAGTACAAAATCTAACCGGAAAGTAGCACTTCAGAAAAGTTCATTAAGTGGAGAAAGCTCACGAATCACTTTCTTACTTCTTGTATGTTCACTTGAAATAATTATAACCAAAGTAGAAGTTCATTTCGGTAAAGTTCCGGTACGATTACGATGTTAGTCCAGTGACAGTCTGGTGAAGTTCCGGTGGAACCTGTGTCGCAGGATAACACAGTTAAGGCGACGCTAATTAGGCTGAGCTACTGTTGATTACAGAGGTGTTCTAAATCCCTCTAGTTTAGCATTCTATTGCGGTGGCGCGGCAATTTCCGCAAGCCTGACAGAGTTCAAGCTTTGTCGCGAAATCCACCTTCAAGGCGAAAGTAATTCCACACCAGTGGTATTAGAGCTGAAGTTTTTGCCAACATAAACAACTGATTAAGGAGGTTGAATTTAGAAGAGTGGTGTTCGAGGATACTAGTTCTCTAGGTTCACATGCATAAAAATGCTGCACATAGGAATAGTTAAGAAAATGTCCAATCAGATTATTCTATAAATTTTCTTGTCTAGCATTCATTGAGATACTATGGACCTGTCTCACATCTACGTGATAGATATGTTCTAGGTTTGGATTTTTTTATGCTAAGAGATGTTGTTGAGCCTTCTTGCTACAAATAGGCTATGCAGACCAAAGATCATGTCATGGGAGTGTGCCATGACCAGTGAACTGAATTCTATTCACAAGAATGGTACTTGGGATTTAGTACATTTGTGAAAGGGAAAGAAAGCTTTACAAGTAAATGGGTATATAAGTTAAAATTCAGATCAGATAGTGCTTCTCAAAAGTATAAAGCGCGACTTGTTGCAAAGGGTTTTAAGCAACAACATTGCATCAATTTTGAGGAAATCTTCTCCTGTACTCAAGATGACCACACTCTGCATGTTGCTTGGATTCGTTGCAATGGAGAACTTAGAGCTAGTCCAAATGAATGTGAAAACTTATAGGAGATCTTATAGGTGAGATCTATTTGGAGCAACTAGAGACTTATGTAGTTCTTGGCGAAGAAATTCTAGTAAGCTCAAGAAGCGCTTATACGGACTTAAACAATCCCTTGGATAAGGGAAGTTAAAACTGCCCAAAACCCAGAAACTGACTCAAAGGAGTTCACGGAAGTCGGAAGAAGAAGGAAAAGAAGTCCTAGGGCGACTTATGAGAGAAACCGTATTCTAGATATCCCCCAAACAACTTGTATTGCAATCTAGAAAAGGAGATTAATGAGTTTGATTACCCAAATAGGAACTAGCTTGAGGTGGACACCAACGACAAAGCTCTAAAGATCCCTAACAACAAAGAAACCAATCATGATGGATATGCTACAATTAAAGTAGATGGATTTACCACTAGTAACGAAGACAATATGGATAGTGAAGGTTCCATCATTGGATCGACTATTCGGGAAATGATTTCCTGTTCATTCCAAAAGGAGACCTCCCCAAAGGGAAAACAACCTATTGAGTTACCTTGGTAAAACAAGCTACTGAGTCCGGACCCCCTTACAACAAAACAAAAAGAAGAATCCAAGAGGAGAAAGGATAAGACCCCTTCCTGCAAAGAGGGTAAAATATGGCAATGATCATCATCTCGTAAAATGCTAGGGGGCTGGCTGATCCCTCAAGAGCGACCATCATTGGTCAATGGCTTTGTGACATTAACTTAAACCCTAAATTTATCTATATTCAAGAGACTAAAGTTGATGGAGCAGACCTCTAGAAATGTCTTACGTAGGTCTCCCCGGCCCATGTCTAGATCTTGACTTTGCACCTCTGGGGGTCTGGTGGGATGGTAATTGGTATAAACCAATTATGGTTTGAAAAGTTTGAGAACTCCATTGAAGATCAGTGCCATCAATGGATTGCCATTTCCTTTGGTTCCCCCTTTCGATTCACGTTAGTTTCTATGTATGATGGGGAGCTTGAGAGACTAGACACCTAGGCCTCCTTGGAATCGCTCCCCCACAACATGCTAATTTGTGGTGATGTCAACATGGTGGAGGACACGGCGGATAGATGGAACAACAAGGGCCGGGTCATTGATAGTCATGAGAAAGAAACTTGGGACAAAACCAGACTTCACTTAGATTTGGTCGAATTCAGAGATTTGAAAGGCTTCTCGTGGTCAAATCTCCAAGCGGGTGAGGACTTGAAGAAAGGTAGAGTGGATAGAAGCTACATTGCCTAGAGCATTATTCATCGGTGGGGCCATCCTTCCCCCTTGCAATGCACTGACCTTGCCATCTCTAGTCACTACCCAATCATTGTCTCTTTCCAACCTCTCACCAAAACTCGCAACGCTCCCTGGTTTCATTCGTGCTCAAATTCTTTCTCTCTCCCCTCTGCCCATCAAGAAATTACTAAAGTGTAGGAACGATGCATTCCCCTCCTATTCATCCCCAGACAAGAGCTAGAGATGCGCAGTCAAAAAGTCATGGTAGATCATGACAAGAACCACAAAGATGCTCCAGACTATTTGGCATGCACGTAGAAGCTCTATATCATAGACTCTAGAGATTTGAGGAGTATGTGAGCAAAGGAAAAGCTCAATCCTAGAATATATGAGGAATTAGAGTGCTACTGAGATAGAGGAAGAAATACAAAGGAAAAATTTGCAAATATTCTTTAAGGATTGGTGGGCTAGCAAAGCTGATAAACCCACCAAAGAGATGTGGGACAATCTTAAAAGGAAACAAAATAGAGAATCGATCCCCCTATTCCTAGAACCAAATGGTGATGTATGCAATATGGAAGAAGAAAATTTCGGAATCATTGAAGAAAACTTTACGAGACTCCTAGGGATCTTAAGCCCCTCTCTTGTCATAGATTGGACTATATGGTAGCCATCTCTAGGGTGTCCTCTCATAGGATCCTGCACAACCTTCATTCCCTATGTGATGCCCCTATCTTGGAAGAAGAAATCATTGAAGTCATTGATGCCCTCCCTAGTGGGAAAAGCTCGAGGTTGGACGGGCTCACTAATGAGTTCTTTAAGTCCTTCAAGTTGGTGATTGCCACCCCTCTTCGTTTGGTCTAGCCAAAGGCACTCAAGTTTGGCACACTTCCGACTTGTCTCAACAGTGGCATTATCAAGTTAATCCACAAAAAATGGGAAAAGAATAGAATTGAGAACTGGTGTGTGATTAGGATGCTTCAAACGGGATACAAGATCATTGCTAAAGTCATAGCCAACATAATTTTCAGCCATTTGAGAGCTTGTTTAAGCAAGGACCAAAAGGGTTTCATCAAAGGAAGGTCAATATTGGAAGCCATTATCTATATTTGGGAAGGACTCGACTTCACGGATGAGTCAAGAAAAGATATGGTTTTCCTCAAGATTGACTTTCACAAAGCTTACAACATGCTCCAATAGGACTATATTTTGCCATCACTTAAAGATCGTGGTTGCAACCAAAAATTCACCAAGATGATCTCGATCCCTTTGGGAAACACATCGACTCAAATTAATGTTAATGGGCCAACTTTTGAAGGTGATCATACTAAAATTATCGATTAGAAAAGGGTGCCAATTGGCTCCCCTTCTCTTTTCCATTGCCACAAAAGGGCTTAGCCGGCTAGTGGAGCAACAAGTGGAAGTTAGTAATATCAAAAGCCTCCGATTGCCCCCGTGACCACGGCCAGATCACCATGAGACTTTTTGCCGATGATATGAACACATTTGTCCATGATGATAATACTAGCTTGGAGACGTTTTGGAGGTGCTTGGATTTTCTACAAAGCCTCTAGATCCAAAATCAACCACTCAAAGACCGCTTTCAGAGCTATTGTCGGGATCCAACCCAACCTTCGCTTTGAGCAAGGCTACCAAAACATTCCCCCATGTCAATTTTTTCGACTTCTTGGGATTCCCTTGGGCTTTGGTATCTCATTGGAGCAACGGTGGAATTGGGTCATGGCCAGACTTGAAAGCAAGTTAAACTATTGGAGAGGTATGAAAATCAATGTCGTGGGTCATGCAATGGTTATTAACATGTTCCTCATTTCATCGACCATTTACTTCCTCTCTTGTTGGAGACTGAAAGAGCAAGAGTTGTCCAAACTGGAAAGTATTTGCAAAAACCTCCTTTGGACGGGAGACCACAATAGGAAGGGGGTGCCTAAAATCAAATGATCCATCTACACTAGCCAAAGGGATAGTGGGGGCCTTGGTATTTTGGCCATTGGTTTCATGGCTAACAAAATTGTGGCAAAATGGATGATTAAGGCGTGGTGCAACGGGGAGGCTTCTTGGGCCAAGTTGATCTTCAGAAACAAGAATGCATTGACTGTTGTGGGATTCTCAAATTTGAAGAATCTTGACAATCTGAACCTTTTGTTTTTCCCCGATCCCGGGTTTCCCAAAACGCTTAAATCTTGTGTGCTCCCTATGGAAGAGTTGGAATAAGGTCAATTAGTGAAGATTGGAAGTGGGCAGTCGGTATCAGACAGAATGACTCTATTTGGTTTCGGATCCATGGCATATGGAATGTGGAATCTTCAAGCATTTGAAGCGCGAAGAGGCTATGAAATAAGGGCTTCAAAAAATAGGAAACATCTCTGGAAACAAGACACCAACCAGTGGATCAACTTCGAGGATATTAATCCTAGCATCAACATTACCTATGAAGAATGGATTATTTTACAAAGCAAACATCTTGCCTAGGACCGCTCTAAAGTTCGTCTTCTCATGGGGCACGACTCGCCATGCCGGCTTGGTCTCTGATGGCACTGATAATTACTTAACAAAAATCCCAAACAAAGAAAACATTGATTATCAGGTAAACCTCAACAAGAAGTTGTTATAACTTATGGAATATGTTGAACAATGCATTGTTGGAGTGTTGAATTATTATTGAACAATGCATTGTTAGAGTGTTAAATTATTGATGTATTAATGTGTTTTTGATGTTTTTGATATAGCAGCTAAAGGTTCGTGAGGAGCATGCAAGGCGTGAAAGGGCGGATATCAATAATCCGAATAATTATTATTTAGCTTGTAAATAAACCTGCGTAGAAGGTTCTATTGTTAGAAACAGTTAGAAAAGTAATGGTTAGAATAAGGGTCATTGTAGACCGTAATTTATGTTATTGAAAGCAATGGCTTTCTGTAAAAGTTACCAACTTTTAGTTTCATGCTTGCTTTTCGAAGCCGCTCTCATGTAACCACTCTTTTTGACGTAATCAAAATTCCTATAAATACATGCACTCTGTGGACTGTCGAAACAGAGTGCATTGGGGGAGATTGCACCTAATACTGCATTCAGTCTCGTCTCTTGCTGTCTCTATTTTCTCTGTGTGTTTTCTGTGTTCGTAACCTCTATATGCACGTGAGCAAGATCCTGACAACAGTGGTATCAGAGCTCTACACGCATCAATACGGAGGGATCTATTTCAGTGTTCATTGTTCGCTGTTTCCATTTCCGTTTCTGTTTTCGTTTCTGTTTCCAGTTCCAGTTCCAGTTCCAGTTTCTGTTCTAGTTCCAGAACCAGAACCTACGTTTACACCTTAGTCTACACCTACGTTTACACCTACGTTTACTCCTTCGGCTTACTCCAAGGCATCGACTAAGGCAAAGAACTTAGGCAAAGAACTTAGGCAATAACTTAGGCAATACATTGGCAACAATGGCACTCAAGGCTCCCTTGGTGACCATTGGAAGCCGTTGGCTACGCGCGAGGCAATTTAAATTTTGAGTGGCAATAGAGCGGTTTAGATTCCCTAAGGCGGCACAGTGCGATGCGACGCGGCCCGTCTCAGGGTACATCCTGTCAGGGTACACTTCTCAAGGTACACTTCTCAGGGTACACTTCTGAGGGTACACTTCTCAGGGTACACCAGGGTACATCCAGTTAGGGTACATCCTGTCAGGGTACATCAGAGTACATCCAGAGAGGGTACTTTTCTACTAGGGTACATTCCTTGAGCATACATCCTGAGAGGAAAGCACTAGCTTAAGGGTCCAAGAGCACCATGGAGGATTACAGTAATTCACCTCTACCTAACACTTGAACAACAACTAGAGCTTTTGCGGTGTGAGCTTCGAGGAGCTCAGAACGAGATCCAACAATGTGATGAAATCCTCCAAAAGATACAAGCTAAGGAAGACAACCTTACGAGAGTAGTAAAAGCTATTGTTTCTGCCCAATCTGATGTTACTCTTTCGAAGATTAGTACTAGAAACTACCAGTTTCTATGATTTGATGGCCGAAAGGATGGGCCTTTAGTCCTTTCTTGGTTGTCGCAGTTTGATGATTTTTATACTGACGAGATGTATGCTGAAAGTGAAAAAGTTAAATTTGCCACTAACTATTTAGTAGGTAAAGCTCAACTCTGGTGGAATGTCCTACGACACAGTACTGAGCGTCCAACAACGTGGAAGGCTTTCTAAGAAAAGTGAAGGATTCTTTTCTTCCTCCTCAATACCATTTGCATGTTTGACGTGCATGGACGACCCTTACATGGAAGGAGGGTGATACGGTTACTACTTACACTGAGCGGTTCTGGAAAAATTTACTACTTGTTCGAATGCTTGAAGAAGTACCAAAGGATATCTTGCAGCAGAAATATGAAGATGGTTTGGAGGTGGGAATCCAAGCTAAGCTTCACACCTTACGACCTACAACCCTCAACGAGGCTATATCTTTTGCCTATGATGCAGAAAAAGAATTCTAGTCCATAACCAAGTCAATCCGTCTACAACAATTGTGCCAACGACCACTTTATGTTAAACCTGCATTTCCTATGAAGCATACTTTTAATGCCCCATCTTACCCTAGTTTTCCTCGTCCTCCACAATCTAGTTACTCAACTCCACCTGTTGCTTCATCTCTCCAACCAACCAAACCACCTACCCTTCAAACTTCAGCGGTGGATGCCCAACAGAAGCCACCATGAATCACTTGGTGGAATTGTGGTAAACCTGGACATACAAAAATAAGGTGCAGATTGCGACCTCTTCACATGAAACCAGCCATAGCTCAATTGCATAACATGGAGGTTTATAGTGAAGAAATTCCTCCTTTTTGGACAGAGGGATCATTGGAGAAGGACTTAAGTACCTTGGGTAACAATATCTCTCTTCACTCTCTACTTTGCATGCAGGGTACAATCAATAACCTACTTTGCATGCAGGGTACAATCAATAACAAACTAGTTAAAGTTCTACATGACGATGGTAGTTCACATGACTTCATTTCATGTTAACTTCAATTACAAACGTTTCCTTCCTTGTATAAAGTGAAAGCTGCATTTCAAGGTAGTCGTTATAATGTAACAAGAGAAGTGCAAGATGTTACGATTAGCGTAGCCCCATATGTGGATTCACGAACATTTTTAATTGCACCTTTGCAATCTTATGATGTTATACTAGGTATGCCTTTTCGTCACCATTATAACCCACATATTGACTACCATACACATACCTTTAACTTTGAATTCAAAGTTCAAATCATTACTTTGTCTACACGACATGATTTCCAGCCGTTTCCATTGATTAGTCCCACTCAAGTAAAGTGTGCATTTAGGAAAGGATTCAACTCATGCATTTTTTTTGTCAATGTCATCAATGATTATATTCATACACTTCCTGATGCATATAAACCTTTCATGAGTACTTATAAGGATTGTTTTATGTCTGAGTATCCTTCTGAACTACCACCATCTCGAGGATCCTTTGACCATAGCATAGACTTAGTCCCTGGTAGTTCTCCTCCTCATAAAGCACCTTATAGACATGGCCCACCTACACCAAAAGGAAATAGAAAACCGAGTAAAAGACCTACTACAAAAAGGACTTATAAGGCATAGTTCTTCCCCATTTGGAGCACCAGTTCTCTTAGTAGAGAAGAAGAATAAAACTTATCACATGTGCATTGATTATAGAGCCCTTAACAAGATCACAATAAAGAATAGATACCCTATTCCACGAATAGATGATCTCTTAGATAAGTTACGAGGAGCTCGTGTCTTTAGTAAAATTGGTCTAAAATCGGGTTACATCAGATTCGTATGACATAAAGTGATATTTTTAAGACTGCATTTAGAACGCAAACTGGCCATTATGAATTTATGGGTTGTTCTTGTATTCTTTGATGATATACTTATTTACAGTAAGAATGATAGTGAACATGAAAAGCATCTTGAAACAGTTTTTCATTTGTTACGAGAGAACACACTTTATGCTAATCCTGAAAAAGAGTTACTTCTTTCAATGTAAGCTAGAATATTTAGGACATATTATTTCAAGTGAAGGTGTGCATGTGGATCCGAAAAAGATTAGAATTATCGTAGAATGGCCTACACCACAATCAGTTAATGATGTTCGTTCTTTTCTTGGGTTGGCTAGTTTCTATAGGAAGTTTGTTCAAAATTTTTCTTATTTAGCATTGCCTCTTACCTTGTTGTTGAAAAAAAAAAAAAAATTTGCATGGGGACTTACCCAACAACAGTCTTTTGAAAAACCTAAGCAAGCACTTTCACATGCCCCTGTTTTACAATTACCTGATTTTTCACAACCCTTTCATGTCATTACTGATGCTAGTGGTTCAGGAATAGGTGCAGTTTTAATGCAAAATGACCATCCTATCACATTTGTGAGTAGAAAGCTTAAGCCTTCAGAACAGAATTATAGTACGTATGATAAAGAATTGTTAGCAGTTGTGCATGCTCTACGAATTTGGAAACACTATCTTATGGGCTATGAGGTTTTAATCAAAACTGATCAACAGGCTATTAAGCATTTATTAAGTCAACCGTTTATTTCAGATAGGCATCTTAAATGGGCATCATTCATTCAAAATTTCCAACCCATGATACAATATCAGCCTCGTAAAGCTAATGTTGTAGCTGATGCTCTTAACCGTTTTCCTTCGCATTCTGTTGTTTAGCATAATATTTCTACCATCCAAATACATTCTTTTTAAGAAATGGTTTCCACTTATGCATCTGATTTGTATTTTTCACGTGCATGGCATGACTTCAACAATGGTGCATCTTTATCTCATGAACATTATACATTTCATAATGTTTTTCTCTATTCTCAACATAGATTGTGCATAAACCAAGCTTTTAAAGATTTTTTCATTAAAGAAATGCATGAACCATCTTACATGGGTCATAGAGGCATACAAAGCACCATTTTTTCTTGCAAAGATTTCTTCTTTTGGCCACACATGGAAAAAGATATTGCATATTATGTTTCTCAATGCATTGTATGTCAGCGTGTCAAACGTCATCATGGTAAACCATTTGGATTATTAATGCCACTTTCCATTCCAAATGAACCATGGGAACAAATTTCTATGGATTTTATCACCGGTCTTCCCATCACTTCATCACATAATGATATGATTTGGACAATAGTTGGTAGTTTTAGTAAATATGCATATTTCATTCCATGTAGAAAAACTTTGAATGCACCTCAAGCTGCAAAATTATTCTTTAAATGCATTTTCCCACATCATGGATTTCCTAAAGTAATGTTATCTGATCGTGATGTTAGATTTTGTAATCATTTTTGGGTTGCCTTATTTCAACATTTTGGTTCTAAAATAGATTTTAGTTCTGCATTTCATCCTGAAAGTAATGGACAAAGTGAGGCTACAAACAGTACTATTCTTGATTTATTGCATTGTTATTCATTAAACAATCCTAATAACTGGGATGAAAAGTTGCCATTGCTTCAATTTGCTTACAATAACACTGCACACACCACTATAGGTCATGCACCTTTTGAAATTGTTTTTGGTAAAAAGCTTCCCACTTCCATGTCCCTCACCCAAACCGACATTCCGATGACTGATTCTATTGCTCAAGATCATGTTTCTATACTTCATAATGTTCACGAGCACATTAGGAAAAGTCAAGAGCGATATACACGTAATATCAATACTAAAGGATTAGTCAAAGAATTCAAGGAAAATGATTTTGTATGGTTGCATATCATTAAAAGACGTCTCAAAAATATTTTGCAGCATCCTAAAATTAAACTTGCACCACGCTATTATGGACCGTTTCGCATTATAGAAAAAATTAATGATAATTCATTTAGATTAGATATTCCATCTCATTGGACTATTCATAAATCTTTTCATATTAGTTTACTTAAACCATTTAAAGGAATTTTACCACTTGCTCCCCTTCTTGATGACCCTCCTTTAATTGAAGAACAATCTGAAATCTTAGTTCTTAAGAAAATCATTGATCATGATGTCACTACTACACGCACAGGTACTCACTATCATCGATATTTGGTTAAGTACAAAAATCACTCTATTGAAGAATGTCAATGGATACATAAAACACAATTAACACCTCATTATGACCACTTGATTTCTGCATATCATACACAAACACATTAATGTAACAACTCCATGAACATTTCCATGCATGTGTTTTTACATGGCACATGCCTATTTTTTTTATTCAGTGATGAAACATGTGACTGGCCATCCATGTTTATTATTTTATCAACTGAGGTCAGTTGCTTTTTTAGCTGAGGGGCATGTTATAACTTATGGAATATGTTGAACAATGCATTGTTGGAGTGTTAAATTATTATTGAACAATGCATTGTTAGAGTGTTAAATTATTGATGTATTAATGTGTTTTTGATGTTTTTGATATAGCAGCTGAAGGTTCGTGAGGAGCATGCAAGGCATGAAAGGGTAGATATCAATAATCTGAATAATTATTATTGAGCTTGTAAATAAACCTGCGTAGAAGGTTCAATTGTTAAAAACAGTTAGAAAAGTAATGGTTAGAATAAGGGTCATTGTAGACCGTAGTTTCTGTTATTGAAAGCAATGGCTTTCTGTAAAAGTTACCAACTTTTAGTTTCACGCTTGCTTTTCGAAGCCGCTCTCATGTAACCACTCTTTTCGACGTAATCAAAATTCCTATAAATACATGCACTCTATGGACTATCGAAACAGACTGCATGGGGGGAGATTGCACCCAATACTGCGTTCAGTCTCATCTCTTGCTGTCTCTATTTTCTATGTGTTTTTTGTGTTCGTAACCTTTGTATGTGCGTGAGCAGGATGCTAACAATAGAAGTGGTGCCTTTTTTGGGCGTAGCTATGGTGGGATATGGTGGGATATGAAATCAAAAAGTTTGTCCCCTTGTGGAAAATTCTTCATCAAGGAATCACGACCAACCTAAAGGCTAACAAAATTTGTGGCACGTCTCCATGGTGCAAGCACGACTACTGGTCCATTGAAGATGTTGTTCACATCTTCTTTACTTGTCCCCACTCCAAGAGGCTCTCGTAGATTATAGAAAAGAAAATTAGACTTTAGAAATGTATCTGTTGGAAACAAGCTCTGCTAGGAGAAGCGATCGGCTTCTCGGCGACTCTTTGGAATGCCATAAGAGGGGAAGTCCTGTGGAAGATCTGGCGAGAAAGATGTGCTTATAACTTTGGCAACTCCCCCAAAGAGTGGTTGATTGAGAAATCATTGTTCCTCCTCGACAGAAGGATTGCTAACTGTAAGAAACCCCCCCCCTTTAGGCATCATCAAGTGCTCCTTTCGATCAACAAGCTTAAACCCAAGTGGGTCCTACATGAGGGTGATGAGAGGGTGATTAACCTTCTTGGTAATGCCATCTAAACTCTGTAAGATTTATCTCCTGATCTATGGGATCTAGGGGGTCTCGTGTGCACTAGTTCCCTTCACTTGTACTTTTCTTTTTCATTTAATTAAGTCTGGGAGAGTAGGCTAAAGCTGAACTTCCTTTATATTAAAACAAGAAATTGATACTTTTATGATGTCTCAAGGATATTCTTGAAGCAATAAGGATCATTGTCTTTACACAAAGAGATGGGAGCTTGATATGCTTGATACTTGATGTCGATGATATGTTGATTGCTGGGAAGTCTTTTTATGAATTGTCAATTCTCAAAATGAAGTTAAGTTAAACATTTGATATGAAGGATTTGGGTGATGCCAAACATATTCTCGATATTTGAATTACTCTTGATAGGAGTAAAAGACGCATAGAATTAAGTGAGTACATATCCAAAGTACTTCACATGTTCGATATGCAAGATGGAAAGGCATTGAGTTCACCTTTACCCACATATGTAAAATTGAGCAAGGATAATTTTCCAAAATTAGATGATAAAATGAAATTCATGACTGAAATTACTTATCAATGTGTTGTTGGTAGTCTCATTTATGCTATGGTAGCTACAAGACCAGACATTGCATTTGGCATGGGAGTTGTGAGTAGATATATGTCTAATCCTGGAAAGAAGAGTTGGGAAGTGGTCAAGATGATTTTGAGATATCTAAGGGGCACTAAGGACAAGTGTCTATGATTAGGTAGAGGGAAAGCATCCATCATTGGTTACACACATTCTGATTTTGTTGTTTGTGTAGACAATTGCAAGTCTACATTATGGTAGATTTTTTAGTTTGTTGGAGGTGTCATGTCTTGGAGATCTTGTCTTCAAGGATGTATAGCCATTTCCACCATCGAAACGGAGTATGTTGTAACAAGTGAGGCATGTAAAGAAGCATTGTGGCTTTATTGTCTTGCTTGTGATATGCGTCTACCTCAACATGTACCTTATTTGCTCAGTGATTTGAGAGTGCCATTGCATTGGCTAAGAATCTAGTCTATCATGAAAAGAGCAAGCACATTAAGTGCAATATCACTTCATTAGATATTGTTTATCCACTAAGCACATTATTCTTGAGAAGGTTCAAACTTCAGATAATGTTGTAGATGCTTTGACTAAATTACCAAAGGATATCTTTCAACACCATTGTCATTTAATGGGGGTTACTTGATTTATGATCTTAAATAGTTACTTGTATACTGTGTAACATGCCGATGAGGTGGGAGGTATAGTTTATCAACTAACACTCATGTATTCTTTATCATTCTATGTTTTTTCCCCCATTATCACTTTTGCCATGTTGGCCTTTAGTGGGAGATCATTACCATTAGTGTCCTTGTGAAAGGCCAAATGTCCATGGAACACTTTTTTATACGTTCTTTAATTAAACATAAAGTGGTGTGGTGATTCACAAACTACAAGTTAGACCACATTTGTATGACCTAAGAAATCTATTTTCGTAGTCTATGTGCTAAGTGATTTCCTTTGTATTCTATACCGCTTTTGCAGAGTACTATGTGGAGCACTAGAGTTCAGGTTTCTACAAGAGTATCAGTGCAAAGCTCTTGAGAAGATGAGTTAGCCATCATGCATCACCATAGAAATACTTGAGGGATCAAGATATTCCTAGTATAACTATAGTAAGGTTCAAAGGGGAGATGCTAGTGGACAAGATGGTTGCCTACTACATGGTCACCAATAGGACCAAAAGAATAACTCCACATGGACTTGAAGTCTCAGATAACCTTTAACCATTTTTGAATCTAGAGCCTCAACAAGACCAAGTAAAAGCTGATCCAAATAATCTATCGTCAATCATAAGGACCCTTCATTTCATATTAGTGATACATTATGGATTATATCTAGAATTATAATTTATTCATGAGTCAAAAGAGACATTTTGGACTCATTTTGCACCTATGAGTAGGACATTCACATATTTAGGTATTCAAATCAATACTAATTCATCTACCATCCATAGCCAAACTAATTTCCCATTTCTCAGATGGATTCTAAAGTGCTTAAGTATGCACTACAACATATTTAATGTTTTTACTATCTTAGAGGATTGCATAAAAATATGCATTCAAATTGAGGATGAATTGGATAACTCAAGTCAAGCATTCTCAACAATTGCAGAAGAAAATCCAACTCAGAAATCAAGTTCCTCATCTTTTGATAAAATGGATGTAGTTGTTGCCACAAAGCTAAACATAAAAGCTTCTAGGTCTCCACCTAGAAGGTGTTCATATTGGAGAGGAGAGCATCCAATTTATACATGCAATTGAAGAATACCTTCTTGAACATACCCATAACACTAAAAAAACAAGGCTAATAGGAAATTAGACCAAAAGTGTATATTACCAAGCCTAGTTCCCCTTATACTTGATCAAGCAATTGATGAATATCCAGCTAGAACTATGCAAGAATACCAAATTTACCTAGCATGACAAGTATTGAGTTAACAACAACCTGCACCTCAACACGTAAGGCACACAAGCTCTCCTAAAGGTAATAAAAAAGATTCTCTACTAGCACTATGAGAAATCCACAAACTATTTGGGTGAGCCATATTATTCAAGTGGATACAAGGACTAATATTGGTTAGACTTATGGTCATGGGTATAGAAAACCTAAGTATAAAGAAGTGTATGACATGAATGTTCCATAGCAAAATCAATCCAGATCTCTATTTTGACCTACTCAAATGTGAGTTCGATGCTACTCATGCAACATGAACCACTTCCTACAAGATTGTCTACATGCCCAAGTTCTCAAGATTACCATGCATACCACCTAAAAGGTCCTTCTGTAATGATTGTTGTGCAACACATCTTTACAAAGACTATCCTCAACATCCTTGAGCCCAAATGGAAGACAGATGCCTAAATATTGTTGGAATATCAAGCTTACACTATGCTTGAGGTGGATTTGATCTACATCAAAAGCTATCTCTTTGATTATGCCGAAACAATATCCGTTAGAGAGTTCTTTTACCTATGCTCATTTATTGTATTTTTTTGAGAGATTTTTGATGGTCCATTTACCATTGTAAAAGCCTACACATGTAAAAGTATAAAAAGAGAGCATTGTAGGAAAGTGAATTGATTTCCTCCAACAACTCTTACTACCTTCATTTGAATTCAAAATCCACCTATAGAAGTCGTGGATCACTTCTAGAGTCTATATAAAGACTTTAAAGCACTTGTACAATACATGGAAGCAATATACATACACTTGTGACCATCATTGTCTTGCTCCTTCATTTCTCTACATCATCTTCTTCGCCAATAGTAAGCTTGTGGAGGCTGCTGCTCTCTCTATAGAGCTCCAAATTGGATGTGACATGGCTTATTACAAAGGTATTAGTGTCTAGTTTATGTATAAATTTTCAAAGCGTTTGGTGCAATAGATTGAGAGAAATCTCAATTTTTCTGTCTCGGGCTAAATCTCTGCATTTTCTAGAAAAATAGAGGTATCACTCTTGAGTGTCTCGTCCATTCCAATAGCATATTTTTCTTATTCCTTATGATTTTGTGAATTCTATACACCCAACCCTATGTGTATCACTCCCATAAAAAGATTTTTTCTAATTGTAATCATGCTAGTTGCTACGAGCATTTGAAGTTCATTGTCTCATCTAAAGATAGTAAGTTTTTTTGAGCTAGTCGATGTGCAAACTATCTATTTTGTATTGACTCTTTATTCTTAATGATCCAAAGTACATAGTGCATTTTATTGCACTTATTGCATGTGTATAAGGTCTATTTGAGTCTCCATAAGCTCAAGGGTTGGTCTTGTGCTGGTTGGCTGGACCAAAATTCGTCGCTTTGCAACTCACTTTTCTACCTCCTACAAACTTCTCCAAGTTCTTTCAATGGTATCAGAGCTAGATCAAGATGGGTGATGGCGTTCCCTAGATGATTGAGAAGCTTGATTGACACAACTATGCGGCTTGGCAAATCAAAACGGAGGCCTATTTGCAAGGTAGAAATCTTGATGGAAATGTAGTAGATGATGAAGCTATGCCTATTCCAAGATCCAAAGAAGGACCTACACAAGAGGAGATAGATAAGCTCACACTTTGGTGTGCAAGGGATGCTCAAGCAAGGCTGTACATACTAAACTTTATCTTTGACTTTCTATTACAACATATTACAGGACACAAGACATCTCAAGAGACTTGGGATGCCCTCAAGACTTTCTTTTCTACTAGTACCAAAGCAAAAAACAATTGTCTTTGGAACGAGTTCAATCAAATGAAGAAGACACCTAAACAAACCATCACAGAGTCTTTTTACCAAGGTCAAGGAGGTTGCGGATCAGTTAGCATCCATTGCAGAGCTAATTAAAGAAGGGGTTATCCTGAGGAAAATTCTCCATGGCATTCAAAGTGATAAGCAATGGCAATCCTTCACAATGGCTTATGATCTCATCGTGGATGTGCAAACTCTAGAAATCAACCTCTTTCTTGGAAAACTCTTCAATCAAGAGGACAACAATAGCATAAAGGAAGGTAGCTCCTATCATGGTAATTCAACTAGTGCTCTATATGCAGATAAGAAGGATAAGAAGCTGAAAGGCAAGAATAAGGAAGAAGATGAAGAGGAGACTTCCCAAGCCAACTTTGCAAGCAAGAGCAAGACTAGTGGAAAGGGAAGAAGAAAGGACCAAAGCATTAAAAAAGCCAAAGGTCAAAATGTTCAACCTTGTGCCATTTGCGATAAGACCAACCACACCACTCAAAATTGGTGGTTCAATGGGAAGACCCAGAAACGAAGTGGAAGAGGTGGATATGGTAGCACTAGAGCCAGAGGTGGACACAACTTCAACAATAAAAATAGAGGTTATAATAGAAGGGACTCCAACAATTATTCAGAAGATCAACCACATGAAGAATCATTGCTTCTAATGAATCTAAGCCACAAAGAAGGTGAAGAATATGATTGTTTGTTCTACATAGATTTCAGATGTTCAAATCATGTTGCAGGCAACATTGCTCTTCTATCTGATTTGGAAAGTCCAAAGCATAGACATGAAGTTCAAACAGGGGATGACACAAAGCACAATGTTGAGAAGATTGGTAATGTCAAAGCTTCCAATGGTAGGACAAACATTCTAAGTAAGGTTCTCTATGTACCCACTATCACTAAAAACCTAATAAGTGTAGGCCAAATAGCTGAAAAAGGCTTGCAAGTTAGGTTCACCCAACATGGATTTTTTATGGAAGATCCATTCAAGGCTTCAAGAAGACAGCCAGAGGTGGGAAGCACGGTAGGATCTTTACTTTTGAAGTATGAGAAACCAGGAACATAACTCTATTCATTTTTGGTTCTCAAACCCTAAGTGAGCTTGAAGTGTGGTATAAGAGACTTGCTCATGTGAATGAAAGAACCTTGAGGGATATATGCAGGGATCAAAGTGTTCTAGGATTGTCAAACATAGTAAAGAAACACATGATCAATAGGTGTGATGCATGTCAGATTGGGAATGCACAAAGACAACCATTCAACCACAAAGGCTACATCCACAACAACTTATTGGACTTAGAGACGCCAAACCCCAAGGGGATTCCGAGCAGCCGAAAGATTTGGCCCTGCGGGATGATTTGACAGCCATGATCAATGAGAGGGCCAGGTTGATGTCCCACAATAGCCCTGAAAGCGGTCTTATTGTGGTTGATTTTGGATCCAGAGGCCTCACAAAAGGTATCAAGACACCTCCAAAAAGTCTCCAGGCTGGTATTATGAACGCCAGCCTCCACCTGATGAGCCACAAGTCGGCTCAGCCCCTCAGTGGCGATGGCAAAGAGAAGGGCAGCGATGGAACTGGGTGCTGGCCAAACTCGAAAACAAGCTTAATTACTGGAGAGGTATGCAAATTAACCTCGCTGGACGCGCGATGGTTATCAACACGTTCCTCCTCTCGTCTACCATCTATTTCCTTTCATGCTGGAGACCGAATGAGCAAGGCCTGTCCAAGCTGAATAGCATCTGCAGAAACTTTCTTTGGACGGGTGACCACAACAGAAGGGGGGTGCCTAAAATCAAATGGGCCATCTGCACCAGCCCTAGAGATAGCGGGGGGCTTGGTATTCTGGACATTGGGTGTATGGCTAACAAACTGGCAGCCAAATGGATGATTAAGGCTTGGTGCAATAGGGAGGCCTCGTGGGCCAAGCTGATCTTCAGAAACAAGAATGAGTTGGCCCTCACGGGGTCCCCGAACTGGAAGAATCTCGACATCATGACCCTGCTATTCTCCCCGATACCTGTCTTCCCGAAAGGCTCCAATCTCGTATGCTCTCTTTGGAAGGGCTGGAATAAAGTCAAAAGTTCCATAAGAATTCGTGAGGACTGGAAGTGGGCGGCCGGAATCAGACAAAACGACTCTATCTGGTTCCCGATACATGGCATCCGGAGTGTGGAGTCGTGGAACATCCAAAATGCCAAGAAGTTATGGAACAAAGGATTCAAAAAATGGAAACACCTCTGGAAACACGACACCAACAACTGGATCAACTTCGAGGACATCGACCCTCGCATAAACATCTCCTACGAAGAATGGAACACTTTGCAAAGCAGATGCCTCGCTTGGGATCGTCACAAGACTCGCCTCCTCATGGGACACGACACACCAAACTCGCTTGGCCTCAAATGGCACAATGGAAATAGCCTACTCAAAATCCCGAACATCAAAGAAACGACTGACCTCCAGATCAGCCTCAACAAGAAGTGGTGCCTGTCCTGGACGCGGCTCCGGTGGGACATGAAATTCATGGGTATCTGGCACCCCCTAATAGAGACCAAGAAATCGGTCCTCTTATGGCAAGTTCTTCATCGAGGAATCTGGACCAACCAAAAGGCTAGCAAACTTTGTGGGTTCCCTCCTTGGTGCAAACGATGCCACCGTGCCATCGAAGATATCCCACACATCTTCCTTACTTGCCCCAACTCCAACAAAATTTGGCAGACGGTTGGAATGAAAATCAGACTTCAAAAACAGCCTAGTTGGAAACAAGTCCTTTTGGGAGAAGCGATCGGATGCTCTGCGCCTCTCTGGAACGCCATCAGAGGGGAGGTCCTATGGAAAATTTGGCGGGAGAGGTGTGCTCTCAACTTCGGCGACCCCCCCAGGGTGTGGTCGATTGAGAAATCTCTGTTCCTCCTTGGCAAAAGGATTGTTAACAGTAAGAAATCCCCCCCCTTCAGGCACCACCAAGTCCTCCTATTGATCAACAACAAGCTCAAACCCAAGTGGGCCCCGCACGAGGGCGATGAGAGGGTGATTAACCTTCTCTGTAATGCAACCTAGGTTTCAATCAAGCTTCCCCTGCTTTGTGGGATTTGGGGGGTCCCGTGGGCACTAGTCCCCTCCTTCTGTACCTTTGTTTCTTAATTTAATTCAAGTCCGGGAGAGTAGGCTATTGCCGAACTTCCTTTATATAAAAAAACTTATTGGACTTAGTACATATAGATGTATGGGGACCAAGTCAAGAACCTTCACTGGCAGGATCAAGGTATTATGTCTTACTTATTGACGACCATAGTAGATGGACTGTTCTATACTTTATCAAGAGTAAGAATGAAGTGTTTGATTGCTTCAAAAAGTATCTAGCACATGTGGAGAATCATAAAGGTAGATCACTAAAGAAGCTCAGATTTGATCGAGGGGGAGAATACTTCTCCAAAGAATTTGATGAGTTCTTGCAGGACAAAGGTATCAAAAGGGAAGTGACTACCAGATACTCTCCTCAACTGAATGGAATCGCTAAGAGGAGAAAGAAGACATTGGTTGGATCAGCCAGGACAATGCTTGAAGAGAAGAAGTTGCCACGTTATCTATGGGCAGAAGCTATTTCAACTATTGTGTACCTTGTTTGGTTGTTTAGCTTATGTTCATGTACCATCAAAAATAAGAGGCAAGCTAGATGAAAGGGAAACAAAGGTAATGTTTATTGGCTATGACTCAACTCAGATGGGTTACAGGTTCTATAATCCTTCAACCAAGAAATTCACTACAAGTAGAGATGTTGTGTTTGAAGAACACATGTCTTGATATGATGAAGAGAAAAAAAAGGTTACTCTAGCATATGAGCTTGATTCTGATTCTCATCAATTAGGAAGCAAGCATGATACACAGGTCCAGGATCCAAGAAGTGATACAGACAATGACCAAGATGAAAGAGAAAAGGATTACAAACTATGGAAGTCAAGAGGCAAAGCAAAGTTGCAAGAGGTTGGAGAATGCTCCAAACGAGCACCTAGAAGATCAGCAAGAGAGAAGAAACATTCAATCTACTTGGAAAAAGATTCAGTTTCAGAAGAACCATCAGCCTATGAAAAGGCAAATTGGAAACCCTAATTGGGAAAATGCAATGAAAGAAGAAATAGATGCATTGAAGGAGATGGATACTTGGGATTTGGTTCCAATGTCATCGAATCAAAAGGTAATTGGTTGCAAATGGGTATATAAAGTTAAAAGAAATTGAGATGGATCAATTTGCAAATACAATGCAAGATTAGTTTCCAAAGGATTCTCTCAAACTTGTGGTATCGACTATGAGGAAACATTCTCACTAGTTGCAAAGATGACTACAGTCAGAACATTGATAAGTGTAGCTACTGCAAGGAATCGGAGACTCCTCCAACTTGATAAACATTTCACAACCACCATGTTTTGAAAACCCTAATCATCCATCTTATGTTTGCAGACTTAAGAAAGCATTGTATGGATTGAAACAAGCTCCTAGAGCTTGGAATTATAGGTTGGTTACATATCTTCAAGATCAAGGGTTCAAAGTTAGCAGCTCAGATCCTTCTCTATTCATCACAAGGTATCAAAATGAGGTTATCTATCTATGTGTATATGCAGATGATATTATTATGATAGGTGATGATCTGAATGGAATTCAAAGGATCAAGAGACACATGCAAGAGGAGTTCAAAATCACTGACTTAGGAGAGCTCACATATTTCCTAGGTACGCAAGTGATATACATAGATTAAGGAATGTATTTGACTCACACGAGTTACATTTTGGATCTACTTCTCAAGTTTAAAATGGAGAATACTAAACCTGTAGGTACACCTTTGGAGTTGAATCATAAACTTAGTGTTTATGAAGGTGAGAAAATTGAAGACATTAAAGAGTATCAAAGCTGGTAGGTAGCTTGATATATGCTACTCATACAAGGGTAGACATCTCATATCGTGTGGGAGTGCTAAGCCAATTCATGCACTCGCCAAGAAGACCACACATGTATGCAGCTAAGAGAGTACTTAAGTATCTCAAAGGTACAATCAATGACGGTATATTCTATCCTTACACTTCAAATTTGGATATCGAAATCTATTCAGATGCAGATTGGGCAAGAGCTAAGGATGATAGAAGAAGTACTTCTAGTTACTTAGCATTTGCAAGTTCAAAGCTAGTGGCATGGAGTTCCAAGAAGCAACAAACAGTTGCTTTATCCTCAATTGAAGCAGAGTACAGAGGTTTGACCATAGCAACTCAAGAGGAAATATGGTTAAAATCATTGTATATAGATTTGGGACTTGTGAGTTCCAAACCTCACATATTTGGAGATAATGTAAGTTCCATGCATCTAGTAGTGAATCCTATTTTCCATGCAAGAACCAAACACATAGAGGTTCATTAGCACTTCATCAAGGAGAAGCTCATGGCAAAGGAGATCGACATTTCTTTTGTTCCTACTGAAAAGCAAGTAGTAGATATGATGACAAAGGCACTTGATGGGATAAAGGTTTGTAGATTCAAAGCTATGGCAGGCATTCAAATTATTAGAGAATGAAGTCTCAAGCATAGTTTAGCTTGAGGGGGAGCTATTGGAATATCAAGCTTGAACTATTCTTGAGGTGGATTTGATCTACATCAAAAGCTATCGCTTGGATTACATCGAAAGAATATCCTTTGGAGAGTTCTTTTACCTATGCTCATTTATTGTATTTTTTTGAGGGATTTTTGAAGGTTCATTTACCGTTGTGAGATCCTAAAAGATTTACACATTCAAGAGTATAAAAAGAGATCCCAAGTTCCACAAATTTGAGGTCGTTGAGTTGCATTTAATCAATCAATCAATCACCTAAAAGTAGATCAAACTAGATCTTCACTTTTCCTAGATTATAGGAAAGTGAATTGATTCCCTCCAACAACTCTTACTGCCTTCATTTAAATTCAAATTCCACTTGTAGAAGTCTTGGATCACTTCTAGAGTCTATATAAAGACTTTAAAACACTTTTACAATACATGGAAGCAATATACATACACTTGTGACCATCATTGTCTTGCTCCTTCATTTCTCTACATCATCATCTTTGCCAATAGTAAGCTTGCAGAGCCTATTGCTCTATAGAGGTCTAAATTGGATGCCAAATGGCTCCTTGGAAAGATATCAGTGTCTAGTTTATGCATGTACATTTTCAAAGCATTTGATCTAGTAGATTGAGAGAAATTGTAGTTTTTCTATCTCAGGGTCAATCTTTGCATATTCTTGAAAAATAGGAGGTACCACTGTTGAGTGTCTAGTTCATTCCAATAGCATATTTTGCTTATTCATTATAATTTTGTGCATTCTATATGTTGACCTATATAAGTATCACTCCCATAAAAATATTTTTTCTAATTGAAATCACGTTGGTCGCTATGAGCAATTGAAGTTCATTGTCTCATCCAAAGATAGTAAGTTTTTTGAGCTAGTGGATGTGCAAACCTATCTATTTTGTATCGAATCTTTCTCCTTGATGTTCCAAAGTACATAGTGCATTTTATTTCACTTATTCCATGCCTATAAGGTCTATTTGAGTCTCCATAAGCTCAAGGGTTGGTCTTGTGCCAGTTGACTAGACCAAACTTCATCACTTCACAACTCAATTTTCTATCTCCTACAAGCTTCTCCAAGTTCTTTCAACTTCAACCTAAACATTGCTTTTTATAGTTCCAAGCATGTGATAGATAAGTGAAAATTGGTTTACCTCTTAATGAGCCAATAAATCCACAATCATGGGCTCATGTGGAAACACACTTCCAATCTTTGCCTTCCTACATTGGAGATGAAGAGGTAGCTTCCAAATGCAATAAAGTTAAATCTTTGGAGTTAAGCCCCCAATCCCAAAGAGAAATCAAAGGTACGAAGTCACAAATCCATGAAACCCCTATGTATAAGATTTAAGCTTACAATGAGGGAGATGATGCTACACATTAGTCCCAATCATATATAATGATGATGTTGCTGCCAAGGTTGTTGTAGACTCACGCATTAGAGTGGCTATTGGTACTCAAATATTATGGGTCCTTTACATGGAAATTGCGGTTTTTATCACTTTTGTTGTATAACTACATGGTTCTAAGGGTATAACCCTTGGGATTCTAGGTGTAAAACCCTTGGGTTTATGGTTTTATTACCTTATTTGAAGGGTCTTGAACCTTAGGTTTAATTCTCTAAGATTGAGTACCTTAGGCTTGATTGGAAGCTTCTCTTGTCCACTTGACTCGTACATGAGAGCTAGGAGGGTCTTCTTTTAGAATGCATGTGATTTCATCCCATTTCCTAAGCTTAGAAATGTATGTGGGATATTAACTCCTAATAAATATTGAGAGCACATGAATACACAACTAATTTAGCTTTCAAAAGCACCATTTTAGTAGGCCCGAGGATCTCTCTAACTTTTATTGATAATCAAGATTATAGTAGAAAGATATAGGTGTATTTTATTAGGAAGAAGGCAAATACACTGAAAAAATTTAAATGTGGCACAAGATCATTGATAATGAAGAGAAGACATTGGGCACCTCTTCTTCACATTCTCCAAGAGTGGGGTGACCTTCTAGATCGGAGAAATCCTTTCATTCAAAAGTGAGTGCAACTAGAAACAAGCCCTCTTTGTAGAAGCAATATGTTGCTCAACATCTTTTTGGGATGCCATCAGGGGCAAAGTTCTATAGAAAATATGGAAAAAAGGTTGTGCAACAAACTCCGAAAACAATCCAAAAGTGTGGTTAATTAACAAAACCTTGAGCCTCTTAGGGAGAAGAATGATCAACTATAATGAGTCTTGATAATTCAAACATCATATAATCTTTGAATTTGAGAGAAATAAGGTCAAAAGTAGATAGGCTCCACCTGAGGGAGATAAGAAGCTCATCAAATAGATATACAATCGGAGTTGAAGTATTAGCTTGTACTGCCTTTGGGCCGATGTAGTGGAGAATTCTACCATGGCTCTATGGATAATGGCAATCTTGTAGGCACTGTGCCCCCTTCATTGGTACAACCATTCTTTTAATTAATTCAAGCAAGGAAAAGTAGGCCTAGGTTGAACTTCTTCATAGAGAAAAAAAGAAAGATAAAATAACTATCTTATCAATTGAAGAAATAATTCACCTTGTACCTTCCCATAGACATGTCAAGATTGATGAGGAGGATACATAGATAATGATACACTGGTCGTTGCCATAAAGTGTTATCACCATGCTACAGACTCAATATAAGGTCATTGCAAAGGCCTTGGCTAGTAGCATCACAAACCACCTTCGTGCTTGGATCTACAAAGACCAGAAAAGCCTCATAAAGGATACATCATTTTTAGAATCCATTTTGGCCATCTAGGAAGGTTTTGAATTTGCTAGAGAATCTATGAAAAACCTATTGTTTGTGAAGATTGACTTTGATAGAGCCTGCGATAGATTAGATTGAGATTTCTTCTTACAATATCTCAAGGATTTGGGTTCTGGGTGAAGACTTAGGATGATTTCCATTCAGTTGGGCAATGTCTTGGCTCAGATTAACACTAGTAATGATCAACCATGTGCCATGATATGGCTCAAAAGATCGATTATGAAGGTTTGCCTAATAGTTCCACTCTTATTCACTATCACAACACATTGACTCAATTGCCTTGTCAAAAGTGAGGTCTAGTCATGTCAAATAAGACATTTTTGTCTTTCTCAAGGGAAAGATCAAAGGGTCCTTAGAATGCTTGCCAATGATATGAATGCCTTCACCCTTAATGATGTGGGATGTGTTTCTCGATTTGGTAATGCCTCATTATTTTTTTCATAGCCCATGAATCTAAAATTAACCACACCAAGACTGCTTTCAAGAATCTCTCTCAACCAAATTCTAAGCATTGTAGGGACCATGGGTGCTTAGAGCTTGCCGCAGAACAATTCTTTTGCCTACTTGGGGCCTCATTAGGATTCAAGATCTACATGGGTTAGAGATGGGATTGAGTCCCTAAAAAAATTCAATCCAAGATTTAGTGTCGTGAGTTGATAGAGATCATTTCTTTCCTTGCTTGATAGAGATCAACTAACTATAAACTAAGTAAGATGAAAAGGTTTTGTAGAAACTATCTTTGGATAATTGAATCTAATAGCATGGGAGAGCAAAAAATCGTGGGACATCTATTCTTACCCCAAGGATTTTGGTGGCCTCAATACTCTTTAGGCTTAGGCCATGACAAGTAAGCTTTTTGTGAAATGGATAACTAACGCCTAGATCAATAACAATGATTCTTGGTCGAAGCTGATCTTTATAAAGTCCAAAAACTTAGTGTTTTTAGGAGCTCCTAGGTGGCTTTCCCTTGATGTCCTCACTCTTCTCTTTCCCTCAAACTTGATGACCCCCAAGGAATGTATCTTCGTTACCTTCTTTTGGATTGCTTGCAACAAGATGAATCATCACTATAACATCAATAATAATTGCAAATAGGCAGCACAAATCAAATAGAATAACTCCACTTGTTTCCCTATCTCTCAAAAAGGAATTCAAGAAGGAAGACTTTTAAAGAGCCAAAAAATTTTTGTCCAAACGATTTTGTGTATAGAATCATCTTTCATGTTGATCTATAAGAAACTAGATACTATTCAAAGACATTGATCAGAATTGCACAATATACGTTGATGATTGGTGCCATTTAAGTAACAAGTTAAGTGCCTGAAAGGATTCAAAGATTTTCCTTCCCCCTTGCATAAGAAGCCCCACATCCCAAAGGGATCAAGAGGAGAAATGGAAACACAATTGAAGATGTCATGAG
Organism: Ceratopteris richardii; assembly: GCA_020310875.1. NCBI lineage: Eukaryota > Viridiplantae > Streptophyta > Polypodiopsida > Polypodiales > Pteridaceae > Ceratopteris > Ceratopteris richardii. Next base: position 109,278,185 of record CM035427.1, read on the forward strand.
ATCTAAGAGAAAACGCAAATTTCACCAAGCACTCAATACAAAATATTTCTTAAATGAGTCTTGGATTAGATAGGATCTAATTTTAAAGTTGATGGAGAGTAAGAAAGCTACACTTCTTTGGAAAATCCTCCTTTGTGGGATCTGGACCAATGTGAAAATTGCAAAGTCTATGGGGCAGTATCATGGTGCAAGATATATCATCGAGGGGAAGATGATATTACTCATCTCTTCTTCTCATGCCCAAAGAGTGCTCTTATTTGGAGAGCCATCTTATTTGGAAAGCCATCCATGAGCATTCCAAATTCATCAATCTCATCCACCCGAAACATGCTTTGCTGGCTGAAACTATTGGTTTCCTGTCAGGCCTTTGGAATGCAATTAAAACAAAACCATTTAGAAACTTTGGAAAGAGACATGTGCTTCTAAATTGGTAGCTCGTTGAGACAATGCTCCATAGAGATTTCCTTTGCCCTCATATCTAGAAGAATTCTAAACTTCAAAATCCCCCCCTTATCCTCCCCTTCAAGGATCATAGAGTTATCATACTAAAGCACAATAAACTCAGAAGCAAGTGGCTCCCACGTGAAAGGGATGGAAAAATAGTTAAGATGCTCAAGTCATTTCCTTAGTTCTCATAGATAACTTGATGGCTTCCTTATAGAAGGGCGGATAGGGCTTTCAACCTCCTTTTTATCCCACTTTCTCTTGTACCTTCTCTTTTGTCAATACATTTTATGTTTTTCTATTCAAAATAATTATAACGTGGTTTTCTTTTCAAGATACTTCTAATCAAAAGCTCTCCACAAATGTTGCACCTCTGCATCACTCCCTACCGTAGAGTTGCGCTGGAAAATTTGCCTCGTATCACATTAGGGGAAAAAGTGAACCCTGCATGGGCCTTGTAAGGATCCCTATTTTTTAGGGATCAAAATTAATCTTGTGTGGTATTGAGAAAGAAACAAAAACTACTCGTGGTTTTTAATATAAAAATACTATTCCCAAGAGACTAGATTCAAATTTTTCCCCATGATGGATTTGTGGCTATTAAGAGCCATTGGATAATTCTCACGAATGGCTGAGATCATAAAGTATGCATCTGTCAAGAAACGACAAAATTGAACGCTCAGTGTCGTTGGGATCATGGGTATTTCAAGCCATTGGATCTTGGAGATGAATGCACACGATTGAGCAATGTGGGTCTGGCAGAAAAAGACAAAATATAGCAATCATTCATTTGTAAGATATGGGAAAAAGGAAGTGAGAGAGTGCAATCGCGTGGGTACCTTACATCCGTCGGATCTAGCTCACAAACGAACCGGATTGAGGCTACTTTCCTAGCAGAATACGACAAAATAAGCCTTATTAAATGCATGGCAAGTGGGAAAAGCAAGAGAGAGAATGCATGGGGCCGCGAATGAATCTAGTCCACTAGATTTCTATCAATCGGACGTCTCATATTGAAATGCCCTCAATCCAATCTTAAAGAGATCTTGAGCATTGGATCAATGGGCTTATCGAACGATGGAGATTGAAAGGCGCATGCATTTCTTTTTCTCAATCTTGACCATTGGATTTCTTGCATATCCAATGGCCTAAATAAAATTTTGATGACGAAATTCAAATTTCGTGGTTTTTGAAACCACTAAGTAAGGTCTACCATCACATTTTGGTTGTTTTGACCAGTCCAAAACCAAGGAAAACTAGGCCTAGCCTACTTGATTGAGGCCCTAGACTGTGGCCACCACCCTCCTCTCATTGGTCCATCACTAATTGCCCCTTAATCTAAAAGGCCCATTCAGGGTTCGTTTTTTCCCCTAATGAGATCATAAAATGCATTATACATAAGATCTTGTGTCATGAGAATGACTCCTTTGTCTAAGAAGCTAAGATATTGTGATGCTTGTTTGTTTTAGGAAGCTCTCTTTCTTCCCAAACTCATTTCGTCTCGGAGTTGCTCTCTTTCTTCCCTAAGTCATTTGTTCTCGTGATTGTGCATCTCTGAGCATTCTTTCTCTTCTTCTTAAGTCCGCTCTCTTTTTTTTTTGAGAGTACAATGAATTTGGAAAGATACACACACCTGACCTCGTAACGTAGAGGCACTCATCTTGGAGAACTCTAAGGTATCCAGCCTTGAGTGGGACTTGAACCCTGGCCATCTGCCTAAGAGTATAAAGCACATTCGCTAAACCATGCCCGCTAGATAAATCCGCTCTCTTTTGTCAGATATAGCTAAGAAAAGACCTCGCCTGGCGAACTACTAACATCATGAATTCAATATCCTGCGTCAAGAACGTACTCTGTGTGTGTGTGTGTGTGTGTGTGCGCGCGCTCGTCTGTGCCACATGAAACCACATGAAAGAGGGATCAAGCTTACAATGAAAGAGGGATCAAGCTTACAATAAGGGATAACCTTACGATATATATATATATATATATATATATATATATATATATATATATATATATATATATATATATATATATATATATATATATATATATATATAGAGAGAGAGAGAGATGATACAATACGTTTATTGCAGTAAAGCGAATGGAAGCTCCATGCAATTTCTTAGGTGATTTATCGAGGTTCGATTACTGTGTGGTCGATCTCCACAACACCTCTTTTATAATTTGTAGAGAATGTCCAACAGTGCAAGGAAGGTAAGCTCTTTGTAGCGAATGTCCAAGAGTGCAAGGAAGGTAAGCTCTTAATAAGGAACAAATTCTTATCATAGTGCAAGGTTTCCACTGCCTCCATTGCATTTGGGGAGATGTAGCCACCTTTTGTGTTGAATTGGACTCGGATATGGTGTTTTCCTCTCTGATATTGGGCTCTTCCAGTTCGTTGACTTTAAAGCATAACACAGTTTTTTCAATGTACAATACCAAGAAGACTTCCGTATTCTACAACACAACGACAATTGTTTGCCTCATGTGATTGGAAATCATGTGGAGAGAAAAACTCATATTTATGCTTTCAAAATACTTCTATTTCCGGAAATGTTGCAGCTTGCATCACTCCCTACCATAGAGTTGTGCTGGAAAATTCGTATTGCGTCGGATCCATTAATGCATTATAAATAAGATCTTATGTCATGAGAGTGACTTCTTTGTCTAATAAGCCAAAATCGTGTGATGTTTTTTTAACTTTTAGGAAGTTCTCTTTCTCAACAAAGAAATTGTCCCTCTCTGAGCATTCTTTCTCTTCTCCTTTAAGTCATATGGTGTCATTTGGCTAATGAACGCTTCGTCTTCTATTGGACTCGGGACAAACTATGTAGGCCCCAAGTCTTGTGTAAAGATGCCTTTAAGTAGAATAATGCCTCAAGTATCTCTTCTCCTTGTATACAAAGAACAAAGGAGTTTGGATCACCGTTTTTTGGAGGGGCAATGTGATGTTTGATTGTCCACCGGAATGCCATTAAGAGGGAATCGAGGTGGAAAACTTCGAAGGAACGTTACCCCATCAAGTTTCAGAATGTCGCCTAAGCATTCTCCATGGAATAACACTAAAAATACTTGTTAGAAGAATCAAGAGCCATCAAGGTGTGCCTCCATTTCAGCACACACGTATTTTTGTTGCATAACGAGATAAGGTGAATAGGAAGTGGATCGCCCATGGAGAGCACCACAAATATATCAACGTTCGTTTTAATTGGATTTCAAATATTTTTGGATAAAATTAAAAAAAGGAATAAATGAACTAGTATAGCAGGCTTAACCAGATCAAGCTAAAGCTATTCTTAGAAATTATTAAAAATGATGGATAATTGAGGAGGTATATTCCTCAACCCAAGTGTCTCTAGCACATGATGAATGGGTGATTAATAGTGGTGTCACACATTATCCAAGTAGTCCAAGGACCTTTATCTCCATTTTGGTGACAAAGTAACTCAACTTTGATTCTTACTTAAGAGTAGTATGTGTATGTGTATGTGTATGTGTATGTGTGTATGCATATGTATATGCCTGTGAATTAACAACTATTGTGATTTTCTACCTCAACATTAATTCTTACTTCACAATAGTATATATAAATTTATGCCTATATGCATGTGTGTATGATTCTGAATTAAAAGCTATTGTGACTATCTGACTCAACATTGATTCTTACTTCACAATAGTATGTGTATGTGTATCGGCATTCATGATTGTGAATTGAAAACTATTATGATTTTCCAACTCAGCATTGATTCTAACTTCAAAATTTTATGTGTATGTGTATGTGCATGCATGTTTATGAATTGAAAACTATTGTCATTGTCTGACTCAACATTGGTGATTTTTTCACAATAGTATATGTATGTGTATGTGTGTGTATGATTGTGGGTTGAAATGTATTGTGATTTTTTGAATTAGCATTGAACATTATTTCACAATAGTATGTGTATGTGTATGTGTGTATGGGTGTGATGTAAACACTATTGTGATTGCCTAACTCAATGTTGACTCTTACTTCAAAGTAGTATGTGTATGATTGTGATTGTCTAAATCAACATTGAATTTCACAATAGTATGTGTTTGTTTACTTGTGTATGACTGTGAGTTAAAAGCTATTGTGATTATTTACTCATCATTGATTCTTTCTACACAATACTATGTGTATGTGTGTGTGTGTGATCCTGAGTTGAAAACTATTGTGATTCTCTAACTCAACATTGATTCTTACTTCACAATAGTATGTGTATGTGTATGTATGATTGTGAGTTAAAACATATTGTGCTTTTCTGACTCCACATTGATTCGTAGTTCACAATAGTATGTGTATGTGTCTCTGTGTATGATTGTGAATTAAAAACTACTATGATTGTCTGACTTAACATTGATTTTTACTTAACAATAGCATGTGTATGAGTAAGTGCATGTACGATTGTGAGTTCAAACCTATTGTGATTGTGTGACTCAATATTGATTCTTACTTCACAATAGTATGTGTATGTGTGTGTATGTGTGTGTATGTGTGTGTATGGTTGTGTGTCAAAAACTATTGTGATTTTCTTACTCAACATTGATTCTTACTTTACAGTAGTTTCTATGTGTATGTGCATGTATGATTGTGAGTTAAAAACTATAATGATCATCTGATTCAACATCGATTCTTACTTCACAGTAGTATGTGTATGCGTATGTGTGTATGCATGTGTGTATGATTGTGAGTTTGTGATTCTCTGACTCAACATTGATCCTTAGTTCACAATAGTATGTGTGTGTATATGAGTTATCATTGTAAGCTAAAAACTATTATGATGGTCTCATTCAACATTGATCCTTACTTTAAAATAGTACATGTTTGTGTATATGCATGTGTGTATGATTGTGAACTAAAAACTATTGTGATTGTATAGCTCAACATTGATTATTACTTCACAATAGAGAGAGCGAAAGAGAGATTATAGCTTGTAGCAAATGTTATAAAATGCAAGTGAGGCTTGAAGGTAACATGTAAATAGGGAACCTATTATTATCATAGTGTAAGGCTTCCTCTAATTTCATTGTATGTGATAGGATATATCCACCTTCTGTCTTGTATTGGACTCGGGTATGATGGTTTTCTTCTTTGATATTGGGATCTTCATGTTTATTGGCTTTATGGCATAGCATCGTTTTTACAATGTGCAATACCTAGACGACTTGAGTGTTCTACAACGCAACGATAATAGTCTCTCGCATGTGATTGAAAAACATGTTGAGAGAAAAGCCCATATCACGATTTCTTAATGTTTCGTAATGCTTTGAAACATACTTCTATTTTCACAAATGTTTCAGCGCTGCATCACTCCCTACCATAGAGTTGTTCTGGAAAATTAGACTTGCATCACATTCATGAATGCACTATACATAAGAACTTATGTCATGAGAGTGATCCCTTTGTCTAAGAAGCCAAAATCGTGTGATTCTCGTTACTTTTGGGAAGTTCTCTTTCGTCCCAAACTCGTTTTGTTTCGAAACTGTCCCCCTCTTCTTCTTAAGTCATATGGTGTCATATAGCTAAGGAAAGACCTCGCCTACTCAACCTTTTGTATTCTATTCGACTCGTGACAAATTGTGTCCCCAAGTGTGTTGTAAAGACTTCTTTAACTAGAAGAAGACATCAAGTATCTCTTCTCCTTGTACACAAAGAGCAAAGGAGTTTGGATCACTGTTTTTAGGGGAGGTCATGTGATGTCTAGTTGTCATCCGAAATGCCATTAAGAGGGAATCCAAGTGGAAAATTTGGAAGGAAAGATGCCCCATCAACTTTGAGAATGGTGGCTAAGAATACTCCATGAAATAACCCCAGATCCTTCTTAGAAGAATCCAGTGCCATCAAAGTATGCCCCCATTTCAGCCTACACTTATTTTTGTTGCATAACGAGATAAGGTGAATAGGAAGTGGATCCCCATGGAGAGCACCACAAAATCTACCAACCTGCTTTGTAATTGAGTTTAAATTCCTTGTCGATATTCTTTGTGTATTGAAATCAAAGATTTCTGAGCAAATAAAAAACCTGCTTAACCACATCAAGGTAAAACTATCCTTATAAAATATTAAAATAATGGCTATTTCGATTACTTGGTGCTTTACGTTGATGTATTTTTGATGATTGAGGAGGTACACTTCTCAACCCAAGTAGTGGTGTCACACATTATGCAAGTAGTCAAACGACCTCTAAGTCCATTTTGCTGAGAGATGAAAAAGATAAAAACATTTCGCAAACATAAACTAAATGTTCCTGCCAATATAATAATATGAAGTATTGCCTATATAATTCATCCAAGGATGGGTTACTCACAGTCGAAAGATTTAGGGGAATATAGAACGTATTCCTAAACTTCCTTGCGATAGTCTTCCAACATTGTTACATATTCCTAAAGGCATCCAATGAAACATGCCTTCCATCTATTATAGTAACGGAATAAAACAGAAAAATTATGCACATTTTGGAAAAAAAGTCATTTTCCATTTAAATGGCATTGGGCATTGGACCTCAATACCTTGAATTGCATGTACAATAAATGCATAAATGCAGAGGAGCAAAAGCTAAGTGACCTTGAAAAGTGACATTATCTTCCGTGCAACGCGCCTTTTAGACACAGGTAATATTTAGTTCAGGCATCCTTGTAAGAAATTTTCCATTTGTTGTACCAAGTAAACTTATAAAGATTAGGATTGAACAAGAATAGAGAGACAGAATAGATTTGTTGTATCGGGAGACTTCATGGGCCAAATTCATCTTCAGAAACAAGAACGCGTTGACTTTTGTGGGATTCCCAAATTGGAAGAATCTTGACATTTTGACCCTATTGTTTTCCCCAATCCCGATTTTCCTGAGAGACTCGAATCTCATGTGCTCCCTATGGAAGAGTTGGAATAAAGTCAAAAGCTTCATAAGAATTAGTGAAGATTGGAAGTGGGCAGCTAGTATCATATAGAATGAGTCTATCTAGTTTCCAATCCATGGCATCAAGAATGTGGAATCTTGGAACATTCAAAGCACTAAGAGGCTTTGGGACAAGGGCTTCAGAAAATGGAAACATCTCTGGAAGCAAGACACTAACCAATGGATCAACTTCGAAGATATTGACCCTAGCGTAAATATTACTTATGAAGAATGGAATATTCTACGTCAAAGCAAACGTCTTGCTTGGGACCACTTCAAAGTCCATCTTCTCATGGAGCATGGTTCACCAAGCCCGCTGGGTCTTAGATGGCACAATGGTAATTGCCTCACAAAAATCCCGAATATCAAAGGAAACCATGACTATCAGGTCAAGCTCAATAAGAAGTGGTGCCTGTCATGGACACAACTTTAGTGGGATATGAAGTTCATGGCCATTTGGCACCCTCTCATAGAAATCAAAAAGTCTGTCCTCTTATGGTGAATTCTTCATTGGGGAATCAAGACCAACCTAAAGGCTAGCATAATTTGTGGAGCACCTCCTTAGTGCAAGCACTATTGTCAGTCTATTGAGGATGTTGCTCACATCTTCTTTACTTGCCCGAATTCCTTCAGTCTCTGACATATTGTCGGAAAGAAAATTAGACTTCAGGAACATATCAACTGGAAACAAGCACTGCTAGGTGAAGCAACCAGCTATTCGATGACTCTATGGAATGTCATCAGGGGGGAGGCCCTCTGGAAGATTTGGTGGGAAAGATGTGCTTATAACTTTGGCAACTCCCCCAAAGAGTGGTCGATTGAGAAATCATTGTTCCTCCTCGGTAAAAGAATCGCCAATTGCAAGAAATCCCCCCTCTCCCTTCAGACATCATAAAGTCCTTCTGATCAACAACAAGCTCAAACCCAAGTGGGCCCTGCATGAGTGTGATGAGAGGGTGATTAACCTTCTTTGTAATGCCATCTAAACTCTATAAGCTCTACCCCTGCTTTGTGGGACTTGGGGGATCCCGTGGGCACTAGTCCCCTTCACTTGTACCTTTCTTTTCCTTTTATTTAATACAAGTTGAGGAGATCAGTAGACTAAGGACGAACTTTCTTTATATTAAAAAAAGAATAGAGAGACATGAAATATACAAAAACCCTTAATCTTCATAGACATTAAGTCGAGGAGAAAAATATGTATTGAATCTAGCATCATGGAACATGCATACACAATGTAGATCTACAAAGCCTTACAAAGATTACAACGGAACAAGAAACGGAGTGGCATTAAGTACATAAAAACCACTAGATATTTATAAACACTGAATTGAGGAGCCACATATACAGTGAATCCAACATGACATGTCGAGAGAAAATGGTGGGGTATAATGGAAAACGGCAAGGATAAACCAGTGGATAGTGGATATTAATTTATCTCAGATTTTTAACATCATGCTACTTGACGGTCATGGTGCATCTCCACCTTGCATATCCTCTCATCAATTAGTTGTTCCAAATCTTTCTCCTTTGAAAACCTCGCCTCCCTCAGCTATTCGAGGAGCCTTCTCCTTGGGCGAACTCTTGGGTGAGATGTTCTAGGAGCCTTTGCTTGTTTGTAGAGCCTACTCCTATTTGTAAAGCCTCCTAGCTCTACTTTTCATCCTCCCTAAGTTTGGAGTGCTTCCTATTGGCCCTAACTTTCATGGTCTATAAGCTCAAAGAGCCTCCTCCTATTTGAGGAGTCTCTTGTTGGTCGTAGAGCCTCCTCCAATTTGTAGAGCCTCCTCATGGGCGTTCTTCATCTTCCCTAACTTTGGAGTGATTTTCATGTGGGGAAATTTAAATACGTCTTCTAAACTTCTTTTCTCATGTTATGAAGACCTTTTCACATCTCTTGATTTATCAAGAACTTCTCATAAGTATTCCAATCGGTAAGATATCAATCATAGTTCTATCCTCTCACATCCCTAGAATCTAAGAAGAAAGTTTCATGAGTAGAACCTACCAACCTGAACATTTCTCACAATGTTTTCCTACCTAAATTGTTCTACTATAGAAAGAGGAACGTTTAAGCTATTTGACTACCCAAAGGAGAACCAAGCAAGCTAAATAGATAGATAGATTCATAGGTAGGTAGGTATATATATATATATATATATATATATATATATATATATATATATATATATATATATATATATATATATATATATATATATATATATATTATACAGGTATATAGAGTAAACAGAAAATAAGCTTTTGATATGTTTCCCAACCAAAAGGCACGTTACACTTTTACTGAATAAAGTTAAGGTAAAGTCTGGGTTTTAGAACATAAGATAGCAATGCGAATAGCCATGTCATTATCCCTTCCATCTCTAAACACAATTGAGGGGTTTTGCAATGAAAACTACATTTACCGTATGAGTAACGATATGAGACACTCATGCTCAAATGCTTTTTAAAAAATACAAGAGGAAAAGACTTGAAAGAATTTAGACAACCTCTCTCTCTCTATCTCTCTTGTGCAAAGACGGTAAAAGTGAGAGGAAAAGAGGGTCATGTGTGCAATAGTACAAATGGAATTTCATCTAGCTGCATTATTCACCGTTTCTTGAGATTTTTTCAATGCTAAACTCGATGACCCATCAAATTCATGCACGAAATGAAGCAAATTACATATATATATATATATATATATATAGACAGAGAGATGAACAGCAAGATGGACGACAAAGAGACATACAGATAGATAGAATGAGATATAAAGAGATAGATAGAGAGACATATAGATAGACCAGTGATTTATGGGAATATTAAAAGGTTATGTGCAACAAAGATCAAAACCAAAAAGATCTATGGCAAAGTGGTAGACGCTTCAGGAGTGCATGTACTCTGTTAGTGAATACCTTAAAAGAGTTCATGCATGAAAAGCTCTAGGTGCATGGACCAACGAGTCTTCTTTAAAAATAACTTGTGAGGTATTATCAAGTAAGGGAGTTCCATTTCAATTTACATTGCAAGAAAAAAGTGATGTTTCTACTTTTGTAGTATATAATAGCGAATGCATGCAAGCATTCCTAAGCAAGTATGAAGAGCAACTTCAAAATTTTTGAAGTAAAATATGGAGAAACAAAAGATATAGACATAATTTCGATAGTAATGATAATGTGAATATATCTTCTATGAAGGATGAGATATACACATGTATGCAATGAGCCAACGCAAATAATGAATGAATCTCAAATGAGTAGAGGGACTTAATGATAGGTTGCAAAAGAAAGGTAATTTTATTTTAATAATATTCCATTTTTTCACATATATGTATAGTAGTTTTTCTTTAATAATTTGATTTTTATTGCAGGCTCAAATGCTTGCTAATATGTGAGATTTTGGACAACATATTAGAATCAAAATCATTGATTCTTTACATAAAACAGAGGATTCTAGAAATGTTGCTTCTTTCAAGCAACTATCATGTGCTAGCTCAAAGGATATGAACCTTATAGACAGCGAACTTTGCTACATAGGAACCATTATTTGTATCTACAAAATATTGTTCCGTATGTTCAAACAGTTTTAAAAAAATATTTTTTATGATATATTTAATGAGTTTTTTATTTTTTTATTTTGAAAGGTTATTTTGAAGATTGATTGGTTTCAAGCTATGTATAAAGGTAGTAAGTCCACATTGAGAAGGGAATTACCTTGTTTTTGGATAATTGATTCTTCCAAAATAATGCAATTAACTACTACAGAACCATATATTCTTCCTAGGCATATTGAACAAGCATTTTTTTTATAAAAAACCCTAATGCTTATCGTTGGTGGAAAGTCATTCATGTTCAACTTGAAGGTCGGTCATTGTTTCAATAGTTTATTGTTACAGAGATTGAAGAGAGTCATGTTGATGATTCATCACCAAATATTGACATATCAACATCTCAAAGAGAAATTAGAATCATTGTACATGAAAATGATAATATACTTGATGAAGACAATAATACTCTATGTGCTAATTGTACTGATGATGAAGAGGAATTACCAAACTTCAACATTATTCCATCAATAGATGATGTCGTTTATGAGAATACATTTAATAATAGAAGAAATAATAGAGATTAATAAGGATAATGAAGAAGAGATTGTATTGATGTCTTACCAAAATGATGGTAATAATGAAAACACATGAGTAGATTAGATATAGATCCTACTCTAGTTATCGATCATTAACTTGAATAATTTGAATGGGTATCAGACAATAGGTTCTCCTTTATTCACATAGAATATAGGTGAATCCCACCATAGATATGAAAACATGTTCTTTTAAGTTAGAAAAGGAAGCTCGGGGGTATGCCTAAAATTTTGTATATAGCTTTATTGTTTAGGCCAAAATTTCTCTCATGTATGTATGCATATGTGTGTCTATATGTGTGTGTGTGTATTCATGTCTGTTATATGTATACATGTGTTAGTATGCACATATGTGTATTTCATGTGTATGTATCTATGTGCATGCATGTGCTATATGTATGCATATGTTAGTATGCACATGTGTATGTATGCATGTGAATTGTGTATTTATAATTGTGTATGCATGTATATGTATACATGTATGCATGTAGGCATGTATGTGCGATCTGTATGTATCTACATGCGTGTTTTATATATATGTATGTGTATATAGATGATGTGTATGTATCTCTATATTTATTATGGTCCTCGTTGATTCGAATAGCTATATATAGAGGCATAAGGTTGGAAGGAGAGACATCTCTCTAGTATGTGGTGGGAGGACTAGAAGGAATGTGTATATATACTTCAACCATATGGCAAATGCATATGGTTATGGAAGTACAAAAAACGTATGGCTGAAATACCATACATGTTTGTATATATATGTGTGTGTTGGGTTGGTTCTTGACCCATCAACAACCCCCTTTTGTGACTTTACTTACATGTACCTAAGTGCTTTTTAGATAAGGTTTCTTGACTGTGCATATATATATATATATATATATATGTGTGTGTGTGTGTGTGTGTGTGTGTGTGTGTGTATATATGTGTGTGTGAGAGATAGAATAGATTTGTTGTATCGAGAGACTTCATGGGCCGAATTCATCTTCAGAAACAAAAATGCGTTGACTTTTGTGGGATTCCCAAATTGGAAGAATCTTGACATTTTTACCCTATTGTTTTCCCCGATCCCGATTTTCCAGAAAGGCTTGAATCTCATGTGCTCCCTATGGAAGAGTTGGAATAAAGTCAAAAGCTTCATAAGAATTAGTGAAGATTGGAAGTGGGCAACTAGTATCATACAGAATGAGTCTATCTAGTTTCGGATCCATGGCATCAAGAATGTGGATCTTGGAACATTCAAAGCGCTAAGAGGCTTTGGGACAAGGGCTTCAAAAAATGGAAACAGCTCTAGAAGCAAGACACCAACCAATGTATCAACTTTGAAGATATTGACCCTAGTGTAAGCATTACTTATGAGGATTTGAATATTCTACGTCAAAGCAAACATCTTCTTCGTCTTCTCATGGGGCATGACTCACAAGGCCCGCTGGGTCTTAGATGGCACAATGGTAATTAACTCACAAAAATCCCGAATATCAAAGGAAACTGTGACTATCAGGTCAACTTCAACAAGAAGTGGTGCCTGTCATGGACACAGCTTCAGTGGGATATGAAGTTCATGGCCATCTAGCACCCTCTCATAGAAATCAAAAAAGTATGTCCTCTTATGGAAAATTCTTCATCGGGGAATCTGGACCAACCTAAAGGCTAGCAGAATTTGCGGGGCACCTCCTTGGTGCAAGCACTATTGTCAGTCTATTGAGGATGTTGCTCACATCTTTTTTACTTGCCCGAACTCCTTCAAGCTCTGACAAATTGTCGGAAAGAAATTAGACTTCAAGCACATATCAATTGGAAAAAAGCACTGCTAGGTGAAGTAATCAACTACTCGATGACTCTATGGAATGTCATCAGGGGGAGGCCCTCTGGAAGATAAGGTGGGAAAGATGTGCTTATAACATTGATGACTCCCCCAAAGAGTGGTCGATTGAGAAATCATTGGTCCTCCTCAGTAAAAGAATCACCAATTGTAAGAAACCCCCCCCCCCCTTCAGACATCATAAAGTCCTTCTGATCAATAACAAGCTTAAACCCAAGTGGGCCCCGCATGAGTGTGATGAGAGGGTGATTAACCTTCTTCCTAATGCCATCTAAACTCTGTAAGATATACCCCTGCTTAGTGGGACTTGGGGGATCCCGTGGGCACTAGTCCCCTTCACTTCTACCTTTCCTTTCCTTTTATTTAATACAAGTCCAAGAGAGTAGGCTAAGACCGAACTTCCTTTATATTAAAAAAAAAAAGAATAGAGAGACATGAAATATACAAAAAACCTTAATCTTCATAGACATTAAGTCGAGGAGACAAATATGTATTGAATCTAGCATCATCGACAATGTAGATCTACGAAAACTTACAAAGATTACAACGGAACAAGAAACGGAGTGGCATTAAGTATATAAAAACCACTAGATATTTATAAGCATTGAATTGAGGATCCACATATACATTGAATCCAACACGACATGTCGAGAGAAAATGGTGGGGTATAATGGAAAACGGCAAGGATAAACTCGTGGATAGTGGATATTAATTTATGTCATATTTTTAACATCATGCTACTTGACTGTCATGGTGCATCTCGACCTTGCATATCCTCTCATCAATTAGTTGTTCCAAATCTGTCTCCTTTGAAAACCTCTCCTCCCTCAGCTATTCGAACTCTTGGGTGAGATGTTCTAGAAGCCTTTTCTTGTTTGTAGAGCCTACTCCTATTTGTAAAGCCTCCTAGCTCTACTTTTCATCCTCCCTAAGTTCGGAGTGCTTCCTATTGGCCCTAACTTTCATGGTCTATAAGCTCAAAGAGCCTCCTCCTATTTGAAGAGTCTCTTGTTGGTCGTAGAGCCTCCTCCAATTTGTAGAGCCTCCTCATGGGCGTTCTTCATCTTCCCTAACTTCGGAGTGCTTTTCATGTGGGGAAATTTAAATACGTCTTCTAAACTTCTTCTCTCATGTTATGAAGACCTTTTCACATCTCTTGATTTATCAAGAACTTCTCATAAGTATTCCAATCGGTAAGATATCAATCATAGTTCTATCCTCTCACATCCCTAGAATCTAAGAAGAAAGTTTCATGAGTAGAACCTACCAATCTGAACATTTCTTCCAATGTTTTCCTACCTAAATTGTTCTACTATAGAAAAAGGAACGTTTAAGCTATTTGACTACCCAAAGAAGAACCAAGCAAGCTAAATAGATAGATAGATTCATAGGTATATATATATATATATATATATATATATATATATATATATATATATATATATATATATATATATATATATATATATATTATACAGGTAGATAGATAGATAGATAAATGGATGGATAGATAGATAGGGTAAACAGAAAATAAGCTTTTGATATGTTTCCCAACCAAAAGGCACGTTACACTTTTACTGAATAAAGTTAAGGTAAAGTCTGGGTTTTAGAACATAAGATAACAATGCGAATAGCAATGTCATTAGCCCTTCCATCTCTATACACAATTGAGGGGTCTTGCAATGAAAACTACATTTACCGTCTGAGTAACGATATGAGACACTCATGCTCAAATGTTTTCTGAAAAAATACAACAGAAAAAAACTTGAAAGATTTTAGACAATCTCTCTCTCGCTCTCTCTCTCTCTCTCTGTCTCTCTCTCTCTCTCTCTCTCTCTTGCAAAGAGGGTAAAAGTGAGAGGAAAAGAGGGACTCATGTGTGCAATAGTATAAATGGAATTTCATCTAGCTGCATTATTTACTGTTTCTTGAGATTCTTTCATTGCTAAACTCAATGTCCCATCAAATTCATACACAAAATGAAGCATATATATATATATATATATATATATATATATATATATATATATATATATATATATATATATATAGAGAGAGAGAGAGAGAGAGAGAGAGAGAGAGACACACATACACACACATACACACACACACATATATATATATATATATATATATATATATATATATAGAGAGAGAGAGAGAGAGAGAGACACATACACACACATACACACACACACACATATATATATATATATATATATAGAGAGAGAGAGAGAGGGAGAGAGAAAGAGAGAGATAGATAGATAGATAGATAGATAGACAGAACGATGAACAGCGAGATGGAAAGACAAAGAGACATACAGATAGATAGAATGAGATATAAAGAGATAGATAGAGAGACATATAGACAGACCATTGATTTATGGGAATATTAAAAGGTTATGTGCAAAAAAGATCAAAATCAAAAGGATGTATGGCAAAGGGGTAGATGCTTTAGGAGTGCATGTACTATGTTAGTGAATACCTTAAAAGATTTCATGCAGAAACTCTAGGTGCATGGACCAACGAGTCTTCTTTAAAAATAACTTGTGAGGTATTATGAGGTAAAAGAGTTCCATTTCAATTTAAATTGCAAGAAAAAAGTGATGTTTCTACTTTTGTAGCATATAATCGGGAATGCATGCAAGCATTCCTTATCGAGTATGAAGAGCAACTTCAAAAATTCTAAAGTAAAGATGGATGAACAAAAGATATAGACATAATCTCGATAGTAATGAGAATGCAAATATATCTTCTATAAATGATTAGCTATACACATGTATGCAACGAGCCAATGCAAATAATGAACGAATCTCAGACGAGCAGAGGGACTTCATGATAGGTTGCAAAAGAAAGGTAATTTTATTTTAATAATATTCCATTTTCTCACATATATGTATAGTAGTTTCTCTTTAATAATTTGATTTTTATTACAAGCTCAAATGTTCACTAATATGTGAGATTTTGGACAACATATGAGAATCAAAATCATTGATTCTTTACATAAAATAGAGGATTCTAGCAATGTTGCTTATTCCAAGCAACTATCACATGCTAGATCAAAGGATACAAACCTTATAGATAGCAAACTTTGCTACATAGGAACCATTATTGGTATCTACAAAATATTGTTTCATAAACCGATAAAAAAAATTAACTTTTACCATATTTTTAATGAATTTTTTATTTTTTATATTTTGAAAGGTTATTTTGAAGATTGATTGGTTTCAAGCTATGTATACAGGTAGTAATTCCACATTGAGAAGGGAACTATCTTGGTTTTGGGTAATTGATTCTTCCAAAATAATGCAATTAACTAGAGAACCATATATTCTTCCTAAG